>OZ008370.1:8307789-8917195 GCA_963931995.1 Phaonia tiefii
TTTTAAGTTACGTTTACTACAGTTGACACTTAAGACAATAACTTGTTTTTTGCCACGAACTGTTTTGTTACCTAAAAATACAACTTGTTATTTTAATGTTTCCCTCACTGTTTGAATACGTAGAAGTTGAATTTGGTACATTAAAATATATAGATTTTTGTGGTAACCATAAAACATTTAATTTTTAGAAACTACATTTTATGCTTGAAATGGGCATTAAACACAAAATTTACACTAAAGACATTCTGAATATTTTTTAAGAACTTTTTAGTACACAAACGTTACGTTGTTTTATTAAAAATTGTACACATTACTTTCAAAATGAACTTTTTTATTGAAATAAATACGACATTTTGTTTTCAGGGTGTACATGGGTGTAAAATGTACATTTTATTCAAAAGTACATTTTCTGCTCGTAACCAGTTTAAAAATTGTTATTTAGTTTAATTAAATTTTTCAACTTTTGACCTCATTATTTACGTTATTTCCTTTTATTCCTTTCCAGAGAATGGTTACTTACAAAAATTGTAAATGGTGAACGTGCCTCATATTCCGCACCAAAATTCGCCCGCATGCAGGAGCGTACACGCTCCCAAATGCTCGAAGATTTGGTAATGAATTTATCCAATCACGCTGAGACTGGACAAATACCTAAGCCCTATCGCCGGGGCTCATGGCGGCCAATTGGTGAGGAAGAATATAGAAAAATGTTGCATGCAAGAGTTTTAGCCACTAGTAGTACAACAACTGCTACTAACAATGCGCCAATCACACCTCTCTCGTCATCGATGGACGTTGAAGTGTGCTGTGTGCTACTCAGTGTTAAACATAGTATGTAGTTTGGGAGTGAGACCTATATACAACGTTTTATTATGCTCCCCAAACAAATAACCGAACAACGTTCCGAGACCATTAAGCAAATATCCTTTTAATTATATTAAATGAAATTGATATTGATTTATAAAAGCTATCCTCATCCCTTGAAATGCCATTTAAGACTGCGCCTAAAAGTATGCTCTTAAATTTGCCTTACTTTGCTTAACCCCTTAAAACCCCATTACGCTTTTGTTAACACTCTGTTATCATGGCACTAACCGTAAAACCAAACATAACGTTACTTTAGCACATTATCATTTCAGCGATACAATCATCAACAGTCTTGATTTCATTTTTATTGTGCTTCTTGAAATTCTTGAACCCCTCAAAGGTCCTTTTTATCCTTTGCTTTAACTTTAACAGCTTGTTAAATCTTAGCATGTGTGTGTAGTGGGTGTTGACTGTACCTTTTTATCAAAAACAAGAAGAAAGAAAGACCACCAAGTACTCCTTTTTTAATCTTTGGTTTATCCTGGAATGTCCTGTTAAGATTTCGAGTAGTATCTGCCCGTAGAAGAAGGAGGTGGAATGAAATTTCTTTAACGTTTTAAGATAAAAATTTCAAAATTGATGGTACTTATGTTACAATCACATGTCAATGTGATTAATGGCTTCGAGTAATAAACTGAAGAAAAACAAACATTAGGACTACACGAAGGAGATGGCATAAAGATGGTGTTGACAACACATACACAAATCCACAGACATGTCCTGAATATCCTTTCACACATGTAGGTGTGAACTTTTTTTATTCCCTTAATGTGGAGCTGTTAATCTTGGCCCCATAATAAATGATAGCTGCTGTGATATTTTGGCGACCAACATATATCATATGCCCTTAACATAGACGAAAGGATATACATTTTTTTCAATACTCTCTTGATTTGACTCTGAAATCGCACTTGTCCTTTGTTTGTTAACAACTTCCTGTTGACAACAGGAAGAACCAAACTCCTCTAAATACATTTGTTAAATAATATTGATTTGCCAATTATTTAGAAAAGGGATATTCAAAGTCAAGGATGGATCCTGTTTCTCATTAAATTAAAAGCATGAATTCAATGGGGAAAATAGATAACGTCTCATGAAATAAAGAAAATTACATCAAAATTAAACCTTAGGGAAATCACATAACTAAGAAATTTAAAAATAAAATTAGGTTTGGCTCATCACAATGGTAAGGTAATTACAAAAATTTTAAAAATTTAACATAAGACTTAAGAGGTTGTACTTAGTGCTAGATATGTCATCAGGGTAAGTCCTAACCTAGGTTAGTTTGAATTAGGTTCAGTTTAATACCGATAACATTAATTACCATAAGTTTTAGTTGAATGAAATTTGGAGAGGTTAGGTTCATGGAGGGTAATGTAGGTTGAACTTGACGTTTTTCTGATTTGTTAACCCTTAGAGGACCAGGAATTTTTGACTGGCGCGGTTTTAGATGTATGTTTATTACAGTGATCTATTGCATCGTAATAGTTATGCCCCAAAAAATGGGCCAACTGTTTTTTTGTAGTACGTTTTTGTTAATATTAACACCATGGCGAACATACTTGCCAAACAAGGCAAACATGTTTGCCAAACAGTATGTTCGGGCGATTTGAAAGTCGACCTTGCATTTTTTGAAACGCAAGGTATGAACGCAAAATTTACCTGGATTTTCATTCATGTGCACGCTTCTTGCGACCGATTACATACCCTAGTATTAGGACCATTTTTTGACTATCTTCGAGGGTTCTTAGGGATCAAGTCAGGTCAGATAGAAAAGCATCGCCTACTAAGTACACAACTTTTGGCCTAACCCTATTGTTGTCATAGCCCTATTCTATAAATCACCAGTGAACACCAGGTGTAATAATCTATCGTTCACTTTGGCCCGATTAGGTTACGTTTGGTAAAGTTCCATTAGGTTCAGTTTACTAAGGAAAGGTTATGAATATACAGAGATATAACATCAGGTTAAGTTGTTACATATGTTAAGTTCATTTAGTTTCAGTTTCATAAGAAATGGGTTGGTTAAGTTCCATTAGGTTAATATGAATAAGCTTAGGTTATTACTACATCGTCAGGTTAAGTTTTAGCCTAGGTTAAGATGAGTTTCACAAGATAAATTTTAGTTAAGTTTCATTATGTTGTTTGGTATAAGGTTAATTTAGAAAAATAAACACATCACCAGGTTAAATGTTAGTCTGAGTTTTAGATTAAGTTTCATTACATTTAGTTGATTAAGATTAAGTTATGAAAATAGTATATGAAAAGTTAAATTTTATTTAGCCTAAGTGATGCTGAATAAGGTTCAATATCATAACGCAAGTTTTGGTTAAGTTTCAGTAGGTTCAGTTAAATAAGGTTATGTTTAAAAAGTACCTATGTTATCTAGTTATGTTTAACCCTAGGTTAGATAAAATTAGGTCCAGTTTCACAAGATAAAGCTTCGTGTTAGACTAGGTTTGGTAAAGTTTCATAAGATTCAATGGAATAAAGTTAGGTTATGAAAATAAGTATATCATCTGGTTAAATTATAGACTATGTTAAGATCAAATAGGTTCAGTTTTATAAGATAAGGAAGTTTGATTAAAGGCCAGTTGAATATGATTAGGTTATGAAAATAGCTATATCATCAGGTAACGTTTTAGCTGACGATAGGTTGAGTTAGGTTTACTTCACAAGTTAAGGTTTTGTTAAGTTTATTTAGTTTTATTTGGCTAGGCGAGGTTTGGTAAAGTTGTATTAGATTCAGTAGCCTTCAGTTCAAAAATTAGCTACATCTTTACTTTTATTGACTATATTACAATTACAACCAAAACAAACAAATTAAACAAATTTCAACATACTCTTCCAACTGGCTCTATCCTTCGCCTTTTCTCGCCAGTTGGTAACACCAAGGATACGGAGGAATTCTTCTGCCTGGTCTTTCCAGCGGAGTCTTGGTCTTCCTCTTTTCCTGCTTCCATCGGGTACGTTATCAAAAATCTTTCGCGCTGCCTCATCCTCATCCATTCTGATAACATGGCCTATCCAACGCAATTGGCCCACTTTGACTCGTCTAGCTATGTCCATGTCAGAATAGAGATTGTATAGCTCTGCGTTCCAACGACGTCGGTACTCGCCGTTTTCCCTAACAGGACTATATATTTTACGGAGAATTTTTCTCTCGAAAACTCCCAGGTGTTTTTCATCCGCTTGCGATATGACCCAAGTTTCGGAGACATATGTCAAGACAGGTAAAATGAGAGTCTGGTATAGCTGGACTTTTGTCCGTCGAGAGAGGGCTTTGTTCCTAACTGCTTGCTGAGCCCAAAATAACACCTATTTGCAAGCACAATTCTCCTATATATCTCCAGGCTTACGTTGTTGTCCTTGTTCACGGCGGATCCAAGGTAGACAAATTCATCTACCACTTCAAAATTAAATCGGTTGTCAACGTTCACGTGCAGCCCAAGTCGAGAGGTTTCTCTAGTCGTTGACACCATCAATTTTGTTTTGCCCTCATTAACAGCAAGACCCACCTTCGCTGATTCCTTTTCGATTCTTGAAAATACTGCAGTAACCTCTCGCAAATTTCGCCCAATGATGTCTATGTCGTCAGCATACGCCAGCAATATATGGCTTTTCGTGTTAATGGTCTAGTTCGTATTTACTGCAGCCTTTCTCATTATTATCTCCATTAAGATGTTGAAGAGATTGCACGAAAGTGTGTCGCCTTGTCTTAGTCCTGGCTTGGTACAGAATGGTTCAGTGAGGCCGTTCTACAACTTCACTGCTGACTTGGTGTTGGTCAGCGTCATTCTACAGAGGCGAATCAGTTTTGCCGGAATACCAGGTTCAGACATAGCTTGGTACAGTTTTCCCCGTATGGGACTATCGAAAGCAGCTTTGTAATCGACAAAAAGGTGGTATGTATCGATTTGCTTTTCGTGGGTCTTTTCCAGGATTTGGCGTAGCGTGAATATTTGGTCAGTTGTGGACTTGCCTGGTCTAAAACCACACTGATAAGGTCCATTCAGGTTTTTAATAATTGGCTTTAGTCATTCACATAAAACGCTCGACAAGACCTTATACGCGATGGATAAAAGACTGATACCGCGATAGTTGGAACAGGCACACGGATCACCCTTTTTGAATATAGGACATAATACACTGAGACTCCAATCGTCGGGCATAAATTCCCCCAGCTATATACCGCATATCAGTTGATGCATGTGGGCTATCAGTCCTTCGCAACCTGCCTTAAAAAGTTCGGCGGGTAGGCAATCCGCACCAGCGGCTTTATTATTCTTCAGACGGGAGATCGCCGTTCTAATCTCGTCTTGGTTGGAGGGGGTACAATCTATACTATCTTCCACTATCATTACCTCCTGATCTTCAGTGGAAGAATCTGAGCGAGTAGTGCTGAAAAGTGGTCTCTCCACATTTTGAGCACACACTGCTTCTCAGTCACCAGATTCCCATTCTCGTCCTTGCAGGAGGGCAGCCCATTATTAGGCCCGTTAGACAATCTTCTTACCCTCTGGAAACACTTTCGGGATTCACCATTCTTCAGGTTAATTTTTAACCTACCTTAAGCTCAATTAATTTTAGTTTCTCAAGCTTAGGTAAATTCCATTAGGTTCAGGTGAATAAAGTTTGGTTATGAAAAGGATAAATTGGTTATCAGGATAAATTTTTGCCTAGGTTTGGCTGAATTAGGTTCAGTATCGCAAGGCAAGTTTAGGTAAAGTTTCATTACATTCAGTTGAATAAGAGTAGGTAATGAAAACAGCTACATCATCAGTTTTAGTTTTAGCCTAGTTTAGGCCCAATTAGGTTCCGTATCAAACGGTAAGGTTTCGTTACGTTTCATTAGATTCTATTGAATAGAGTTAGGTTATGTGAAATTGCTACTCGATCAGGTTACGTTTGAGCATAGTTTAGACTGAAGTAGATTCAGTATTACAAGTTTAGGCTAAGTTTCACTAGGTTCAGTTGAATAAGCGTAGGTAACAGCTACATCATTAGTTTAAATTTTAGCCTATGTCAGGCTTAATCTATTTCAGTATCATAAGGCAAGGTTTGGTTAGTTTCTTTAGGTTCAGTTGTTAAGTTTTAGTTAAAAAGGTTACGATTCGTTTGGTTTGGTTCGTAAAATTTGGTTAGCTCAATTTAGGTTAGAGGCTTTTTGAAACAAAATCTTCTTGCAGAAAAATGTCCTCGTTTTTACGTAAACTCCCAAACTAGGTAAGGTTGAGTTAGGTTCATTAATAAGCTTAGGTTTAAATAAGTTCATTAAGCTTAGGTTTATAAAACTCGTTTGGTAAGACAAGGTAAACCTAAGTTGTGCGGTGTTTCGATCTCTGGTTATTTTCTACGATCTTTTCCATCCAGACCCTTTTGGAAAGATCTATTCGTGCTTTAAAAGAAATTTACAAATTTAAATTATTTATATAAAAGCATTTCCCAACAATTTTCATAAACAAAATTCCCAACGCATATTTGAGAGAGAACACCAAATGTTTAGCCTCTTCCTCTTAACTAAATCCTGTAAACAACACATCTACACATTCGTATTCCTACATATAAATATTCAAATATATTCATGTGTATAGGTGTGAGGATTATTTTATACACAAGGATGTCTAAGGATTTTTATTTTGATAAGGATTTGATGTGATGTTTTTCTCAGTTTGGGCATTCAAGCAACGATGAAAAGGTTTCTTAACAAATATGGACACGTAGGAAAATCTGTCAAAAATTTATGTACTTCTTTCACGCATCACACAACATCTTCTGCCCCTCTTCATCCTCCTGCCACGTCTGTGATTCTCTGGCCAGACGTGTATAAATATCATGTCGTGAACAGCGACTTGTTTGAATGTATATGTATTTGAATGTCACTGTATGTGAACTAGTGTTAGTGTAAACAAACGGAAATTCTCATACAACATACATATTATTGCGGGTGTTTGAATATATTGCGTTGCATATTTTAAGGAAGTTTCACTTATTTATTGAATGTCCTTTTGTATTGTAAATTTCGATTTTTGTCGAGGATTTTTTTTAAATCGTTGTTCTTTATAGTGACATCTTAAGTTCCTTTTTTGTTTACTACGTAGAAATATTTATATAGAATGTTCATGGAAATTTCCTACCTTTTTAGCTCCCAATGTATCAGTTAGTGCTATTTAGAGGGAATTTAATTTTCTCAGTGGAGGAATGAATTTAAATTTAATAGATAATCCACAAAAAAATCTTGGAATTTCTGTGGTGACGGAGAAGATTTGAAATCACAGTTAATAAAAATTGTTATGTCATCCCTTTAGAATAGTGTTTCTTACAATATTTCCGTGACAGACGTAAAAACCTGGAAATGTCGTTCGAGATATATATTGATGGATGTCTTACAGTGCAATTTCTCATATTCATTATTTTAAAATGTACCTGAATCTATTTAGGAAATACCCTAGTTTTATGCATCTGCCTTTTTGATCAAACTCTCGCACAAATGGTTTAAAGAGACGTCATTGGAGAAACACCATCTGTGGCACATGTTCATGAAATATTTTTAAAACTTTCCTAGTCTAATTAATCATTTTTTCTTATTTATCACCTGCACAAATGGTTTGAAGACATGTCATTGGAAAAGCACCATCTGCGGCACATGTTCATGAATTTATTTAAAAAATATTCTAGTCTTATTTTTCTTAATTTTTTAACAATCGTTCTCACCAATACTTTGAACTCACATCATTCGAGAAGTACCGTCTATGACACATGATCATGAACTTATTTAAAAAACCTTCTAGTTGTACTTTTCTTAATTGTGTTTAATGGTTTGAACACACATCATCGCAAGAGTACCATATATGGCACATGTTCACGAATTTATTTAAAAAATTTCCCAGTTGAATTTGTCTGATGCCGTCACATTTGCTAAGGAGGCTAATCAATGACGTGGAGAACATTAAAACGGATATCCATCTTTGTGTGGAAGCAATGCTCACCACACGATATGAAGAGGTATCAATGTAAATGACACTCTTAGAGAAGGTTATATCTACTAACCTTTATATTTGTAATAAGCGTAATGGGTCCAGGTACTTCCAAAATTCCAGGATTGTTGACTAAATACGGAACCACTATTCAATTGGAAATATCACACTCTCATACCGGATAGGGATTCATTGAACAAAGGAGTTCCTAGTACCACAGTGGTTGTCACAATCACATTACAGGTTGTCAAAAATTTGTGTTGCCACAAAAAATTTATTGTTAACACAAAATATTTGATTAGTACCGGGACAACAACAATTCTATATTCCTTTTACAACTATTTTAAATATTGGTTTTAGAATTTAAAAATGTTGATTTCAAATATATAGAATTTTGTTGTGGTAACCGAATAGAAAAACAAATCTGTTGTACCAACAGAATTCATAAGTTATTCGGTTGACAACCTCATCATACGGTTCTTGCTACCGGATTACGGCCAAGTTCGGTCGTTGCAACCGACTCAAGGCTAAAATCGGCTGTTGCGTACGAATTGAGAACAAATCCAATAGTTGCCACCGAATTGATACCAAGTTCGGTTATTGAAACCGAATATAATTGGAAATTCAGTTGCCGCAATCGAATGAATTACGTTCTTTAGTTGAGGGGACCTAAATTCAGTCGGGACAACCTCAATTCAGTTGTGGCAACCACAATTCGATGGCAATAGCCGAACTTTCGAACAATTAGTTCTGGGAGTGTAAGCACGTACAGAGAATATGGTCAGTAGATGGTCAGTAGATCACCGCATGTCTACCTATCAGAGACTGTACATTCAAAAATAACCAATAAAACCTTCATAGATGCTCCTCGTCGACAAGGTTTGTCTTGTGCGTAGACAATCTGTATCCCTCGTTCAACTTTCCTGCCTCATCGTATAGGACAAATTGTTGCTCCAAGAGACGAACATAAGAAAATTCTGAGGAATCTTTAAGGAGAGAGATCCTCTAAGTATGTGCGTTTCCAGAAGTTATTGATTCATTGTTTGTAGGTAGTAAAAGAAATCGTCTGAAAGATAATGCATGACATGTAGGTGAAATTCTCGGCAGAAAGTGCATGTCCTTTGTTCGTAGAAAAATTCCATCGAAAGGTGATGAAGACCAACTATACCCGGAAATAGTTTATTGGCTATACACAGATGCTGTATACCACAAGTTTCTCTATTTGTCTCGGTCCAGAGAAAGACGCTGTTAGCACAAGTTTCGCTGTACAAGCAAATGGTAGTCATGGGATGATTTTAAGAGATCTGCGGCAATCAGCGTTAGAAGTTGACAAGACATCTACGTCTACCAGTGAAATAAACGACCTCACTTCTCCACAAGATCGAAAGAGACACATTCAAGGTAATATAAGGTTTTTGACATCTGCACTGATGGCTCTAAACTTGATGGCAACGTAGACTTTGTAGTCTATTAAATGGTACAGAGACACGGTAGTAGCAGGAGGCGTTGTTGTAATTGAGGCATTTCATATTTGTTGACCTCTTGGCTTCTGTCAAATTCACCTAAGATGTATACGAACAACAATAGCAAACAACGAAGTGCAAAAACAAAATACAAATCAAATCAAATCACCTGTTCTAACAACACAACCTTGACTGGTTTAACCATGGGTCTATTCCAAAGAGATGGGACTTGCCCAAAGGCTTTATGACTACTGTATTGTTTTTCAGACAGAAGTCACGGCTGTCGGTGAAGTTGTTGACATCTCTGGAATATGTATTAATGGCTTAAAAGACTACCCACGACTGCCAAGATTCTCCAAATGAGATGGTGAAACATTTCCACCTTATATAGGAGCCGGAGCACAGGAAATTTATGGTAAACGATTCAGCGGATTAGCTGGCGACAAATTGGTAGGTCAGGTAGTAATACACCTCTATTTTTTGCCTCATCAAGAAATTCTGGGAATGACTTGAATACGGGACATGGGACGGAACATGGTGTCCCGTGATACCACAACTGTCCTCATACGACTAAGTATGCCAACAGTTACAGTTACAGGCACTTCTACCTAATTTTTCTATCAATCTCTTTCCCAAACGGCTTCAGCAGACGTCACGGCTTGAACACCATCTGCAGCACATGATTTAGAATTTTATATATTTTTTATCCTCGGTGGTGGAATGGTCGGTGGTGCAATGGTCGGTGGTGCAATGGTTAGTGTGCGCGGCTCTTGTACATGAGATCCTGGGTTCGAACCCGGCTCTGACCACCTTCAAACTTTCTTTCGGCGGCGGTCACCTCGCATTGTGACGGCGACACTATCGAGTATCTAGCCATGAAAAAGCTTCTCAAAATACCGTTCGGAATCGGTGTAAAACTGTAGGTCCCAATCAGTGAGTGAAAACTGGAAAGCGCACAGCTCAGTGATTGTGAGAAGTTCTCCCCAGTCCCTTCATGGGATGTAATGGGAAACCATTTATTATTATTTTATTTATATACTTGTTATCCTTACATAAAATGTGAGAAATATAAAACCTAAACAGCGAAACCAAATCTCCTTCAAAGTAGTTTACATCATTTCCCTTTCCTTACATCGCTCCTAACAGCGATGCGTGACAGAAGCGTCATAATGTTCTTCAATACAATTTGTGCACGCATTTTTTAAAAAATATGTATTTCTTTACTAAATCCTTATATACAACAAAGACATTATCACATTTTTAACTTAATTCTTAGCCCCCGTTTTTGTCCAGCCCTTTTTTAGTGGTCCCTCCCATTTGCATACTAACACTTGAAATCAACCAACTATATATTGCATGTGTACCATCATGGTGGGAAACCTCAAGTCCATGTTATAACAATTTATATCTTAGTTTTATTTTTAATTAATAATCTCCCTTTTTCCTGTCCAAATTAGGACACATGAGACCCTCCTCACCCTTATTGGATTCAGTGCGTGATCAATTTGAGGACTACGACCAGCTGGCGAAGGACTTTACGCGTGTTTTCCTCAATATCGAACCATCGTGCCTAACAAATGCTCATCTATTTGATGTCACCTTTCTGGTGGGACAATCGAAACAGAAAGCCCGTTTCATAGGAGTACGGGCGATATTGGGAGTAAGAAGTAGAGTGTTTCAGGTAAAGTCAACATTGTCACACACATAAAAACCTCCGAGGTGATTTATATTTTTGTACTATACAGGAAATGCTTTATGGCATCCAAACCGGTTTCGGTTCACCACAAATACCAGTTGCTGAAATATTTGCGCGCCCAGCGCCTTCATTGGTTTCACCACAAAATCAAAAACCCAAAAGTAACAATTATCTCACCGTGCCCGATTCCGATTCGATACGACCGAAAAGTGTGCCTTCGTCACCTATGGTGAAGAGGGCCTTCTCCCGTTTGGGTACCATCACTGCCGGCTGGGGCCGTTCCATACGCAACAAGAATACGAATCAACTAAATCCAGACGATAAAAAGAAGTGGATTTCCTCAACAGATTGTTCGAGTAAGAGTTTGAATTCACATAAATACAAATATATCGATGTGTGTTTTTTTGTCTCTCTTTGTGTATTTTTTTTTTCTTTCAACTACAATCCCAAATTATAAATACAAAACAAAAATTACCTCCAAATACTTCGTGTCATGCAACATTCAACTTTGAAATTCTAATATCTTTGTGAACTTTGAACTCTGCCCTGTGTAAAATACCGTGTTTAAAAAAATACCTTGTAAAAACAACTACTGCAAACGAATGTGTGCTATGATGGAACGAACGTTGTACAACTCTGTGTTGTTTTTCAATCTTCTTCTCTTAACATTTTGATTTTGGCTTGTTTCCTGGTTTACCATTTTCATATATTCTCTTAAATTGGCTTCGACGTTTTTCTTTTAACCTTAAATTCAAAATTATGTCACACACTTTTGCTTAATTTTGAATTGGCTTGAAAATCACCGTAATTTTATGTGGAAATTTACCTAACATGTTCTTATTATTCTTTAAACACTCATGTAACCTTCAACATTTTCGTAAATAATTGAAAATTTTTATTTTGAATCGAAATTTTGTTCTCAATCAACATTGCTCAAATATTTTATATGTTTATTACGCTCATTGAAAATTTAAAAATTCATATTGCGTGATATTATCCTGTATTCAATTACTTTCATAACACTTATATTTCATAAAAATGTACTACTTCATCATTTTCATTCACAAACTCTATTTATATAAACTAAATTTATATAAAACTCATCCAACATTCTCCAATTATTGATTTCTGAAAAACTCACCACACTTCGAAATCTCACCACACCTCCAAAACTCATCGCTTTTAATTTGATTACACTTGAAAATACAAAAACTATTAAACCTTACCTCATTAATGCAAAAAAAAACTCTCCACACTTGAACACTCACTAATATATCTCTAAAATATGAGAACTGTTATTAAAATTACAACCTAATATTTTTATTATTTTTATGCGACATTTTTTATTATTTCCATTCACCATTCAACAAATAATTATTCCTGCTAATATCTCGCATTCAATTATATGCATAACATTTATATCTCATCAACATTTCATCCATTTATATAAACTAAAATTACATAAAATCCATCTAACTTGATCTAATTATTTTTAAAACTCACCATACTTTGAAAACTTACCATACCTCGAAAATGGTAATGGTATTTATACAACATTCCCTCAATAATGCCAAAAAAAAACTTGCAACGCTTTGAAATTACAATATTCCATTTTGTAAAATGGGAAACTATTACTGAAAATCGAACTTGAAATGTTTTTTAATATTTCATTATATTCATTCAACTTTTAAAAATTTTTTTTCTCGCGAGATCAATTATTTGTAAAACATTTATAACTCATCAACATTTTATATGTCATCATTTTCTCTCTTGTACTGCATTTATATATACAAAACTTATATAAAACCCATCCAACATGTTCTAATTATTGTTTTTTGGAAACCTCACCACGCTTTGAAAACTCACCACACCTCAAAAACTCATCGCAATTGATTTGATCGTAATTCAAAATGCAAAAACAACATAAAATCCACACATTATAATTAAAACTCATCACTACCTTGCAAAAAATACTTTCCAAAATCTTCCTCATTTCGGGTCCTTTTTCTGTCATTTTTCATGTTCATCTTAATTCCGAAAAACATTGTTATCATTTTCTTGAAATTTGACGCATTGTCACCCTTTGCCAAAAACTCATTAAAATTATAATCCCCGAAATATTTTTAATTTATTTTTGTTAAATAAACGTGAAACCACAAAAATTTACTAATTCACCACCAACATTAAATATATCACTATAATTACACAATAACTTTAAAACTTTCGTACCATCTCTTTTGATTTCTATTGAGTATCAATATATTCATATTGACATATCCGTGTATTTGCATTCGCATCTCACCCTTCGTTTATGTGGTCACGCATTTTTGCCACTTATCACTACCACCACCACCACCGCTATTCACCACTCTAAACGTCTGTCGTTTTCAATCTTTGTGTGTTACTCTGTCTCGATTTGAAACTGCATTTCTATGAAAATTTGAAATTTAACTTGATCATTCAATTTGTATTTTCTCTATTTTATTTTCATCATTCATCAAATTCAACATTTGCTCATACTCACCACTTGACACATCATTGTGGGTGAATATTTCATTGACTTTTATTTTTTAATTTGCATTTTCTTCTGCTACGTTTTATTTCACTTTACGTTTCGTTGCGATTTCCTTAATTTTGTGTTGCTGAAAACTAAATCTATAGACAGGGATAGCAAAGAAAAGGACAAGGATAAGTCAGGCAACAATTTTGGTGTGCCTCGTCTGTCGGTTTGTGCGGATGCCCAAAAAGTGGATCGGGCGAAATTGGCGCAAACTGAGTTCACCATTATAGAATTTGATCCGGATACATTTCGTGTGCTGTTGGATTATTTACATACGGGGACGTGTCCGCTTACGTGTGTGTCAATACCAGGTACGAAATAGTATTAAAATGTACTAAAAACAATACTTTTCCAAACAAAAAGTGTACTAAAAGTATATATTATTAAAACAAAATGTTTGAATTGATCAAAACATATGAAGTACAGAATATTTTGGAAAATTGCTGTTATTTCCACTTCGTGTACTAAAATTTTTTTTAAAAAATATTTACTATAATCTAGGAAATTTGTGCAAACAAGTCAGTGTATCTAAATACACTATTCTAAAATATGTAAATTGCGATAGTATAAACTGAATAGCAGTGATATAACAAAGAATGTTCTAAAGAGAACAATTTGTCAGTTTGGATGTACCAAAATAAAGAAATTTTTAACGAATTTTTTGTGAAATTTGTACTAAAAAGTATCTTTTTAATGGGCAATATTTTTAGAAATGAAATCATGAGTAATGTTTTAGAAGAAACTATATACTACAAAAGCACTGAGTACTAATAAAGTGTAGAAAAAGATTTAATTTTATACCAAAACTACTAAAAAATATTCTTTTTCTCTTATAAAAAGCAAGAAGATTAATATACATATTTGCCAAAAAAATAGTTTAGAATACTCGTCTTGGTAGCATTTTTTAGTACTGATTGCATAAATTCTACTCTGCATTAAGTAAACTTTACTAAAATTATAATATGTATATTTTTGACAATGTTCTAAATAAAATTGTATCTTATAGAACGAACAAACATGTATTCTTTACTATTTTGTACTAAAATGAAGATGCTTTTTGGTAAAAAAATCTTTTAGAACAAAATCTTTGAAGTATTCATTATAATTGTTTTCCTTATGTTGTTCACATATAAACAAGAATTAATTAGTACCGAGAAACTACTACGACTACACTGAGAGCTTAGAAATACTAAGAATATACTGAGTACTCGAAATTACCAAGAAAACACTGAGTACTTAGATGTACTCAGAGTACCCTGAGTACTTAGGAGTACTAAAAATACACTGAGGGCTTATTTAATACTGATACCAAGAAATACTATGTATACAGTGAATGCAAAACATGGTAGAATCAACAAAAAATTGAGTCTATTAAATTTTGTACTAAAATTGATCATTCTCTTCAAAAAAATATATTATATGTTGAACTGGATAAATATTGTAATAAAAATATATTGAAGATACATAATTGGTAGATAGAAACAAATTCATTCAATTTAGAAAACACATCTTAAAGTGTCGCTTTATGATTTTTTCCATTTTAGCGATAAGTCATTTTATTCAAAAATATGAATAAGGGTTGAAAACGGTAAAAGATGTCCAAAAAAAATTCTTTAAACTTAGCGAAAATGATTCTCGTCGCTAAGTTCTCGCTAAGTCTTCGCTAAGTGCTTCATACAAAACAAGCGAATATGTAAGCAAGCGGTGTAACCAAAACACGCTTAATAAGTATTTAGTACTATTGTACACAGCAGACACTGAGAACTCAGAAGTACTAAGAATACACCAAGTACTTATTTTGTATTAACGAAGTCCCATAAGATTTTGTTCTGAAACTAATTTCTTTCTTTAAAAATGATTTTTTGTAGAACTGGATAAAAGTTGTACTAAAAATATATTGAACATGTTTGGTAGAATCAAACAAATTCTTTCAGTTTAGAATACAGGACTTAAATTGTATTCCTTATAATTGTTTTCCTCTTTCATAAAGAACAGTTAGTTACTAGTAATATCTGGAAGTACCGGTGGTGCATCGGTTGATGTGCGCGGCTCTTGTACATGAGAACGTGGATTCGATCCCTGCTCAGACCACCTTACATTTCTTTCGACGACGGTCACCCCGGTTAGTGATGGCAACGCAATCGAGTACTTATCCATAAAAAATCTTCTCAAAATACCGTTCGGAACCGTTGTAAAACTTTAGGTCCCAACCAGTGAGTGTAAAACTAGAAAACGCACATCTCACTGATTGTGAGAAGCCTTCATGGGATGTTATGGGACACCATGTGTGTATTAAGAATACACTGCGTACTTAGAATAGATACTTAGAATACGCTGAGTACTTAGAGGCACTCAGAGTACACTAAGTACTTTTTTCGTACTGATAGCAAGGAGTGTAGGAACGTAGTGAGTACTTCGAAGTACTAATAATAAATTGAGTAGTTATTTAGTACAGAGAGCAAGGAGTGCTTAAAATACATTGAGTACTTATTTAAGCTCAATAACAAGAAAATCTAAGAATAAGGCCAAGAGAGTAAGGAGTATTTAAAATACAATGAGTATGAATATTTAAAATACAATGAGTAATGCATTTTCTGATACTACTACGAATTTTCTATTGCTAATTCTAATTTTTCTAATACGAAAGATTAATGTTAGACAAGATCTTATAGACTGCATTTTATGTTGTTTCTATAAACGTTTAGTACTTAGTATAATTACAAAAATTTGATGGTGCAATGGGTAGTTTGCGTGGCTCTTGCATATGAAATCGTGGGTTGGATCCCTGCTCTGACCACCTTACATTACGACGGTCACCTCGCTTAGTGATGGCGACACTATCGAGTACTTAGCCATGAAAAAGTAAAATCTATAAAGTGCACATCTTACTGGTTGTGAGAAGCTCTCCCCAATCCCTTCATGGAATGTAATGAGAAACTTGTTTTTTTTTTTTGAAGTTGTACAAAAAGTACGTTTAGCAAATAAAATTAAATGAAATGCTACAAAAGTATTAGCACAGAACATTTGATTGCAATTTTCTAAACTCGGATTTGTACTAAAAATTACCTTTACCAACTAAATTAAAATGGAATACTAAAAATCTATTAGCACAGAACATTATGACTATAATTTGTTATCTATATTTTTGTACTAAAAATCAACTAAAGTATGAATTTCTAAAGATATAAGAGTAACTACTAAAAGAGTATTCGTATAAAAATAGGAGTACTAGAAAAGGGCTAGACGCTGCTGAAGATGATGCTTCACAAACATCGAAACGATCGTCTAACGAATGTGAGTTCGAATCCCACCCGCGGCATTTACATTTTTGTCACTAACCGGAGAAAACATGATCTCTTATAGCCTTAAAGAAAATTACAACTTTAAACAGAACGAGGATCTAAGACAACTAAATTTGACAATTGATCAAGTTCTAAAAATTATTAAATTATATTCAACTTTTTTTCGATTTTAATAATAGTTTATTCGCTTGTTTTTTTTTCTACATTTATACAGGTCTCCTTTGTGCTGCCGAACATTACGATCTCCCGGAACTGCTGCAGGCCTGTTTTCATCACTGTAAACAGTTTCTACGCATCGAAGTCGTTTGTCCTATGCTGATTTCCTTGGAGAACTACTATTGGCGTTACACTTCCGCTTCCGAATTGGTCAATATGATTTTATCATTTGTCGAGAATAAGGCTCATGGCCTCTTCAAATGTCCAGAGTTTCTTCATTTGTCCGAGTCCATGGTGCAAATGATTATGTGCCGCGAATTGCAATGCCCTGAGATCAGAAAATTCGAAGCCATGTTGGCGTGGGCCAAATACAAAGTGTCCAAAATGAAGGTGCATCCCAACAAGGATATGCAATTTGAATTTGAGTGCATTATGGAAAGGCTGACGAGAGATTTGAATTTGTGTCGCATCTCGCCCAGTGAACTGTTGTCCATTGTTTTACCCTCCAAGGCCTTGAAGAATGAGCGCATCATGGAAACCCTTATGATGCAGGTGAATCTTGGCACCTATCGCATGCAGGAATTGGATGAGTATCGCCAACAGTTGCGCAGCCAGGAGTCCGCCGAGGCGACCGTACAGGTACATCGGGGTGGATGAGATAGTAAGAATGTTAGTTTCGATATTGATCGTGGTGGTGGCAGTGGTGCCAGTGGTGGAGATGTTTCAAACGCTTACGATTCCACGGCCGATGATGAGGTGGAATTTTATAATGATTTTGATGCAGCTCCCAGCACTAGCCGGGTGGCAGCCCAAATGCAAGCTGCTAAAGAGGCCCGCCGGCGACGATGGGCGGGTGATGGCTCATCGGCGGGTAGTAGTGAGTGCGGTGGAAATAGCGGTTATGCTAAGAGACATTAGGAGGCTATAAAAAGTTAAAAAAAATAAAAAAAATTTAAAAAAAATAAACAAAAAACATTCTAAAGACCTCACATTCCAAAATATATCCGCAAACCTATGTGAAAATGTAACTTTATCTTGCGATGCATTAACATCCTCCATAAAAGAACCCACCTGTAACCAATTTATGACCACTGTCAACATTGTTACTAACAAATTTTTAAACTGTCACATCCACCCCCACAACCCCCCCCCCCCCCCCCGCCAATAAAACCCGTTGCATGCACAACTGCATGTCATATGATTTTGACATCTTTGGATTATAAAAAAAAGGTTTTATAAAAGAGTTTTTTACTGTTTAAATAAGAGAGAATAATTTGATTAAAACTCTATAAAACCAAAAAAAAAATACGCTTACTGGAAATATTAAAGACTAAAATACCAAGAAAAAATAATGTAATTTTATGTAAACAGTTTCAGATTTTACACAAAAAATTAACAAAACTTTGTAAAGCTCTTGGGATTTGTATAATCCACAACGTTTGTGGCAACTGTAAGAAGCTTAAAAGCTTTTCCATTATATGTCAGTAATTAAATTTTTTCAGAATCCTTTCATTATTAAAAATAGATTTTGACAGCATGATTTAGGCAAAGCTTTCTCGAATAAATGTCTCTAATGCTCAGTTTCACAGTTAGCGATTCTACATTTAAGTGAAATTTAAATTCCCAATGTTTGTCATTTAAATTTCAATTAATATGAAAATTTTCTGTGAGCTTTTAAATTGAGCTTTTAAATCACGAGTGTGAATCTTCCAATAAAACTGGTTAAACTGGCTCTTAATATATTAAAATTGTATAACGCCGAAAAAGCTTTATCTGAACAGTGCTAAAATTTAACCATACAAAAACTTTTCCTTGTATATCTCAAAAAACAAGTTCATGACGACGTTTTCCAATAAGTAATTGCGGAGGGATTCAATTTAAAGCTCTTGCATGCTTTCACTATAAGCTTTGAGGTTTAAATTGTATAAGTATACTGTCCTAATAATTTAAAGGGTTTTTCAAATATTTTAAAAATAACGCTTTAAGCACGTCCCAAACCAATGCGGATGCCGTGCGGAAATTGTGTCACACCCAAATCGCAATGTATTTTGGTTTAGAGCGTGCTTTAATTGGAGCACATATGAAAATAAAGCTTCCTGTTCAAAGCGTATGGTATTAATGAGACCTTGCTTTGTCCATGATTTATTTTTTCAAAGCTTATATTTTGATACAATATTTGCAAAATAAAGCTTTAAAATAGGATACATCTTAAATACCTAATACATTAGAAGAAACTAAAAATGCTTATTAAGTTTTGTTTTCTCTAATTTCATCGTATTTGGTCGCAGATTACAGCTTGCTACTTTTGCCTCTAAAAGTTTCGTAGTAAAGCCTTTTTGGAAAATTTAAAGCTTGAAAGTTTTCAGATCTGGGTAATAAAACTTACAACTGCTAACCGTCCTTATCTAATTTTATTATTGTTGGCCGCAGCTGAAAGCTTTTTACTTTCACCACCAAAAAAATTCGAAAACAAATTGTTTTGTAACATTTGGTAATAAAGCTCCAAATCTTATGGCCAGTTTCACAGTTGAAAATTCTAGTAGTTTAAATGCCCGATGCCTGTCATTCAAATGACACTTAATATGAAAATTGTCTATGGGCTTTTAAATTGAGCTTTTAAATGACGAGTGTGAAGGGTGAGTTTATTCTTGTAAAATTTAAAGATCCGATTAAAAAAAAACTTGAAGCCTTATAGAATAATATACATATATAATTCTACTGCACGTGTGTTTGTGACTGAACTCCTCCTAAACTTCATTCAAACCGTCATTCTTCTCTTCAATGTCATTGTCTACTTAAATGAACTTTACATAGCGATATTCGTTATTTAAATGATTTTAAACATGAAAATTGTTAAGAGCTTTTTAATTGGGCTTTTACATGAAAATTATTAAACTCGACCTTCATACTTTAAAAAAGCTACAAATTGTGCTTGATCGCAGTTAAAAGCCCATTACCTTCTCCTCCAAAAACGTGCTGGTTGGGCACGAAATATATATTGAAGCTTTTGAATTAAAAGTGTTCCCTAAAAAGACTCAGAAGCTTTTAGATATGTGTTATTTAAATTACAAAAACAGTCTGTGATCATTTAAACGACGAGTGTGAATCTTACCCTAAAACTTTAAATTTATAATTAATGACTTTATTCAAGTAGTTAACAGCTGTCTTAAAAGCTCTTCTTTGCTCTCAAAGAACTAAAATGATTATAGCAGATGTTAAGTAAAGTGTAGAACTTTCTAAAGCACTTAGAGCGAGTTTCACACCCGTCATTTAAAAGCTCACCGAAAATTTTCATAATAAATGGTATCTAAATGACAAACATCGGACAGTTAAAATTTATTTAAATGGAGAATTTTCAACTTTGAAACTGAGCATTAGTTACGCTTCTTCACAAACGTAGATTGGTTCGTTAAAAATCTCAATCTTGCAGCTATAAGCTGTCTACTTTCTCAACCAAACATACTATTGTTTCGCCCAATACGTAGTATATGACATTTTTGTTGTATACTCGTCAGTAATAAAGCTACTTTTTAAATTCAAAAAATTAAATTGTTTAAATGTGCAAAGCTCTAGGGAGAGCTTTAAGCTCTGAGTTGGACTTTGAAAAACCCCATCTGAAGAATAACAGCTGCCAATAGAATGTCTATTGATATTTTCTTAACATCTTTAAAGTTATAACACAAAATGAGACAAGGTGGGAGGGAACGGTTTTAGTGTTTTAATTTAATTTTTTTAATTTTAATTTTTAGTGTTTTAATTTAGTGTTTTACAGGCGCACTGTTTTCAACAGTAGGCGTTCTTTGTTGTTCGTTGTACTGTTTTCTGCGTAACCCATCCAAAAGTAGACGAGAGTACTCTTTTCCAATCATTGTGCTTTTTTGTCGTTTTGTTTTTCTTTTTCTCTCTTTTATTCTATTTTTTCTAAACTAAGTGGTTTTTCTCCAAATATTTTTTTCAGTGTAGAGAAAGTAAAATTAGGTGAAATTGATAATAAAGCGGAATTTGATATTGAAAATGAAGATGAAGATGAGTAAACAAATATAGTTGTGTGGTGAACGACTTTCTCTTATTTGGCGAAAGTATCTGTATCATTCTGAATCAAAGACCCCCTAAAACCTTTTAGAGGTAAGCTTTGTTTCCAAAGGTTGCAGCCCAAAACGTTTGGAACAACTTTGTTAAAGAAAGTTTACCGATACAACCAACCAAATAGAAGTTAGTCTATGAAAGCGTAATTGTAACTCAAAAAGCTGATCATGCAGTTCGATTTTACGTACCCAAATTAGTGTACACCCGCCTTCTCCGGCTTGAGCTGTAAAATTTTTGCCAAAACCTATCAGAGTGTAATTGGTGATTTTTTGGAGCACATAAAATATTTTATTTTTGAAGCGCCCAAAAGCTTTTCTTTGGTCCCAAAGACATTAAATCTTCGAAGATCGGTGGGGCAATGGTTAGTGTGAGCGGCTCTTGTACGTGAAATGGTGGGTTCGATTCCTGCTCTAACCACCTTATATTTCTCTCGACAGCGGTCACCTCGTTTAGTGATGGCGACACTATCGAACCGCTGTAAAGCTGTAGGTTCCCATCAGTGAGCATACAACTAGAAAGCACACAGTTCATTGGTTGTGAGAAGCTCTCCCCAATCCCTTCATGGGATGCTCTTTTTTTAATTAATAATTGCTGATTTTTTGTAACAGATAAAATCTTTTGGTTTTTGTACCGTCCAAAAGCTTTTCTTTGCTCTCAAAAAAGTTAAATCTTCATACGTTTCGAAAACATCAATTTACTAACTATATTATCCAATGAATAAAACTTTTTAAATTTTAAAACTTTCTGTATGAAAAAAGCTTCAGGTTTCGAAAGCTTTGAGCTCAGAACTTTTAAACCTTTTATTTAAAATTTTGAGCAAATTGTTAGGAAATGTAATGACTAAAAATGTAATGACTATAATATAATTTCTACAGAGATCGATCGACTCGTTAAAAATCGCAATTCTTGTTTTGGGATGTTTAGCACTGTCAGTCGAAAGCTCTTCCGTTTTAATAATCCCAAAAATGTTACTTAGCTTTATAACCCTAACATAACAATTGACTGGTATTTTCCAGACCCTTTTGGAATTTGTTCTGTAAATGCATTCTGTTCCCATTTCTTGCAACCATTCGGGTATTTCGTCACGGCCCACTGAGCCTTAAAAAGGCCGTGCAAGTATGTTTTGTATATAAGACACACCTTTTACAGTGGGCCTAACGAGGCTCAGTTGGGTGGTTTAGAACTGTCAATGTAGTCGATTGTACTTGGCCTAATAAAATTGCAATCATCTACAAAAAAATCGTTTCATTCAAAGCATTTTTCAGTTCTCTAACTGGTTGATTGGTAAGGAAGCTTCAAATTCAATAAAGCTGTCCATTAAAGCTTTCTGTGATTATAAATTCTTAACAGCTTTTACATATTTTGACAGTCCGGATAACTTTTTTTCATGTGGATTATACAAAAAAAGCTTATAATTATTGTAAAAAATATTTAAAACTGTTTAAAAAAAATATAAATATAAAACGATTACCAGCTGCATTTGTAAACAAAAATACTATATAAAATTTGTAAAAATTATGAAATTTAAAAACAAAAAACAAACAAATCTTAACAAAACTTAAACAACTGAAAAAGCTTTTAAATGTTGAAAATATTGTAACAAAATACAGAAACTTAGTTAAATATTTGAGATACTATATGTAAATGTTAAATAGATTTTAAAGAACAAAAAATTTATTTAAAAAACAGAATATATAATAAAACAACTACCTATATAGAAATAACAAAATACAAATAAAATTATATATGATTATATAACAACCAATAATAAATATATATAAACAAATTTAAATTTAAAATAAAATTTAGTTAAACAAATTTATGGAAATTGTAAAGAAAACTTAAATGCAAATAGTTCTAACCTTATAAAATTGAATTTAATATATTAATTAAAAAAAAGACCCCCAACTAATTATAAAAATTATATTAAACATTAAAATATACTACATATATATATATTTATATACAAAACTGAAACTAAAAAAGAGAAAAACATATAAAAAAAACTTTCTTCATATATATACAAATTACATACTATACACTCAAAGAAAATCCAAAATAATTTTTAATTTAAATAAAAATGTTTAAATAATTTAAGAGAAACAAAACTGTTAAACAATTTTAACAGCAAAATAACTGAAAATATATATATATATACTATATATATAAATAAATGTTTTGATACTGCTTAGATACGTTATTATATATACAAGAACAACAAAAACAAACAACAACAAAAATTTATTTAAACTTAATTAATATTTGAACAATTTCTATATAAATTCTTTAAAATTTCTATAGAATTTATTTAAATGTTTATTTAAAAGTTTGTCACCTATATTATTTAAATTTTTAATTGAAATTATTCAGTAAAAGAGCTTAATATTGTCGAGAGCTAAATATAAATTATCCTGCACAGGAATATAAAGCTCCCAGTTGTTTAAAATTGCAAAGAAGCCAAAAAGTGATGCCAAGTCAAGTCACAAATTATGTTTCAGCTATGAAACTGAAGTTGGATGAATGATACAGAATAAGGTGTACTGGAAAGAGTGTTTTATGAAATTTCAATTGTGGGGGAACTTGGCAGCACTTGCAATTTCTTGTGATCATCACTGAACGTATTAGCGGACTTGTGCCAGATTGATGCTATATTAGGGTGTACTGCCAAACAGTGAAATGGTGGATCTCAAAAGATGCGTATTAAAGGGCAGATTACTGGCACGTCAAACCTTATAGTTCCCTACTGGCCATTAATGTTTTAAATCATAGTGTATTTGGGTAAAAATAACTGTTTTTATATTTTCTGTCACTATGGGGATCAAACGACATGTCACGATCAGAACAATTAGAAAAATTTATTTGCACAATTTTAACGGAGCATTTTTTTTTCACGGCAGTATTTTGAAGTCTTGATTAAGCCTATTCATTCCAATTTTTCGCGTATTTCTCAT
Organism: Phaonia tiefii; assembly: GCA_963931995.1. Classification (NCBI taxonomy): domain Eukaryota; kingdom Metazoa; phylum Arthropoda; class Insecta; order Diptera; family Muscidae; genus Phaonia; species Phaonia tiefii. The sequence goes on from OZ008370.1 coordinate 8,331,848, forward strand.
TGTAGTTCGCAAACTAGATTTTAATTATGTATATTTATTTTATATATTTCAAAAGTTTTTCATGTAAATTACAGAATTAATTAAATTAAAAATTGAATTAAAAAATTAGGAAGTACAAGTACGAATGATCAAAATTTCAAAATGCAACCGTGAATACAAAACCGAAATTTTTAAAATATGGGTATCTGATTATGATCATCAAGACACGTAGATCAAGACACCCCATATTGACAAAAAACTGATATTAATGACACAATGGAATAAGACGGTCACTGGCCTAGAACGCTAAGGCGCTGAAGAGAAGACACACAGTCTTCGAACCTGCCGTCCGCCAACGTGAGTTCAAATCCCAGTTCCGACTATTTAATTAATTGCAGAAACAACTGAGCCGTTAGCTCGTAGGAAAATTAAAAATCTTCTAATAGAAACTTGTATTTATTTAAATACTTTTTTGAATCAACGATGGATTATTGTAAAGCAACCCAAATAACGGTGTTTTTTAAATTGGAATAATATTTTAAATGTCCATTAAATTGGCTATATTTAAAATATAATTTTATGGGATTAATGCATTACTATAGTTTCGGGCATGTAGCGGCCGCGGCTGGCGCATGCATGGCGTAATCTGGAGGTACAATTTTCACATAAAATAAAAATAAATGGTTTCCCATTACATTCCATGAAGGGACCGGGGAGAACTTCTCACAATCACTGAGCTGTGCGCTTTCCAGTTTTCACTCACTGATTGGGACCTACAGTTTTACACCGATTCCGAACGGTATTTTGAGAAGCTTTTTCATGGCTATATACTCGATAGTGTCGCCGTCACTAAGCGAGGTGACCGTCGTCGAAAGAAATTTTTAGGGTGGTTGGAGCAGGGATCGAACCCAGGATCTCCTGTACAAGAGGCGCGCACACTACCCATTGCACCACCGACGGTCATACAATTTCACATACTCTTCACTACATTTCGACAGCAAAGCCCGGAATTCAGTTTTTATGAAATTGCCATAAGAAGTACGTGAATAAAAATAACGAAAATTTCATGAACTGAAAATTACGCTCACGAATATTTCGTAGGCAAAATCAAGTACAGGGTTGTTACACCAAACTTATTTCGTACGAAAACATTTGTTTGATAGTTTTTTGGGACCGAAATGTTGACATTTCGTTATTTTACAACCAAAAGTAACTCCGCATGCGTTAAAAATTAAATGGAGTGCGTAGAGGAATTTTAATTGAAATATTTACAAAGTAAATCAAAGATAGGTGGTAACTCTCCGCAATAAAATTTTCCGTTTAGAGATAAATGAACAAATTTCTAAAGAAAATGTCGTTAGAACTAAATACGGGGCTTTAGTTGAGGTTTGTTTACCCCTATAATGTGTGATGATACACCTAAATACTTGTTGAGAAGGGAGATGATTATATGCCTTGGTGGATATTGAAATAGCTACGTATGTATGTACATATAGTCTCAACCATCCTCCATCATAAACAATTTGACATGATTTCTTGAATAATATATTTTATGAAAATTTACTTTTTGATATAAAAGTACTTTTTCATAGAAATGGATCTTGAACCGAAAAATTATTAGGCCAATACCTAAACAAGGACGAAAAGCGTAAAATCACTTACAATAGATTTTGTTTACGTGTATTCTTAGTGAGCTCCCGAAATAGCGCTGACGCAAACTTTAAAATGTCAAGTTTGACGGAACGCAAAGAGAGCAAGTAAAAAATAAATGGCTTCCCGTTACATCCCATGAAGGGATTAGGGAGAGCTTCTCACAACCAGTGAGCTGTGCGCGTTCCAGTTTTACACACACTGATTGGGATATACAGTTTTACACCTGTTCTGAACTGTATTTCTTTGCTTTTCATGGCTAAATTCTCGATAGTGTCGCCGTTACTAAGCGAGGTGACTGCCGTCGAAAGAAATTTAAGGTGGTCAGAGTAGGGATCGAGCCTACGTCCTCATGCACAAGAGCCGCACACTACCATTGCACCACCGACGGGAAGTAAAGCAACAAATAAGAGGTCACAAATTCAGTAATAAAAACCGTATTTTACGAAAATTACAAAGTGTAATGGTCGTAAACAAAACCTTTACTATATGTTTTATACTGATTCATTGTGGAAAGAGTTCATTCCACTTTTGAGAGTACTTCGAGATTGCGGGCGTAATATCAAACTGGTTTGTCATTTATTGCGCATGAAATTACGCTTTTCGAATTTGTTTAGGTACTGGCCTTAAAGAAGACAAATTATATTAATGTAATTCCTTGGGTATCATAAAAAGATATACAACAAGGCAAGAATCAATAGACTAGCACGAAAAAAATAACCAATAGATTTACATAAAATCTTTAATAAAAATATTTGCAATCATTAAATCAATTGTAATTGTCAACGTATTAACCCCATAAGCAATAGTAGAATGACTGTTCAGTTGTCCTCAGTTTTAGTCTATTAGGAATTACATTTAAGTAACTCTCTTTTTAAACAGGTGGCTATCGCGTTTCTCTTTAATACTTTTTTCACCATGAATTTCCAACTTCATAGTAGAGATGGACACGTGAGTAAGTTTTGGCTCACGATCACCAAACGAAGACGGTCACTCACGCACGAAGATTTTTGTATCGGTAGAAACGTCCACGCAAGCTCACGTGAGCAGAATTGTATCGTACTCACATTCACGCGTGATTCACGACAATCTCGTACGAATTACTTACATGAACCATAGGCTTTAGTTTCAAACCTATATTAAAAAATATATCCAAAACAGTGTTCGCAAAAATTTAGGTTTTAAGTTAAATAGAGTCAAATTCATGTAACGGGTTTTTCAACAGAGACGCTACAAAAGTAAATCGATAGGGACAGCAAACGACGCCATATTTTTCCCGCTCTTTCGACATTTCTCTTCAGTAAGGTTTGCCATTTCATCATGGAAAGATATACTTATGAGCCAACAACGAGTCGAAATTATTAAAATTTACTACCTAAATTTGGGGTCAGTGGCCTCAACTTTAAGAGCGCTACGTCCAATTTATGGTCGGCTCATTTCTGGCTGAATGGCTGCGTCAATAAGCAAAATATGCGTTATTGGTCAGACAGCAATCCACACGTAATCCATGAGTCATCATTGCATCCCGAAAAAATTACGGTTTGGTGCGGTTTATGGGCCGGCGGCGTCATTGGGCCGTACTTCTTCCGTGATGATCAAGACCGGCACATTACTGTGAATGCGAATCGCTACCGTTCAATGATAACCGAATATTTTTCGCCCCAATTGGATAATATGGACTAGGAGGAGGGAATAGTTAATAAAGTCCACAAAAACGATAAATATTTGTAATTCTTAACAAAAGACGGAAAATAATATATTTTATGATTACATAATTAAAACAAGAAGTTTATATTCAGTACTAAAAAATTTTAATATAGAATAGATTACACTCATTTTACTTTTCGAAAATTAAATGTGAAACACATGACTAGTTGTAATTTTTATTACAATCAAATATTTTTGATCTCTTAGTCTGTTCGTTTCTTCTTTAATTTATAAATTGTTCTGTTTTGTACTGAATTTTTTGGATTTCTTAATGACTTAAATTGTTACTTTTCTGTACTGAAATTTATGATTTTTTAATACAAAAAAAGGAATTTTGTTTCTTAATTGTACTGCCTTTTTTCCTCGGTGTACTTTTTTGTTGGGTTCAAATCTGGCATCCCTAGTGATGTGTATCCTCATTAGAGTGTCCAATAAAGCCGGAATTTTTCAAAACCCGGTTTTCGGTTTGTTCGAAAAATCAATTTTTCAAGAAAGCTGTTTTTGGTTTGTTCGAAAAATCAGTTTTTCACAAACCGGTTTTTTCGGGTTGTTTCTCAATTAAAATAAATTACTCATGAATCACTTACAATACATTTTTTTAGCGACTATTATAAATACTTATTCGTGTTTAAAAGTAAAAATTTCACAACTCTATTTACATAAATATGATAATTATGTTTTAATTTGAAATAAAAAAATTTATATAAATGTATTCCAATTTGGAACGCGTGTTTAATATAAAATTTAAAAGTTTTATTCAAGTCCACATAAACTGATTTCAAATCGAAAATTATATTCAAATTTGAGCGAGATTTTCATGTATGAAAATCGTATTAAGTTTAAAAAATTTATTTATAAAATAATTTTAGTTTTTAAATTTGAAGGAAAAAAAATTAAATCTTTTTTAATTAATTCCTATATAGTCTTAAAATCATTTTGAAAGTTGAATAAAAAATTGTTTGGAAATGTCGTTTAAATCTTATCTTATTGAAGCATAAAATCATATTTGAATATAGAATACTAGTGGATTGGAACGCGCCTATGGCGCCCGTCGAAAACTGCTTTAATTTTAATCGATTTTTAATAAAAGGTAATTCTGTAAGATGAGAGAGACATAGTTGTTGTTTGTTATTACAACAAACGTGTAAATGATTTACGTTTGTCAGCTTGTACCTTATATGTACAGTCACTCACATTTAAAGTCGGGCAGTACCATGAAAATATTTTCAGTCCAAATATTTCTGTGTTTATAAAAGAAAATATATTTTATTTTTTACCCCTTTTGTTACAAAAACTCTTGGCTTTAAAAACAACTGCAATGAAATATTCTAAGTACTTTTATAAAAAGCACATGAAGTCTAAACTAAGCCTTCTACACTTTTTTGCCTCACATTGAAAGTCGGGCATAATAAAAAATATTAAGAAAAAAAGTTAATATTTTGTTGCTCCGCCTTTTTGGTTCTCTACAGCTTGTAGGCGGCTTGGCATTGATTGAACAAGTTTTTTGAAAAAATCTGGATTAATATTGTTCCATTCTTCAAACAGAGCATTTTTCAGCTGATCTTTTGATGAACAGAGCCTGTCCTGCATCCTGCGTCCTAATTCGTCCCATAAATGTTCAATGACATTGAGGTCGTGTCTTTGTGCAGCAGTTTTGATCACCTTCGGACAATTATGTAACAACCAGCTCTTAACATCGTGTGCCGAATGATTCGGGTCGTCATCTTGGTAAAATTTGAAGTTTGATTCAATGCCAAGTTTTTTTACGCTATCTTGCAGATTTGTCTTCAAAATCGTCAAATACACATTCTTGTTCGTTATTCGTTCGATAAAGTGTAAGTTGCCAACTCCTGAAGCCGCCATACACCCCCAAACCAACACGGACCCACCACCATGTTTGACCGTTTTTCTCAAATTTTTTGATTCTAGTCCTTTCCTTGGTTTGCGCCATATTTTACCCCTTCCATCGCATCCAAATAGATTAAATTTACTTTCATCAGTAAACAGTACCTAATAATAGATTGTTAAAATTATAAAGCATTATTTTTTGTCCCCACTTACAGTGCTCCAGAAGTCAAAGTCCTTTTGGTTCTTCTTGCTAATGAGGTGCTTCTTCCGTGCAACTCGGCCATGAAAGTTATTTTTTTGAAGAAATCTTCATACGATTTCTGGTTCTTTGACCATCGCAGCTAGATTTGGTGCAGAAATAAAGGGATCATTCTTAACTTTTCTTAAAATCATACTCGCATTCCTAGAGGAGAGTTTCTTTAATCGGGGTAGGCGTTGTTTGTTGGCAATCAACCCATCCTTTTTATATCTAGCTATGATGTCATGAACCGTTGATTTGCTTTTCTTCACTAGTTTCGAAATTTCGCGTTCAGATTTTCCTTCTAAGTGCTGATGAATAACTATTTTGCGTTCTTCCAAGGTGGACTGTTTAATATTACGTGGCATTTTTACAGAATATTTTAATTGACTTCACGGAGCACTTGAGAAGATAACAATGACCAATAATTTTAAAAACAATTACAGAAAACGAAAAATTAACGGTATATTTACTGACTTATCGCTCAAAACATTGCTTGCCCGACTTTCAATGTGAGGCAAAAAAGAGAAGAAGTCTTAGTTTAGACTTCATGTGCTTTTTATAAAAGTACTTAGAATATTTCATTGTAGTTGTTTTTAAAGCCAAGAGTTTTTGTAACAAAAGGGGTAAAAAATAAAATGTATTTTCTTTTATAAACACAGAAATATTTGGACTGAAAATATTTTCGTGGTACTGCCCGACTTTAAATGTGAGTGACTGTATGTATTCATACACAGAGAATAAGCAGCTCAATTGGATCTTCCAACTAAGAGTGGCACAACAATCTATGAAATTTTTTGTTTTTTTCGTTTTTTCGCCCCCTTTTTTGTCGTTTTTTTGTTGTTTTTTTTTTGGTTTTTTCGTTTTTTTTTTTGTTTTTTTGTGTGTATATACATATGTAAGTGTTCAAAAAGTGTGACACAAAAGTGTGACAGAGTCAGTGAATCAGCGATGAACGTAACTCTTTATGTAGGTAGTTTCTTAATTCAAAAATTTCATAAAAATTTTCATTTATTATAAATGTTGTTAAGGATTTTAACACAAATTAAGTAAAAACCGGTTAACCGACGTCAATTAACCGGTTTCCGGTTTGTTGCTGCTTTTAAAAAACCGGCACACGGTTAATAGCAAAAAAACTCGGTTAAATCGGTTTCACCGTTTTCGGTTTTGGACACTCTAATCCTCATACAGAAACTTATATATTATGTCGATTAAGAACCTTAAAGAAAAAATCATCCAAATCGTGCAATGTAAACAAAGTTAAACTCTTAAATTATTTACTCTTCATTCAAACTCTTTGCGTGCTACTGTTTATAAAAAACTTACCTTTGTTGCTATTGATCTTTTGAAATTCTCTCCCGCTTGATACATTACGACATACACTACACACACATACAAAACATACACCGCTATTTTTCTTCTTCTTTTCTTTTTTACATTTAACACAAAACATTTTGTGATTGCTCTGCTTTTGGCGAAGAAAATTTAGAAACTTTAACCGTCTTTTTCTTATTGAAATAATTTACTCTTCTTTGATATTTTCACAAACACTTGTGGCGAAGTAGCTGCACTTTAGATTATTAAACTTTTTATTGGGATTTACATAGAAATTAACACTCTTTTTGCAACATTTATAACGAATTATAATTTTCGCCATAACAAAAAACTTCTTTTATTGCACGCACTTGAGATATTCATATTCTCTTTCTCACTTGATATAGCAACAGCACACACATACATTCAAAACAAACCGCTGCTATTTTTCTTCTTCTTTTCTTTATTTTGCATTTAACACAAGACATTTTTGATACTCTGCTTTTGGTGAAGAAAATTTAGAAACTTTAAACAGCTTTTTCTTAATGAAATAATAAACTTTTCTTTGAATTATTACTTTCACTTATGGCGTAATGGCTACACTTTAGATTTATACACTTTCCGTTTGATATTACAAAGAAGTTGCCACTCTTTTTCCGACATTTATGGCACTTTATTGTTTTCGCTATCTTCACTTATTCAGCTCGTATTTGGCACTAAGGATATGGAAAGATGGTAGAGGCGATTAAATATGTGGGGTTGCCAGATTCTGTTGAATTCTTATTGGAGAAAAAACCTTAGCGTTTGCAGTTGCTGTGTTGAAATTCTCTCTCACTCTACACACACAAACATACACAACAAACTGCCGCCTTTTTACTTTTGCATTTTGTGATAAATTTAGGAACTTTAAACGTCTTTTTCTCAATGATATAATTACATCTTCTTTGAATTTTTGCATTCACTTATGGTGAACTGGCTGCACATAAGATTTATACACTTTCCGTTGGATTTTACAAAGAAATTGCCACTCTTTTTCCGACATTTATAGCACGTTATTTTTTTCGCGATCTTCACTTATTCGGGCCGTATTTAACACTGAGGATATGGAAAGACGGTAGAGGTGATTAAGTATGTGGGGTTGCCAGGTTCTGTTGAATTCTTATTGGATAACCGGATATCGGGATTCTTGTTGAATTATAAATAATTATAACAGTTCAAAAGATTTCTGAAAAGTTTTTTGCAAACATTGTACAAAATTAGTGAACTGATATTGATTAATATTAGAGATAACATCTGTGCAACACAAGTCGAATAAGAATTTATCAAAGAACTTAGCTAAAAGATGGTTTTAATTTACATTGAGCTCCATGAAAAGTACGCTCTTTATGCTGCCGCTAAAAATAAGTAATTCGCTAAAAAGATGGAAAAATCGACCAACCCCAACATATATGAGTTGGTTAATAATAAAGTTTTAGTAGTTCAATCCTAGGATAATTGATTGGCCAATTCGAAAGTTTTTCCTTGAAAAATAAATTTTTCATTTACGTTTTAAACCTGAGAGTTTGCGGATTTTTTCGAACCAATTATTTGGTTAATTAGGATAAATTGATATTTATAATTATCAGAATGGTAGGGCCTGAGGTAGCCCGTTTAATCTGGCTTGAGTAGCCCTTGTTTTTCTGCTTTTTTCGACAATATTATGCTCCTCTTCCTAACCTCTCCTATACATACACTTTTCTCAGCAAACTAAAATACAAACAAACCAAAGCTCATCAAAATGTGTGTGCGTAAATAGTTAAGTATTAAACAAAATTCCATAAAAATTATAAAATAAAATATAATATATCAAAATAAAACTAACAAAATGAACCCTTAAAATACAACAAATAATTTTTAATACAATTGAAATGGAAGACAGAGAAAAAGTTGAATAAAGAATAAAAAACAATTTAAACCCACCAATAAACATATGAGTAAGAATAACAAGAAACTTATAAAAACAAAATAAAAAATGTAATAAAAGTAAAAATTAACATATTTCTTTTCCCCCCACACTAAGAAATATAGAATAAGAAAATAAACTAAATTTATTTATTTATTTAAAAAAAGAAACCCCGTTAATCCCCAAAATAACTTCTTATATATAAAATCAGTAAATTTTTTTATATAAATGTGTTATTCAAGATCTCTATATAGTGTCCGAACAGAAATTACAATTACAATACCCCAGATCCCCCATGAAATCCAAATAAATACCATAATAATTCAAACTAATAAATGTGTTGAGAATTATTAAATCTTCGCTCCGCCCGACCCTCACAAAGTTGGAATTATAATAGATTTTTTAAATGTGTCCTGTCTGTCCACTCCCTTTATCACTTTTATTGTTCCATTAAAAAACAAAACAAGAAACTAAAACGTCTACAGAAATAAAATAACAAAAAAATCTAACAAAAGTCCTGTAAATGAAGCCCTAACAATAATGTATGATGATGTTGAAGATGGTGATGGTTTGAAAACAAAATATGAAAAGAAATTAGCATTATAAAGAAGAAGAAAATCTGAAAAAAATATGAATTGAAAATAAAAAAAGAAATTTACAAAAAAACACAGAGTTTTTATTTAAAAGTAGAAAAAATTAGCGTTAAAAATCTACGACTACAAAATTTAACAATAAAATAAAGAGTTTTTATCTAAAATCTGGTCTCACCTCTGTAAACCTAGAATGATCGTTGGCTTTATCAGGCCTTTTTGGGATTTGTTCTTAAATAAACTGCATTCCCACTGATTTCTTCGCCCCAACTGTTTATGCTGCCGCAAGCCATGCGAGCGTGTAGGCAGCCATGACAGAACTCTCTATGATTCCAAATATTTATGAGCCTTCACTAAAAACACATTTTCTTCGTAATAGTTATGAAACATTTTCATTAATTATTCTTTATTTATCCACTAAAGTTTATAGAAAATATCCTAGACTATTTTGGGTTTGACAAAAAACTGTCCAATTTACATATGGAAAAATTTCATTCAAAAATTCAAGTCCAACGACAACATAGCATTCACTATTTCGAATGTGATTAAGGCTCAGTTTCACAATTCGATATTATACATTTAAATGGGCTTTAAATGCCCGATCTTTATCATTTAGTTGTCATTTCAAATGAAAATTTCCTGTGAGATTTTATATGACAATTGTGAAACTCGCCCTAAGTCAGCTGAACGAAACCATTGGGCTTAGAGGCACCCAGTCTCAGTCAAATTCGAGGGACTGGCTTTCGTCCGAGTTCGAAGAACAGGGCATTAAGCTTGCCATTGAACAGAGCTGAGGTAATAAAAATATCCTTCCCATAAAAAGCTTTAATCCTGATGCAAAATTGTTCATGCAAATAAAAGTTTATAATACGAACTTTTTAAATTTTTTGTTTTTATTTTAAATACTATATGTCATTCTTATATAAGTTCCTTCTCCAATTGTCTTGGCAAATGCCTTGATACATAACTCGAAAAATGGGAGTGGCTGTTCCTTCTTCCGCTGCACTGTTCGCAGAATTACAACGCATATTATTCATAAAACATCTAGAGGGAAGTGTTTGTTGTTCTCCATCTATCGAAACACACAAGGGACGATAGATGCGAGAACATGGACGTTCTCTACACTGGATCACAACTGGGACTTTTTCAGTTTCACTTTCTGATGCAATTTCATCGTCTTGCAGCACATTGAAGCCGTGGCAGTGGTGGGAAATCAGACCAATTACGGTAAGGATTACAAATAATTTAAACATTTTGTAAATGAAAAGATTTGGTTTAAAATAACAAATATTTAAAATTTTTAAATAGCTGTTCAAAACCACTTCAACTTGTTGCAAGTTTAACACTACTTTGCGTTTGACAAAAAACTGTCCAATTTATATTGTTAATCAAGTGTCGGGGTTAAACGAGGTTACTCCTAACACTTGTGTCAATATGTTATTGAAAAACATTGAATACTAAACAAACTGTTACAGTTTAGATAGATAAAGTGATAAAGATTTAGATAAAGTGGTAATCAAGTTTTTGTGTAAATAATCAAATATTTATTGGATATTTAAATAACTACTATTATTATTTTAAAATAAGGTCAGATTCTTAGGTGAACAATAACTATTTGTATTTCTTTAGCAATGACTACCCACCATGACTTGTTCGACACACATCTGTTTCATTTCAGTTGACATATAATTTTCATTGAAACCATTCAAAGTCAAAGTTGGGGTGATATTGAAAATGATAAAACTGCCACAACAATAGACAGTTTAGATAGACAAAATCTAAAAATGTTATGCAGGGGATATATATTTTATTTAGAATATAACTTAATACTGGCACCCGCGGCATTTACATGTTTTTCACTAACCGGAGAATACATGATCTCTTACAGCCTTAAGAGAAATTACAACATTGCGTTTAGTTTAGTTCCGTGATCGAAAATTCTTTTGTTTGTCAATCGGCAAGTTTTTATATCTCTAATTAAAAGACAGAGCAACATGTTTTTCGGCAAAGATTGGTAATCATGTCCGGCACTATTTGGTTTATACTAGATTATTATTAGAAACTGTTTAATTTGCATATAAATTCAAATGGAATATTTAAAAGGCTAAAATATCTGTTAAATCATTAGGTAAGCATATTGTATAAAATAATTAATAATTTAGTTTTTTGAAAAATTTCTTAGTATAATTTCAAATAAATCGAATTTGAAACAAAAATAAATTGGCTACAGGATTGCAAGAAACACTTTTAAATAATTCTACAAACGATTTAATTATTTTATCAATTTTTATATATCTAATATCTTCCTCTATATACATATGATATCATTATAAATCATCCATATAACCCATTTTGCTGGCATGTCTCAACACTTCCAACATGCGCATATTCACCGCATCACCACCCGCCTCAATGGAGAGTTTACGAAACTCTTCACCACACATATCGGTTTCAAATAATTTAGAGAGACGGGCGCATTCTTCCTCGCTACACAGCATCCAAGGTAGAAAATGTAGGCAGATCATAGCTCCATAAAATGCGAAACGTGAGAAATGTGCCTGGAATTTCTCAAATGTATAATGTTGTAGAATTTCTTCGATTTCTGTGGCTGATTTTTCCGAAGCATTTAATATGGTAGATAATGTTGATAGCATGGTGGAATGATAGGCCTTCAATAAATCCAACCAATTATTGGAACGGATTTCGTCAGATGAATTGAAATACATAAAGAAACTTATATCCAAAGCAGGCGAGCCATATCGTAATTCCTGAAAGGATAAAAATACTTATTGAAAATAAATTAAACTAAATGAAAAGTAAAACAAAAAATTACGTAGAATGGTATCTTCTAGCACTAGAAAACTTGGTTAACATTCAAGAGAAAATAATGAGCAACAAAATTCGTCAATCCGTTTTGATTATAAATGTCTTTTAAATTTTTTCAATTCTCACCTGAAAATCTATCATTTTTATATCATCCACTACATTTTCCCCATCGTCCCCTTGCTGAGGTTTGTATTTAAACAAAACATTATTACGATTGTAATCACCATGCAAAATGGCGGCAAATTTCCGATCCTCTTCGTTGTCCTCCACTTTGATCCTAAATCTCTCCATTAAACTTGCAGGATCAGCAAAATATTTCTGTCTTACTTTTCTCAAACATTCAATCAAATGCAAATCCTCGGGAGATGTTCCAGCAAAAATATTCGTATTGGCTTTACGATCATAGAATTCATAGAAACGATCAAATGCCAAACGATATATAATGCGATATATATTATTGGTGGCATCATTGGGATCATTATCATTTATAAAGGGCAAAGTTATGATGCCCGATTTTATACGTTGGAATTGTAAGCCATTTAATGCTTTCAAGGCATAGGAGCAGGCATGATATTGAGCCAAAGGCTTACACATGGCAAGTAAATGGTCCAAATTTAATATAAGACGTGGTCCCAACTGATAGCCCAAAGGTTTGAGATTTTCCAAAACCAAAGCAGCTTCCTTTTCCGCCAAGCTAGAGCTAAGACCTAGGAATGCAAGAAATTATTACAAACTAATGCTTTATTTTAATTTTAAAATGTACCTTCGATGTAACCAAATCCGGCTTTAAAATTAAGTGGCACCAAATCTGTTGTTTTTATACTAGAAATTTTACATTCATTAAGCATAGTTTGAAATGCTGGCAGTACAGTTGCATAAATATAAATTTCATTTGCAAATTGTATATAGGATTTACTGGACTCTCGGAAGTTTACATCACCTCGCATGAATTTTGCAATCAATAAGCGTTGTTTTTCACTAAAATTAATAAACACAAATTAAATGTTAAATTATATAGTAGTATATAGTAGAAAAATATATAGTAGTTATCAATTACCCTTTCTTGGTTTTTGTGATCAGTTGTATATTATACAAAGTAGACATGAAGCCATCAATTCCGGTAGAGTGTTCAGCCGTAAAACTAACCAATTCCTCATTTTGTAATTTAGTTATAATTTCCGGTATAAGATGACTTTCAACGTACTTTTCATGAATGTCAGCCATATTCTGTGGTTTTTAAATAACTAAAATTAAAAATACTATTTTTTTATTAATTACAAATTCAATCAAAACTTTTTAGATTAGAAAAATGATAACAGGAAGCCCTTGAACAGTCTGAGTGGCTCTTATAAGAGAAGAGTTTTTAGATGCTCTATTTGTAAGAGGTCTAATGTACCTTACATGTAGAATACACGGAACGGACTTTCTAAAGCCGAATAGGGAAACTATTGTGATCAGAATAGAAGGAAATATGCCCAGAGACAGCTGGAGAAAAAAAAATTAAAATGAATTTGTTTTGGGCTGAGTAAAACAAAATATTACAAATATTACAAACATTTATTTTATTTAATTATAAAAATATATATTTTCAAATATATATTAGTCAAGTCTTATTCTTTAAGGTTATAGCAACAGCTGTTGATGAAATTAAACTGTCAAATATGTAAAAGTCAGCTGACGTAAACACAATGTGAAAATTAAAATTTAATTACAATTGTGCTAAATTTAGTTCTCATTATGAAGATTCCAGCCGTTGTTTGTAAAGCCCTTTAATATTTAACATGATTTGTAATGGGGACCGATGGTTCTCTGGGGATGGAAATATGTATGTTTTTCCAAATGTTTACTTGTGCGTTTTGCTTGCCATATTTTTCGAACACTTGCATAGTGGAAAATTCTCAATTGAGATGAGTTTTCGTTTTTTTTTTTAGTTTGATGAATTTTTCAAAAGTAGCATTCCAAACAACCGCTGATGAAGATCTGTGGCTAGATCTGAAATAGCTATACGGTTTGCCAGGAATCATGAGGATGCATTTTGCAAAACTTGGCGCCACGATGACGAAATTAAAGACTCGGCTATCTTCCAACAAGTCGGATTTAAGGATCACAAATAAACCTATGGAACAGAAAATAGCATTAGTGTCACGACTGGTCCAATATATCGACATATTCAGCCAGGTATTCAGTTTTTATGAAACTTTCGTTGCCATTAGAAATACGTGTATTAACAATAACGAAAATTTCATGAACCGAAAATTGCGCTGACGAAAATTTGATAAATGTTTTGATAAATGTTTGGGACCGGAATTTTGACATTCCGATAATTTTAGCAATCAGAAGTGACACCACATGCGTTAAAAATAAAATCATAAAAATAAGGTAAATCAAAGATAGGTGGTAACTCTCCGCAACATAATTTTCCGTGTAGAGATAATATACAATATTTCTTACGAAAATTTCGCAAAAACTGAAGACGGAGTTTGACCAGATAACCGGTCATAGAGAAATTACATGTCTTACATCTCGCTCAGCAAATTACAGACATTTGGCCTGGTGTGATATGAGCGTTGGATGTTGGAAAGTATTGATTAAAAGATACCAGATAGAGGCAATGATTCAAACCAAGCAACAAGAAAAAAAGCATGGTATTTCGTTTTAGGTGTTCAAATTATTGTGTTAAATACAACACAAATGTATACTAACAGTTAAATACAACAAAAATGTCCAAAATACGTTTAAATTTCACGGTTCTCAACCAAAACGACAAGACAAATTTAAGTCAACAGTTCCACCCATAGAGTAAATATGGGTAGAGAAAATCTTTCACTCACCAAATTTCTGCTATGGTTCCACCTGGTGTAACCCGACCAGTTCCTATCACACCGACCGCACCACGAAGAGTGTGAAAGGAAACGTCAGATGAGTCAAATTTTCTCTCTTTAAATAAATAGTCATAGAGGAATTACGGATACAGTAATTGAAAATGCAAAATATGTCAATTCTCATTGAATTTATCGAAAAATTTATTTTTTGTGTTAAAAAAAATGTTAAGAACAAAAAATATGATAATCAACCTTAATTTGTTGCTAGCCAACGACGCAACGAACAAATATTAGTGGTAAAACTATTGGGCGAGAATAAAAATTACTGTAACCCAAATTTCGGGAAGACAAAAACATTTTTTAACTTGAAAATATTTTGAATTTTTTTTCATTTAGCATATTTTTTGTTATCTTACGGCAACACTGCATGGCTGGCATCCCTTTACCACCACTACCACGTCAGATTAGACATATGATCAATTGTTGACAATGCACTTCAATTTACATGTTCTAAACACGTCAGTTCTACTAGAGAAGTCAACCTTTTTTTCAGATTAAAAACTTTAGATAAAGTTGAATACTTAATACAATCGGCTCACTCACTTTCCAATACAAAACTTAATCCGTTGATTGTTTTACGGCCCCTCAATTAACGTACATAGATCAAAATGCACTTGGTCCACTGCTATCAACAAGAAAGAATGCAATCAGCAAATTGAAGCAAGCAACCAAAACCTAGAGCTATCAGTGTTACCACATAGCTGAAAACTATTTCCCAATTACAATCTGATGAGTAAGTAGTATCATGGTAAAATTATCTATCGGGTAAACGCGTTAGCCCAGCTGATTAGTGGTTTATTCATCTTTTCCGTCGGTAAGCTGTCAAATTCGATTTTGTTTCTCTTTGTTTGTTAATAAAATTCAAAGAATTTCAACCAAAATGCAATTTAATAGCATAGACTTTGTATCAAGTAAGACAATCTTATAAAATTTTTCACATTTTGTGTACATAGTGGTTATCATTATTCAGCTAATTTTGACAGCTTAACGACGGAATTGCTAATGCGACTACCTAATAGTTAATTCTACCATGAGTAGTATGAGAAAAGATATATTAATCCATAGCAATGTGGATAGCTGTGGAATAATAAAATATTTAAAATAAGAATAAGAAAACATAATGAAATCAAAAAATATAATGTTTTGTGGAATTTTTGTTGTAAGCAAATTGCTGTTCTTTATTTGCATTTTGGTAATCCAAGTAGACCGAAGTACAGTGGCAGCACTGCAAAACGAATGTTGTTTATATCTACCATATGTATATGACCATCTCTTTTACGCTTATGCATGCGAGTGTGGTTGCAAAATGTCAATTAGTGTTTAGGCTCGAATGGTTTGGTAACGGACATAGTGAGTTCAAAAATCCTAATAGTTAAAAAAAAACTCTATTTAATAAGAAACATTCACCCATATCAATCATGAAAGAAACTTCGAAATGTTTTGTTCGCCATTTACAAAACGCGAATTTATGTATAAAATTAAAATAATAATTTTATACATTTAAATAATTTAATTTTATACATTTCCTTAAGGACCGTAATCAATTCTTGCGAAATTTTGGTAAGTAATTTTGTCATTAACTCTAAATAGAAATTTTGTTGCGGACAGTTACCACCTATCTCTGATTTAGCTTTCAAACATTTAAAATTGTATTTTACTTCTTTTGGTAAAAACATCAAAATGACAACAATAGTTTTTGTACGAAATAACTATGGCGTAACAACCCAGTAATTGATTATACTTACTAGATTATCGCTAAAAGAACTGAGCGAATTTTTCGATTCACCAAATTTTAGTAATGTTTTATTCACGAAATTTTTATGGCAACGAAAATTTCATAAAACTGAATACAGCTTTATCTCTAAATGGACGTTTTCGTTGCGGAGAGTTACCACCAGCCTCTGAGAGACCAGAGAATGGCTAGGGTTTCAATCGTTTTGTTTGTTGGCATTCGAGTGAAGACAAATTTTGACTGTCTACTTGTGCATCGTTTTTGGATACTCCCTGGTTTGTGCCACAATTTTGACGTAATAACAATAGACATAAATGTTTTAAAAGTTAAAAATCTCCCATCCACTATATACTATACGAGTACTAAAACTACTAAGAATGGGGCTGATATGCTACGATATGATAAAAGAAGTTTAAAATCGAATTTTTGTCCTAAATGCACCTGATGGTGCGCGCGAGACTCCAAAAATTGTAGAAAAATCCCGAAATTAAATAACATGAAAAAAAAGAAAAATTGTCGGTCGGACAAAAAAATTACGGGTAAATCTAATGACATCTAGGAACAGGCAGTGTGTGCACTCAAATGGAATGTATTTAATGATGCTATTGTGGTGCGTCATCTTTGGGCCCCTATATGACCACAAAACACGTTTTTGATTTTATAATTTTTATATTTTACCCGATTTTCGGATATTTAAATATTTTTTGAGCCCAGCGCCACCATTTTAACATACTTAACTTAGTTGTTATATCAAATTGAACGCAATGAGTGTCATCTTTGTAAATAATCTTCCCTTATAACTCATCCATGTAACGCATATCACTGGCATGTCTCAAAACATTCAATATGCGTATATTCACCTCATCACCACCCGACTCAATGCAGAGCTTACGAAACTCTTCACCACACATATCAGTTTCAAATAATTCAGAGAGTCGAGCGCATTCTGCCTCGCTACACAGCATCCAAGGTAGAAACTGTAGGCAGATCATAACTCCATAAAATGCGAAACGTGAGAAATGCTTCTGGAATTTCTCAAATGTATAATGATGTACAATTTCTTCGATTTCTTTGGCTGATTTTTCAGAGGCATTTAATATGGTAGATAATGTTGATAACATGGTGGAATGATAGGTTTTCAACAAAGCCAACCAATTATTGGAACGGATTTCGTCAGTTGAATTGAAATACATAAAGAAACTTATATCCAAAGCAGGCGAGCCATATCGTAATTCCTGAAAGGATAAAAATACTTATTGAAAAAAAAGAAAAGTAAAATAAAAAATTACGTAGAATGCTATCTTCCAGCACTAGCAAACTTAGTTAACAGTCAAGAGATAATAACGATCAACAAAATTCGTACCTGAAAATCTATCATTTTTATATCATCCACTACATTTTCCCCATCGTCCCCTTGCTGAGGTTTGTATTTAAACAAAGCATTATTACGATTGTAATCACCGTGCAAAATGGCGGCAAATTTACGATCCTCTTCGCTGTTCTCTACTTTGATCCTTAATCTTTCCATTAAACTTGCAGGATCAGCAAAATATTTCTCTCTTACTTTTCTCACACATTCAATAAAATGCAAATCCTCGGAAGATGTTCTATCAAAAGTATTCGTATTGACTTTACGATCGAAGAATTCATAGAAACGATCAAATGCCAAACGATATACAATGCGGTATGAATTATTTGTGGCATCATTTGGATCAGTGTTATTGATAAAGGTCAATGGGATAATCCCCGATTTTAAACGCTGAAATTGTGGCTCATTTAACACTTTTAAGGCATAGGAACAGGCATGATATTTAGCCAAAGGCTTACACATGGCAAGTAATTGGTCTAAGTTTAAGGCGAGACGTGGTCCCAATTGATAGCCCAATGGTTTGAGATTCTCTAAAACCAAGACCGCTTCTTTTTCTGCCAAGCTAGAGCTAAGACCTGAAAAATACAACACATAAACACAAACGAATTTTTTTCATACAAATATGTTCATCTCTACCTTTGATGTAACCAAATTCCGCTTTAAAATTATGCGGCACCCAATCTGCTGTTTTTATACTGGAAATGTTATATTCATTAAGCATAGTTTCAAATGCTGGCAGTACAGTGGCGTAAATATAAATTTCATTGGCAAATTTTATATAGGATTTACTGGACTCTCGGAAGTTTACATCACCTCGCATGAATTTTGCAATTAACAAGCGTTGTTTTTCCCTAAAATTAATAATAAAAAACTTAAGGCATAGAAAAATATACATATGTATATAAGTTATTAAGTACCCTTCCTTGGATTTTGTGATCAGTTGTATATTATACAATGTAGACATGAATCCATCAATTCCGGTGGAGTGTTCAGCAGTAAAACTAACCAATTCCTCGTTTTTTAGTTTATTTATAATATCCGGCATTAGCTGGGTTTCAAGGTACTTCTTATGAACGTCAGTCATATTCGGTGGGTCTTAAATAACTAAAATTAAATATATTAATATTTTTTGCTGGTAACGAATTTAGTTATAACTCTTTACTTATAGATTAGTGAATTGATAAGAGGTAGCTGTTGAACAGTTGGAGTTATCTTATAAGATAAGATGATCTGTTTGTTGTTTTAATTTAATAAGAGGCAAAAATTTCCGAAAGTGTATAAGATTTGTCTTACGTGTACATTTCACAACGATAAATAAAAAAATAAAATTTTTCGTTTGATTATAGTTATAATCAACCTGCCGTATTTTAGTTTTGTCTGACTATTGCGTAGTTGATATGAACTTTTTAGTACTAATAATGTTTATGAAAAAAATTAACGATTAAAACGATTTTAAATGAACAATACTAAAACCAAGGAAGTGGTAACAAATAACTTGGACGTACATAGTTGATATGGAATTAACTATGCTATGGCTGAAATAAATTGAATCCGCCATTTACTATTTAATTTGAATGAAATACAAGAATTTTTAAATATTTAAACTGGGGAATACACAATACAATTATCGTACCCATAGAGTAATAACATATATTTTCCTTTCACACTCTTCGTGGTGAGGCCGGTGCATAGACTAATATATACATTTATTCTCTCATTAAATTAAACGTCATAGGTACGATGGAAAGTAAACATTGGATGGTGGAAAATATGGGTTCAATAATACCAGATAGTGGCAATAGTATACAACGATCAACAAAGGAACAACAACCGAATTTCGTGTTTTTGCGGCAAACTAGTTGTGTTAAATACAATACAAATGTATACCAACGATAAAAGTCAACAAAAAAGTGCAAAATACATTTATATTTTTCTGTTCTACACCAAAACGACATGAAAAAGTTAAGTGAACATATTTTGTAACTCCACCTGGCGTAAGTTAATTTTAAATTTAATTTCTTTCATTTCCACAAACCTACGACGAAGAGTGTGAAATAAAACGTCAGATGAGCCCAGCGGACCAAAACTTCGTATACGATATCGCATACGAGAGTTACGCGAAACTTTTGCGGGTAAAACTCTCGAAAACAGATCCGAAAACGATCGGAAAATGAATCAGCAGTCGCTCAGTTTGTGGCAGTAAAAGTTTCGTTTACGATGTCTTGCAAGAGATTCGTTTGCGAGACTTTTGCAATATCTTTTGCGAGAACAACACGAAAAATAAAACAAAATGCAATAGCCAAAACTTTGTTGTTGTGTCGTGTGCCTGCACGTGTGTGCCTCTGTTTGGCGCACGACACAACGACAACAATGTTTCTCTCTTTTCGTCCGTTTAGCACCCGTTTTTAAACCAGTTTGCGAACATTTGGGCGAGTTTAATTTCTCCCACGGTTATGGTCCGGTAAATACTCGCTTCTGAGCCCGTTTGCGAGCATTTAGCGTAACACTCGCTAAGGCTCGGTTTTTTGCCCGCTGGGAGAGAATAAAAGTATCTATGTATGTATTAGTCTATGCTCTAGAAACTACCCTACAAGAAATGAATGATGGAAACTAACACACACAATATTTTTGCACTGATACACTTGCAACTATTTTATACTGAGTTCCATTTGCAAGAGTGAAACAACCCTACAAGAATAGTTTCGGTCATTCGACTGTCAGTGTTGATGGAAACTTGAATTTGTTGACGTTTAAAAAGTAAAATTTGTGAATCCTCGGCAAAGTGCAACGACAAAAGTTTCATTATCGTTAAATATCGTGGAATAAAAATAAACAGTGGAAAAGAATAAACTTATGTGATCCAAAAAACAAAGATAATGATTATGAAATATGACGCATTTAAAAGCCATCAAAAAGTAGTGGAAGATTCTGTCTGGCATGCCTGGCCAAACTCAGGACAAAATCATTAATGAAGTCGTCAGCATGCTCCCTTTCCTGACCATTACAGCGGTGCAAGAGTTAGAGCAGAAATTGGGAACCCCAGATTTTGCTCAAGCAATATCAACAAACTAAAATTTATGGTTCGATATTATAATATTTTGATATTTATACATACTTCTTCACAGAAAATATACTGAAAGAGGCGTCAGAGGATGTCAGCAGTGTCTGCCACCCAAGACTGCGTGGTATGTACATACATATATATTTTTGTCTATAAATGATTAAATAATTATTAATTTATATACATTCATATATACTTATTATTATTAATACATATATTTATATATCTCCTTTTCAAATTTTAGATGTGCTAAAAGACAATTGAACGAAGCCACCATAGGATGAAGCAGATTTATTAAAAACAAATTGTTAATAAGTATTTTATTTTGCCCAGTTACTACTTTATTCATTTTGAATTGATTATTCTTATTCATTCACTCCCATTCTTGACTAAGAACCATTCATTGTCATTTATTATACAATTAGATATTAAAAATATATAAAAATAATAAAAATATACCATAAAATCATTAATAACATCGTCTTTTATTATAAAAGCTATACCCATCACCTTTGACTGGTATATCCATCAAATTTGATTAGTCAACTGTGATGGGTATATCTATCAACTGTGACTAATACTCATATAATCTTTGATTAGTGAACAGCACTAGAGTGAGCAGCTCAGATATATGTTTTATAGGCGACCGAACTCATAAGTTCGAGGGAGATACAAAATGACACGTACACAAAAGTTTCCATCAACTTTTTCATTTCGGCTCATGGTAGAAATATAATGGTAGATGCAGTACGACATCAAATACAACAAGCCAAAAACAACAGGCATTTTGTTTTTGCTCAGTGTCTGTGTTGTGTCAAGTCAGCTGATAGAAAAATTATGAAAATGTAAACAAATTTGCAAAAAGTGCCATTTAGAAAATGATTGTGTGTTATTTGATATATTGAAAGTGTTTAAGAGTGAAAATTAAAACGTTTCTATGTAATTTTTGCAGAGAAATATTTCAAAAACAGCAGTTGCTGGCGAACGGGGTTTGCATACAAACAAATGTAAATAAACTTTGACATAAGAGACAAACTTATTCACACTCAGTCCAGAAAAAAGTTCAAATCAGCTGGGCTAGTGCTTCTACCATTTCTTTGTACCATGTTTCGTCTTTAAGAATGTGATAGAAACTTTGATGGATATACCCATCAACAATGACAGTCAATTGACCGGTCAAATGACTGTCACTGTTCTTGTAGGGTAAATAAGAATATAATCGAAGTTGTTCGCATCACTATCATGTTCACAAAATTTTTTAGTAATATTTTTTCAAAATCTTCAGGCAGATAAAAAGTTATCAACCAAGCTCATGCTCATGAATGACAAGTCTGTGGTTCGCTTTATTCCACTATTTTAACAATAGTCAAAAAACCGGGTTCATTCAAAAATTTGTTTGTTATGATTGTATTCCGTTTCCTTCACATTACAGCCCTGTTTTATTCTGAATACACAGAGTTGCTTGCGCGGATAATAACACAATTGTGCCAAACCTTTTTTCTTGGAACATCAGCTGTTTTCTGCATTTAACATTTTGCCTCACTTTACCCCTAATCTTTTTTATCAGTTGAGTGAATTTTCGTTGTCTTTTCTCTTTTCGTATAATTGGCTGAGAACTGAATTCACTTTATCAACAATTTTATTAACAAAAAAGAGGAGAGAAAAATAAGAGATAATAAATAAACAAAAACATTAATTTAAACAAAAAGCATCACTTGCCGAGAGTAACAACCAAAGTCATCACACACAAAGGGACCAAGAGACGGCGGAGTGCAGCTTGGGCGAATCAACTAATCGACCGTTCCCAGTTTTTGGTCAACCATTTTCTTGCAATAAATGGCGTTATGGATCAGCTGGCTGAGCTGGAAGCATGTCGCATTTGTGTAACCTGTTATCCCCTGCAAGAAATGGATTTCATCTATATATTCCTTAAGAATGAAGAATTCCAACAAGAGCTCGATTTCATACAGGGCGAAATCAAGCAGTGGCAGCTGAAAATCGAGCCTGATGATGGGCTGCCGCAACGTATTTGCGCAAATTGTTTTGCCAAGTTCTGCAGCGTTGAGGCATTTCGCAAGGAGTGTGAGCAGGCTCAGGAAAAACTATTGGATACCTTATTGCAGGACCGAGAACTGAATTTGCAGCAGACGCCGCCGATAAAACAGGAGCTAAAGAACCGGTCGCCAATCAAGCAGGAACAGCAACAACTTTTAACACAGACTGATACCCCGCTACCCTTGGTGGGTGGGAACTATGCGGCGGCCGTCAACTCGTCATTGGAAGGTGACCAGCAGGTGTTGGTGCCCTCCGCTTCGGATGTTGTTGGCCTCAATGATTTTCCTGTTTTCGATCAACAATTCGACCATTACGACAATCCGGCCCTAATGGACTCTTCCGCTACGTTGCTCGATAATAATCTGATTGATCCCGCAACTTCCCATGAATTGGGTGATTTTCTGCCATCGCAAAATCTCTTCACTTTTGAAACTGCCGAGCCACCCTCCTCAGGGACACTGCCATTAGTTGAGACTGAAATTCCCTCCATTATGGGTGGTATCATGGAAGTAGCTGGTGATGGGACGAGCGATGACAAACATGATCTCGAAGATATATTGCAACGTAGCATTATACCGACCAATGCAACTTCCATTGCCAATAACTACTACAAGGCGAAGGCGACACATACTAATACAAGGACCACAAATGCAAAGGCTAAACTGAAAAATGCTGCGATTATTAAGACTGAAGTCAAAGAGATGTCACAACAAAAACATACAACTCTAAGCAATAAATCAAAAAAAGGTAAAGAGATTTTGGAAAAAGTTGTATAAGAATGTATTTGTCTCTTATAAAATACCAATTTAGAACAATATATTCCTTGAAAGTAATTTTTCTATAGGGAAGTCTCGTAATTACTGTAAATAAAATACAACTTTTCTCTTAGAAGAAATAAATTGTCTTCATGAACTCGAGATTAGAACAGGACTGTTGCATACACATTCATACATATCTCTTAATGATATGGCTCAACAGTGCTACACTCGCCTTAAATGGCACAGTTTTATTTCAAGGAAGGAAATATACTTTTCCCTTAGAGATTACGTAGCGTATATGTATGTACACTTTCCTTGATACAACTTACTTTTGAAAAAATCTTAAAAAATAATTTCATATTTATGTACAAAATTTGTCATAAAAACACGCATATAAATTCTCTAAAACACAACATTATCCAGTAGTGCAGCATATTTCGTAAGAAGATTCGTCAGCTGTAATGTATTTACAGGTCATAGATACGTTAAAGGGAATAGCATGTCGGTTGACCTAACAGACAAGTCTAAGGACTACACTGCCAGGGTTTCGCAGGAACTGAAACGAGTTTACTCGCACCTAGTGGCTTAAAACAGTACCCTGCGCGAAGACTTCTATGTGATGATATATGAAAGGTGGACGACAGACCCATATGGTAATGGCAAGAGATTGATCCAGCCGACTTTGGAGAGAAATACTAGGTGAATACTCTGTCTCTACCTACCTACGCCCAAGATCTCGATGATAGTACTAGTTTTGACGGAAAACTACGTGGTAGACATGCTGACAGAGAGAAGGTCGAGCGAATGACTTTTGCATAGGAGCAGAATTATGAATATTCAGTCTTAATGCTCGTATCAGTTTTAGCGAGCTGTCTGATTGGTAGGCATTCTACGAAATAGTGGATTAGAGCTAATGACCCTTGTATAGGAGGATATCTGTGAAACTTCTAGAGTTTGTAGTTCCGGAGGGAACTTAATTCCAAGAAGGATCTAGAAGAACTAGATCCTACAACCCCAATTCAATTGCTACTTTCTGTTTCCAAGATTCATAATATCGTTTGCTTTATAAATTGTACTTTTCCCTCATTTCCATTTTCTGATCTTTTAATTTGTTCATTTCGTTTTCCTTATCCAGTCCATGAAGATGTTTACATCAAATGCCTTGTGCACTTTCGCGCGCTCTTTTCATTTTGAAATTTCTTTCGTTTCTGTTCCCAAAACCGGTGATGGAACTAAAAGGAACTGTGATCTAAAAAAGGATATTGATCCGTTACCGGAGCGGAATCAAAAGGTCAAGCAACATTTAAATGTTTCTAAGGAATATTTATCGACAATAGAATTGTAGGAAGAAATTATTAGTGTTGTCATCTCTTACGCCAAGTACTAAAATAGTCTTCATGACAAATCTGTGGTGACAAGGCATAACAGCATAACTCGAGTTATGCTCAAATTAAATTTTTCGAGAATCGAGCTGTATATATCGTACTGCACACTATATAATCCAAATATGGAATAATCCAATTTGTAGTTCCCAAGATATTGAAAAAGATTTATTAGCAAATCTCGATCAATCACCAGCAACATATCAGTGTGGACTACTATATTTTTCTTTGTTTTTACAATAAGATCTCTCTTATTTTGAGAATATTAATGATAATTGACAACATTGATCATTTCTTCGTCAGCAACATGTATCTTAAAACATTTGCATGTTGCTAAGAAAAATGCAACGACCAATAATATTGTAGAAAGACATGATTAATGTTGTCAACTTACATTTAACCTTAGAAAGTTATCCTTATTTTTTGTACACTAACGTCATCCTTCGTCTTTATGACTACGATCTATTTCAAGACGCTATAAATAATATCGTGAACAAAAATGGGAACCAAAATTTATGTTATTTTGTTATTTATTTAGTTCATTTTTAGTTAATATCCAACAAAAAATCAGTTTGAAAACGACTAACGCTATGCGAAAAATGACGTCAAAACAAACCGAAAAAATATAGCTCAGCTCGAAAATAAAATCGCGCGTCGTCGTTTTGACGAAGTATGACGGTGCAGGGTTAGATAACAAAAGAAAAATAATATTAAATTGTCTTATTTATGTATAGTGACTTAAATTGGCAGACTATAATTTTAGAATATAGAAACCAAAGTAAACGATAAATTGGATGCAGTTATAAGCAACTGTACATAGAACTTTGTAGACTGTAGATGTTACTGATTTCCATGTAGATGAAGTAGGTATTATATTCTGCCTTTCCGTAGATTTCGTTCGTTCGTTGTCAGTATTAATCTTTACTTTTGTATTAATAACAGCGAATATAACTTTGAAGCGTCTAATAACATTTTGATTAACTCCGAATCCATATCCTTTCCCATATTGTGCAGAATTGTATTATCCTCTACAGAAACAGTTTGATTTCTTAGTTCTGTGCGGTATTTAAGATCGAAAGCCAAGTGTAAGCAGTATTTTATAAATCGTATTACTTGCAACGCGTCATCAAATTCAGAAGTTTTTCCCCCACATATATTACATCTCCAGTACGACGTTTCGTCAGTTATAGCATTGGCTACATTTCCATCGATAATAGTCAAACGTAACTGAACACATTTATTACCCTTCCGCATATTTCACTCAAATGGCCCCGTTATTAACAAAAGTCTGAAAAATGTCAATGAAAAAATTTACAATTTTAAATTTTGAAAGCGAATATCTGAATAACGGTAAAAGATATTCCACAACACTTAGCGTAATTTTTGTTTATCTTGCATACTAGATAAAAGTAAAAGAGTAACAAATCTTTGTAATCAGTCTATAAGTTTAGAAGTAGCAGCCTTTGAAAGCTTCATCTACACCAAAGTGGTCAACTTTGACACCCTGTAGCAGCAAATGCGTTTACACAGGGTGCCTCTGAATGCAATATTCTAAACGCCTGACTCCTTCAGTCTAATGGCTAGTACATTTTAAAATGTTCAGAATAATACTTTAAAAGTTGTGATATTATTACCGTGGTTTTTCCAATCGGTCCCACTGTGCGCTGTTTATCGATATTTTATGGGGCATTCCGGTATCGAATACGATTTGTTATGATAAGGGGTTTTTTTGATCGAATAATAGATATCAATTAATTTATTCCTCTTTTTCTGGCATAAAATAATGTATATATAAAATATTTGTTCCCTAATATAAGGAATTATGCCAATAAAAATTGTTTAAATAGTCAAAAAGGATAATCAACCGGCTCACACGGTTTCCCGAAATTCGCACCGCTATTTCGTGCACTTACTAATAGATCAAACAGCAGATTAAATGGGAAATTCGTTATTCATCCGGACTATTCGTTTGTGGAATAATGTTCCATCTTCCGTTTTTCCTACGATTATCTGTAAGTTTAAGTCAGATATCAACAAAAACTAGTTACTTCCTTTTCTGTTTCTGCGCCCACAAAACTTCTGGCTCTCCTGATAGTTTGTCTGTTTAAAAGAAGAAAGCTTCTCTGTATACACAAACATGTTGCGTGGAACTCATGTTTATCATAGAAAAGTTGCCTACATGTCAGTTTTTGCTATCCTTTATGGGAATATTTTGCTTCCCACTTTATTTGGAAACTTATTTACTAATTTGCAATCTTTTACGTTTCCTTTCGTACCATATCAGCAACACAACCAACTCAACCT
Organism: Phaonia tiefii; assembly: GCA_963931995.1. Taxonomy (NCBI): domain Eukaryota; kingdom Metazoa; phylum Arthropoda; class Insecta; order Diptera; family Muscidae; genus Phaonia; species Phaonia tiefii. The sequence continues at coordinate 8,359,485 of OZ008370.1, forward strand.
GTAGTACGCCGCGAGGACAATGCTTCTGATAACGAATGTGATGAATCACATGTTAATAAACGTTTAAAGGGCTTGCCATACACTTGCCACTATTGCTATTGTCCCAATTCGGGGCCCATCGATCACCTAAGTTTTGCTGATGACGATACCCTCTCGCAGCATTTCTTCGATAAACATGATCCCAATCGGCCCTATAATTGTCCACACTGTCAGTATTCATATAAAACGAAAAAAATACGTGACAATCACGTAAGAATAAACCACGAGGCGGCGAATAAATTACAAAAGTGCAACTATTGTCAGAAGATATTGAAAGGTGCCGTAGAGATACATCAGTACAATTGTCAATATGTAGGCGATTGGGAATGTACAATCTGTAAGGAGAAATTCCCCAGTACGCCGCTATATCGCTTCCGTTTGCATCAGAGACAACATGAGAGGAAACAATTCAAGTGCCGCATGTGTGACCGCTCATTTATGCGTAAGGCAAATCTGGAGGCCCACGAGAGGATGCATAAAAGTGAGTCAAAGTTACAGTGGCACTGTGGGCAATGCAACATAAGTAAGTTTAATAATATTAAGCAGTTTTTTGTTTTATGACTAATATTACAAAATTTTTATATTTTCAGACTTTAATACAGAATACGATTTGAAGCGTCACAAATATCAATATCACAATGACGAAAGGCCCGTCAAATGCAAAGAATGCTATCAAGGTAAAATAAAATAGGGGCATCAATTAAATCCATGCATTCTGAATTAAAATTTCATTTCATATCATTTCATTTATTTTTTCTTACATTTAACTCTTAGGATTTTCGAGCATTGCATTTTTACAACGTCATATCCTCCAAATACATAGCAAAGAAGACTGTTCTGATTCAGCACCAAAAGAAGCACAAACACAGCAACTCTGCTTGAAATGTAATCTTACGTTTGCCACATTGGAAGGTCTGCAACGCCACATGAACGAGGCGAGCATCAACAATGGACAATGTTTACCACCGAGTTTATATAATTTTAAAGAACGGCGTCGCATACAGCGACAGGGTGTGTTTCCTTGTTTCCTTTGCCCCAAACGTTTCCATTTGAGATCTCAGTTAGACAAACATCTGAACACGCATGACGCACGCCTACGACCATTTCAATGTGAACAGTGTTATATACGTTGCCGCACCGTCATTGAACTGAAACAACACGTTAATGTGACGCATTTAAATATAAAAGCATTTGCATGTGACAAATGCGGCAAATGTTTTGGCTATAAAAAGGACTTAAGGGATCACATGCTATTCCATGGAGGTAAGATAAGATGACTAATTTGAATAAATAAGAAATGCTTTGAATGTAGAAATGCGCCTTTCGCGTTTCATTTAGGAGTGTTATAATTCAGGTAGTTTTTAATTCAAAACGATGACTCACTCTTTTGGTAACATTACATGCCACTTTCCTTATAGGAATGAATAATTTGCACTCGTTGGATAAACGAAAACAAATGTAAAACCAAGCATATTGACTTCTTAAAGAATGTTGGCTACAGCAATTTCTTTATCGCGAAACAGACTAGGAATTATTTGTCTAATAAAGTACAATTTGGTTGTTAAAGACCTTTTGTGGTCCTGTAATATCGTACTTAGTAAGGTGGCCTCAAATAACCCAGAGGCGTTAGGGATCTTGCAAAGGAGTATAACATATTTTTCCCACCAGCTCGATTTTTAGCTTTTCTCTGCCAGCTGGTAACAGCAAGCCCTCGCAGATATTCTTCCATATGGTATCTTCAGGGAAGTATTTTTATCCATATATTCGAAGTCTTCGAAAAATTTTCGCGCTACTTCATTCTGATCTATTCTACTGATATCCAGGGTAATCGTGTTACTTCACGTCATTGACGGGGTACAGTTCATACGACGTCGATACTCGCCGTTCTCTGTTATAGGATTATCTATTTTTCGGAGTATTTTTCTCTTTTTCTCTTGCGACAGGACATGTTGTACAAGAGATGGATGTTTGTTTCTCGAGTGAGAGTTTTATCTCACCTTTATATCACCTGTTTGCAAGCACAATCCTCCGTTTGATTGGAGGTTGAAGTTATTGATTTTGCTTACGACGGATCCGAGATGAATGAATTCATTCACTGTCTCTAAATTGTAAAGGTTATCAACGTTCACCATTTGCTCCAATCAGGTGGATGTTTTGCTTGTCGAAAACAATAGTTCTGCCTTATCCTCACTTCACTGATTCTTTCTCGATTCTTGAAACTACTGCAGTAATTTCTCGCATATTTCGCGCAATGATATCTAAATAATCAGCATACGTGCGCAGCATGTGAGTTTTGTCGCTGATAGTTTTATTCGTGTTGACTGCAGCTTTTATCACAATCAACTCTATTAAATTGTTGAAGAGATCAGACAGTAGGGTGTCGCTCAGCCTGAGGCCTCGCCTCGTACTAAATGGTTCGGTGAGATCATTACTGAGAATTTTGTGTCGGTCATTATCATCCTACAAAGGTGTTTACTTGATGCTATTCCAATATCACCTTTCTTATTGGCACTTCACCATTTCTCACATGTTCCACACAGTGAACATGTTAAAGAACTTTCCCCTTATAGTAAAATGGAGCACAATATCATTAAATTACATTTTGTTTATAGAATGCTTTTAATTTCTATTCTAAAAACGCTCGCTTTTGTACAATGAGACTTGCTCTATTTCTATTTGTTTGCTAGAAATTAATGTCTACTGTTCCGAAGAAGGTTGTGATTATGCTTGTAAAAATGATAAAGCCCTCAGGGATCATATACGTCACAAACATCGTCTATTGGCTTGCGAATATTGCCACGAGGAATTCACTAGACAAAAACTGACAGGTATGTTCTACATGATCTAAATAATTTCTCTCTAAATAATTACTTGCGTTTACAATTCCTTTTTCATTTCAGTTCATCTACGTAATGTTCATCGTACCGAAATCGATGTTGAGTTGGCGGGTGAATCTGATAATTTTTATAAATCTCAATTACTTAATAATAACAATGATATTACACAAATCTCGTTTAATTTACTCAATACTCAAGCAACAGCAACTGTTGCTACATCGTTAGCAACATCATCATTATCGACATCATCGCCACCACACCACGCAACATCCTCATCTTGTGGTGGTGGTCAAACAGTAACAGGTACTTTAGCAACATCATCCTCATCCATATCACGTTCAGATTCATCATTGTCCGCCAATAATAATGCACATACGACGACGCCACTCTCAACGGCGTCAATTAATGATCCTCATTGTCACCAGATTCAAAATGAACAGCAACAACAGCAACTGCAACACCAACAATTACCAACAATATTTGTTACCGATCATAATTCTAACAATTTAGCTTTAAACGGATTTGTCTCCACAAGCGATGAATTGAATGTAGTTGGCCAGGGTGATGAAGCAAATATGTTTCTAGTGTCGACAGCAGCATCTACTACAGGATCCTCATCATCTTCGGTAAATGATAATAACCACCAGTTAGATCAGTATTTTATGGCATCTCTTATGGATACCGAACAGGAAATTATAGTGTCATAACATAAAGTAATAACTAAAGATAAAGCAAAAATTGTTATAATCAAAAAACAAGAAGAATTATAAACCAAAATAGGAAAGAGAATTAAAAATATTTGAAGAAGAACTGTGTAGTACAGACATTTTAGGAAACACAAGAACAATTATATACACATACATATATATTTCATACATACATACATACATACATTCATATACAAGTAGCAACACAAATCTAACAAATATAATTGTAACAGTTGTAACCTCCTTCCTTCGTACTTCTTTAAAAACCATAATATCTAAATACTAATTCCCTTAAAAAGACCCCTATTGAAAGGCATAAATAGTTTTTTTTTAAATAAAATTGCAATTATAAATGTAACACTACGACGACACAAATAACAAACCTCGAAAAAGTAGAAATTTCCTGTGGACACAATGTGTTTTATATTGTAGAAAAGCCTAGAGAGAGATATATCCCGCAGGATAGATACCTTTCTAAGAATATAGAATTTAGCTTATTTGTTCTGTGACTAAATGATTTTGAACATTTTCCTTCTAACAAAGTTGAATGTCGAGCTAATGTTCTAATACAGAATATTATTCTACACGGATTATCGTATGAATACCAGTTTTTTAAATACTTTTGTTTCTGATCAATTCAATTCAAGTTGTCAGAAAGTATTTCCGTAAGAGCTGTTTCTTCGAAACAATTTTATTATAAGATTTGTTTACTGAGTCATTACTAAAGAACGAGTTTCGTTTATGAAACTTTTTCAAATAAAATGTCTGTGAATACGCTGATTTTAATTAAGCTATTCAAAACTTCCAATTACTGCAACTAAGGTAGGCGCATTAGTTTGCGGTTTTTCTTTATAAAATTGTAAACACCATTGACTGAATATATCCTTCAGACTAGCGCTTAAAGTGCTGGCTTTCTTGAAGAAATCTTCCTTAAGAGTGTTGTAAATCTCTAAAGAACATTATGATTTTCTATTTAATAAAATTCACTTGAGGTCAGTTTGTCTTTTAGCAACTATACTTATGACAACCATATACTTTATATCTTTGACGTTTGGGAATAAGGTCTTAAGTCAAAAAAATGCATTTTGGGTTTTTGATTGGGTTTAACTCAATTTTTTTTTCTCTTTCGTTTGGTATTAATAACTTAAATCTAGCACAACTCCATCCAATCGTAATCATTTGCTCTTTAGGCAATAAGTCAGAAAATTTCATATATAAATAATTTTCAATTTAAAATTACGAAAAACTACAGTTTCTGACTTAAGACCTTATTCCCAAACGTCAAAGATATAAGACTAAGCATTCATTATCATCGAACATATTTCCTTTAAATTTCAAAAATTTTGAGGCATTTTAATTATTGAACATTTGCATTTAATACATCTTCTTATTTCGAAAAACAGATCTTTGTCGTTTAAACAATCCTCCAAACCACCTGAGACATCTCCTAACAAACCCCCCTAGATTACATACCTCCATGAAACTCATATGCATTGAAATACTTAACACAAACACTCGAATCTCTCTCTCTATAATACATACATCGTTTACTTAAGCCATTCCTAAATTGTATTATATTTTGTTTGTGAGTGTTTGTGTTTCGAAAATCTAATCCATTACAAAATAATATCAGTACAATACAAAATTCATTCTATTGGCACCATTTTAAAGAATTGTAGATTCTAAATAGTATATATAAGATTTACAATACTTATCCAATTCCCACATATGTAGGTGGGATAGGACACCTTAAGGAACAGTGCTATATACTTAGAAAAAGCAGAGAGAAAAATGTCTTAAATCACATACTTTTTTTTAAAACTACACACCTATTTATTAACTTTCCTTAGATGGAAAGCTTTAGATACTTATTAGAATATACATACACACATAAAACTATTTTCCAATACACAAGCAAATCGTAGACTTCCTTTAACAATTCGTTACGATATTAATACTTCCGTTTTTAATCACAATTTAACTCCATCAATATTGACTGAATATATGAATTCAAAATCTCCTCCACCTTGGTTAAAACCAATTTTTTATCATCACATACTAAATCACTTCACTTGATATCCATTCCAATTTTATCTCACCTTGAAAGACAAGTATTATGAATATGAAAATTTCAACATATATATATTGAAAATAAAAAATATATATAAATAAACAAAACACATAACATTGCAAATCTTTTTAAAAGCAAATTATAGTAGATTTTTATCTATATATTACATATATATACATACTTATATATATATAAAGTATAATAAAGAATTAATTCAAGTCATCATCATTACCGTGTGGTCTTCATGAATAACAATTATAAAAGAAATCGTATAGCGCAATAAAAACCCCAAAATACATAAAAAGTTAAAAGAGTTTATTTATAAAATACATAATTTTCCTTTTTTTAAATTAAAAATTAGTTTTTTTTATAAAGTTCCCTTTAAAAGAGATACAGATTGTATAAAAAATTTATTAAACAAGAAAATATTACAAATATATAACAAAGATTCACAAAATATATATATATATGAAATTATTAGAGAAGATCTATTTATTTTCTTTTTATATTTTTTCATTTGATAAACAAAATTTTAAATACACGTAATATTTATTTTCGAACTCCAACAGAAAAACAAAATTCCAAGTCTTTTTTTATTCTATTGGGTGTAAATTGAATTTGGGATAATAATAAGGAGAATAAGAAATTGGATAATAATAAAGTTATGTGATAATTTTAAGAACTCTAATAAAGAAGATTAGCCCATATAGAAACTGCCACGCAAGAAGTCTTTTCTTTTATAAGGAAATGCTAACATTCGAGCCAATTGACTTATGAAAAGAAAAGTTTTCTTATACCGTGCTCCTTGATCTCGACGAAAGTCAGTCACTGTAATTCGACTTAAATTGAGTTCCTCTTAAGTCAAAATTTGTCGTTCGACTGACGTTATCTGTGATCACATATGACAGACAGCATATTCGAAATAGGGAAATGTTACATCTTCGTTCGACTTTAAATGACAGCCGTCGAACGAACACATCCGTTTCGTATCGTGATTTGTATTTTGGGAGCGGTATAAAATGAAAACCTGGGGTCGACAAGACGGCGCTATTTGGCATAAAGTCGTACTCCGCCACACTACGGGGATTTGAATCTGAACCATCCGGATGAACCCGTTTTCCAACTGGATGTGCGTCACTTGTTTCTCATAAACATAAAAGTTCCTTTGCTGCTAATAAATTTCTCAAACAAAGGTTAGTTGTCTAAAATCTCGTTTGTGGGGATCGAAATTTATCTTTGCACATATAATTGAAAAAAAAACTATGTCCTTAATGATACCCTTTGTAGCATCTTCCTAGTTTTTCCACATCCATTGCCACATATAAAGCAGTATAAGGGAAACATGTCTTCTCTGCTTCATGTGAAAAAATAGCTTCATATCATTCTCATATCAGCGAACCCCCTACTGTAGTCCAAGCGACCATAAATCTTAGTAACTTCAATTTCCCCAGGTTATAAACGAAATCAATTACTGATATAAATTGTATAACTGATAACAAATTGTTCCAAGCTTTGTTATGGTTTTACCAGACGCGATTATCTGAACAATGAGATGATAAGAAGTTGTTAAGGAGTTGTAGTATTGAACCATAGTAATGAAGTAGTTCTGGGAAACCAAAGTACTGAAGTACTCTATCTTGTTAATGGTTCGGTGAGGAGTTGGCCATGCTTGCCGGTAACTTATTGCTTGCAAAATCGTATCAATATTCATTGGGCAAATCTTATCGGAAACTGAATTCAAAAGTAGCAAAAAAAAACTTGAAATCTTATCAACAAAAATGCGGCAGTCAAAATACCAGATTATACTTATAGACCCGCACTGCCCGAATAAATGATAATGGCCATTTAAGACATTTGGCTTTTTGCAGGTTCCCAAGAATCAGTCACACAGAGACGGAGCAAGCGATAAAACGCGTTTTTCAATAATAAAAAATAGTTCCCAATAAATGGCTTATATGACGGAATTTGTAGTAGCCTTGTTGGGTGTGGGCGTGGGTTTGTTAATCCTTATCCTTTTACTGCTGAGACTAAATTCAAAAAAGATTTTTGGCATTTATCCACGCAAAGGATTCTGCTATCACCTCAAATACGTCATCGCTCTGATGGTTTTAAAGAAACTGCGCCACAAGATCTATTACCGTAATGAGACTGTTTTAAATACCCCGGAATATATGGAAAAATTGGATAAACCTCAGACGTTGTCGGAAAATCCCAAGTCATATGATGTTGTCTCCTTTATGGCTGCCAATATGAAGGGTGAAAAGTTAATGATCACTTTGGAACGTCGACGTAGAGGCATTAACAAAGCCTGCTTGTATTTGTGGCTTCCGGATTTTGGTCTCTTGGCTTCTCCGAAACTGCCGGATATGCTGCACTTTACTACCGATGGTGATGAGGAGAGTACGGAGTTCATAGGTAATGGTTTCCATATTTATCCCAAGGAAGCTATGAAATTGTGGTGTGTTAAGTACCAAGGTCAATTGGAACAAGTGTCGGAGAAGAAATTGTTACAAGTCAACTTGGAGCTGCAATTCAATTCCTCTGCACAACACTTTGACTACAATCGTGATCTTAGCGCTTCACTTATAGCCGATTCTATAGCGCGTGAAGCCTGGAATGAAGCCTTCTATATAATGCTGAAAAATGTCGACAAGATTGTAGAAAACCGCAACCATTATGAACAAAGAGGCACTCTAAGAGGAGACATCACCATAGACGACCTTAATAAACTACCGCTAAAAATGAACGGTTTCCGAGATCACAGCTTCGGCACCGATCGCTGTCTCTCCACCATCAATCGTTATGTATATTTCAATATTTTTCTGGAGGATGGCACCAGCATGGTCTTGGGCAATTTGTCACAACCCTCTTTCTTTTTGTCCTCCCTGAAAGTGGGTTATATATCCACCAAAGAGGGTATCTACAAACCCATAACCCAGTGTAATTTTGAATTGTACTCCTATGGTGAAAAGGGCATACCGCCAAAGCATCAAAATTTCATAGTGCGCACGAATGATGCCAGCTATTTTGTGCAAATAAAAGTGGACGATGAAGCTGTGCGTTATATAGGCGGTAATTGGGAGTCCAAGGCGTTCAATCAATTCTTTAAATGTACCGTGAATGGCGTGCAAGGTCACGGCATCACCGAATATTTATATCGTTACAATGGTGGCCGCCCCGAGGAAGTATGCCAAAGCGATCCCGAATGGTATCAACGCATTAGGAAATTTGAACGGAACCTAAGTAGCTGTGAAAATGATGATGGTATATTCTTTTTTTAACTGCGAAAATTTTTAAAAAAATCACCAAAATCTCAATAATTGTGGTCAGCATCAGATTTTCTCTCAAGTATATTGAAGGTTAAACAAATGAACTGAATTTTTTAATATAGTTTGTTTTTGAAATTCTCTTTAGTTTCTAAGTTATTTATTTAAATATTTTTGTGTCGAATTTAAAAACAAAATAAATACAATTTTAACAATATTTACGATATAAATAATTTGTCGTTTTTATTCGACTACTACACTGCTAAATTTTCTAAGTTGCGTGGTTCAACAAAAACGTAGTTTAATAAATCAAAATCATTTGTAACTATTTTTGTAGTTGGCAGCAACTCGTTGTGGGTTGAATAATGGTAATAACTATAAATACTATGTAATTTGAAAATTTTATAAATTTTTATACAAAAAAAATACATATATTGAGGTGAAACTTCTTATGGAAAAGCATTGAAATCCAGATCGGCATCTTTTCTGTGACGGCAACAGAGTGAGGATAACACGTAGCGTTACACAAAAGTACAAAACGTGTGCGGAAAAGTACAAACAAATATAGAAGTACGATATCGTCAAGATGTACTATATCGTCAAGATGTATGATATTTCTACGCGAAAATGTCGTTTGCTACAAAATTGTTTTTGGCTCAAATATATTTGTTTTGCTACGTATACTCAACGTTGACAGGCCAAAACTACATGGCCTATTAAACATTCAGTTAGGCAAACAAACTATCGCTCTTACATAAAACCAGTCATACTTATACTGATACACTCCAACGTGGTAAATACCTACTCAAATACATAATAACTCACTGTACAAGACGAACGACAATGATTTCATTTCGATGTCAATGTATTAAACTAAAGGCGGGCACAACCAGAAGCAACTAGAAATACCGAATTTTATGTTTCTACTATCTAGATCCCTTGCTTGAAACGGTTTAAAACGAGTACATACATTTAAGTCGGGTTAACCGAATCGGACAGCCATTGGGTCGGAGTTGAATTTAAAAAGCTTGATCCAAAATTTAGAATTATTTAAGATATATTTCTATATATTACCGACCAACCGAATAAGGTTAATTAGATTAGATCGCACGATTTCTGGTCAACATTTTTTTGTCGCCCCTTTTGTCCAGACAAAATTAAAACAGACACGTATTCTTTTAGGGGTGGGAAGTTTTCCAAAAATGTCAAAAACTCCGACCCCAAAATTCTGAACTCCGTCTCCACAAATAAACGAAATGTGTTTAAGTGTTTTTTTATATTTAATGTTGCCAATTATGAAGAAACACGCTAGTAATTCAAGAAATTAATGGACAATTTTCCTCCAATTAGGTCTTAAATTTCCTCTAGAATACATTAAATGAGTTTTCATTTTAAAGTCAATATTCTACGTCCCAAAAAAGACGTCAAAAAAATTGTACATGACAATTACGATTACGGCATTTTATTACGACTTTCCTTGCTGTAGTGCCAAACTATTGACATCCTCAAGGTAGTATTTTATTGCTTCTTCTTCTTCCATTTGGTACTTCTCAAATTTATAGAAAATGTATTAACACGGGGTTGGAGTCAGGTTGAAGAATATCGACTACGGGTAAATTTCCTGAACGACGACTCCTAAATTGCATCACCACACCCCTGGTGACTTAATAATAAAAATTCTAATAGAAAAATCAGTGGGACTTATTTTATTGGGAGTTATATCACACCTTCATGGTGTCACAATGGACTAAAAGGTCTCCGTGAATCGTTCATCGACTGCCGCCAACCCCTAAACTAACCTAACCTAAACAACGAATATTTCAATTCTTCCTCATAACCATAGATTAATTTATACATAGATTTGTTATCCGTCTCTTCTGACGTTTCTCTTTGCGTTTCTCCAGCAACGTCGAACAAAATTCTCCATTTTTAGTTTTGTGCATTCAGGATGTTCATATATTTACTTATGTTGAACATTCACAGTAACAATTTCACTTGTGTTTGTCAAACCTCAGCGACAGAATTCTTCTCTTGCCGTTCAAACACAAGTTCGCTTGCCTTTAATTATTAAACCGATGAACGAGTTGAAATAAATAAATTAATCTATACTCATAACGACCTCAGTAACATATTATGTTAATTTTATTTTTTTTTTATCGCAATTCCAAACAAAATTCGATTAGATTGTCTCGTTTGGTAATCGAAAGAAATATTTTATTATCGCGTCATATAAATCAATTCGACAGCGTTTTCGTTATCTTTTGTTTTGAAGTCTAAAATTTCAATTATTTCGTTTGCTAAATGCAATAATTGTTTAAAAAAACACAGCCTCATATGATTAGAGGTGTGTCTGTGCAATAAACAAAAAAAAAATGATGTTGGTCCTTCAAGGCGTATCTGAAATCAGACAATTCAGCCACAAACAAATTCCTTTTATATTTCATAAAGGGATAGGTTAGTTTTCAACCCCATTAATTGGAACTGAAAATTTTCTTACAGTTTCTAAAGGTAACAAATTTCGAAGATTTTTTAAGATAACAAAGTAGAAGGCCACAAAATGTATGATTAGCCTTAATTTACATTTCAAGAATAAAGATTCACACTTCCAGTAAGCACACATATTGTCATGTAGGTATGTATGCAAAAATCTCTATTGTAATGCTAAACTTTACTTGTTTTAGTCTTTTCAAGCCGTTTTGTTGCAAATGAAGATTACAGTTGTCACAACCGAATCAAAAAAATCGATTGCGATAACTGCCTGTTTTGGTTATTATGACCGAAATGTTTGTAAACGAACTTGTGGTAAACCATAACAGAAATATAGTTCAACTGGTGTGCGAACAGAAATTTGTTTACTTCTAAATTTTGCAGTAGAAAAATGGGATGACCGTCAATGAAATAACGTGATCTTATCCCTCGTTCATGTGCAAAAGAGCCGCGCGCGCTAACAAGTGCTCTACCGACGACAAAACATTCAGGCAAACAAACAACATACTTACATAAAACTACCCATACTACACTCCAACATTGTAATTGCCAACACACATACACAATCACTAACTGTACAAGACGAACGGCAATGATTTCATTGCGCCATCAACGGAGAAATCGAGGGACAGACGCAACCAGACAAAATAAAACCACAACTTCGAAGGCGTCAAAACGAAAGGTACACACCTTTTTAAAATACCCATACACACACATTTGTGCATACGAAGGAATATTCACAGTCATAACATTATTTCTACTACACTTTCACGTCTGTAGCGTGTCTTCATCCCCATCAATAGCTATAGTTTCTGAGGGCGCACTTTAACATGGTACACAGTCTGGAAAAAGCGTCTGTGACATGATAACTAGATATCCCCAAAGGGGGTACCCTCAAAAGAGGAGAGGTCGCCATGACTCAAGTCAACTAAAAAATCCAGAGGTGTCTGACTAACAATGAACATCTACCTGGTCAGCGTCTGTTTCCCATGTTAGGGGCGGCTGATAAGTGAAATGACTTGGGGTTATTGCTAAGACTTTGTTTCACACGTTTCACATGTTTTGAGGTCAAAAGCAGCTGATTTTTCATACAATAAACAGCTGGTTTCGGTCCAAAAACAAGTTAAACTTGTTAAACACGCATAGTAGGTACGACGTTTAAAATTCAAGATAAACAAAACTATAATCAAAAGTTTGAAGATGCTGAAATTTGTTGCAGTGCAGGGAGTAATGACCCCAGTACCGGCGGCTATGGGAACTGCGCGAATAGGCTACCAGTCGATGATATCCAAAGCCTGCAAAAGTTACCCCGGTAAGGTTGGCTAGTTTAGCAGATAATATTACAAAAAATGGGGGAAACATGGAGCAAATTACCTTTCATGGAAGCTCGGTCATGAAGAGAACACCCACATGTGGTAAGAGTGGATCCACTAAGCTGAGAGCGGCAGTATCCTACCGACACTTATCCGGGTTTTATGGTCCTTTTCCCGCGAAAGCTGAACTGAGAAGAGTATTAATATTAACGCAAGAGTATAAGTGGGCTGGTCTTACAGGCACTTAAATTAATCATAAGGCATATATTCCCAGTACAGTCTTAGGACGTTGGGGGAGAAGACGAAGATCTAGAATAAGATATGGAAAATTGTAAACGATTATATGGACAAATAAAATTTAAATTCTAAAAAAAAAAAAATTCTATCCTACCGACACCTGTCCGAAAACGGATAATACATTGATTTTGAGCAGGCTAGGTGACCAGTTTCGAAACCTTGTGGATGTGTGGGGGGACGGTAAAAGAAGGTTCATTAAGCGATCGATGAGAGATTCTATAACAAGCATATGAGACCTCCACGAACTACATAGGGTGGAAGTGAATGAGAAGGTGTGAAAAGTGATAGCCAGGGGGATAAAAACTCCCAAACCTCACGCTGCTTAGAAACCAACGGAGGCCAAATGAAAACAGTTTGAGATCTTTGAAACGCCAGCGGCCAAACGTAGAAATGAACCGGCATTATCATCGAGGAATGCTAGAACTGAAAGGGAATTGACTAAGGAATGGAGGACAAGGCTAATGGTGAGCTGCTGCTTGACGATGGCGAGACGAACTGGACAAAAGTACCCACTAGAAAGTGGAATGACCGGGCAAACATAAAGTTCGAACCAAGACCAGATGTGATAGTTTTCGCCGCGATGTTACGGGAGGTAAAAGAATAACCTAGCTGGAACATACTGTGGAAAAACCAAACCAAAATACGCAGAGATCAAAATTGTGATTTCCTTATTTTAATGACGGAGTACGGATAACCTTCGTGAACCATTGGGGCCTTCATTGGCGAACAAGCCTTAGGTCGCACCCTGAGGATGAGTTTGTAGGTAGGGTTATTGGTGAAACTATCACCAAAGAGGAGCGGCAGGAAGCTATAAGGTCAGTGTGCAATCCCACAGCCCTGGATTCTGTTGACAAATTTGGAATAAGAAAAGTCTACGGCGAGACCCAAACAGCTGCAATCAGCCTAGGTTCAAAAAAAGACCACTAGAATGTTGGAGTTGAGAAATGTTAAGATCGGATGGGTTGTCTGTCGTGTACTCGGGACGATTAGCCCTACGAAGTGTTTCAGCTGTCTCGAGTTCGGACACATCGGTAGACGTTAAAAAAGAAGTTATGACGGATTGAAAACAAGTCGACGGTGCGCGGAGGAGGAAATTTTGCTAGGAACTGCTCCAAGTATCGAGCAGTAAGTTGGGAAATGTTACGATCAGATGTTTGGAAAGGGCACCACAACAATGGAGGCGAAACACATAGCAGGGGGTGGAAAGTGTCCATTATTTAGATAAGCTCTAGATAAAAAAGACGCAAAGGAGGATTTAACATATTTTAACATAAGCAAGTGCCGAAACGGTAGTAAACAGGGTAGATCTGGCGTTGGTGATCGAACCGTTCAGGAACCTCCGTCATGCCACCTGGGTCACAGACACGTTTGGACGAACTGCAGAATGGAAATGTGACTCAGCTGCGTTCCATGAGATAGGTTGTCGACACAACGGCTTTGTGAGGGTGAAAGAAAGGGGCATATGTTACTTCAGCAGCTATGCCTCTCCAAGTTAGACGCCTTGTAAATTTCTGGTAGAATTCTAATGATTAGAATGAATGAATAGTAGAATGAATATATATACTTGTTGAGGAAGGACTACCTCGAAACGAGGAGAAAAGTACAGAGAGATCGAGGATGAAAAATAACAGATTCTGAAAGTAATGTCAAAATAAAATGCCCGCGTTTGACAGATTTTCTAGATCATTTCGTGTACGTGTTCAAACCCCACAATAAGATTTTAACTCCACCCGACCGACTATAATATAGAGAAGCTAGTATATCATTCATAATTGAACTTCGTTATGTCTGATTTTTAGCAAAATCGGTTCCCGAGTTCAATTGTAGCGAAAATATTTTTTATGTTGCCCTTAGATTTTCCATACTAGGTCAGAGAGGTGTTGAAGTCTTAATCCTCCGAAATCGGGGCAATGGTGGAGAAGTGTTTCATCTCTTCGATGTCTTCCTCGCCTGTCCTATATTTATTTACATCGACTCGCTCAATTGTATGCATATGTGCCGAAGAGTGGAATACCCTGCTAGACCACCTACGTGTCGGCTCAGTTCGAGTTTGTAAAGTTTCATCGCCGCTCTGGTCTCGTTCTCATCACAGTATCTTTTTCATTAGGCTCCATTCCAATTTTTTCGAATTCGGTTTATTATTGTCCATTGTTCAAGCTCGGCCTTTATGGTCTGAAAAGGTTTCTCATTTTCCTTATTAACAATACGCCTGGTGGAGCTCATCCGAGTTAATTCAACTGAGCTTTCGTTTGCCAAGACGGCGTGATGTCCCGGGGTCCATGTGATCCCTAGCCTGGTGCGTTAAATCATCTAAAAAAGTTCTAAATAATTGGTTCTTATAATACCTGATGTATGATTATTTAGTTGTGTGGTTTATGGGTATGTCCTAAGTCTTCATACCTGAAAAGTGATGCGAGCAGCACGATGCTCATTTGTCCTAACCTTATGTACATTTACAGAATTATTTCATTGAAAAGAGATATAAGAACCATAAACTCAGGTGTTGCCAAAGAATTTCTTTCCCACAACCGACTTGAGGTTGCCGTAACTGAATTCAGTCGCTTAAACTGGTATTCTGTCTAATTAATTCGGTTGCGACAACCGAATTACCAAATATTTATATTGATTCTAGCAACGGACTTTCGTTTTGATTCAGTTGAATACTGTTACTGCAACCGAACTTCACTTTAATTCGTTTACAACAACCGAAATTATTTTGTTTTATTACTTACATGGAGATACCGTCCATATCAGAAAGCTGTACGTATTCCCACTTTGCTCTTTGGTTCTCCCAAAAGGTCAATATTCACAAGATAACTTAAGATATCTCTTTTTCTATTACACATAATTTCTGTCCACTTTAAGTGGTTAACCACATCTGTTTTATTACTTTAATGCCTACAATATCTCTTTAATATTTCAAATACGACTGTTACAGGATGAAGATGAAGTTCCTGAACCATTACCATTAGCCTCCTTCTTGCGCTTCTTATCCTCTTTTGTTAAAGAATCATCGGAAGATTTACGCTTGCAACTTTTTAATATTTTACCGGCGGTCAAAGAATTTCTTGTTCCCATCAACGGCAATGATTGCGTTGTGGGCGTCAAAGTTTTGGAACCACCTCTAATATCGGGAACATCTGCTAATTCTGTTTTGATATAATGCGAGACCAGCGAGTGCATGGGAGCAATCATCAGTAGATTATTAGAGGTTTGTCCAGAATGTGTTTGATTCTTGGTTATGCAATTATTTGCAGAGCGTTTAGTTCCGACGGCGGCTACTCCATTCGTGTGGCCATTTAAGGTCGAACGATTGTTGTTGTTGGGCTCATTTTCCTCTTGAAGTTGTTTCTCTTCCTGCTGCTTTTGCCATTCCAGGACACGTGACAAAAGTTTAATATACTTAATGGATGAGCGTAAAATTTCATTTTTCGATAATTTTTTATCTGGCGGATGTGTGGGTACCAACTTGCGTAGCTCGGCAAAGGCACTGGAAACATTTTGTTGACGCCATCTTTCACGGGTATTGGTAAAGACTTTACGCACTAAAGGAAAACCGTTCTTGGTAAAACCTTCAGAGGTCGAGGAACCAATTGATGCCAAAGGAGGTGACGAGCCCAAGGGTAGGCAACCTCTAGGCGATGTAGAGGGATTACTTTGGGAGGAGGAGGCTGAAGTGTAAAAATGTATATTCCATAAATAACAATTTAATTTCCGACTTTAGGTTCTTCCATTTACCTTCATTGTGCGTTCCACTAATTAAAATGCAGTTACGAAACTCTTCCTCATCCTCTTCGGTATCATTTAGGGAAAAGTCTGATAGTTCGCCATCAGATAAATTTTCTGATTTGGGATTTAAGTAACCCTGAGAGCTTTGGCCGTGTATTAAAGCTGGTGGTTTTCCACAGGAGGGACGTATGTGATTCGCTATGGAGTCCAATGTAGGTGAAGCAATTTGTCTATTAGATTTTGAACTCTCCAAGGCTGTTGCAGCCTGTCTATCTTCAGGTTCTGACCAAGCCATAGCAGTTTCTCTATAAATTATTAAAATATTTTATTTATTTCTCTGTTCGCTAATTTAGATCCTTCCTTCAGCGCTGTCTAATTGGAAATGTCCTTATGTCCTGTGTGCCAACAGTTTATATACATACGTGCATACACAACTGTGCACACATACACATATTCCATTACATTTTGTCTACTCACCCTCCTTGGTTATATTTTCAATATGGACCATAAGGAGGCGGAGCTTAGGTTACTGCACTCACTGTTTGTTGGCCACGAGTGTTTGGATGCTGATAAGAATAACAACCCTTAACATAAATATCGAACAGGTTTCTAGTGTAGTGAATGTCAATTGGATAACGAATATTCAAGTATGATGTCGAATCATTCAAGTATTAAGAGTAAAGGTAATTTTTTTATTCGAATGTTTCAAATAAATTTATAACAAAACATGAATTTTTCTTGAGATTGGAACCTGCTACCTCATGTACAGAAGCCATGCATGGTAGTTACAAATGCGTCATTAAAATTGATGTTTGGCTTAGAATCACTTTCAACATTTATATAGTTAGACCAACAAAATTGGCTTGTTGAAACCACAACCATATGGATTTAGATTTCATTAGGTGTAAATGCTTATAAGTAGTGTAGAAATTTGCATTTGCAGTTATACTTAGAAGTATTTGAGCATGGGGACGTACTCGCGTAGAGTTGGACACAACTCGGTGACTAGTTCTCGAACTTGTTCAATTAAGCTGACCGTTCATGACACTCACGAACATAAACACCATCTCGTAAAGGGAATTATGTCTCGAAAATGGATATCTATGGGGATCACCTCGGGTCAACCTAATTGGACTACATATATCGTCCATTTTTAAATAACAACTTTCAAAAGAGCTGTACGTTACACTCAACTTGCTGCATCCAAATTAAGTTGGATATTTCCAGCACCCAAGCTGACACGGTTCGAGTATGTTGAGTATTTTGGTAAGATTTCAACGAGTATAGGAAAGTACTCATATGAAGGCAATGTATTGGTAATGTAAATTAAGTGATTAGTATAACTATATAGTATATACATGTGTACATTATTGCTACAACGCAGATAAGTAGCGACATGTCTTGTCGGTTTTACAAGTATCCGGTATACACATGAGTATGAACAAGTATTTGGTGATTCAGTTAAAGGAACCTTTATAAAAATTAAACAAATAGAAAAAATATTACATTTTATCGAGTCATATCATAATAAAATAACCATTCTTACAAATATTTTCTAAAGATTATTTCTTTCAAATCGTGAGCGTATCTGCTGCTAACATGGTCCATTCTGAGGTTCCAAATTTTGGTGACGCGTTCGAGGATTTCGAGTGGTATTTGTCGAACCCACGATTAATGTCGACTTCCAATTCCTTAGTTATTGCCGGCTTATACATGTACACTTTGATCCCAAGGAAAAAAGTCTAGAGGTGTGATAACACATTATTCACTGGTCCGAAACGTGAAATTAGCTGCTTACCGAAATGTTCCTGCAATAATGCCATGGTTTCACGATATGTGTGGCAAGTAGCGCAATCTTGTTGGAACAAATATTATCGACATCATGGGCTTCAATTTCAGCCAGCATATAGTCCATCATCATGACGCGATAACGGGCGCCATTCAAAGTTATTTTCCGGCCGACGTAACTTTTGCAGAAATGTGGACTGATGTTTCGACCAGTGTATAAATCGCACCGAACCATTGTTTCGACAGGGTGTAATGGTAGCTCTTGGACTTTTTCGGGCTTGTCTTCAGCTCAAATGTGACAGTACGCTAAACCTGGTATCCATCTATGCTAGTGGCTGTAATCACTGGACAATGTTTAATAGGCAAACACGTATCTAGACTTAGGATGAACAGAACGAAGAGAGCGTCAAATATCTCATATGCTACTGCCCGGATTTGTGTATAAATTGGAGGAAATATCTAGGATTTTACATCATTTTGGATCTAACTGACATTCAGGGAGTTGAACTGAATGATCTTAAGACCTTTCAGCAGAGTTCACCAGGGTCCAATCTACGTTTCTTCTTCATCCACATCCTGGAATACTGGGATGAGGTATCATATGGCTTTAACGCACCATAACCATACAGCGACAATACTGAGAAAATCTTGTCAAAAACCGGATTCTCAAGTATCGGTGTAAAATATTAGGCCCAAATCAGAGAGCCTAAAAGCTCACTGTTTTTTGTTTCTGTCGACTGACAGGTCCTCTTCCCAGGACTGTAGTCACGATATTGGTTTGTGTTTAACAACCCTGTGTACAGCTATTTGTAATCACTTAGGGGGACCAGGACCCCTGTGGCCTATCGCTGGCTACGCCTATGCCATAATGTATAACTCACTTTCGACCAGGTAATAGCGGGAAAGTGAAAAAACCTAAAATTTATAGCCGGCGTAGAGATATATGCGCACTAAGATTGGCAATCATTTGAAGCGTAATCTATTTAGGTGACCAATTATATTCGACTTCTTCGGAAGTATTCTCCCCGAGAAATCAGTACATTCTTACCAACCGTTAAAGTTAGAGCACATTCCTGTAAAGAGTTAAATCTTGCATAATTCGATCGTTGGAAAGTTGGGTATAGGAGACAATAATTTCTGGATGGCTTAAATTGGATATTAACCGCAATCCTAGCAAAAAAGAAGTCACAGCGAACAATCCCATTAATGACCTTAAGAATGGTAAGAGAGTTGAACATTCGAGGTTTATTACTTTAGGAAGGAAGAGCCGCGACAGGATTTCATCTCAAATCTCTAAGACAAAAAAATTTACAGATTCAATCATATTCACATATACCCATATATACATATCCCATACGACAGAAAGGAGGAAACGGGTGAATTTGTGATGAAGGAATCAGTTAATTATTTAGCCCAACGTTTAATGATGTATAAGAAAAACTCCGGACGTCACTGGAACAGATATTAAACAAGAACTACTAAACGTGGCAACTTTTTCACGGCCCTGTACACACAGATCATTTTCACACATTCTCCAGAACAAAGTTCGTAAGAAAAACTTAAACTTAGTTTTCCATTACATCCCATGAAGAGATGACGGAGAACTTCTCATAATCAGCTTTCTAACTTGTCGATTTACTTATCAGGACCTACAGTTTTAAACCGAATCGAAACGATTTCGCTGGGACTAAGCGAGGTGACGGTCGTAAAAATAAATTAAAGGGGTCAGAACTTTCTAGTTCGCGGCGAGCAAAGAATCCATTGCTGTACTGATGAATCTAGGCTGGATGGAAAAACGAGAATATGAGTCTTCATCGAGGACATAAATATTGACAGGCACATTCGCCTTCCTGATTACAGGCAGAGTTTAAGGCAATCACGGAATGTATAAGACGGTTTAACGATGAAGGTGGATACATAAATGTGAAGATATGTAGATAGTCAAGAGATGATAAATGAGATATCATCGAAAAGTATTAGATAGTTTACGATACTGAGTGGAAGGAAGAGATACACAAATCCTCCTCCAGCCTTGGGATCATGTAACGCGTCAGACTGGATTAAAACGGAAAATATAAACCATACCAGAAAGCTGACAAAGCTAGACAAACTGGAACTGAGCCAATTCATGGCTGTTCTAAGTGGACACTCCTCTCTCTGGGCATATCATAAATTAAAATACTATAGATTCACCAACTCGCTCTTTGTTTTTGATTGAAGGGAATCGAACACCTGGAAGTTGAAAGTTAAGAGAAGAATTCAGTCGCAGAGGTTTGATAAACACAGCTGAAATTGTTACTGTGAATGTGCACAATATGTAAATATATGGACATCGTGAATGCACAACATTTAAAATGGGGACTTTTGTTCGATGTTCGCACAATTTGTTGTAATTAAACAAAAAAACAGCCGACAGGAGTTCGATTTCTCTCGGAAGAACCACAAAGTGGACCGTTAGATGAGACGGATAACAAGTCTACAGTATTTTAATCTATGGCCACATCTGCATAAAATGCAAATGAATGTAGAGTGTACATAGAGGACTTCGAAATGCTGAAATATTTTCTCTGCCATCGTCCCGTTTTTGCAGGATTAAGACGCCAACACCTCCCAAGTGATACGATATTCAATAGAAAATTTGAGGTTTCACCCGGGAACGCGAAGAGCTTACAACAGGCCTATCTACTGGGTAAAGTGTATGCTCAGAAATGGAAAGAAAGAAGAAACCGCAATTTGTTACAAATTTAGAGAATTTTTTGAACTCCGAACCGGAATTGTATTCCCTGTATGAAATTGTTCATAATAACAGTCATATATAGCCTTTTATGGCATATCCCTCAATGGAAAGAGATCGGATTATGCGATTGAAATCCCGTTCTCATATTATTTTCCGAGAAAGTGAAACCATAAATGAACTACATAGAATTATTTGACTTCCAGAACTGTTTCGCTAATAAAACATTAAATTTGAACGCAATTTTACTCGTTTTGGTGTTTTTGTTCCCCAAAAACCAAGATCAATGACATGAAAAATCCAAGGATTCACGCGATTTCCCATTAGAATCACAATTTGTCCAACAAACACGATTCACTTAGGAGTGGCAGTTATATGTGTATCCATTTTTCCTTGCACGCCCCCAAAAAACCTCAGTTTTCCTTCATCACAAAAAAAGCATCCCTTCTCTTGCCTATTCCTTTTCCTAAACTTACCCCCTCTTCCACTCTTCGCATTGTTCACACTCACTCGACTTTAATCCCAACAATTAATAAGTTGCAATGACTCCGGATTGCTTATCAAAGCGGCACGTGTTAATAAACCGGGTCTTGTTGACGATGTGGTATCAGTGTCATTGTCTTAACAAGAAAACTGGTAAGAAAGGCGTTGCCTTTACATGAGAAGGAGTATTAGAAAAATAAAGTAAATTTTTTTTTATTTTGGTATAATTTTAATAGTCCTTTTTGCCGCAAAGAAAAGTTTTAAAACAATTTTATAATTTTCGCGACGTTTTTTTTATGACAAATGACCATTTTACAGTCGTGGGAAAGAGTTAGGGGACCATTTATTGGGTTTATGGGTAGAAACTGTGTTAAAAGGCTCAATGTTTTTTATGGTTCTTATAAGAAATTTATAAAGTAACAAATGTCCTTTCAATAAGGAGAGTGAAAGGGGATATAAGTTCGAAGTGTAACAGAAATAATTAAAAAACAAACATGAAAAATAAAAACGTTACCGCAAGAATAGAAATTAGATGCAGAAAATCGTTGAAATAGTTGCTATCCGTCATATCCTTTTAACGGAGACTTTGTCACAGCCTTCAGAGTCGTCCTTAGAAGACTTTGCATACCGGAACATTTTCATCATTCAGCACAAAATGATCTGCTCTGTGGTTGAATGCAATAACTATGTCGAAGAATGGAGTTTTTTATGAGAATCGAATTTTCCATGAGAGTCAAAACCCTATTTGTTTTGTCCCAAGGGAGTTTCTGCTATTTCTCCTACTGGGCACCTCAGCAGGTGGTGGTTAGGGGAACGCCCTTCAGATACATATGTCGGATTCCGCAAAAACGAATGCAGAGCGAACCAAAAATATGTATTAGAAGCGTCTAACCTTGACATTAAAATAGTTCTAGGAGATGTTAAAGCCAAAATTGGTTTGGAAAATGTCTTTCAATCCACCACCGGTAAATTGAGTCTAAATGCCAGCACTGAAATGGTACTGATTGTTTTCATCGTGGCAAAAAACATGGTTGTTAGTGGTACGAAATTCTGGCACAAAGGTCTTCTTGGTATCTCCTGATCAAAAAACAAAGAACTAGATTTTTCATTTGGTAATAGATCATCACTTGGTAATAGATCATTTGGCATGCTAATATCGATTCGGATCATTTCCTGGTTGCAGCAAAGTTTCCCATAAGAAAAAGCAGAGTAAAAATCGTACAAAACTAGACACAGAGATTTCTGAAATCTGCAATGATCATTACTATAGCAGAACGCACTCCTTCTAAATGGTTTTCAAGAGCAGTAGGAAAACATTTCGGACTCTATAAAAAAGGTTGCAAAACCCGTACTTGGTTACGAAACCCCACCTCAAGATAAACCATACTACGACAAAGAGTTTCACATGGTAACTGATGAAAACAACGCTGCGCGTGACAGCAGCCAAGTGCCCAACAAAATTAAAATGTCTGTTGTTGTTGCCCACAAGTATAACAACGCCTCCTGCTACTGCCGTATATTTGTACTATGGACAGAGCGGTATAAGGAGAAAATGAGAGATATAAACCGCGATCAAAAAGGCAGTGGAGAACAGAGAGCGGAGCCGCCCTGACATTATCGGCGGCGGCGGCTGAAATAATTGACAGTCGGCGTCGGCTAAAATCGACTCAAAGTTTTTATGTTGGCTGTTTTGTGGAGAGTACGATGTCAGAGATCTCGCAATCCAAAGTAAGGAAAAAAATTTGCAGATCACTCGCTTACTTATTGAGATATCGGTCATGGAAATTTAGAAAACACTATGTGTTTTTATAATATTGGAGGTTCGAAAAAGCTACTGCGAAGCCTGTTTCAGAATAAAAGGGCCTTAAGTCCGTTAACGGCTAGGGTTGTTTAGCCCGGCTGCATAAAAATTTTACCCTTAATATCTCTGGTACTTAACGCACATTATTTTAATTTTAAAGCATGTGGAAAATAATCATGAAATTTTTTTTATAGTTATACACGTACTTCTTATGGCAACGAAAATTTCATTAAAACTGAATACCGGGCTTTATTCTGGTTATGATATTGAAAAACTTTATCGCATCGAGGGACATCGAATATCGCACTCTCTTAAAGAAAACCGCTAACATAAAACGTCGGCCCAATTTCCGCCGTCTGATGACGTAAGCTGATAATATATATATATAGTTGGACGGACTGTGCGAAAAGTTACTGCGGTACTGACAACCGTTATAAGTGTTATTTCAGGCTAAGCAAATACTTTAGAAGACTTCAGACTGTGATACAACGTACCTTGGTGTACATCCCAGAATACCAGGGTCACATCGCAATCAGACAAACAGTAATGCGAGTCTTTAACAGAGAAATACTCAAGAAAATGTAGGGACCTCTAAGTCCCTATCCACACACGGAGACTTTTGTCGCCGGCGACACTAGTTTGTGAGAGAGGGAGGTAAGATGTAAGAAGGTAAGATGTAGTGGAACAAAATCCCTGTCTCTATTTTTACATATTTACACAACACTAAAGTGTAAACAAAGAAAAATGTGAGAATGTCAGGAAAAGCAAACACGAAAACAATAATCGTCACGAGTCGCCGAGACACAAGTTACCCTGTGTGGATGCTACAAGCGACTTCAAAAGAGAATCCGATAAGTTTCGGCGACAAAAGTCTCCGTGTGTGGATAGGGACTAATAGAGCACGGGGATCATCGACGTCGTTTGAATCACGAGCTGTATGAATTGTAACTCGTCATCGATGTAATTAAGCGAATAACACGATTAAGCCAGTTAGACCATCGCCCCGTCTTTGGTAATCGTAATGTTATACCATGTCATTTTGGGATGCGTCCCAGTTGTACACCATTCTTAAAGATGCATGTAGATGTACAGATGTACATACTCGATTCGGTGAAGACGCGTCATCTCAGTCTTTTCGTAAACACGTTTCGAAAAGTACTATAGTGATACTGGTAGAGTTTGTGCTAGGTCTCGACCCTAGAATAGACTCCAAAAATGACTACTCCAGCTAGTTTCCAGTCATTAGTGTAGAACCCTAAATGGTTTATATTCACTCAGATGTATTACTTTAATCCCCCCCCCCTATGTGGAATATGATGCCAGCCTAGAAGTTGTGGCTATAACAAATTCACAACGAAAAAGGATCTTCCGAAAAATTACTTGATTATTCCAATATGAATGATTGGAAATGGTTATTGAATAATCTAGATAGGTTTCTGACTTTCTCTGCTCGACGGTTCGTGAATTCGCTAACTATGGTGTTCTGGAAAATAATGAATGGTTTTGGGGAGAAATACGATGGAGCGTTATAACTGCAATACTAATTGCGAAGTGTAAAGTGAGGTATCGTATAAATAAATAAAACAATGACAAAAAGGACAATTCATAAATTCGTAGCAATATGTGGGTAAAATTATCTTTGATCGTCTCTAATGAAATCTATTTAATCCTGCAGACATGTCGCCACCAAAGTAGCGACTCAATGAGGGTTAGTGAAGGTATTGTAACATATTTGAGCACATCGTTACTTGTCTCTGTTACATTTTAACAAACTTTTTCGATTGATATTTAAGATCAATTTCATAACTTCCAACACGTGATATGCTCGATTAAGTCCAACCAACACGTGGCTGTTTGTGGCTCCTTTCTATTTCAATTGACTGATATCAGATAATAAAAAATTAACAAATACCTAACGTTTTCCATCCACAAATTGTTTCCTTTCCCTCACTCTAAAAGGAAATCAACCCCCTTAATCACACACATGCCTGGCCCACAATGTTGTTGGTAGTGATTTGATAACTAATTTGATTTTGATACAATTTTCCTAGTGGTGTTGTTGGTTGTACAGAGATATATAATCCGATTAGTGGCACACAATTATGCATCATGTGGCATAAGTCAAGAGCCAGCGGGTGTTAAAATATCAATAAAAAAATCTAACGTGTGACTTGAGGAAACAGTGAACACATATTACAATGCAGGATGACTTGGATGATGGTGGTAGATTGGTGTTAGTGTCATTCGTTCGTTATACTTGGCTTGTGATAAGGATTAACAGCAGGTTCCCATACCACAAAGTTGAAGGACATCTCGGAATATAATTATGACAGATTAATTGTTTACACATAGAGGTTGACGAATCATGTGGAGTGCTTATGAATATCTGATGAGTTTCAAAATATTTTTGGAGAGTTTGTTAAGATAGGTGGGAACATTTTTGAGATTTGTATGTGGAAGAACTTAACTAGCAGCAAGTAGTTAGATGCTAAGTTTGTAAGAAGATAATACTATTACCTTATGATAGAGTGGGGGTACCACGTCTCGTTATCGTCTCCAAACCTGAAACCGAAACAATAAATTCGTACTTTTATAAATAAATACAAAATTAAAGGTTATAAAATGATATAAATTAAAAATTTCAATTTAATGATCAAATTAAATTTTAAAATATTTCCTAACTAAGCCATAAACAAGATTTTCGAAAAAACATTTCAAACATCTGTTTCATACATGGAAGTATATTTCAAATTTCAATATGATTCTCATATTTCAATTAGTTGAATGAGAATTTAACATGATTGTAAAATATAAATACAGTTATGAAATATGTATGAACACACAGTAGATGAGTTCTATTTGAGCTCTAGAACTTTCGGCAGCAGATACTAACAACTAATTCACTAAAAGCCTTCGAGAACAATCGAGAAAACAGATGGCGCTATTTTCGAGATGCTTCGCGAATCTAATAACGACAAGCTTTGAGAATCGGAGTGATATAAATAACCGATTGGTAAAAATCGTGGATCAATCTCATTTCAAAGAGTATCTTCGAGTAATAATGTTATTGAGTAAAGACTTATTATAAAGTGTTAAGTTTGTACTATACAAGTAAAACAAAGAGATACATATGTTATACTTATCGTAGAGCGAACTTTGTAAAAGCATACATGGGACAAATTAATTATATGACAATTATAATTTGAAGTTCAACTTGAATTACCTTTACAAATTCAAAAAAATGTAAATACCATTGGCAATTGTACTTATTTTCAAAGCAGTTCCTTCATAGCTGACAGTTTTGGTTTTCAAATCTGTTATACAGTACAGGTTTATGAATTTGGTAGTACTAAGAGGCAATACCTATCGAAGCCACAATCCTCTAGATTTAAAATTCTTTAAAAACAAAATTCCCAGCAGTCAAACAAATTCAAAATAATTAAAAGCTTCCCCATATTTCATTTCAATTGGCATCCGATTCCACAATCTGCATTTGCATTGCCTGAGCAAATGGAAATTCAAAATTATTTAATAGTCATTGCGAACAATTTGCATTTCTTTTGCATTTGCATTATATAACGTTATGCAAATTAAAATACAATGTAAATTAAAAAACCCCATGTATGGTAAAAAGAAACTGGTTTTATCACATTGAAATGAAACAGAAAGATAATTAGAAAAGACGTTACAAACAATATGTTTTTTTTATAAACCTACCCCCAGGGATGTCACGATCGAAAGATTATGATCAAAACGTAAAGTTTTTGGATAACGGCAATCGTTATCGAATCAAAAATATGCGAAATGTAACTCGATAGCTCGTATGCTGTTGAGAAGACATTTGTTTATAAATAGACTTTCGCTGAAAAAAAGAACACGCAAAATGTAACTTGGTTAATTTTTTGTTAAGGAAACCACTTTTGAGATTTAATGAAAAATTTTAAGGTTTAGTATGCACTAATATTATAATAGGTAACGGGAGGGTTTCGTACGAGGAAAATATTCTGACTTCATCAGAGGAACTTTTGGTAGAGGCTGCAGGAATAATATGACTCCGGCGACAATCCATACAATTCAACACTTCAATTCACATTTAAAAAATGATTGTAATTATTGTGACCTTTTCCTTTAGAAAATTCGTTTAGTTTGTTCACCTGTTGTGATTAGGCCCTAGGTCATACATGGGTTGTTTGTAATTTGCTTTGGATTTTAATTTGCATTAATTACTTTATCTAATGCAAATTCAAAAGAATTACCATGGTTCGCAATGTCAATTAAAAAATTTTGAATTTGCATTTGCTCAGGCAATGCAAATGCAGGTTGAGGAATCGGATGCTAATTGTAACCAAATATGGGAATGCTTTTAATTATTTTGAATTTGTTTGACTGTTGGCAATTCTGTTTTAAAGCATTTTATATGTAGAGGTTTGTGGCTTCGATATGTATTGCCACGTACTACTTTCAAATTAATAATCCTGTACTGTATAAAATATTTCAATATCACAGCAACCATATACATATGAAGGAAATGCTTTGAAAAGAAGTGAAAATGTCAATGGAATTTATCATTTTTTTAATTTTCATTTGTAGCGGTAATTCAAACTAAACTACAAATTTTAATTATCAAATAACTAATTTACCCCATATAGGTTTGCCCGAAAAGGCGTATATTTCATCAATGGGAACCTATTTATATTTTATCGCTAAAAATTTTACTGTACAATTCGTATTCTCAAAATTGTCAAACGCAATGCATGCATCATTGTGTCGTTGAGATCCATATCATGCTTCATATTTTGTTGCATATATTACCAAGTGGCACTCAGATTCTATTTAAGCTGTTGACAGACTTTCCGATCAAATCCAATGATTTGCTTTATATCTGTCAAAATCAGGGTATGTGGAAAGCAATAATATCGACACATCTAACGATTGTATACAATAGTCTGTCGTCACCACCTTTATTTAGACTTTATTTGCCATATTAACATTTCACTTTGAAAGACTCATGAAAGTTGCTGCAATCTACTCTTACATCACTCGAAAGTTGACATACACCTCCAAATATCGTGATTTTACCTCAACAAGTTTTCACAACTTGACATCTTAAACTTACATCAGCGATAAGTTCACATCAACTTGAAGTTGTTGCAACTTATTCATAGTACAGTCCTAAGATATAGTTCAGTACTTCAGCTTCCTTCGAACAGGTGTATGTCCAAACTATTTCATAAGTCCCCTTACGATATAGTACAGTTTACCGCTTACGATATAGTACAGTACTTCAACGTATTTCATAAAGGTGCATGTCTATACTGTTGAATAATTTCGAGTACTAATAGTACAGTACTTCAGCACACTTCGAAAAGGTGAATGACTAAACTGTTTCATTATTTCGAATTGGTACAGTACATTACTTCAGCATAATTCGAATCTACGACACAGTTTAGACATACACCTTTTCGAATTATGCTGAAGTACTGTATTATATTAGAAAAGGACTTGACTGTACTCTGAATAGGTTAACAGAGCAAACTGTAAGAGTCTGCTCCCTCTCGTAGAGTACTCCTGCAGTCGTCGACGTAGTTAGGAAATTTCATCTAGTTTGAGTTGCTGTTGTATGTTACTGGTTAGTAACAGATAAAACCGACACAAATAAAAGGGAATGTGTATTTTTGTTCGATGCAACCAACATAAAACCGTTATCCAAGTTAAAGTCAATAGTATCAATCAAACACTATTTAAACTTAGTTTGCTTCATGGTTTGCTTCTGGTTGCTTATCGCCCTCTCACCTATGTATGTATCTACTATGTTTTCTATCAATTTGCAACTATAGAGTAAGTTGCAACTATAGAGAAATAAATGGGGTTTCGATGAAACAGTTGTTCGACTTGGTACTTGGAATATTAATGCAGAATAGAGTATAATGAAAGAATAAGCGATAAGTGAGTGGGAATAAACCATGTGTTAATTACATTTAAATGATATTTATGGACGTTTGATTGATGATAACGCATATAAAATTACGTTTGATTTATGATATTGTCTTCTAAATTATGTAAGATGCTTATTTTACCATCTATTGGAAAATGGAAACATTATAAATAAATGTTCTCTTTCCATGATTAGAAAATTAAAAACACATATATATGTACGGCCACGATATCCAGAAAACTCTAGATTTCGAATACAGCATAAACATGTTTTTATTTGTATAAGCAAATATAAAAACACAACACTCGTTTGTTTGTGTCTGTCTCTCGTTTCCTTCGTGGATATCGTAATGAAATCCCTGGCGTACGTTTTGTACACTGAGTGAATGATTATATGTATGTGTTGGCAGTTACCAAGTTGAAGTGCATTAGTTTACATATGGCTTGTTTTATGTGTGTTTGTTAGTTGGCCTCAATGTGATTAATGAGCTTAGTATGTGTTAGTCATGAATTCTTTTTCGGTAAATTTTACGTACTTTTGTGTACACTTTTTATACTCCTATGTATACGTTTCATGCTTTTGTGTTTTACGCCTTTTGTACTTCTCTGTATCTGGTTATACCTTTTGGTACACTGTTTACTTTCGTGTACATTTTATTACTCTTGTGTACACTTTGTCTAGTTTTGTGTACACTTTTGGTATCTTTGTGCACACTTGTTGCACTTGTGTACTCTCTTTGTACCTTTGTGTACATTTTACGAAAAGTGTAGCCAAAAGTAAATTAAATGTACCGATTTAGCACATGAAAAGTACATAAAATGTACCAAAAAGTAAATAAAATATACGCAAAACTACATAAATTGTACCGTAACTTAAATAAAACGTAAGCAAAAGTACATAAAATGTACCCGAAAATATATAAAATGTACCAAGAAGTACATAAAGTGCATAAAAAGTGAGTAGAGTGTACCAAAAGAAGTACATAAAGTGTACCAAAAAGTGCATAAAATGTACCCATAAAAACATAAAATGTACCAAAAAACTACATAAAATGTGCCAACAACGTAAATAAAATATACCATAGAAGTACATAAAATGTACCCGAAAGCATACAAAAAGTACAAAAGATGTACCAAAAACGTACACCAAACGTACACAAAATTTGAAAAATTTATATAAAATGTACGAAAAAGTTTATAAAGATTACTAAAGAGGACATAAAGTGTACCCGAAAGTACATAAACTGTACAAGTATATAAAAAGTACCAAAAAGTACATACAGTGTACTACAGAAGTACCTAAAGTGTTTCCGAAAGCACATAAATTGTACATCAAGAATATACAATCTTCTAAAATGTAGTACATAAAATGTGTAAAGTGTAAATTTAAAAAAAAAGTACATAAAATGTACCAACAACCTACATAAAAAGTACCCGAAAGTACATGAAAAGTACATAAAGAGTACCAGAATGTTTATAATATGTACCCAAAACGGACATAAAATGTACCAAAGAGTACATTAAATATAGCATTACATTACACAAAAAAGTTAAAAATGCCAATAGACATTATCAGAAGACGTACATAAAATGTACCGATAAAGTACATAAAATGTGCCAAAACGTCATAAAGTGTACCAAACTGTAAATTAAGTGTATATAAAATGTCACAAAAACTACATGAACTGTACCCAAGAGTACTTTAAATGCACCGAAACTATCAGCAGCTTATACAAGTTTAGCAACAATTACAGAAAATGTATTACAAAGTAATAAACATGTATTAAAATAAAATATTTAAAATACATATAAAAATACACGAGGCGCTCAGGAGCTGCTTGTTTGAGATGAAATATATACATAAATAAAAGCAAGCAGCCCACTCGCAGGCTCGGACGACTTAATCGTTAGTGGCGAGATCGCATAATAGCGCCACCTGGTCTTGATTGTTCCAGACATCTTAGCGAATTCATCAACCGTTCGTGGTGAGATCGTTTTTGGTAGCTTTCAACTTAAAGGGATCACTTACTACTTATCAACATAAGGCTTTATTAATCTGTCAAACTGAAGTATCAAGCTGTCATATACACCACAAATGTTACTTTGACATACTGTGGATTCAAATTTTAGTTGAACTATAAATCTTAAACATTAAGCCTGTTTTTTTATTCCCTGCTAAACTAATATTTCGACAACTATGTATGGGGATTTAAGCGATTTTAAGCGGCACTCCATACGAAGTCGTCGAAAAATTAGTTTAGCAGGGAATAAAAAAAACAAGCTTATTGTTGTGGTAACAATAGGCCTGTGCTAAACTAATTTTTCGACCACTTTGTTTGGTAACCACTTAAAATGGCTTAGCTTAATACCGTTTAGTTACCCATACAATGTGGTCGAAAATATAGTTTAACACAGCCTAAAAAACAGTTGTAATATTGTATTCATCATCTTCACTCACAAATGGTTTATTTTGAAAAGAAGTACACACAGGGAACTCTATATATGTAAACAGTCTTTGAAAATTATAACCATTAGCAATCGGCAGTAAACAACATCAATGCCTCTTCAAAATCCACCACAGGCACTATCAACCATCCAAACGTCCCTTCTATCCCTTCACAGGACGAAATAAAACGCAACCAAATATCAAAATAAACGATTCGTGCCTGGGAAACACAAGTAGAAATTACTTCCATCACAGTGGCATTCTCCTTTATTTTCAATTTTGAGACAAAGTGTTATTGCTGCTCCGGTTGTACTGGCTGATGTTGTTGTTATTCTTTCTACTTACGTTATGGTGTTTTTGTGTTTGTTTTTGTTGTTTTTATTAGTATACTTTGGCACTTAGATGTCCTTCCCCAATGGTACAGCAGGACAACCATTATTCAAACTAAATTTAAGGATCAGCAAAACAACAGCTCGCCGCTGCGTTTCCAAAGGATTTTGAATGAATTTTGTATGAAAATTAAAAGAAACCACTTCAAATCCTTACGATTACAAACATTAGGAACTGGAGTAACCAACACCATCATCTCCTCAACCTAATGACCCAATCAGACAACTGAGATGTAACATTTTATTAAGGAAATCTCATAGAATAACAATGGAATAGAAACATCCTTGAAACTTTGGCCTAATTAGTAATATTTCCGTTTGGGATATTGACGAGACTACATACACAGTGACAGTCACTGAAATGAGGGTCTGACGTTATTTCTGTTCGAGTTTAGATGACCCTGGCCACCATCATCGGATTTCCATTATAACACCAGCATTTAAAATTCATGCTGTTAGTTTCCGCAGGGAAAGATAAAGCTAATAATTATCTTGCACTCCGCGAGAACAGTTGAGCTGGTTTAGAGTGGCATAGTTAATGGTAAACCTAAAAGTATGCTTTGCATTTTAAATTGTTTAAACAAAAGAAACAACTGAAACTTGACACAACACAAAACATGAAAGGGTTTTAATGCTATTAATTACAATTTAATTGTCTATTAGTCTTTAAAAAGTAGAAACGCACAATGAAATTAATTTAATTAATAGTAAATTGCTTGTAGTTTGAAGTAAAATGACTAAAAGTATGCTTAATTTTATTGTTATTGCGTACAAATTAACATTATCTTGAAGGGTCCAAACAGATCCGGCCACGCTAACGATGACGACGAGAAAATCTCTGGCATCTAAACGAAATAGGAAAGAGAGCCTCTGGCGGCTTCGGTTTCTGTTTTACCTGTGTCGTATAAATTTGCCGCTCTTTTCTGGAATTTGTTTGAAAGATGGAAAAATATTATAATATTTGTTACTACTTCTAAAAAGCATTCATTAATTTAAATTATTTGTATTATTTTAATTTTCTTTAATTAGTTGCTGTTATGATTTTCATGAAAATGTGGCAACTCCATTCGCTCAGTTGAGGGAGTTCGTGAGCAGAGATTACACCAACATATAAACCTCGCGTCGATTGCAGCTCTCCATTCTCTGTTGCATCGAATCGTCGCCGATAGCGAATTCTCTGAGCGATTTTTTCCTGTCTACCTGTTTAAAGAAACGTCTTCTCCGGTGACGTGACTGGTTCTATTTGGATTCGGAAGCCCTCAATTGAAATAACACAAGAAATGTCTTTAAAATTATACACACCCGTTGTTATCAGTAACGTTGTTATCAGCGATTGCGAATGCAAACCATCCATTATGAGGTAGCACCTGATATCAGTGAGAAGGCTAAAACACTCATATGCAATAGGGACTATGAGCCGTCTCTCGCCACTAGCTCTAGGCAAAAGGTTTGTGATGTTTTGAGGAGACCTCGTTCTCTGATCAGTAATACATCGGTAGTGGACAAGGTCGTGGACTTTTGACCACGAATAAATCTAAGAGGGAAAATAAGTTTGCCTGATAAAATATTGAACCTGCGGGCATAGCGAAGCCACAAAGAAAATTATTTCATTAAACTAAATCTTCCAGAGACTAGGACTAGTAGGATAGGTACAAAGTCAGGCTAAGGCGGTACAACAATGGTCTCAAACGGGTCAAGAGAAACATATAGACGCTTGTCTGTAAATCAATAGAAGGTAAATCCACGGCTTTATGAAAATACTGGCTTCGGACAACGCAGCAATTGGCTATCTTAAGGACTTTTCTGGAACTGTCCATTTATCTGGCAATTCTCTGAACGAGAAGACTGCTGTAAATGAACAGACTCCTCACAGGTCTGAAATTGCTATCGAAGTTGTTACTCACGCAAAGATTATATGAACTATCGGCAGATTCAACTTATTTAAGTCTCCCTTGCCTGATTTGACATCACCAGCAGAACTTCAGGCAATGATCGGTTTATTGAGTCACTGTCTGTTAAGGTTATTCATCGCGTGTGGTGACTTCAGATATATACCTAAATGATGGAAGGATACTCGAGTGTTTATTTTCTCCCTAGGAGGTATGTGCCTGACACACAGCTCCCAAAGCCTTAAGGCCTTAGAGCTTGTCATCATTACTACTGAAAACTTTAGAACGGCTGATAGATGGGCATCAGTACTGGCGATTATTGGTGTACAATTGATATCTGTTGAGCAATATGCGTACTGCAAGACCAGATCTACGAAGACAGCCCTGCAGGAACTATTGATATAAATACAGATATCTTTGGCTGCACAATGATAACCTTTCTTGACATTTGGGGGTGCGATCAATAATGTGACGTCCAGTGCGATCAACATCTCGCTATCGATCCTTGGGGTGGTTGCACATCTTAAAGAGGTTGTTTACGAAATTCTTACCAAGAGACGTGTCTTGTCCGAATCGGGCACCTGAACCTCTAGTATGTATGCCAACAGAGACAACACCTCTACAGAGGTTGAAGAGTCAGTAATGTTTAAGTAGTGAAGTAGACACATATTCTAGTTTCCCTCTCATTTTCTACTTGCCCTGGTACAAGCCAGAGATTTTCTGACTAATAAGCTCGACTTTGGTACCTACATACCTATCATTTGGTACAAGCTTGAGATTTCCTGCCTGAGCGGTCCCGACCTTGATACTTACCTTTTTTCCTGGCAAAAGCCAGAGATTCCCTGCCTGAGGGTTCCCGAACTACTTTTCCTCTGGTAGGCTCGAGATTGGTGTCTACTTATCCTCTGGTACAAGCTTTAGATTTCCTAGACCTTGATACATAACTGTTTTGCTGGCACAAGCGATATATTCCCTGCTATTGTGACTCACGTTGACCGTGGCACAAGCTAGAGGTTCTCTCTCTGAGAGGTTTTTCTTACCTTTCCCCTGGTACGGAACAGAGATTTCCTGCCAGAGTAGTCACAACCTTGGCTCTTACCTTTCCTCTGGCCAAGCTTGAGATTCCGTGCCTGGGGTGGGGGTCGCACTCTTACTTTTTACCTGGTATACGCCAGAGATTCCCTGCCAACGAAAATGTATTGCCGTTTTTCTTAAAGTATTGTTTGAACGCCCAACAATATGCTTTGTTTTAATAAACTTCATTCTCTGTGAAGATAAGAAACACACACACACTCACAGTTTGAAGTCGTGAGTTTAGTATAGTTTTAAAAAAAATAATTTATATTATAAAGTGGGCAATGCATTTTGTAGCAGCATAACTTAACGCCAGTCTAATACATATAAATATGTTATAACCAATCTCCGTGGCATCTTATTAAGATGAGGGCAAAATAGGCGTTAGTTTTGTACAAGATTAATGTGAAATGCATTAAACTGTAGCCTACCATCAGGCGCTGTACAGGACGGAAACAAAGTATACAACTAGGAGGATTATACGACGTTTTTAAGGTTGCAGTAGTGGTGGATTCCGCTAGCAATTCTTTATTTAAATTATTTCTAAATACTTTAATGTTAATTAAATCCGAACATCTGGATTTTTTAGTAACAAATTTATCTTTGTATTGATCATCAGTTATCGCGCTAGTCCTTATGGACGACCGGTGAAAGGAGAAAGGAAAAGAGGAAAATCCCATTAATTAAGTTATGTGCTTGATAAAAGGGTTTCGGTGGAGTAAGAGGGATTTTTAGATTAATTGTCAATACAATTAGTGAAATTAATTTTGCGTGAGGTTTTGACTAATGTAAAATGTGTGTGACTAATGAAAGGATTAAAAGTCCATTCATATTTTAAGTGGGCAATTTAAATTGTGGGGTAGAAAGATGTTAAACGGGAGATTTTTTGTTCTAAGTGTAAGTGGAAATGACTACTAGGAATTGAAAGCTACATTGTCTAAGTCGTGTATTGTCTTAAAGCTTCTGCCATATTTATCTTTGGAATAGGAGTTCCTTTGATCTCAACAAGGATTTAAAGCCACACCTCTCTTAGAAAATGCATTTACACTATACACTAACTACTACGGTGCACTACGACGAGTACTAGAAGGAGCAAGACAACAGAGTCGAGTATACATAATTCTTCTGAATGTATTACACAAAGATTCTGAATGTATTTACAAGAAGAAAAAAACAATAATACAACCATAGGCTTTCAGGGATTGTACAACTTGTGCCTTCTTATTATCTGACCATTTTAAAAGATTCCCTTCACTAAACAAATTCAAGGATTTTTACTCTCACACAAAACATTTTATTATTTTTATGATTTTTGTTTAACGAAGTTTTACATTTTCCCATCTACGGTTAAGATATAAATACATGTATATAATTCATTTGGAATTTAATTAAAAAACTTCATTTTACAATTCATTCTATACACAACAAGCCTTCAAGCTCGTAGAGTAAATATACCTAGAGGTACTACTCCTCTCAGCCAATTTATGACGTTAATCGTGGTTGCATATGAAAGTTGAATTTTGAAGAGTATTGCATTAATAACACGAAAACAACAACAGCAACTCGTGTTTGTGTGTTAAAATTGTTGTGTTAAATACAGCACAAATATACACAAACAATAAAAGATAACAAAAAAGAAAAAAATCGTTTAAATTTCACTTTCTCCACAAAAACGACATTAAATTACAAATTTAAGTCAGGTGTTCTTGTAACTCCACCTGGTTAACTCCTTTTACGTCGAACATCTCTCTATTGCACCGACCTCGCCACGAAGAGTGTGAAATGAATATTCAGATGAGAGCGAAGTTACCTTTGGGTATATTTACTCTATGTACTAGCTATTGAATTTGGGAATATTTACAAACAACAACATTGCATACTTTTAGGTGTTGTGCCTAAAATGGAAGGTAATATTTTTTTTATATTGTAGCTCACCAAAAATTTAAGTAATAAATAGCAAAATGATAGATATATGAAATATAGAAACCATACTTTTTCAGC
Source organism: Phaonia tiefii (assembly GCA_963931995.1). Taxonomy (NCBI): domain Eukaryota; kingdom Metazoa; phylum Arthropoda; class Insecta; order Diptera; family Muscidae; genus Phaonia; species Phaonia tiefii. The sequence continues at coordinate 8,396,770 of OZ008370.1, forward strand.
AACATCGACCGGGTGGGTCTTTATTTAACAAAAAAGGAAGTTAAATTGCCAGGCGAGTTTTTCTGCTTATTTTTCTAAAAAATCATTAGGTGCCAAATCGGGGCTGTAGGCGGATGGGCCATCAAATTAATAATTTTGCTGGTCAAGTACTCGTTTGTGTGAGAGATAGAAATTACTATTCTTTGGGGTTTGGTTTTCCTTAGATCGTGAAAAACTTCTGGCAAACAAATATTTGTGTACCATTCATAATGGACCGTCCTACAGTGATCTAATCGAACTGTTGCCTCATGACCAGATATGCCGAAGAAGCAAGGCACCATTTGCTTACAGTCATACATGGGATAAATTAATAATAACACAATTATAGTTTGTAGTTTAATTTAACTATCTCTACAAATTCAAATTCATATGTGGCAGTTTTGGTTTTCAAATATTTTATACAGTACAGGTTTATGAACTTGAAAGTACTACGAGGCAATACCTATCAAAGCCACAAACCTCTACATATAAAATACTTTAAAAACAGAATTGCTAGTAGTTAAACAATTTCAAAATTATTAAAAGCATTCCCATGTATCATTACAATTGGCAACCGATTCCAGAACCTGCATTTGAATTGACTGAGCATATGGAAAAATTTAAAAAAAAAACTGAAGAAAATTTCTTATTTTAATTAATCCATTATACATTTTCGATTACCAATATTTTGTTACAAATAAGTATCTCCGAGTATTCGGTATTGCCGGCACATTTTCCTGTAATGGTACTGATTTCTTCGTAAAATTTTAAATTATTTTATTTCAAATTCATATTTTTTGTAAAAACAAAAACGCTTGTACCAAGTTTAAATTGTATACATAAAGAATTTTTGTTTTAAACAACAAGCAAAGTCCAAATTATATAAATAAATTGTTGAAGGAAAAATTAACATTAGAGTGATAGAAATTTAAATTTTGTGGTAATTTACAGCCTGCATGTATTGGAAAAATGATATGTGCCTCTTGAGTTCCTACCTATTGCCATGGCAATTGTTTTCTCTGTACATACAATTTTTTTTATTTTATTAATTTTATTTATCATTAATAAAACTAGGATCTTCTAAATTATATTAATAATAATAGTAGGTTGGGTTTTAGACGATATAAATACTTCACAATAATTCGATATTCAATAACAACATTAAGCAATTATTACACTGAACATATATATGGTCATCTAGATTTCTCTGTAATTTTCTCCAATTATCTTTAGTCATGTTATGAAAACATACCAGAGATTTCTTGACTGTTTTGTTGTTATCCAGTTCGTCAACCTTTTTCTTCCCGTGGTGAATTTGTTACAGCCAAAAAGTATGCTAAGATATTACTCCTTATTTTCAATAATACAGTGTATTGTTATGAATTTCCTTATTCGTCCTCTTAGTGCTGTTTTATTCCCAATAATAAAACAAGGTTAGTTTTAAATTACGATAATTACAACAGTTTAACTTCCTTGTATTTTACTTATATATAGTATAACAGTTTACTTTATTTTCACCAAATTACTTTATCAATCCGTTCCAAAGACCTCAGGTATTTATATGAACTCACCATACTCAAATGTAGTTATCTCTAGCGAATTCAAGAACCTTCTAGTCGTTGATATTAGTTATATTTCTACTAATTAATGAATCCACCTCTGGGACAATGTAGAATCATCTCGAATAGTGGAGAATTATCCCAACTGAGGCGAATTGATGCTACTGGTTTAGCGAGCTGGTACGTTGATACAATGCATATTTTCAGGCGCAGCATTAATCGCCCTGTTATTTACACAATATTAGTCCGGTCATTCAGAGTAAGTAACAGGTTTTAATTAATCGTAACAGTATTTTAGAGAAGTGACCTGTTGGGTTAATTTAATTGTAATACACATCACCACATGTCCGTCGAGATTAAAGCCTTGTGGTCATTTCGTTTAAAAAAATCAATGTTGTTCTTGTATGAGGCAACTTTTAAAAAATGTTGGCAAAGTTTTACCATTTTCTCACAGTTTAATAAAAAAATAAGTTTAATTAATGAAAAACATCTTGTAATGGTTGTGCTGTCAAATCACACATTATCTTTTTATACGAGTTCAACTACCAATCTGCAATATCAGCAACTTGGCAAACCATCTCGCAATAACAGTGTCTCTTCTCAGGATTTCTCGAAACGTCGGCTAAGAAAGCATCTCTTCTCGATTGTTTCAGACTGTTCTTGCGATTTCATCTAACATTCGTGGTGAGTTGGTATGGGCAGCCCCTCAACTTGCATGACACACTGCAATGACGGCCTAGTTCTTCGTGAACCGTATGTGTAAAGTTTATAGTGTAATATTGTTTTATATTCTGTTTAAATAAATAATGGACATATATATACAATCACGCTGCAATACACACTACAAACTGTCTGTTGACTTTAATTTGGCATAAATGTTAGTTAATCCAAACATGTAAATTATTTATCGTCACAATATTTATTTTGGCATACCGATATGGAGACATATAAATCCTGCATAAATCAAAATATAACACTGTTATTAAATCTTTCTCGTTTAAGCTGCCGACTCTTCCTGACCAGTTGTGTACTGATTCAATAAGATTGAGGTTAAATCATTGTACCAGGAATTTCATCATTCCAATTATAGTATCCCTTTTTTTATCAGATTCATTTTTCGAAATGAACTTTTTCAACACATTTTTAGGATTTCATTTAATACGATAGAATAACATTAATTTCAATATTTCTAGCAACAAAACAAGACAGTCTTTTTTGCATTTGGGAATGAAGTGTGTAAAGTAAGTGTCAATATTCGAAGTAAAACATGAACAAAATTGGCATACGGTTTTGATGAAGACCTCACACAGCCACAGAAAGAATATATATGCATATATTTCTTAATATGTATGTATGTAGTTATATTGTTATATTACCAACACCTTATATGTTGCCACTACAAAGACATGTCGTGAAACCTCTTCTTGAATCCCTTCCCTTGATACAAAATTTTATTATTCAAATTGAAGGCAGGGAGTCACAGAGAAAATGGCATGAATATAAAACGAAAAATAAAACAAATTTGTTTAACAAAAGAAGTACAAATTCCTGTCGTTTGCGTATTGTGTAAAAAAGCAAGAAATACAAAAACTCCTTTCACAGTTCTCATCATCATGAACAGATCTCATAACAGAGAATTATGCCCTTAAAGACGACTCTACATTGTCCGTTGTCTTTTTTTAAACCAACACAATGATTTCCTCCTAAGAGTATGCACACATATTTTCAATTTAAGTAATATGTTGTTGAGATATGGTAACGCCAGTGAAGATACGTCAAATCTGACAGCAGTATCGTTAGATCCTTATACCGGAATCCCAATGCAAGCGACAGGCGTTCGTAATGCAAGCATCAAATTACTTCGAATGCTATATAAAGTGTTGTATATTAGTACGGCTTGTACAGTGGCCATCGGTGGCCATGAGAACGTGGGTTCGATCCCTGCTCTGACCACCTTACATTTCTTTCGGCGACGGACATCTCGCTTAGTGATGGCGACACTATCGAGTACTTAGCCATGAAAGAACTTCTCAAAACACCGTTCGGACCCGGTGCAAAACTGCATGCGATATGACACAGGATTCTGCGCCATAAAGCAAGACTGTGAGTCTGACAGACTTGGATATTTGTTTCTTCAGAGGGGGTCATATATATGAAGTGCTTGCTTAGTCCGAAATCACCTGTTTGTAAGCACTATCCTCCGTTTGATTTCTAGGCTGACGTTGTTGCTTCTGTGTGCGGCATATCCGACGTAAATGAATTCATCCAGTACCTCAAAATAATTACGTTTATCAACATACAGCCTTTCCTCCAAACGGGTGAATGTTCTGCTCATCGACGCCATTAAAATGCGCCGCTAATCATTTATTTATATCAGTTACCATTGACCTCAACGCATCAATGGCCCGTTTCTCGAACCATCTCGTTTCTTCGAGGAAGTTACTTAGCCAATTCAGCAACCGTTTGTGGTGAGATCGTAAATGGTGGTTATCTACTAACAGTCATGTTCGGCAATTCATTAACATTCAAATGTTGACTTATCATACTGCAGATGTTCGATCAAATGTTAGTGAAGACAAACATTTTAAGTAGTTTTCGTAGCCAGATATTTTTGAGTGTAATATGTTTTTTTCAACAACTGTTTACTTTAATTTCAAAGTTGATCATATTTTATTTCAATAGCATTATGGTTACACACGAATATAAGAACCTGATCGGATATATACGACTATAAAGGCTAATGAATGTCTGAATTAAATCTAGGAAATGCGTATGTCTTAGATAAGGATGATATTTTTATTGTCTACTTTTATTTAGCAATATTAAATTTAGTAATAAATTTTCTACTGTGTTCCTTAAGAAGTAACAGAACAAAAGTGTTTTTACCACACAAATTCCTTATTATCAAAGGCATTTGTTTTTTCTTTCCAGAAGCCTGTTCCTACCGCAACCTTACCCTTGCTACCCTTCTTCTTTATAGTTTAAAGCAATGCTCGGAAACCAGACAAGTATTTCCATGTACTGACACGTAACAGATGGGCTGGGATGTTGTGTTGGAACAATGCCACAAACAACAATAGATAAATTATCAAGCCAAATTGTTTTACGAAAGAGAACATTTTTGGAATGGTTAAAATAGTTGTTAACAATACCAGCGAAGTGGATTCCTGTTTTACTTAGAATGAAATTCAATGGCTAGGGATTTTTGTGCTTTTGCATGTGGGTAAATAGAAAATGGGCCTAAAATAGATGGTCGCTTAGATAAGAATGAATTTACACTACAATAAGTGTGAATGAGAATAACAAAAATTACTTTTTAAAGGAACACCCGATGGGAAATGGTAATGGCCCACGAAATTGAAGCATGAATGCTATTGATATATTCACAGAACGTGTGCTTGTATTAAAATACAAAGAAAATAATCTCAAAATGCCCCCCAAAGTATACTACATACATTCTGCCCAAACTGATTCCAAAAGTATGCTAACATTTGCCATTTTAAGGAAATAGCATAAACAAGGTGCAGGTGTGATGTTTAGTTGTGGCATTTTTATAACAGAAGTACATATATTTGAAAATGCCATACTACAAAATAGCTCCTGGGAGTACAATTTATACTGTAAGTAGAAGAGCATTTACACAATTTAGTTTCCTACCATAGAAAATATGTTGATATTCCTCGAGAATCATGGTAGAAGATTTTTTTAAGAACCTATCTAAAGGAAAGATTTTGTTTGGACTATCTAACCAATACCATTACTAGTACACCTGAAAGTATGCTATTATTTTTGTTATTGTCATTGTTCTATCATGATTAAAGAATTTAACTTATTTTCTTATACACAGATCACAGAAACTATTACTGTAGTAATTTTTAACAGATTTCAGCCATTTTAATTAAAATAGTTATTAGCTAAATACATGTAGTTAGTAAAATCTGGGGGTTTCTCCACCAATTGTTTACTACCTTGACATTGTTTCTTTCCATGTTTACCCTAAAAGTATGCATTGTTTTTGACAAATTCTCAAAGGAATGCAATCATTGCTAAACTGCTGTAAATTGTGAAACATTTTACTGAATTCTTGTTAAGCTTAAACGTATGAGAACTTTTTAAGATCTTTAGACATATATATTTTACACATGCCTTAGGATAGGCAATGAATTACGTGTATATTGTAAAGAAGTTGTTGTAGCACTACAAAATGCTAATTAATATTACATAGTATAAATCTCGATTTGGAATTTAGGTTTTTAAGTGAAAAAGTTGATGTAAAATATATTTTGCCTGCGAATAGATGTTGTTGTGGAATACTTAAAACAAAAACAGAAAATACTTTAAAGAATTATCAAAAACTCTTGAATAGTTTGTCAAGTTAAGTTGAAAATGTAAACACAAATTTAAAATATTCAAAACAATTGTATTCAAATACTTAAGCACTTATTATCCCTTTAATGACCATAAGCATATTTTCCCAAGGGATTTGGGCACCTATAATTTGTCAAGTAACAGATACAGCAAATGTGTCCATAACTGACTTATATAAAAGAATTGGGTCGACAATAGCGTAGCGGCCGGAAATTCTCTATCCGACTGGAATTGCTTCCTAGAGATGGTAAGTTTTCCTTCATTTGTTGGGCAAGTTGTTTACTTTTGGATTAAAATTATTTAAAACATGCCACAAAAAATGGTTTTATTAGGGTTGAGATTACGAAAATAATCCAAAAAAAAAATATATCACTAAAAAAAATATATCACAGTACGCAAAGGGTTAAAGTACTAGCAGATCACCACCATAAATTATGCCTAAAAATACCACACGCTGAAAAAGCGGTCCCTGTAATACTATACAGGAACCATGTATATGTTTGGAACATCCATACAAGCATTGTTTTCATGAATTGAAGATCTGCTGTTGTTTGATTCTTTGTCGCCTTTCACGTTTTTGTTTTCAGCAGTTTTCAACAAATAAATCAATATTTGAGTCACACATCACATATTATTACATATTAATCACTATGTATCCAACGTGTAATATTGAATAGCAAACACTGTGTGCTTGGACACAAGTATACTATATTTACGACAAGCTACAAACACGTTATATTTGTACGAGTATCCAAACAAAAAAGGCAAATTTTTGGCGTGTACACATAATCATGAATTAGGTGTACCTATTAATTTGAATACAGAGAAGTCTACAGAGAAATTCAAAACTTCATTTCCAGCTTTCTCCAATTTTTGTTTATGGTTTTAGATCAATTGGCCTCTACTTTGGGCCGAGATAGACACAGAGGGTTCATAGATCTCCTCTCACACAACGTCAGCGAGATTTGTCTTGTGCGTATACGATCTATACCTCTCGTCCACCTTTCCAAGGATGTGCTTACCTGTCGCTAGGAGCATGAAACCCGTTTCAATACCTCTGGAAACTATAAGGTAGTCCCTAGTCTTACCATCTCCTCCACTCTGCAGGGTTTAATCGGTAGACCCCCTAAGTGGGTCACAGAAAATGTACTGGGAGTAAATCTGGAGAAAACCGATCTCACATTCTTTATTAGGAACTAGAAGGTTTCATAAATTAGGCCATTGTTCCAAGGTGGTTAAGAAATTGGCCTTAATTCGTCTCAACAGAAGCTCTGTTTCAAGCCTAACCCTTTACCCAGAATCAGTAAAACCACGGCGGCCCTGGACTCGTATTCAAAGACCATTGAAGGTTGATGGACCAATCTCCATAAACAGATTATGGTATATATACAATAGTGCTCTATGGTAATGTCGTTTGGTACTGGAAACTTCCACCTATCTAAGACTGTTGACAAAAGTCCAGAGAATAGCAATGTTGTGTATCACTTAAGCTCTCAAAGATGGGAATAATAGGTAGTCCATAGGCACAAATTGCGGAAACTCCAGGCAGGTCTGGCCAAGTTATGACCTGAATCGTTAAGAAACTGGCATACACTCCTAGATAGGATATCTCTAATAGCTAATCGCTAATACCTGTGATCCCTGGGTACTGTTTGATAGGCAGAGAATCGTCTAGACTTGAACTCTTAGCTCATGATTACTGCAATAGCTATAGGGTTAAAGAGGAGGACGAGAGCGTTGGACATGATTATAAGTTACATTTTAAGGTCTTACTTCTTCTTGGGTTTGGAGTTAAGCTGAATGATCTTAAGATTCTTTGGCAGATGGCTAAATGGTTCATCAGGTATCGATATCTCTCTTTTTTAGTCTGGCCTAGGAACACCAAGATGGTATATTATATAGTTTGAACGCTCATATACCACTTCATGTAAATTTATAGGTTCAGCGGTGGTGACTTACTAGACAAGACAAAAATACTTTTTAAAAAGTTTGAAAAACTCTTGAAGCTTTTGAAAATGTGTTCAAACCGATGTTGTTCAAATCCAAACGTATTTATTACTTTAAACACCTAACAGATAAGCGCCCTAAATTATGCTACAAAATAATTCATTTATTCATAAATCTGGTACAATATCTTAAGCATTATGAAAAATATTTTCTGTAAGTTCTGTTATAATAATACTTAACCCAAATTATAATACCTTATTAATCATTATTCAGTTATAATATGAATGGTAACATTCAATCATATTTTAATGAGAATGCATGGAAGTTTGCTTAATGCTTTCGAAGATCCTTGAACCTTGAAATTCAACCGTAGGTTGTAATAAATATTCTCTTAAGAAATAAATAAAATATATTGAATTTACATATTTTAATATTCTGTCAGATTTTAGAATAAAACGTTTTATGCGTAACTCAAATACCATTACAGAATAAATATAATAATATGCTTAATTTCCCTATAATCCATTGTTTAAATACCACTTTGGGTTATTAATGTTATACTTTCTAAGCAGGTGTTTGCTCTGCCAGCATTTTTACTTAATTTTACCCCTAATTAAACGTAGCACATTATTTTTTCTTTTCATATCTTTTATATTTTGTTTGACGCCTCCGTAAAGTAGGCTATAAATTATGCAAGTGTGAATAAAAAATATTACCTTAATAAGCAGCGGCATAAAATGCGAATGTTATTTTAGGTTAGAGAGAAATTAAAAGCTATTCAGAATAATTCTTTAACACACTGTGGTGGCTAAAAAGCGCCTTACGCTATAATTTTAAATGCCTGAACTAATACTTGAATCCGAACAGAGATCTGCAGTATTTTAAACTAACATTTGAATGTTAATCACCAACAAAGGCGAGTGAGGCAGCTTGGTTGTTCCGGCTGTTATCACTTTAGTGAAGCTTCATGTTAATGAAGTAATGTGGCCGTCGGTAGTGCAACGGATAGGGTGCGCGGCTGTTGTGCGTCAAAACTTGGGTTCGATCCCTGCTCTGACCACCTTACATTTCTTTTGACGACGCTCAACTCCCTTAGCAATGGCTAAACCATCGAGTAATTATCCATGAAAATACTTCTACAAAAGACTGTACGGTACCGGTTTAAAACTGCAGGTAACGCGGCGTTGGACAATTAGCGATTACGACTATCCACTACACGTGGGGAATGGGTTAGCGACCTTTACTTTGTTTAAAAATATGGACAAGTTTAGAAAGAGGTCACTTGAAAACGGAGCATCCAAAAGCAAAAACACAATTTTTGTGGTTTACCAACGATTTGAATAAGGTGGTCAATTCATATTGTAGAAATATTTTTCAAAATATGGCCAAAGTAAAAATATGTCTATAACATATGTAATTAGCAGACATGGGTGTTTTAACTTGCATCGGATTTTAATTTATGTAATGCTAATGAAAAATTTGCTTTTGTTTGACTGCTGGCAGTTCTGTTTTTAACGCATTTTACATGTAAAGGTTTGTGGCTTCGATATATATTGTCTCGTAGTACTATCAAATTCATAAACCTGTACTGTATAAAATATTTAAAAACCAAAACTACCAGCTGTGAAGGAAATGCTTTGAAAATAAGTACATTTACCAATGGTATTGGAATTTTTTGAATTTTCATTTGGACAGGTAATTCAAATTAAACTACAAATTATAATTCACATATAATTAATTTTCCCAATATATGGTAATTAGTAACCATCGTTAGACATCCCTCACGGAAATCTATATGGGTTACCCATTATCCACGAAAATATCCACCTCGTTTATTTATAGGCTGGATCTACTGAAACTTGACAAATCTTTATTAAGGTGACTTTTATTAAATCGGAATTTAATATAATCTTATTTTTGTATATATTCATTTCATTGCATTCATCTCCTTAATAGCTCATTGCAGATATATTATTGATAATACCTTAAAGTAGGCAATAAAAAAACTAATTTCCATTAATTTTCATTCAGCGATTTTAATTAATTTGTATTACTCCTTCTGTGATTTCGTTTACAAAATTAAAATAATTGGCGAGATTTTGTATTTCCCTGCTATAAAACAAAATCCAATTCAAACGCGAATTCGACCACAAACCTCAGACAAAATCCTTTTCCTCCCAGAACTGATTGTTCATATATTAGAGACAACATATTTACCTTGGTTTCCATTTCAATTAATTAAATATTTAAGCCTTTTTATTTACGGAAATTGTAATAGAAACTGTATTTACTCACAAAACCATTTCCTGTGGTTAAACTCCTAAAACTAGGCAATGAATATTGAAATAAAGTTGTTCAAATTTGAACATCAGATAGAAAATAAGAGGTTGATATTGGGTGGTATTTACTTTATTGCATTGGCCATCACATTTTTTGTTGAAAGCCTGGTGTTAATGATAATAATACTGACTTGCAATTTCCCATATACAATTTTGAATTGGAATTTGAATTTGAACTCCCCGTTATTTCTAAGCAGATGACCAACTTGATATTTAGTTAAAGATTAGAAATTTACTAAATGGGTACCTTTGCGCTTGAAGAAAATTGGGAACTATTAAAAACTTTCATCCAAAGTTCAGCCTCTTCAACTCAAACTTTAAGAAATCTACGAAATAAATTCGATAGAAATAAAGAGCCCTCAACGCAATTTGTGGATAAATTTGTGAAGTGTGATCGTCAATCCGGGTCCTTATTGGACAAAAGAACTCGTGTACTCGCTCATCCAGTCCGTTCAGGGGAAACTATTATCGCTGTAGCTGAAAGTGAGCTCGAACAGCCCTAAACATCAACAAACCAAATAAGAATGTAATCGAAGTTGTTTACATCACCATCATAATTACAAAATGTTTCGTAATATTTTTTCAAATTCATCAGGCAGATAAAAAGTTATCGACCAAGCACATGCTCATGAATGACAAGTTCGCTTTAGTTCTCCTATGCAGAGCTAGTGTTATACCTTAACATTGAGCAAACAAAAACAAAACTTGTATTTTCCCGTTCTTGGTTCCCGAATTCCTATCTGAAAGCTTCTTCAGCACCTTCTTTTTTTCTGACAACTTCATCCTTTCTGCCACCTTCTATTTTGGTGAGTTCTCTTTCCTTTTAAATTTTCTTATTATAATCTTTATCTGAAATTGTATCACACTTACCAGATAATGAAATTAAGCAAAAAATTGTACATTAAATTGTTCCGAATGGGCCACTCTTCGGGGAATGATCGTAAGGGATAAATTTTTAAATAAAAATTAAATAAAAAATTTATATTTTGATACAAAATTGTTGTAATCTGATAAAGTTTAAAATTTATCTTAACCTCTGGCTGTAAAATGTACTTACATTCACTTACGATGATTTCGCGCAGAGGGGTCGAATCATCATCCTTCCTTACCCATGAAAGCATGCTACACCAAAACCAGACTTTTCATTTGGATTTGTTTTTTTGAAAGTTAGAATTACAGTCAATGTAAAAGTAAAGCAGAAGCAAAAACACATCTTGACCCTTCCAAAACTAAAGCATACTTTTAGACTTATCTTTGTGAAAATATTGTGGTTTCCCACGACCTCATAATATCGAAACAATTTTGCAATCTTCTTAAATTAATTGCTCGCAGATTAAAACATTTTCTCTTAGGATTATGAATTATTAATTAGGACAACAAATATTGAAGCATACTTTTAGGAGCACACAAACAAATTCACTTAATTATTTATGCCTGAACAGGATGGCTCCTTTGTGCAGTTTACAATAAATTTATGGTTGTAGTTCTTTAATAAATTGCCGCCAACTTAGGCCACTACTTAATACCATTTAGGTACCAACTGTGAAGAGTATGTTAGTATATATTACTGAGTATATGAATTTCAGGTCTCTACTCTTAGACAACTTCTATGGCAAAGTACAATACTTGTAGTAATTATTTAATTCAACAACAATTGTATTGTTAAGTTATAGGAATTTCTCAATACAAAAATGTCAGATTATTTATGTTGTAAATTCCAACTAATTTCATACAATTCAAATGTAAGAAATGAACAGACATTTACGGTATGTGATCGAACACACAATGTATGTGTAATTGAAACCACAAAGAATGCTTTCTGAATGTATCCTTGGAATGCTGAACAGCATGTTTTGCAAGAGGATTCTATTGTAAAACATTAAAACTATAATGTTAATGAACATATCTGTAGCTGAGTGGAGATAAATGAAACTGAATTGAAGAAGTAGCAACAATATTGAATGGAATATTAATTTACTCACATACTGATTTAATAATATTATTGGGTTTGAGAGGAAAACAAGTTCCAATTGTCCGCGACTAAAATGAAACCCTGTAACAACCTCTTCTTCGGTTGTGACCACCTCTAATGTGATTGTGATAACCACTAATGCGGTTGTGAAAACCTCTAATGCATTTGTGATAACCTGTAATTCGGTTGTGATAATATCTAATTCGATTGTAATGACTTCAAGAGTGATTGTGACAACCCCTAGACTCCGTTGCTGAATCCCCTAAATTCGAGTACCTTTAATTCGGTTATCTAAGTCGATTTATTACATGGCTGTACGTACAAAACACACAAAACGCCAATTCTGAAACCCAGTTGAGAATCCTACTAACACTTTGACACAATAATAAGAAAGTCTGCTTTCATACAAAACAGAACAAGCCTTACTAAGACCCAATAGGGCAATTTAGATGTCCATTTAGATGTCCGATTGTACAGAAAACTGTCCAGATTGGATTCTATTGTGTTAAGAACAATAGAATTGTGATAACTGTTTGCGAAATTAAAGCACAAATTTTAAATCGTCCTGAAAACTCCCTGTCGATGGTCCTAGAATTAAAATGAATTAAAAATCAGTGTGACATTAAGACACGAGGCAAAAATATAACTTGCAAAGTCTTATTGCACTTCGCTTTTTTGGCCGATGACGGCAAATATTCCTTCGAATATATAGATGTGTGTGGATGTTTGAGTAATCATATGTTCGCAATGATGCTTCGTAGATAAGGGGTTATTCCTTCTATGTGTCTGCCTCTCATTTTCTTCTTTGGTATTGTAATAATGTCGTTTGTCTTGTACAGTGAGTGATTCCGTACGTGTTTAGGCAATTAGAACCCAGTAAAAGCCAGACAGAAGGCCCACAGTACAAATGCAATCGTAATAGCAAATTAACTAGAGGCACCACAGGATGGTCGACGTGAATTTAGTACTGTACTATTGTTTTATAGTTTTATATTCTGTTTAACTAAATAAAGAACATATATATACCATAGGAAGATTTGGGCTGCACATTTTCCTTTTCTGGCCAAGCTTGCTAGCCAGCTTGCAATCCGATGAGACCCTCCCTCTCAGGCCTTCTAGTAGTCCTACTAATGGAAAGTTTCCTAACACCTGCTTAGAAAAATACTCCTTTTTGAAGAACTTATGGAAAACAGAAAACTAAATGCGAATTTTGTCATATTTCTAATTTCCGGACATTTTTATCTTTACTAGCTAAATTATTAATAAATTTTTTAACATTAAAAAGTTTATTTTTTAAATCTGCAGCCCCAGGAATCGAATTCACTATCTCAGCACTCGTAGTCGGATGTGTTATCTACTCTGCTAGAGCATGTTATGATTTTGCTATGACGAATTGCTAACATTCAATTTAATTTAATTAAATTCAATTCAATGCAATTCAATTCTATACAATTCAATTCAATTATATTCAATTCAATTCAATTCAATTCAATTCCATTAAATGCAATTCAATTCAATTCAAGTCTATTCAATTCAATTCAATTCAGTTCAATTCAATTCAATTCAATTCAATTCAATTCAATTCAATTCAATTCAATTCAATTCAATTCAATTCAATTCAATTCAATTAAATTCAATGCAGTACAATTCAGTTCAATTCAATTCAATTCACTTCAATTTAATCCAATTCAATGCAATACAATTCAGTTCAATTCAATTCACTTCAATACCAACCAAAAACCTGTTATTCGAAAATGTCGGTTTTTTAACACCCTAGTGACAACCTAAGGACGATTGTGCCAACTTGGTTGTTTCACCTACAGACACAAACATTTCATGCTGATTACCACTTCCAGGTTGCTGAATTACATTTATCACAGACGTAACTAATTTTAAATTTATTATCTAAAATTTTTAAGTAACTCAGTGGATTTTGACGAGCGTAAATTCTTGATGGTAATTTCTGTTAATGTTCGTTTGCCTTCATAGGTCAGGAGTTGAACTGGCATTTGCATGTGACGTTGTAACTTTTACGAACTTTCTTCCCTGCCACATTTAACTCTATGGGGTTTTTGCTCCTGTATGCCTCTCACGCGCATCAATGACAAATGGAAAATAATTTTTTACCGTCATCGTTTAACGTATTTGCTTTGTTTACGCATTTCTTGCTGTCATATTACTGCTTGGAATTTGTTCGTGCGTGAGCATGCCTGCACATTAGGGTGTACTGAAAACAGTTTTTTTTTTTGAAATTCAAAAGATTGGTATTGAAGTCAAACTTTATGTATACGAGGGTACTTATAATCCCCTACCCTATATTATTCTAAATGTGTTCATCATGACACATCCTTTGAGCCCTATATTGACCAAAAAAATAAATTCTTTTCCCCAAATACACTAGGAATCGAAACTTCACCGGCCGGTAGGGGACTATAAGTACCCTCCTATAAAACCAGTTGAACGTTCGCGTAGTCAGCTCTTCAAAACACATCTTTTGAGACCCTCCCTTCACGAATAAAATTCCGAACACTCTGTTTTCAGGACACCCTACACATGCCTATAAAAAAGTAACAAAAACAATGGAAAGCAAATACATACTAAACATTAAATGGACCCGAATGTATGACTAATAGGTATTCTAAACGAATTTTTTATACCCTTCTTAATCCTAGAATGGTTGAATAAAATGGAGCTGCTTAACCAGGGCTTCTCCAGGCCCACTGCAATTGTATAGAAAACTTTTGTCGAACCAAATGGCATGGACTGTTGTTATGTTGTTATTTGCCATGTAAGAGCTCCAAGTCACAGTTTTATTCAAAACCCACCAAACGAGCTTGACTAGACCCAGTACACGCTGAAAAAATGTGTCTTTTTTTATATTTGGATTCAAATATAACATGTTTGTATATTGTAGCAAATACAGTATACTTGTGTCCAAACACATTATGTTTGCTGTAATACATGTTGGAGGCACAATGATTAATAGGTTATAATGTATGTTTTTGTGAAACAAATATGGATTTTTTACACCGGTTGCGAACGATATTTTGAAAAGCTTTTACTGAATCAAATATGGATTCTCAATTACAGACAAACATTTAAAATTTTAAATTAAAATAACTAAAAGATATTTCCAAAGGATTCCTTGGACTGAGCCAATTAGAACCACCCTCTTAAGTGTAGCGCCTCCAGTACAATATGTAGATGACAACGCACTATTGTGTTGGCATGAAATTATTCTTTTTTGTTTCACGATATTTAGCATTTTTTCAATGCTTTCCTTCCCTCCCTAGGTTTCTGGACAACTACGAGTACAGGATGAGTGTTGACGGCTGCTGGATCTCAGAGAGTTTATGTATGTTGGCTGGTTTTGATTACGAATGTGTTTGTAACATATGACTATTAAATTTATGTGAAATGAATTATAATCAGCCATGGTTAGAAGGACCAACGTCATACCCGTCTATGATACATTTGCCATCATGTTCTTCATCTCGATGCTTGGAAAACTCGGCCTCATTCTCAGTCACTCGAATGACATTATTATATCATAAACTAACACATACACGAGTTAAATGAACATGGACTAAAGTAAATGCCGATGGTACGTATTCGTACTGATGCGGAAAAATATCCTTGTTCGTTGTGTATCCTTGTTTATTTTTTTTTGCTGTACAATTGGTTAACGCTTTTTTCACGCTGCTTTTTATTAATATTTGAATTGTGTAGTAGCAGGATTTTCTAACCTTCGGCACCTGCTTAGCGGTGAATTCTATCTATTGTTGTTTTTATAGTCGATGCATTACATCTGTTATTTTTTATAAAACTTACTGAGTGCGTTTAAAACTAGAAAACGCACGGCTCACAGAGTGCCAGAAGCTCTCTCCTGCCCCTTCAATAGATGCAATAAAAAAATTTTGATCCTGTTTAGCCTTAATGACGGGACATTGCATTACATTGTTAAATCTGAAAATAGGCCTGTTCCGGTTAAGGGCCGTTCAAGCCTTCTGATGCCCCATCCCGATATTCTAGGATGTGGCAAAAAATGAGACGTATGATAGTCCTTGCCGAACTCATTAGTATTCTGCGAAATTCCTAATATCATTCAGGTTAACTCCCTGAATATCTGTTAGATTCAACATGAAGTATGATCCTAGATATGATATCCTAGATATCTATGACCCGCATGCGTGAGAGCTTGCTTCGGTTTTAAGCAAGAGCTTGCATGTAGAAAGGACTATTCCCACATGTTCCATATCCAGTGGAACAGGTAAGGTAGTCTCTAATCTTGCCAGCTCTCCCGCTCTATAATTCTCTTTAATGTTCCTGCAACCCGGCACCCATGTACGGCGTATCATTGAGGAGAGCGCCTACAAACCACTTTCAGTCTGTAAAGGACAGCGTTTATAAGTCACCCTCAGCATTCAGTCGCCGCCATTCTTTGCAGCTGGGCATCCCTCGAACGTCTCCCTGTTGCATAATTCGTGCTGATTTTAAATTATTCCCCTACAAAATTCAATTATAGTATGCCGAAAGAGCCAGATGAATTGTCGGGCTTAATATTTCCAATTGTCTAGTGTAATGTTTCTCTGGTCACGATGTTTCCTGTGAGGTGATAGATGATGTGATTCACCGGTGAGTTCGATCATATGTCTTCGGATCAGTTTCCTGGGAAGTGTAGTTTAAGCACGAGGTCTAATGATTTAACACTTGATGACATCTACCGTCTGGTTTGTTCATTCAGACATTTCAGAGAGATGCAACTTGTCGAGAGGACTTTGCGTAGTCTGGAAGCCGCGGACGCGTTTTAAATGCTATCGTAGAAATATTTCTGAGGTCTCCCCTTGAAGGCCTTCACATTCTAGTCTTGTTCAATTCCTGTCGACTTGGCATTCTTAAGTTGGATTTATTCATTATTATTCCTTAGGATTTTCGGATCCTTATTCCACCTAGGAAGTTTCTTCTTACCTCGTTAGGAATCAGTGGGGAAAGCGGAATCAAGTGAGCTGTTAAGAGCTGAAGTGAGACTATGGTAACTGATTGGGAGATAATATAGTTCAAAATTTATTTGTGCTTGGTCCAGTCTTTTTATATCCTTTACTAAAAGCCGATACAGATGTTCAGGGGGGCGAATACTCGGTGTAACCATAGTCGGAAAATGAATACTCACTCGATATCTTCCTTCCTTTGATTAACTCAAATCTATTCTATGATGCAAAGGTAACATCAAGGACTTTCCTGGTCACTCACGCAATATCTTCCATCCTTTGATCAACTCAAATCTATCCAATGATGCAAAGGTGACATCAATGACCTTCTGTGTACCTTTAATAATACATATGGGCCCATTGTCCTTGATGAAAACGTAAAGATTAGTGACGAAAAATACTCTAATTTGGGGCATTATATTGCTAGTTAAGTTTTCCTATAAAGCCTCTTATCAAATCGCTATCAAAATGTCAAATGCGGAGAAAAATGCCTAGAGTAAAAACTGATAATCCCGGACGTACTGCCTAATTTTTAGATGATTATCTTTTAGTCAGAAAGACTATCATTGCGTCACTATTCAAGTGAGGGTTTGACATTGAATTACTGTTACCATTACCACCTTTTTAGTTTGTTAGAAATCTTTCGATTTCATTCGTACGAAGCGTACTCTCTGTTTCTCACATCTCAAGGGCCAATTGTTGGACTCTTCTAAAGTGATTAGCAATGACTATAATAAATATACAAGAGACAGGAAACAACAATGGCTAAATATTTCATATCTGTACAAAAGCTGTAAATACTTAGTGTTTATGAAATAACACGCACTTCATCTTCTTCACAATTCTTTCATTCAATGGAAGGGAGAGGAATGTGACAGTTTTACTATAATCCTCATCAGTATCATCAGTAAATGAGTACTAATCAAACATTACATGCATGTTGAAATAACCTTTAACGAATAACCTCTAAATTCGTCTGTAAGAACCTATAATTCGGATCTGATGACTCCTCAATCCGGTTGGGGCAACCTCTAAATTTCATAATATTTCATTGAAAATGTAACTTCCTATATTCCCATAAATATTTACAAACCGGCGAATTAATGCAATTCATATGGGTAATCTTTAGGGAAACAAATTAGGGTGACATGGCATTTCCGAAAGATTTGTAAAGTCCCATCCCTCATGGGTCGCAAGTCGAATTGTGATGTGCTGTGGCTGTCGGTTCAGGTCTTAGACCCAACAATTCGACGGTTCTAAATAAAGATGATGGTATTCGATCTTACCTTTTCCATGTATATCATCACATCTCAAACATCTCTGCTTGTAAATATGGGCATTACCTGGAAAATTAGACGTTTCTTCGGTGGCAACAGCCAAATTTACTTCTTCTATAACTTTACTCTATTTCTTTTTAAACAATTACACTGTGCAACAGTGGGTCTCGGGCCTCAACCGTGGTATCACAAAACCCCACTCGGTTTTCCTCCTAGACGTAACAATTTCTGGCGTAGAATACGTCTTACCTTACGGTATAGGGAGTCATGTCAGATTGTTATTGTTGTAATCTTTATTTCATTGATAATGAGGAAACGGCGAGATAACTTTTTTTAAAAATTTTTTTGTAGGTAAATGAAGATGTTATCTTTCGTTTGATATACATTTCATATTGGTTGATATCTTCCTAATATTTAAATTTCTCAAATGAAAATTGTTTAAACACATACACTCAAACATATGTGTGGTGTTTGGTTGAGTTTGTAGCGTGAACACAAACTATGCTGCTGTTTCAGTGTGGACACAAACCTTCGGCTGTTGTTTTGATTGATGAAATATTGAAATTTCGTATATTTACTTATGTATTTAAGTGAAACAAAATGTTAAATGTGAATTTGAATTTAACATGGATATATAATTATAAAAAATATATGAAAAAATTAATTCATACATTTTTATGTTAAATGAAAGTGCTGCCAAGTAAGGAAAATAACAATGCTGCTTGATGCTGTTTGACAGCAGCTGACGTTTAGTAAATTAAAATAAAAATTCATTTGCTTATGTTATTTATATATGTTTTCAGTTTATATATGTTTTCTGTTATATATGTTTTCTGTCTTATCGGATGGTGTATTCTACGTTAAACTTAATGGACGTGTCTCTGACACAGCCTGCAGGGACAGTCTGTCTGCTGTTTTTTTTTACAGGCCCTATTTAAGGGTTTACTTCAATAAATCATAAACAGCTTGCAATATTGGCGTACAATCTTGGAAAATATTGTAGCTATCATCCTATTACACAATTCCCTCTAATATATTTCTAAGGAAAAGTACACTGTTTGTCAATATTGTAAAGTATATTAAGCACTACAACTTTGTATAGGATATAAATTTGTAATTTGTGTAATATTGAATACATATAGGTGAATATTTAAAGAACATGGTTAAACGCAGCATTACTACACCAATTATGGAGCTCTAAATATAATTTTTGTTGATTATTGTATTTAGAAAAGTTATCAAGAAATTTAAAAGCTACAATTCTTTTGAACACAGCTACCGCAATTTATTTACCGTTAGGCAAGAAATGACAAAACATATAAAATATGTGCAATTTTTCAGGACGTTTCGTGAAATAATCGATTAACAGTGTACTTATCCTTAGAAATGTATTAGAGAGAATTGTGAAATAGGATGATAGCTACAATATTGTCAAAGGTAGTAATGCAGTATTTCAAACTGTTTAGGATTTATTTCAAATAGGGCCCTGACCCAACTCCAAAATTTTCTTCGACCTGTAAAAAAATTGTTACGTATGGGGCCAAAACCGAGCATGGTTTTCTAATACCAAGTCTAAGTACTTTCACAATTTTTTGGTTTGGTTGAGGCCCGAAACAAATTTCTTTCATTTGTATCACAGTGATATTTTTGTGAGTGTACAGTTTCTGATTCACAATTAAATATTTGTGTGTTAAAGAGTTCCAGTGTTCTTGAAGCATCAGTCTTTCCTGGTGCACACAGAAAAATTACATTTCCACAACGTTACATAGTCCTGGGATCCAAGATAGTTGATATTACAACGGATCTTTCTCATGTTCATCCTAAAAACTTTGTGAAGTGTCCTGGTGTGAGATGCCAACACAAGTAAATTGATATTCCCATAAAGGTTACTACGATAACTTTGTTTTACCCTTTTTCGAGACCCAAGATAAATTAAGTTCACTTCGCCGCCACATTTAAAGTGGTGGGAAATCTTGCAGATATCTTAAGAATTATACAGGAATCTCATCCATATAAGTGATTTTGTCCATACACAGTTTTAGTTCCACAAAGGCATTTGTATATTAATGTGTGTTCAGTTCATGGTGCACATATATACCTCTCATTCCTCGCAACGTTGCAGAGTTTTGGTACTCAAGTTGGCATAATCATATTGAGTCCTTCGCATCTTCATACCGGCAACTTCTGTATTAATCGCTGCTAGAGATTCCATCACAATCAAATAGATATTCCCATAAAGTGTACTATGAGAACATTGTTCTACCCTTTGTCAATACCCAAAAGTAGTTAACTCCTCTGGGTTGGTAAACTAAAGGTGATGGAAAATCGTACAGATAGGTTATATAGGTTAGGATAGATAGGTTAGGTTAGGTTAGGATAGATTGGTTAGGTTAACGACACGTACCACGTATCAATGATTAATCAGTTAATACTCTCGTTGGTCAATTGACTCCTTGTCCTTAAAAGAGCAGAGAAGACAGGTAGAGGTAAATAGAGAAAAAAATGGAAGCCAACGACATACATGAAATAGTGGGAAGTGTACAATGAGGAATAAACAAACACGCAAGAACTAATCACCATATAACTCATAGTAATCAATGTATTAAAAAAAGGGTTTCCAATTACATCCCATGAAGGAATTGGAGAGAGCTTCCCACAACCTGTGAGCTGTGTGCTTTCTAGTTTTACACTCACTGATTCGGAGCTACAGATTTACACCGGATCTAAATGATATTTTGAGAAGCTTTTTCATGGCTAAATATTCAATAGTGTCACCATCACAAAGCGAGGTGTCCGTCGTCGAAATAAATGTAAGGTGGTCAGAGCAGGAATCGAAACCACGTTGTCATGTGTAAGAGCCGCACATACTAACCATTGCACCACGACAAATAAGTTTTCATAAATCTGGCGCACTTTTGCAGCATAGCCGATAATATCGCATATGGCCCTGATGATTTAAATGGCTTTATATTTGACCCATAGAATCTTAATCTCAATGACGCCATCATCAGTCACCCGTAAGCATGTGATATCAGGCACAGAAAAAGCTATCTCAGATACAGGTTAGGTTATAACATATCTATAAGTTGCTCAAATATGACCCATTCTCTCGACTAATGAAATGATGAACCGTGAGATCCCAAGATAATATTTGGCGAGAGCGTATTGCGTCATTGATATTCATTACAGCACTGTAATGATTCGCATATACTAAGACTTTTTCGTTATTGCATTGAATGTGAGCTGACGTAAAAATTCAGCGCCAAAATGTACATAAGTCTTCATTAAAGGCATAGCAAGTTTCACACATACGATGACTTTGTCGTTGCTGCAGTAAATATTTACATTGTTACGATGAATTTATACGTCAACTCTATTTAATGAAACTAGTCATCAAAGCGTTGAGTTAATTTTTTTCAGTGTACCTCTATCCTAATACATGCATGTATAGTTGAAGACTTCAGATTCACCTGGTACTCCAAAGCTCTGTCTTATGGATTCTTCTTTTATACCTGGCGAGGTTAAGTAGTAACAGTATCGTTATGCGATCTACCTAGCTTATTAACTTGTTACAGTTCTGTTGGTGTTCCAACTTTTTGCAGTCAGATGATGCTATGAATTTATGATTTGTAGTTTTGGACATTATTGACATCTACATAAACCAACAAAAAATAGTGTGACGTCCTGTCGCAATCAAAAAGGGTTAAGAAACGAAACCGGTCAACTTTTGTTGAGGTTAAATCGTGTCATACTATTGTCCACGGAATTAAGGATTTACATTTATATAATTTCATTAGACATTTTGACCTTTTTGCTCAATGAATATTTTTTCAACAAATAAAGGTAAAAATAAAACCGTCAAGGTGTTGTCGTTATCCTTTGGTAATTAATTAATACCTTGGGTCCTTAGGTCTAGTTCCTCCTTCTCCTATCTTACAGTGTCAATTTAAAGTGGTTCAACTTTGTTTTTCTTTTTTTCTCAACTTCAATAGCTTATAGAGAGCATAAGAGTTTCTTGCATCTTTAAGCAACAATGTTTCAGAATTTTCCAGAAACAGAACATCAAACTTTTGCAACGTATTGGCAACTTAATTTCATCAGCTCCTTATTGCTATCATCGTCACTTTGGAAAAGTTTTCAAATTGATGTCGATTTTACTTTCCCTTTGAGGATTAAACTAAAGTTGAAGGGATAGACGGCCCAAGGACCGAAACTGTTAAATGACTTAAAATAATCAAATTTATTCAGTTGCTGCCAAGTGGTGGAGAATATCTGAAAATATCTGTATATAACATTGAAATTGTATGAAAGACAGAATACAAGATAAGGACAATAGAATCAAATTGATTGATTAGTAAAATCGACAACAATTATTGTTGGTCATGATAGTTTAGGACATGAAGCCTTTGAAGGCTCAACAACTCAAGCGAATTGGAGGAAAAAACACACCAAAAAACTCTAAAAACTTCTTTGAGTACGCCAGTTATCACGGTTCTTGGAATACAAAATTCATCCCGATGCACACAAAAAGAAGTATAGTTGGGGTTCGATCACCCAAACAACGACTAATATATTCTACTAGCTGGACCCGACAAACTACGTTTTGCCTTCAAAGTTTTTGTAATGCCAAAGGGTGAACAAAATTTGTTGTTCCATTACGTTTCAAACGACAGTTCTGGCTGTTATATCGGTTTCTTTCAAAGTGGCCGTGGCACCGCCCTCTTCCACCCTGACTGTATAGCATATGTCACCCGCTAGATGATTCTGAATATTGTCGGAAAATTTCATCAAAATCTGTACAGCCGTTTTCGAGTCGTAACATATACACAGATATGCATACATACATACATCCATTTTTATATACATAGATACTTTCCTTTTTTATCTCTAGGAACGTAATATATTTTCCACACTCATAATATCATAAAAATACGAAAATCTAAGAAACATATGTTTGCAGCAATCATTGTATGGTTAATTTGTTTTACTAGATAATGATTGCAACTTTGTTTGATAAAATTTTAAGATGACTGTAAATAAAGCCCTGATATGATCACCACTGCAATGTAATACTGTTAAACATAATACGTTTTCTACAAACGTAAGACATGGTTGCAATCAAAATATGTTAAATACACCCTCCTTGAGGGGTGCCTCTGTTAAAATACCTAGTAGAGATCAAGATGCCCAATACGTCCGTGATCTGTCGCCTGGTGAGACCTAACCTAGTGACAATTATATTACGATTGTGGCTCATCATATTACGATTAGAGGCAATCATGTGATATTAGCTGCCCATAACCTGATTTATCATTTTAAATTTTGATTTTTTCTGATCATATTATAGTTGTTTATGCTAATGACTTTAAGATTGGGAGATAATCCTATATTGATTGTGCTGATCATAAAATTATTAAGGACTAAAATGTTATTATGAATGATGGTTATAGTTTGGAATGGTTGCTTCAGCCAAACACAGTCACTACGGATGGAGCAGTCAACTGGATATATGTATATATATACAGGGTGGTTCAGTCACAACTGGACAAATTTCACCAGCGAATTTCTTTGGGTCATTTCATGAAAATATGTCCATCTGTGGTGCAACGGGTATTGTGCGCGCCTCATATACACGAGATTCTGGATTCGATCCCTGCTCTGACCACCTTACAAAAATTTGTTTCGTCGGCGGTCATATCGCATAGTGACGGCGACACTATCGAGTATTTAGCCATGAAAAAGCTTCTCAAAACAGCGTTCGGAATCGGTGTAAAACTGTAGGTCCCAATCAGTGAGTGAAAACTGGAAAACGCACAGCTCAGTGATTGTGAGAAGCTCTCCCCTGTCCCTTCATGGTATGTAATGGGAAACCATTTATTTCTTATTTATGTCCATCTACAACCATCCCCGAAAATGCAAGGGGCGAAATGGCAGCGGTTTGAAAATTTTCGGATTGGTGGTCGGAGGGTACTAGGGTAAAATTGTTAAGTTTTGAACCAGTGAGCGGATGTTTTTGTTTTTGGGCTTGTTGGAAAGACCTTTAAGATACCTTTCAGAATCATTCAGCACATTAACAATTGCACCACCGACGTTACTCCTTCATTTTGATGATAATATAAAATGGAGGTTTGAATATAACAGATTCGTATGTTTGAGGTCTCAAAATTGATCAAATATTGAGGTTAGATCTATTAAGATCTGACTAGCTCATATTTTGTAAAATAAGCAAATGTATCTAATTAGAATTCTATTATAGGCAACAAAATATGGAAGCATCATAATCCTTAAAATTTGCAATGATTTTCAGCAGTTTTAGCTTCCAGCTCAGGTCACTGTATTTGTCAACGATATCTTATAAAAAACATGTGGAAATTCATTAGAGTGTTCCAACCCGAAACCAAAAAAACGGGAAACCGGTTAACCGACTTTTTGCAATTAACCGTATGCCGGTTTTATAAAAATCGTAATGTTTGAATAAACCGCAAACCGATTATTTGACGTATGTTAATCGGTTAACAGGTTGTCACCCAATTTGTGTTAAATATCCGAAAAAAATTTAAAAATTAATCAAAAAAACGTAATTTAGTATATAAATGAATATGCTACACTATAAGATTTTATTACATGAGAATTTATTGCAAATTCAAACATGATTTAAAATTTAAATTTGAATATGAATCAAACTTCTCAATTTTGTATTCCATTCAAATCAATTCAATTCAGTTCAACTCAGTTCAATACAATACAACTCAATTCAAGTCAATTCAACTCCATTCATTTGAATTCAATTCAATTCAGATCAATTCAATTAAATTCAGTTCAATTCAACTCAATTCAATTCTATTCAACTCAATTCAATTGAATTCAACTCAATTCAAATCAATTCATTTCATATCAATTCAATTCAATTCAATTCAATTCAATTCAATTCAATTCAATTCAATTCAATTCAATTCAATTCAATTCAATTCAGTTCAATTCAATTCAATTCAATTCAATTCCGTTTTCCTGCAAAACGAAAAAACATAAAATAAAACCGAAAATTAACCGGTTTCACCGAGTGTTTCCATTCTGTGATACCGTACATCGGTTTTCCGAAAAAGCGATTTTTTGAATAAACCGGAAACCGTTTTTTTTTTAATTTCGGTTTTTTAACTCTCTAGTACTCATATTAGAACCGTACCGATAAAATGAAATAGTGATTTCAATTTCTATTAACATTTCAAGCGGCCTTGGCTAGAAAGCATGTCTTTTTCCTCTTGTTTGTCATATTTTGGAGGGAAAATAAAATTATGTAGCAATGATCATACAAACGAACTCTGATTCTAAAAGTCCAAAACGTTTTACATATTGATTTGGTAAACGACTACTAAATCTATGTATACAAATAGACAATATTCAGAAATTTTATTTTTTCAGGCAGTTTGACAATTGGACAAAATATTGTCCATCAAATATTGCTTTAGACAAAATATTGTCCATCAATCACTTGCAATTTCACCACAACTCTTCGGGATAATATGGTGAAAATTTTACTGCTACACGAATGCACTTTACATGATGCTCTCAGATGCTGGAAGTACTTCATGCATCATGATCATTGGATTAATGGTACCAACTTGCAATGGTGTATTGTTCCACTAAACTAAATGGTATTGGAATAACATAAGTTTAACGTCTGAAACAAAAAGCATACGATATTAAAAATAGTTGTAACTAAAAGAGTTATTAATTTTTAAAATTGTACTATACTTTCCCCCAACTCGCATAATATCCTAACGTTATTTTCCCCTCCACAAACTATCAAACAGTTCGAATATTATGCAGCAAATCCTCAATGTCCCCGAGGACAAGACGCTAAAATCCTACCACTGACGAAACAGCTACCAATGCAAGCAACACGTGTAATGTCAATGAAATGGGAACAAAGGAAAATCAATCAATGCCTTTTTGGGGGTGGGAAAGAATATGAGAAAGAGAAGAATGAAATTACTATACAAATCATACACAACAGAAGCACAAGTGAATCCTGCCCTTACACAACAATGGAAAGCAATAATAGATACAAAACATCGATAACGAAAAGGAAGAAAGGCAAGCAGAGGAAGAAGTAGCCATAATAGCAGACAGTGGCAAGGAATAGGAGTGAAAAAAAATGCGACCCTAGCAAAACCATCATCATCAGACTCAGTATCTGTTGTTTCAGTCATCAACAGCTCTCAAAGTTTGACATAGAATTGTCAAGATTTCAGTGTTACTCCCACAACCTTTTATTGCTTGCCTCAGATGTTCAAAACCTTATCTGGACACATTTTTAGATAGTAATCGCAGTTTTGCAATCTTCATTCTTTTTATCAATTCTTTCTTGATCTGAAATAGGTTTTGCTGTTCTCGTTTGCTTTCAACATTGTTGATTTGGAAATGTGTGCAAATAATGTCTATAAACCGTTTCGGTATTTTCCCAAATCACAAAAAACCTACAAAGGGCTTTTGTCAAGGATAGTGGGGAATGTCTTGGAAACGGCAGGAGGGATGTTTAGAAATTTTTGGAAATGCTTAGTAATACACTTAGAAATATTTGTTTCCAAATTAGGTTATAGCAACAAGACACTCGTTTGTTGCAACTGAACACACATTTGCCACGGCGTATATCTTTCTAATAATGAAAAACTGTTCTCAATTACCCCACTGTTGTCAGTTATGTGGAATCTCTGTGTTCTAGTTTGATTTCAGACCTCGGGCAGGCTTTTCGTCCTCATCCTCAAAATTTGAAACTCAATTACTAAACATATCACACCAACATCATAATTTTTCTAGAATTTATTTGCGTAAAAGACTTTAAACATTTTCAATCTGCTTTTGGATTTTAAAAAATCATTTTACCATAGGGTTTATTAAAGTTTCATGAGAACTTATGGATGTGTCAGCTGCCAAAACGATTAAGTCTATGAAAAAAATACACACTTGCCAGTTTGTTTTAAAATTCTACGTTCATTATAACATCAAACTAACATTATAAATATATTATTTCACTACCGCTGTATCTATTACATATATAGTTAAATTCAAACTGTACTAACATTAAATGTTGTGGTATAAGTTTAATCCACAGACACTAACATACCAACATTTTGGAAAAGTGGAGTTAATCGGTGTGGCTTCTGAATGCCTCATATACTGTAACGACAGCATAACGCTAAACTATGCTACATTTATCAACACTTGTAGTTCACTGGAGGCACCACATGTTGCCTCCGTTGTCACTTTAGTCATCAACAGGATACCAAATCCAGCTTTGTTGCCAAGAGTAGCAGCATTTCCTATACCACATATAAAGTGATATTTTTGTATTTTACCTTAAAATGTCCTGGTAACACAGACGGAAAGTTGCCCCAAATAGAAGTTCAAGTGAACGATTTCTAGCTGAATGTCTCGTAGGTATTCTCTTTGTGAATTCCCAGAAAGCTTTATAAAGGTGTGAAAGGATGTGCCATGATATAAAAGGATATGTATGAGTTTATAGACGGTTTGATAGTGGGGATATATTGACATACATAAACTGGGGCGTTACCATACAAGCTGAGGATGCCCTCGCAAAGTTGGTGCTATGAATTTCAAATGATTGAGAGATTAAGTTAGAGGAAAAATTAACCAAGAGTGTTTATCAACGATTGTTAAAAGTTGCGAAACTGAATACACAACTTGTGAAACTCTGTATTAGTAATTTATGACAAGTTAATTGCAAAATTTTCAACGATGAAGTGAATTATTGAACCTTCAAAATAATTGTATTCAGTTGTAAGAGATTTCTTAAATGTATAGGTGAGCTACGTGTTTATAAGTGACTTCATTAGTTTGTATGAGAGCTGCAAGATTTAGATGCGATGGTAACTAATACTCACAATATCGGGTCCACAGTTGCTACATTGCTACCGTTCCCTATAGTCTTGGGAATTGGAAATTCGGAATTTTGTATCTTCTTGTAAAAAGAAGTAGTTCTGTTTCCATTAATCCATTATCTGTTACCCAACGTACCAATTGTGTTAGTGAATTTTCCATGATTTTGGTGACAGTAACCATAAATTTACCCCGGATCAGGAGCACCACATCAGGCGCATATGCTATGACCTTGATGCCCGTTTTGTCAAAATCTTTAAGGATTGTGTTCATCACTATATTCCCTAATATCGGTGAGATCGGTGAGATGCGGATCTCGTTTCATTGCTGAACCGATGCCCAAGTGCATTTAGTATGGATGCTATATTCAAATTATTGAAGGCTCCTTCAACGTCTAATAACGCTGCCATGGTGTAATCCTAAAAATGAATGCAGTCCTCGATAACCACTTCATGCAAGGCCGTTTCCATTGATTTGCCTTTCTGGTAGGCATTTTGTGCCGCGCTAAAGTTGTTTGGTGTCAATTTCCCCCTTACTTGGAGGTCAACTAGTCTTTCCATGGTTTTCAATAGAAATGATGAGAGACTGATTTGTTTATACTATTTTGCCGTACTGTGCTTTATTTTTCCCGGTGTGGGGATAAATACCACTTTGACTTCTCTCCATGCCTTGGGTGTGTGTGCCCATCGAAGGCTCGCAGAATCTTTTTTTTTTTACTTGAGGCTTCTCTTCTACAATTTTATACAGCATCGCATTCATAGTCTAGTTCAATTTTATAGTCTCTGAACACGTATTTAAAAATATAGTACACGTAACCAGATTTCAAAATTATGACAAGACATAACCATAAAATGATTGCATCTCAGTAATAATATGAGCAGAAATGGGCAACGGTTTATTTTTAGTCAAATCATAATTTTTCTATGTCGCACTAATTATATTGCTCCAATAGTACTGTTTATTAAGACTGTACAAAATTTAACACTTCAATATTATGTTATACACAATAACAACGTTTAAAAGTCACAGCAATTTTACTGTCAGTCGACGATATATTGTTTTATGCGTTTGAACTGGCACTTACTCGAAATAGGCCACCAAACGGATATTTATGGCAGTTACAAACCCCAATTTCTGCAAGAAACTTCCTCAGCGAATTCATCAACCGTTCGAGGTGAGATGGTAGACGGTGGCTACGAACTACAGGGTGTCTCAAAATAAAGTTGATATTTGTGAGTCGATAAAATAAGAAATAATATTGTTTTTTAATTATCAAAGTAAAGTATTTTGGAATTTACATCTTAAAAATAATATCGTCTAAATATAAACCTTATCGTTCACGGCATTAATTTTTTCGTACGGTACTGTTTGTGCTGTTCTTGATAACTTTGGCCACCCATATTTTGGCTTTTGTGGTGTTTAAACTGGTCTCTTCAATTTTTTCACCCATTTTCGAATGAGAGAGATGGTTGGCGCATCATAATTCAAGTGACCAAAAACCTCGAATACTGCAGAATCGTCTACGTGCTACAGTCGCTGAATCATCGATTTTGAAAAACTTTCGCAAGTACAGGGCGCTATCCACTCACGAAAAACGAGCCATAGGGACTGAATTCCCAAGAGCCAGGTTACCTACTGGCATACACACAGTCAGCAGAACAAATGTAATCTTTCTTTTGAGACACCCTGTATTAACATTCTAATATTGCTTTAATATACCGCAGATGTCCGTTGAGATTCAAATGTTAGCTTTACACATATCACACTTCCAATTAACATTCAAATATAGGTATCTAACTCTCGTTCAACAATCACGTAAAGCTTCTCTACAACATCCGCTGAATTTAAGTGCAGTTAGCATCCCTCTGCACTAAATAACAGATACACCAGTAACTTGTAAACTACTCCTCTCATCATGTCCCTATCACACAGATATCAAATTCCTAACATACATTTTCATAACTGTCGTTGATATTACTCGGAATATAAAAAATATCTCTCATTACATCTCATTCAGGGTTAGTGGAGGCTCTCACAATGAGATGTGTGCTATTTAATTTGTAATTTCGCTGATCAGAACCTACAGTTTTCCACAGAATCCCAATGGTTGTGCCTTGAGATGCATTTTCATAGCTAATTCCGTGTCGCTCCCAAAATAACATCTGAATATAAGATGGGTTGACTAGAAGGGGCTGAAAGAAAAAGAAGACGTAGATTTCACACTGACAAAACAATGTGTACTGCGTGTAAAGTTCCTAAGATTTCTTTGTAATCTGGACTACACTTTCATATATTTTCTACAATATGCATTATACTATCGACGTAAACCGAGAAAAATCCGTTTTAAGTTTCTTCCCCTATTCATATTTAGACAAGCCGTTCCATTCCCTGTCTCGAGTTTAGCATCGCAATCCATAATAAAGCATACCTTTAGGAGTTAATAGCGTTATCAACAAAAAACGTTTTTTATATTCCTCTCCATGAATTTACTTAGATGTTGTTCATACCATTTTATTCATTCATAATTTTTAACTAATCCCTTTTATATAACTTTACCTTCAACACACTGTACAAATTTTAAAAAGCTCCTCAAAGTATGTATTATAAATACTGGCTTGAAAGTGTAAGGTTTAAATAAAACCAGAAATATGCACAACATTTAATACAGATTATAAAATTAAAACCTGAAACGAATAGCAACGTGAAGAAACATTATCCAAGTGTGGTTTAAGTGTCTAAATATGCACTCTTTGCAGTATACTTTTGGGGATTTCAAACAGAGAAAACTAATAAACTAAATATATAGGAAAACAATTCTCAAAATTGTGATACGTTTACTTACGCAATAAATTTATGGCATAAAACCTAGTCAATTGATCAACATACAATTATTGTTGTGTGTGTTTACTTTAAGGCTGTGTTTAAATAAAGTATTGTATATAGCATACTTTAAGGTGCCGTAGTATTTTAAGGTGCCAGTTTGATGCTGTCGTGATTTTTAACATGTCTTGACATTTATTTCATTGTGTACATCTCGCATTCTTTACAAGTTGAAGTGAGGTATTGTAAAAAATTTCGTTTGAAATGTTAAATATAGAAAATTTGAATTTAAAATTTTATTGTTTATTTTGCTCCCTCCCTCTCTCTCTTCGCAGTTAACCTTGAGCAGATACATTAAACACACGTGTAATTTAAACAAAAAAATTCTTTGCAAATGCCGTCAAACGATAATAATTTTGTAATATATACAGTGAATGAGAAAATATACACTAAAAATTCCTTAAGTATACATTCTTTAGCATGTTTGGCATATAAATTATTTGAGTTTTGTATTATTTAGCAGTCAAATGCTAACAGAAATTATGGCCAAACATTTTCATAATTCGCAGTTTCCCGCGAAGCACACAGCATTGTGTACAAAGCTCATCTTTCTTACCCTCTCTTAATATATTCGCCTTGCAGTATGCCACGTTTTATGATTTTATACCAGCATTTTCTAGCTCTAGTTAGGTATTTAATATACTTTTCCTGAAAATTTATTTTAATTAAAACTTTCTTCGTGTTAGTATATTAAAAACAGTACACTTTATTCTATTCTGCCCAAAAGTGTGCAACACATTGAAGTATGCTTTCTTTTACGTGTTCATCCTAGTAGTATACTAAGTTAATAATAATTTGTTATGCAGATAATTCATTTAGTTTGCGTTAAAGTTTTCCCAGAAATAATTTTAACAATTTCAAACACTAGCGAAGAAGAAACATATTTTGATTGTTTTGATATTATGTACAAGTTCTTGGGTATAATATTGGAATTGTTAGAGAAATTATCAAAACAACTTGTTCGTTCTTGCAGTTGTACTATTGAAGCAAATAAGCAAATCTCGTTGAATATCAATCGCTTTGGCATGTGCAATACTTTTTACACCTAAATAGAATGACATTACACAAACGTAAGTTCTAAGAATTCTTTGGTCCTTTGTTCCTACGAAAACTTTGCATCTTTTTTTCCTACGAAAAGTTATTCCTCCAAAGGCTTGTTCATTTAGGCTTGTTCCTACTAAGTCTTGTGCCTTTGTACCTACGAAAGCTCCTTTGTTTCTTCCTACGAAGGTTTTGCACTTTGCTCTCACGAAGGCTCGTTCCTTTACTCCAACGAAGGATTGTGTCTTGCATCCTACGAAGGCATGTTCCTTTGCTCCTAAGAAGACTATTAAATAATACCCACGAAGACTTGTTACTTTGTCGCCAGGAAGGCTTTGTTCCTTTGCTTCTACGAAGAGCTGTTCCTTATATCCAACGGAGGGTTGCTCCTTTGCCCCAACCAATATGCCTTTGTTCCTGCGAAGGTTTTGTTGTATTTTTGCTACGAAAACGTTTTTCCTACGAAGTATGGTTCCTCAGTCCCTCCGAAGACTTGTTCCTTTAATCTTGCAAAGGCTTTTTCCTTTGTTCCTACGAATGGTTTGTTCCTTTGTTCCCGACGAGTTCTTTGCTTTTTTGTTCCTACGAAGACTTGTTCATTTGTTGCTCCAACGAATATAATAACTCTTCGTTACCCAGCTATTATAATCCTAACCACCCTTACGTATCTTCTCAGAAATGGACGCGGTCATCCACAATAGATCATAGAGAGGCACTGCACCGCACTTGTAACCCTAACCTAAACGCCGCCGATTAGCACCAAATGCTAGTACTGGTGTGGAGGACGACACCCTGTTCCATCGTCACCCCCGTCTTCGGCTACGTGTTCTTCTCCATCTCCACGGCCACCACACTTGAAACCCTAACCAGAACAATACCGATTATCACCGAATGCCAGTACTCGTGAAGAGTAGTTCAATGGCAGAGAAGCTGTGTCCTGAACACCACAGACTAGCACCGATTGCCAGTAGGAGATGACATAAAGTATCACTGCCACAGCACTTGTAGCACGAAACTGAACACTCCTGTATAACACGATATCCAGTTCACCACCATCGCAATACCGACCCCTACCAGAAAGCCGTCTACTATTACGAGATGCTAACGCTCGTATAGAGATCAACTCCCTAGTGCCAAACACAGGCTAGAACGGACACCAATATTGTTTGTTTCATTAGATTGTTGAATTCTCTGGATTCTAAGTGAAACCTTATTATTACCCAACTCGAGGGAATTGTACCATTTCATTTCGAAAGGTTTCGTAAGGGCATTCGCAAATTCAAACAGAAATCACTAAATTATGTACTCAGTATACTGTACACACTAATTGCTCTTCTTAAAAACGAAACCCTTCCCACTCTGGATATAAGTAAATTTCGCTGAAAAAAGTTGCATGTACTGGGCTCATTTATATATGCATCTTAGCCTTTCTGTCTTTAATACTTGTTACTTTTGCATATGCACAAAAAACTTCTGTTGAAACGCGCCTTTGGATATGCAACACTTTCTGTTTCTTTGCATTTGGTTCCTGCGATTTAGAGTCTTTTGTATATGTTTTGCGATATATTTCCTTTTAAATTTAAGTAAATTTATAGTTTTTATTTAATTTTCTTGAATTTTCCTTAAATAGGATTTCTGCACCAAATTCGTAAGATTGAAACATAAAAACAAATTATATAAAAATGCGTTGAATGAAAATACATTAAATGAAAACACTTTATCATTAAACACTATACTACACCTGTCACTCAAGTTATCCTGCCTTACTTTATAAATATCATAATGGAAATGTTATTGTGACATTTCAAATCCCTCGCCCTTGGGACGCCGCCCATACCTAACTTAGAGATGTCAAAAATAAAATGATGTTTGTCAGAATCTGTGGGGGATTTTTGTCGGACACCAATCCGTTACAGCACACAACGTGGAAAGCTTAAGTGGACTCTAGTGGTCATTCTTAGGCAAAGGGAAAGCAATACAAACCATCTATGCATCCACGCCACATCCAACCATCCATCAAGTGGCATCAAGTTGGAGTTGCTACTGCTGCTATATCATAATCTCCCGCAAATACGATGACAAGTTTTGTAGCATTTTACTACTATTCAGTTGGGACAAATGTTTGTGGCTCCCCATAAATGACACATAATACATGTAGCTCCAGGGTTGTATGAATTGTGGCGTAGTCGTAGTCCCTGTGCAGTTACTTGTGTATTACAAGTCTAAAAACGTAATAGCACAGTTACGTCTTGTACGTATATGTGGCAAACATTTAGGGGCAAGCATATGTTTAAAGCTCCCTACCCCCCAAATGTATGCTTTCATGTTTTGTTCTAAGTGAAATAACGAGTAGCATTTCTTTGCAGTATTTCAAACCAAAAAAATCTTGCACTGGTTTCCGTAAAGTAGTGCTGTCCTGTAAAATATTTGTGGAATTTGTGAATAATTATAGCCGGTCCATGTGTTGTCACACAGTGCAGAGGAAGAAAGTTTTTAAAGTACAGCAATTTGTGTAATTGCATAATTTGAATAGGTTTTTCTGTATTGTAGTCGTTTTTCTACAACACCACAGGAACAATTAGAATAATGTATTAAAACACCAACAAGGAAACTAATAAAAGATTTTAAACAAATTTTACAACAATGGAAACTATTTTTTAAAATATTTAAATTAAAGACAACGGGCCGGTTTGACAGTATAAACAGAATTGTTCGAATGACTTAAGTTAAAAAACATATAATTATAATTATAAATTATTTTCAATCGTATTTCAAACGTTTCGTAAAATATAAAAACCCTGAGATGAGCATTTAGTGATCTATTTTATCAAATCTTAACCGATCTATTTTATCTAATCTTGCCTAAAAGTATGCTATAATAGGTTAGCGTTTAGCCGCCAGAGTTGTAGATAATTTGGCCAAGGTCGATCCGGCGGAACTCACAGAGAATCAAAAGGCGTCAATTAACTTGGAAAGGACCACTGTACACCGCTGAATCCGTCTGAATGAAGGCAGAAAACCATTTACAATCACTCGAAGTTCCGCCAAAGTCTAAATGACCGATGGTACCGGAACCCGCGACTGAAGGCTTTTAGTGGAGTTCTGGCGTTTATCGACAGATGGCATGTAGATGAAACCATCCTCTGGAAGAGATGGTTGGATGTTTAGTCTGCCTTTAATGCCGTGTACTATGAGGTCTGTGAAAATTTTTCTCTGTCATCTCCCCTCTGCTGTGATACAAGTCCGAGTTATGCTCATAGCGTTTGACAGTAGGCGATATATTGAGCTGTATAAAGAAGCCATTGCTAAGATATGAGAAATCTGGCCTGGTACCACACTAAATGATGTTGGCTGCAACGACATCCCGTCACGTCTAAGAGCTAGTGCATGGATGACACCGTCCACCGTAGATTGTGAGGGGTCTGTGGTATGCCAAATAAGGATCCGTAATCGCGACCCTCCATCTGTAAATTGGAAGGTTGAAAAGTTGGAGGACGCTGAAGTAATGCTTGTCATTAACGCCGAATCACTTCCGTTTCTCACATAAACAGAGGGCGTAATTTCTTTTGGATTCCGTCAAATTCATCAAAGGATATTTAAAACCGACCGGGAAGCCAAACCTGGTACCATATCCACCGAAGATACACCCGCATTATGGGTAGTGGAAGACATGAATCTGGAGGAGACAAATCCTGTTAATACTACGGGGGAAGTTTCTCCACTGCCTGACTGTCAAGCTCATTGACCTGCCCGAATGCAGGCTCCTCGAACATACCGACTAGATCGAAACTAATGTAGAGAGGGATGTAGCGGCGAGTACTGCCACAATGTAGGCTCCTTGAGGATACAGACAAGGTCAAAACTGAAGTAGAGAGGGACGTAGGTGCGAATGCTGAATCAAATACAAACGTGTCTACCCATATGGATACTGTGGGGGATGATAATTCAATAACCAAATCAAAGCTCATTCAAGATTTCAACACATTGTTGAATATTAGAATTCTTGCCTACATGTTGTGAAAAAGATTTCTAACGAAAAATGTTTATACAGCGACTCTATAATAACTGTGCCCTCAAAAATATCGGCGTTCATATTTTTATGATTTTATCTAAATATAAATTTTAACATATGCGCCATAATACATCACACCTTTCAGCCTTTCAGCTATGCAATATGTTTCACAAATTTAGCATTCATCCTGTGGTTGATACGTTTCTTACCAACCATAATTTACAGTTTAACAATTTTACAACACACGAGTACACGTATTTGATAAATGAAATAAAAATTTTCAAATCCGTTATCTGTTCAATACAATCTTAAAAGTTATACTACGCCATATCTCGTCGACGTCGCGCCTTTTGCATATGCAACACTTTATGCTATTCACTTGAGTGAGACGTAAATCAACCGTTCTTCTGTTTCCTTTTTCATTCAATATCCTACAATATGGATTCACAGCTGCATGACTAGCATTTGAGATAAAAACACAGACAGTTAGACAGACACTCGGTCATGTGGGTATAGTAAGTAGTCATAGAGCACTGTTGGAGAATATTTTGTTACAAGAACAACATTTTCCTTAAGGACTATGAGATTGTCACCCGGATACAGTTATGTGTAACAGCTGCTTTGTATGGTCATGCATAGAGACGACAGAAATGTAGAGGCAGTAGAGAAATCAAAAGAAACAAAACTAACAAATGCGTTACAAAACAGAGCCCGAAAAAGGACACTTTCAATGGCATTGAATTATTAAAGACAACAAAGGACTTCCTGGAGTCATTTAAAAGTATGAATTATTGGCAAGGATTGAGAAAATGCAGTCCGGGCTCAAAATTGCAATATTTGGGGTTTGGTGTCAGGTTTGGGTTTCTTGTCGCTCTTATATACCTTAAGATAAATCTGGCCGGAGCCATAAGAAATAATGCCTTCAGTTTTTCGGAGAAATGAAAGTGATTCCGTGATAATCACAAACCTGAGTTGTTGCCGAAGTTCTTGAGTGTTCTCCAAATTTCAAAACTCCCGACCTTCCAATTGGTAGATAGAAGGTCACGGTTACTGACCTTTATTAGGCGTATAACAGCCTCCTCACTGCCTTTGATGGACGCAGCTCTCCATGCGTGAGCTTGCACTCTTCATCTTGTCCCTCTTTTGAATGACATCTGGTTTGCCACCAGATCAGTTCTTATTCTCAAACTACATGAACTTAGACCTTGGTGGCAGTCGGTGGCACACAATATGGGAGGTGACATAAGAGGATATCCACAGACCTCATAGTACACGGCGTTAAGGGCGACCAAAGCACCCGACCATATCTTGCAAGAGATGGGTACATCTGCCGATGACAGCCTTAGTGAGGCTTTCATTCAGCATTTCACTAAACACCTACGGTTCGCTGCTTACCATTATCGTGTTTCGTTTAGACTTTCGAGGATCATCGGGTGATTGTAAGTGTTTTCAGATTTTATCGAGGCAAAGTCATGCGTCGCTAAAATTCCTTGTCCAATTTAGTAGACCATCGGGTGATCGTTATCGTTTCCTGACTTTGTCGAGGCAAAGTTATCGGCGTATCACAGGCCGCTAAAATTCCTCGCCCAAAACACTTATTTTGCCTCTCTGTGAGTTCTGCCGGTTAGATCTTGTCGAAACTCTCTAAAATCTGGAGGTTAAACGTTAACCATTTCGCCGTCTGGGCGACGGTTTGATTTCACCACTATAGAGAGGTAATTACAACCCTGTACTGGTCTGTTCGGTTTTATTGTCGGTAGTTGGCTCGTTGATCGTTAAAATGAAGTTACCGTTATCGTTTCTTGCGTTGCTGAATTTTTGAATTTAGGAGAATTCGTCATTTTCGATCCCACTAGGCCAAAGGATTTGAAGTCGATATCACCATAGTCTCCAGAACCACGGAAAGAATTTAGCCCAAGGCATGTTACTCACCGAGGTGTCCAGGAAACATTGAGGTACTGCTAAAATTCAGTCATATACATCCGACTGCAAACTATCCGTGGGTATGGAACGTGTGACACCCCGGATTGGGGAAGGTCGCCTTGAGTAGAACAACTACCATGATAAACGGCCGACCGTAATATGGGGGCATTACACTAACCAGACAGTCGCCTACTGTGGGCTTTAGCTTCTGGATGTAATTTGACTGAGTAACCACGGAGCCGTCACTCTCCTGATTTCGCCCCAGCAGGTAGTGTTCCTGTGGAAAGATATTTATGAAATAACCTAATCCTCTTGCGATGTCGCAGAACATTTTTCGGACCGTTGTCCACTTTTATTGTATGCTCTCGGACTCTACCGCTCTGGGCTTATTCTTCACAATTAAAATACATATCAACAAGCCGTGCAGCTGTACGTCACCAGCAGATACCCATGGCTCGCTGAGCTTAGTCGTATCTGTCTATCATAGTTAACTACCACAGTTACCTACCATAGTTACCTACTATAGGTACCAACTATAGGTAGCCAACATAGGCAATTACCTTAGGTATCCACTGTGATATTCAGTATAAACTCCGGAGCAAATCCGTTTATTCTTAAATAATTCTACACTTGTTCTAAAAGAACCAAAACTGTCTAAATTTATCAGTTTTGTTCCAGTGATTTAGGAGACTGGCTAAAATTGTGCATTGTATAAAATCCGCTCTGACGTATGAGTGTTATTAATTCGTAACAAAGAACATCATACCGTATGAGTGATAATAAAACTATTTTGAAAAAATATTATAACTTTTTAATAGGCGTTTTAGCTTGACTTGGAAAAAAGCGATAAAATAACATTTCGTTAAAAACATTTAACGCTATTTATTTCTTGTAGGTTTCGTTTTTAAGCTAGCGTCAGAAACACCTCTATAAATACACAATTTACAAACTGTCATTTACATATTAATTGATATTTGATGTCAGTTCCTAACAAACAATAGACAATCAATAACCATCACTGCTAAAGCAAATACCACCACTTTCAACTATATCATTATAAATCCATTGTTAAGTTGCCATAGTTCCGAGGCAAATAGGAGAACTAGGATATGGAGGAGCACATGGACGAAAGAGAATTTCCCAATATTTCAATGGAGTAGCAGCTACATCAACAACCGGGGGGGGAGGGGGGGGGGGTTGTTAACAACAAAATGAACTAATTTATATTAAAACCTGTAAAACTAACTGGAAAATATTATAATGTACTATTATACTGCACAAGAACTAGATACATAATTATAACATCGTTATCATCATTCTTACTTTGGTTGGACGGGAAGTTATATTCTCTACAGCTATCCCACTCTCGTCTCTGTTCTACGGTCGTATTAATTAACAAATGTTAATTATCCATCACAGGGTAACAACCGCGTCAGAACCCGAAGCACGAACGATGTCTAAGAGAAATAAATCGATGAATAGTTAATGAATAGCGGAAAAAACCATTCATGAATTTTCTTAATTATAAACTTTTTGAACGAATTCAACAAATAATAATAAATTTCTAAACTTAATGATTCAAACAATTTCAATTGCTAAATAACAAACTCTTCAGTGGAAGAAGGTCAAGTATTAAGAAGCATCCAAATGGTAAGAAGCAATCAGCGGTTGTTCCTGGAAAATCAAATAGTAAAACACAGTTCTCCGTTATACACAAGCGTTAAAGTATGCAATATATTTTAAATTCAAATCTAACTGAATGTAGGCACTGATTGTTGAAATCTTTGTAGGCTAGCTAAGTAAAGATAATGTCAGGTTAAAATCCTTATAGTTTATGATACTTATTCATATTATGCCTGTCCAAATACTCAAAGTGTGATTTTTTTCTAGAAACCTCATAATGTAAAATTTTAGTTGCAGTGACAGCCAATATATGAAATATATGAAAAGAATACAATTTAAACTTGTGATATCACCTAATCTATGGGAACAATTCACCGGCTTGGAGCGTGGAAATAATTGATCGCCGAATTGTTCTCGAAATAATGTCTTTGTATCACGGGCTGTTTGAGAAGTAGCGCCGTCTTGTAGGAATCAAATGTCGGTGAGATCAGGGACTTCAATTTCAGCCCGAAAATAGTCGGCTTTCATAGCGCGATAATGTGCGTCATTCATAGTTGCACTCCGGCCGGCCTCATTTTGGAAAAAATATTGACCGATAATTCCCCCAGCCCATATACAACAACAAAACGTGGTTTTATCCGGATCTAGTATCAGCTCTTGCGTTTCTTCAAGTACCCTTCGGACCAAATAGGGTTGGATGATTGTACGGACCATAAATTTCGAAACATTGTTTCTGAAAAACTTGGAAACGCTCAAACTCATTCGATTATAAAATGTACTCTCTTTCGCAAACTCTTTCGATTATAAAATGTCAAACAATACTGAAGAAAAATACCATGTCAGTTTAGAAGATCTAAGGGTAATTCTAAATTCATTATAAGCAATATATAAAATTGTACATGGGTTTGAATCCACCCTGGCGAATGAGTATTATTAATCAAAAATATTTATAATCCTCGTCGTATGAGTGATAATGAAATTAAATTTAAGATTTATTATTTAATAGAAATCTATTTCCTGTTGCAACGGACTACAGCGTAGTCAAGGGTGTCGGATTTTATTCATCAGTTTTAATGTTATATTACAAATTTGTCATACGTTCCAGTATACAGTTACACCCTGACGCATGAGTTATATTAATTGAAAATGTTGAAAATTTTTGTCGTACGAGTTGTATTTAAACAAAATTAAATATTTATTTTTAAATAGAGAGGTTTTCACTTGATCCATTCAACGGGTTCTAGGTTGACTCTTTCCTAGCTCATGATGCAAATGACTACAATGTAGCCAATCGAGTTGCATTTTATTCACAAATTTTAAACGTTACATTAAAAGTTAGTCATACGCTCTAGTATACAGTTGTTTATGACATAACTACTTTAAAATCCACACAATCTCGTTTAAATGGCCAAAAATTTAATATATTTAATACCCTATTTTGGGGTTTAAACCCCACTGTAATGGAGGTTAAATGGCGAATGTTAGTTAGCATATACCTTAGATTTCAAAAAGCCTCACAGACTTGGACGGTTAATTCTGAACACAAAACCAAAAAATTACACATACAGGAACAGGAATTTAACATGTATTACATATTTTTCATGAATTTTTGATAAACGGACGTTTGACTGTTTTTGACGCCTTTGATATAAACTGGACTTTCGACAATTTCAAATAAATTGTTTGACGAAAGATTTAAAACTAAAACAAAATATCCAATCAATGTATACAATATTCAACATCAGTTTTTAACAAAAACTGTAATTTCAAACTTTTTTTATGGACACTATTGAAACAGTTTCAACAATGTCAACAACGACAACAATATTTTAATACCTACTAAAAATTGTATGTATACTCACAAAACAGATAGCATTTTTACGCAAGGTATCAAATGTGTCCATGATAAACTTGTCAAGCTATTTGCTTAGTACATTGTTCTCTATTTTTGAGGGAATGGGAGTGATGCAGGATAATACAGAGTAAGAGTTAGTAGTTCAATTGAAAATATTTGCAAACGCATACATTTTGATAGACTTTGGACTATGTTTTTTATTTACCTTTTGGAAAAAAAAACAGCAAAATATACTAGACCAAATAACACCAGGAACTTCTGGCTGAAGATTAAGCACGTTTTTTCTAACACCCCCAAACGTATGAGTAATAAAAAATCAACTTTAGGAACATAATGCATACACGTTTGAATACCAGTATGATAATACTTGCAACTAATATCAAAGAAATGCCTTATGTGAATTTGCTTCAAATGCAAACATATTTGTAGAGGAAATAATAGCTGATGGGGTTTGCTTTCTTTTTACGAAATAATATTACTTATATGTATGTCACGGTGTCAGAAGCTCCTCATAAGGGTTTCATTGTGAAAAATAGGCTGCGAATAGTTAATATTAACTAAGTATATATATTGCTTTGATCGAAATCAACCCGAAACGAGAGCATAACTCTTTGTAATTCGGCTGTAATTTGGAATTCCAGAGCGGTCTGGATATAGCAGTACTCGACTGGAGTAGGATATGTAAATCATTTTCGGGAAATTAAACTTTTACTGATGGATGAGCCAAATGAAATTTGAGGCAATGAAACACATTCTCCGTCAGTGGTCAATTCGATAACACAGGAGGACTCGCTGATTCTCTTCGAGCTGTTGATACTAAGGCGCTTGTGGAGTTCCTACGAGCACTAAAGTGGGTCAGAAGCTGAGTAAACGGTCCACTAACTAATCCACCCTCTGATGCAATGAATTATAATATTTATCATATCATGTATAATATTCTATTCAAACCAAAAAAAATACACTGCCCATTTAAAACTTAACTTGGGCATAACTCTGTACTACAATTACAATTTTAATTAGTAATACTTATTCGTCATGGTAGCTACATTATTTTAAATACTCATACGCCTGGATGTATATGTGTATTATTTAAATGGTATGTGGACTGTACAATTTTAACAACGCATAACAATACATATTATATTTGTCAAATTTTTTTTACTGTGGTCAACAAACCTCCTTTGTCATCAAAATATATTATCGTCCCTAACTTCATCCATTTTTCACGCTTCATTAAAAAGCAAAGCAATTTGAAGTTAATTTTCCAACTAAAATTTATCTTTCATTTACATGTCTGCTTTATGTAGATATCAAATAAGACGTGACGTGACATTAACGTCACTTTATCTACGGCCACATTCAAAATACGGCCACAGAAGTAGAACTGGCATCCCAAGATGTATGTAATGCCACAATTGTTGCGAAACTTTAAGTACGAAATGTATCGTTGGCAACCACAGAAAACAACATTGCAAAGTACACAAAATGTTGGCCAACTGATAAACGTGCAATGACCAGAGCCCATAACAAAATTTACGGTGAAAACCTTTTGGTTGTATCGCACAAATATGGCGTGATGTTTTGTTGAGAGACCCAACAACTGTACCACTTACATTTAATGTCTTCCAAAGAAAAACATCACGAAATATTTTGTGTACTGACCATTTGACAAGATGTTAAGTTTCAAGGGACCTTCAAATATGAAACGGATATAAGAAAACTTAAAATATTGTATGATATCCTTTGAAACCCATTTCAAAGTCTTAATAATAAACAAGCAGAGCACAAAAAGTTGATTGGAAAAATAACACCACCTATTGTTGTCCACTTTATTTAAAGCATACTTAAGGACGCAAAAATTTAAAAAAATGTAAGGCATACTTAAAGGCGCAAAAAATTAAAGCATATTTAAAGGCACACTTATTGCAAAATCTGCTGGTTATCTCAGTATTTCTGAAGATAGTCTGCAACGTCAAGGCAAAAGAAGCCGTGTTTGTTGAAAACTTCTGAAGACTAAAACGTGACAGACAACAAGAATCAAAAAAGCAGCAAATCTTCAATTCATAAAAACTATGCTAGCAAACATATGCATAGTTCCTGCAATATGTTGCTCGGCCGTTTTTTCAGCATGTATACTATCCATTAAAAATCGATGTCCACCTTTTAGACTCTTTCATTAACAGTCGATATGGTATCAATGAATTTATCCAAAGATACTTGAGGTCTAATATGGGAGTATAAAACCGCACGCAAATTCACTTGATTTAGAACTTAATACTACCAATTGGCATGAGCTAGTAGTGGCTATTGTTTAAAAAGAAATTTTTGTCAGGCAACACATTTTGAATTATTGTGCTCCTAAAAGTAGATAGAAGATATTTTGTAATTTGCAGACTCACTGATAAGGATCTACAGCTTGTACCGAATACATATGGTTAAGCATTAAGAAGATTTGTTAAGTAAAATTATCCACTCATGTTGGTGTCACCAGGGAAGGTGTTCGTCGTCGAGTTTAGTGAAAAGTTGTTATTTTAACTAGTTGGAGATGGGTGTTAGTCATGTGATTGTCGTGAATTATCTGTTAGTAACGGGTGAATTTGAATAGAATCAATTTTTGTTCACATGAGCGTGCGTGAATGCGAGTTGTGAACAAATGTATGAGCGACCATCTTTCTTTCGTGAGCACGCATGACTTTTAGCCAAAACTTACTCACGTGCTAATCTCTAGATCAGACATGTGCAAACTGACACAAACGCATTTCAAATCAGTTTTACGAATTTTGCGACTGTGTTAAGTTGAACGGAGCAAGCAGAACAAAAGCAGAGAAAACAAAAGTAGTACACTGAGTAAAAAATTAAAATTAAAAAAATTAAAAATTAAAACTAAATCTTAAAAAAAAAATCAAATATCGACATCTCCAATGATTATTTCCATTTATGATTTTTGCCATTTACAAACATAAAAATTTCTTTATATTCGTCCATGGCAATTAAAATTTATTTTTTAAGTGTAGTGTGAATGCAGAACAGCAACTGACTTCGAATCGGTAAACAAGCAGCAAGCTTTCGGACATGTTGGTGTGAAAAAACGATCAAGGTACTATCGGTG
The DNA here is from genome assembly GCA_963931995.1 of Phaonia tiefii. Taxonomy (NCBI): domain Eukaryota; kingdom Metazoa; phylum Arthropoda; class Insecta; order Diptera; family Muscidae; genus Phaonia; species Phaonia tiefii. Next base: position 8,441,578 of record OZ008370.1, read on the forward strand.
TGAAAACACGATGACTCAAAAGAGTACTAGCTGCACATCTATGCTCTAGATTGAACCCATTTTGTCATGTAGAAGAGTATCGCAGGCTTACCACTACATAATCAAGCACAGTAAGTTATTTGGTCTTTGTAGGATAAATACAGGGCAGGGTAGAAAATTTTTTTTATTTGAGAATAATAGTAATAATAATAGAATAATCTATAAAGTTTTTAACACGAGAAAAATATGCGTATATATTGGATTTTATAAAAGTCATCTTCATTAACATATTTGGTATAACCAACATCATCAGCACCACTATCATCTTCGTCATTATCAGCACCAGTTTATTAATTTATGTTACCCCTAAAAGTATACTTTGTTAAATACACTCTCACGAATTGCAAACATGAAGCGATATATAATTTATTTAACTAATTTCAAATCATTTACAACAAATTCAGATGTCTCAGAACTTTATTATTCATGGCTATTGATAAGGTTTTAATTTAAAAACAATGTTTGTAATTTATTTTGCCCCTAAAAGTCTACTACATTCCTCAGAATTGGTAACTTAAAGTAAAATATAGCTTATTAAAGTTACTACAAATATTATAGGGATATTTATTAACAGATAACGACAGATACAATTATATTTTGATATATTTTGTTTTGCAATAACAAACCCTGAAAAGTGTGCTCTAATTTATAAATATTAACTAATAAATTGCAAATTACAATTTTCCACCATCAGTAGTAAAACTACATGGAATGCGTCGAAAATAATTTGTTACTGTGTTTTCTGATAATTAGATTATTTTTAAACTCTTTACACAAGATTTAAGGGAATACTTCTTCTCAAGGGAACATATTCATAATAGCTATGACAGGTTTGTTAAAAGTAGGCGAATTTTTTGTGCAAAATTTAGCATTCATATTCAACCCTTCATAGCATACAATCCTTGGCATAGCATACTTTGGGGCATTTTGGCAGTTTTAAGAAATAAAGCTCAACATGTCATTATTTCTACGTTACTCACACTTGACGTAGGGTATTTTAAGTAATACCTTAAACACTGATGTTTGAAACTAACAGCTTCTTAATTAATCAAGAAGAATGTCAATTGTAATTGGTACAAATCGCTTATAGTTACTGATACGAGTATAGCATCAAAACATAACTCCGAATAAAGTATTAGACTGTTAGAATTCCGAATGAAGTATGAGACTGAATTATGCCAGCTCTGTTGCCAGTTGTTAAAACCGAACTGTTGCCAGTTGTTAAAACTCTATGTTCTTCTTCATATGTTCTTCCCGTTACAGACTTGGTTCTGTTGCCGGTTGTTAAAACTCTATGTTCTTCTCCATATGCTCTTCCCGTTACAGACTTGGTTCTACCCAGTATTGTCTTGAACCCATATGGAAATCAAAGACCTTTCACTTGATATCCTTTGATTTATACTTTGATTTATAAATCCTATCGCATTTTAATCTTTATGTACACCATACATACATAATCTGCAACAACTGTTGCATATCTAAAAGGCGAAATAGCTTCATTTCAGATATGCAACAATTTTTCGCATGCAATTTCAGTACAGTTGTTCCTTCTTCTTTCAGTTAATATGAAATTCATATACATTTACTACTACCAACCTATTTGACATTCCTGTATAATTCGTTGATGTCATGAATTGTTGCATGCACTAGGGCATTTCACGTGTTGTATATTTTCAGGCATGGTATAACAAACTACTTCAAATCTTCTCCACAAAAACTGTAAAGCATTAATTTTATTGATGTGTAACTTTTTATGGGAAATTTGGCAAAAGTACAAAAAGTGTGCACGAATGCACAAACGATGTACACAAATATATGAATTACAAATATAAAATGGCAAGATAAGAACGATAGGAAAATAAATTTCAATAAATTAAAATCAGTGTGAGATATCAAATTGATTCTGGCGTTATTTTGACACTGCGGTCAGTCCAATTTTTGGTGAATCTGTCCAATATGTGCAACATTATTCCAGCAATAGCATATCGAATGTTGGATTCGACCTCGTCCACAGTGACTGGCTTGTCAGCGTAGACTATGAACTTGATGTAGCCCCAGAGAAAATGATCGAGAGGTGCCAAGTCTGCCCAGACCAACTCGTTGCGATCAAGAAGCGGGATACAATGGGTAAAAATAAAAAACAAAATGATTAAAAGAGCATATATTTAATTAAAATAAAACTAAATATATAAAATAACGAACTTTATTTTATAAATAATAATTTTTTTTTAAATTCAAGTCAGAATGAGTCACCAAAAAGTGGGACAATCTCTCAAAACCGCACCAAACAGCTAACATTTGTGGATGCAGTGATGCTTGGTTCAATACTTGTGGATTGTGTTCGCTTCAATAACAGCAATTTTACTTGCTGACATAGCCCCTGAGCTAAAAAATGGGTCTCGTCCGAGAAGATGATTTTTTGTCAAAAACCGAATCTAGGGCCAAGATTTCGAGCACCCAATTAACGCACTCACGGCGTTGTCGATGTTTCACAACAGATTCTTTACAAAATACTATTATTGTCTGGGTATGTAGGCAATCACTCACCGTACAAGACGAACGGCTACGATTTTAAAACGAGGGATATACACAATTAGAAACAACAGACACAACATCAAAAGTATTCACAAACAAATATACTTATACATGCAACCAAAAACTCACAGTCATCGAAAAAATCTGAAATCATTTCATTTACACGTATGATTTTTCACTTCTAGCACGTGTCTTGATGATAGACCGATTTTTTTTATTTTCCTGGATCATCCTTTTGCTTCTGTTAACTTGAAAAAACTTCGCATTTCTTCCTTGTATGTAAGTACATCTTTTCACATATACACATTTCATTCGAAGTAGCTCACCATTATCTTTCTTACATATGCTTCAATTGATTGGCATTTTTTCAATATCTGTTGCATATTTTTCAGAATGAATACTAAATAACTGAATTGCATATGTTAAAGACGCCTGTATGAATACAATAATGATGAATAAAAACACATTGTATACAATAAGAAGATTGAGGGAAGTGCTTGCATACATAAAGGCTAACAGTATTGAATAACTTAAAGCATAAAGAAAGTTTGTATATATTTGACACTTAGGAATATCAACACTTTTTTATGGCAAATTATAGCATACTTTACGGTGTTGTTTTAAATTGTCATACCTGTCATGCAGTTATAAAATACATAATTCTTTGTCACTGACTGGATGCTTAGGGATTAGGTGGAATATACTTTCTGTCAAAGCCAACCAATTTAACAGAACCAAACAGATGTGTAGGCAGTCGAAAGATATAAACAGAATATGCATAAGAATTTCCAGATAGTTTGAATTTCGTTTCTTAGCTGAATAAACTTTCATTCAACTTTCATTGCACACTTTTTGGGTTAATCATGGATCATTTTTGTTCGTAAACTTTTGCAACCATATTTGGACTAAAATCTTAGGGCAGCTTTTGTAAAAGAATTGGTTTCTTTATTTTTGGGTGTTAATCTAAAGTTTTTTAAACATATGTTAAGAATATTTTACTAAAGGGGTTTAATGCTAATTTGTTGTACTAACTTGATTTATTAAAAATAAGTTACGTGTGTTCTTAAATTATTGCCTTTAACTAACTTCAAATACGAAATAATATTCCTTAGCATCATTGTTACATAACACTTTTATATTGCATACTTTTAGTTGCTTTGTTTCCCGCTATGTATTATATACATAGGCAATAAATAAAACTGTTGCATATTTTATGGAGCAGCCTGGTAAAGACATGTTCTCCAGCAAATTGTTCAGTAAATGATATATGACCTACAAAGTTAACCGTAAACTAAACCTTACGAGTCCTAAGGTGAATAAACCTAACCCCCCAATGAGTGATGATTGCGGGTTGATGTTATGTGACTGATAAGGCACCTAAGGCTGTGTATCATTTTGTATGGTCCAGGTAACATTTAGATGACCTAAGTGGCTACGTGCGCTATATTAGTAGTGAATAAACTGCATAAAAAATACACAAAGCAACATTTGTTCTTGGAATACATAAAGCATAAGGGTCCATACAACCATAAAAAAATTTATGGTGAAATACAAATCGGTTTGTTCTCCTGGGACTGTATGACTAACAGGTTATTTTATTGCTGCTTCAATTCGGCATTTTGGGTCACTTGTCAGTCGATAACAGATCTGAATACTAACTTGACTTACTTGCACTTTTATTTCATCATTTTCATTTCAATCACGTGCTGCCTACTTTTATGTGACATTTATAACCAAAACTGTTGCTTTTGGTTAGGCGCAATACAAGGTTACTTAAGGACAAGCAGAGCACATTTAGAGTAATTTCATGACAAATGTAATGCTTGTGATGATTTGTATAACATTAAAAAGCGAAGAAGTCAAAAAATTGTCTTTTATAGACAACTCATGCATTTCAAATGAGTGTATTTATGAAATTTAAGCTCGAACAATTTAATTTTTGAATATGAATTTTTTTTTTAATACAACGCAAAATAAGACTAAAGATAAAGAAGGCGTTAAAATAGCGAAACGAAATAGATATCATATGAGAGCTATTTAGCCACCAACTCGCAAATGTAAAACAAAAAAACCTCATTTATTTCAAAGGACATAATACGTGGGAGCTGAGTTCTGCTGTCTTCGTACGACAAGGTTCATTTAACAATTTCCCTCTGTGCTTAACATTGACAGGATACAGTAACACAGCGACAAAGTTGAGTTATTATACATCTGGTGTGTGGGTCGAGTGTAGTCTAGCTCCACTGCTACTTAACCTTGGGACAGCCTCTTTTGTTTAGTATCTGCCTTCCATATGACTGCGTTGCTCTTGATATCTTGTAATACATGGCTATCTAGTTGGCTATGCCATTGTTGTTTCGGCTTTAATATTAGCAGAGTTCATTAACTTTTTGCCGACAGTACTTAGTGATATATGACAATAATGTCTGGACATTAAGGAATTTTTTAAATTTTTAATATATTAGCCAACAATTCAATGTCATTAAATTCAATTTATTTTATTATTTTCTTGTTTAAAATTTTAAAACAATTACACAAATATTGCATATCTTACAGAGCTCCTTTTATTCGACACCAAGAATTATCAGAGACACGAACCATTTTTGAAATACACTACATATCCTAGCATTACGTTGGAAAATCGGCTTAAACTTAGCTGAATGTGCGTAATTATGTCAGAACATCGGGCAGTATTCTGGCCATAGCACATATTTTGCAAATAATTCACAAAATGTAACAAAAAAATTACTTCTCTTAATATCCGTTGAAGTAGTCGTTGCTTTTAATTACATATAAGGTGCCTTCCGATATGATATAATAAAATGGAGAATAATTTAAATGAAGAAAAATATAAAGATAAGGATAAGGACAAGGATAAAGTGCGACTTTTTATGCAGTCAGTAAAAATGTTCACGAAGTTCAAGACTGTTATTGTTTGGCTCAAAGAATTTGATCTAGGAACCGTAACGGTCCAAATGAAGATGCTGTTCCGTCTTCTCTTCATCTTTTTCCATGCGTTGTCCCTACTTCATTCATCGTTTATTTAAGCCCCTAAGTAAATCTATATTAATTTTGACGAAATTCAAATTATTTTCAAAACTCTCGCCACATAAACACGGACACATATTCGATCTTTGCTTCGATTACACGAAATACGTGAGAGCCCTTCTCATGCGTACTTTTATTGTAAATTGCGAAGCTTTTGAAGGCGAAAGACACCCGCTCGTTGCCACCACACCTATACTTATACATTAGGAGTATAACGCCATCTGTTGACTTCATGAGCACGTCATCTGTTACATTCAACGGCAACGTTAGAGCAACAGCGTCATCTGGAGGGCAATAGCAACAACACGAAGTTGTCGAAAGCCGACCATCAGCTGATATTAAAATTAACGATCACAGCTGTGATGGCTAACATCTGCTACCAGCATTGAGTGTATGAAAGGCGGATCAACTTAGTACTCGGGGCGATTCTGTCTGCAGACGTCGAAGAGCCAACATATCCTTAGTTAGTAATGAATTAGACACCTAAAGTGTGGGATTGAATTCAAACGTAGACATTGTAGTAATCTCTAGCTGGTCACCCTCCCACTAACTACCTTTTCCATGGATCAAGCCGGAGATTCCCTGTCTGTGGAGTCTTGAACTTGTTACTTCCCCCTCTGGTTGAAGCCAGAGATTTTCTGGCTGTGGGTCTTGAAGTTCGTACCTGCCTTTATCCTGGTTTAACCAGAGATTCCCTACTGTGTGGTCTCGACCTTATTGCCTACCTCTCCCGTTGGTTCAAACCAGATATTATCTTTCTGTCGGTTCTATAACTTGTTACCTGACTTTTCCCTGGTTGCCGTTTGTTTCCCCCGGTGCGAGTCAGCGATTCCCTGCCTGAGGGATTTTTACCGCTTTGCCTACCTCCCCCGATAGTTGAAGCCAGAAATTCAATATTTAGCAATATTTCAGAGATACAATATTTAGCCACGAAAAAGCTTTTCAAAATACCGTTTGGAACCGTTGTAAAATTATAGGTTTCAATCAGTGAGCATAAAACTAGAAAGCGCACAGCTCACTGGTTGTGGGATGTAACGATGGGGAGAACGATTTTTTTATTCATGTGTTACTTGTGTGTTCACTTTTGGAACTTTTGTATAAACTTTTTTGTACTGTTTGAACCTTTATTTACCTTCACGTGCATGTTTTGTACTTTTGTGCACACTTTTTGTATATTTTGTGCACTTTTTGTACTTTAGTGGACACTTCATGTACTTGTGTGTACTATTTCTGTCACAGAAAATTTTGTCGAACCGGATTTCAGTGCCCTCTCTTAGACATTTTAAGCCAAAAATATTTGTTGTGCACATATTTCAAACCAACCATATAACCTGTAAACAAAGGTTGTTATAACGTCTCAAAACTAGTTTAGCCAATTCTAATGTCTGTTCGTCTCTCAAGGAAAATGTGTTTAAAGTACAATCACTATATGTCTGCCTTCCACTTCAAGAAAGAGCAGATGCCAATCGTTGTTTTTCAGGTATTCATTTGGATTAAACTCGCAAGTTTGGTTTCGTCACACTTCATTTAAAATTTTAATCACCGCTACTTGTTTTTGAACCTGGAGTTCTATGTCCATTTCTAAAGGTGTACTTTCCTAAATATATTTTTGAAAGACTGCTTGTACTCGCTCCTATAGCCCTGTTAATTAATATTAGAATCGAATCAGCGTTTCATCTGCAATAGTCGTACAAAACATCAAGTGTGTCACGCAATCACGACAATAACATTGATTGATTCCACAAAAAGGATTTAATAAAAGTGCGTTAAAGGAAAATGTTAACAACCCAAACGACCTTTACTATATATAGCTTAACTAAATCGCTTAAAGGTCAAAGGAATGTAAAGCCTTCATTGATTGTAAAAGTCAAATACTACAAAAGCAAATCGTTGCCTACCTTAAGGATGCTGATTTTTCAAAAGCAACAGTTTACGCTTCATTATGTAAATATGGCCAATAAGACTTAGTATCTTACGATATCAACGTTTAATCGGTCTATTTATTATTAAGGTAATTTTGGAATAATGTCTCAATTACAGGATATAAAAGGGTAAATATATTTGCATAATTTTAGGACGTTTTGTACCTATTATAAGCAGACACTTTAAATATAGATAATAGAAATACAAACCAACAAAAGAGAACACTTTTGGAAAAGCTGTCATTATATAAACCCCTCAATAATTTGTTTTTCACAATTTTTCTTTTACTTTATTCCTTTTTATCTGTCTGTTATGATTTAATATTTAGTCTAGGACATTTGGCAGACAGTCCTCACCAAGGGAATAATAATCTAATATTTCAATTTCAATGAATTAAACGATTACACTTAAATGTCTTGTCAACAAATCATATCACAAAATTGCAGGCATACTTTAAGGATTACAGAAGAAAATTTGCATATTGTAAGGCCTATATCTTTAATACATTTATAATTGTGAAAGGCATTAAAGAATTATTGCGATTGGATTAACGAAATGAAATTTATTTAGGGTACTATAAAATTGTGTTGTTTATCAGCTTAGCTTTTGCTTGATATATCACACAATCAAGCAGATTTTTGAGAGCTCACACAACTGTTTATTATTATTATCCAATATAAATATACTACATACATTTATGCAGTATTTTTTTCAAAATCCAATATTACTTTACACAAAAACAAATATATATATATTGTGTGCTAGCAATGTAGATGTATGAAAAATATTAACTTTAATAGTATGAACAATATAATTTCAAATTGCATATTTTTAGGCTTAAGCTGTAAGTTTTTAAGTTGTTTTAGTAAGTTTCTTCTTACATATATAATTTCGCCCGTTTTTCTGTCATAAATCTTTACCTTATCGTAGACAATATAACGTTTTATAATTACAGATAAGCTATAGCTATTTCTAACGCCAAACTCAAGGAGAAACTGACGCCCAAATGTATACAACATAAATTGCCTTATATCGTCACTACGTTCGTGAGGACTTTTTGTCTACAAACATCGATAAAAAAAACTCAATTACACTTATTGGAGGAAATATATAGAGTAGTTTGGATCCGGATATAGTAAGATAACCTTTCATATCGTATTGTAATCAGACAAAATTATATTAATATCAATCATCATGTGATCAGTTCAATCATAATATAATTCTCTCTTAATCGTGTTATGATCAGTACTATAACAATATTATTATCTGTCAAGTATAATATCATAAAATATCATAAAATAATTGTCACCCGGCATGATCAGGCACTAACATAATATAATTACCGCCAATTATAATAATATCAGCTGAAATCATAATATAATGTTGTCCCAATTATTCGTTCTATACGATTTTTGAAACCGGTTCCGACACCAATGGTTGTTCTTAACGCATCAGTGATGACTCTTCGTGATGACTGTGATGACTTCGAAAATCCTAATGAAAGAAGTCTGGAACGGAGCACATGGTTCGGCATGTAAACAGTCGCGCGAGCTGTGTGTGAAGTTGCACCATCACATTGGAACCACATGTGCTTCAGCCCCAATTAATCAATTTGCAGCAATAAAAACTCGTTGATCATGGTTCTGTATCGCCAATCAGCCAGAGTAACCGTGTTATCCACGGCGTCCTCGAAAAAATAACGCCCGTTGAAACCTCCGAGGTAAATAGCGCCCCCTGCAGGGACTTTTAACGGATGTAATGGCTTTCCGTGAATGATACTTGAATTCTTAGTGCCCAGAAGTGCAATGTTTGTTTGTATTAGTATCCGCTTAAATGAAAATGGATCGTTCACTGCGTCATTGAGGTTCAGAAGAGCGAGTGCTTTGTTTGGACGCGATTATCGGTCTGCCAGCGGTAGTAGATGGACTGCCCGCACTTTGTAAGGGAATACCTTCAAGTCTTTCACCAAAATGTGCTGCTTACAATTACAATATGATCAGTACAATCGTAATATAATTGCCTCCCAATTATAATATGATTAGCTACAATCTCCCTATCATAATGTTTTCAGACACAAATCATAACAAAATTGGCTATCATGATTTAATATAATCAGCTACAATCGTAATATAATTGTCTTCAAATCATAACATAAACAGTAAAATCATACTATAACTATGTCCCAATCAAAATATGATCAACCGTAATGATAATACAATTTTCAAATCATTATATAGTTGCACAATCGCAATATAATTGTATTCCAACTGTAATATAATCAGCACAATTGTAATGTAATTGTCTCCAAATTAGATTATGATCAGCTAAATATCTTCCTATCACAATACGTTCAGCGACAATCAAAACAAGATTATCTATCGTGACTATATATAATCAGCTACAATCATAATTTAGTTGTCTTCCAATCATAACGTAATCAGTAAAATCTTAATGTAATTGCCTCTCCATTATTATTTGATCAACTGCAATCATAATATAATTGCTCAATCATAAAATAATTGCACAATCGTAATATAGTTGTTTTTCAATTAGAATATGATCAGTAAAATATAATATAAATACCGCCCAATTATAATATGCTCAGCTACAATCATAATAAAATTCTTTCCACGTTTTGCTGTCATAAAACTTAACTTCTTCTTGTATGGTCTCATTGTCTTTATCATTTTAGATAAGATATATGTTTTTAAGGCCTAAGTTAAGGAGAAATTAGCTCCCAAAAGTATACAATATAGAAAGGTTTATATCATAATCACATTCGTGAAAGCATTTTGTCTACACAAATCGATACAAGTCATTTTACACTTATTTGCTGATATAGACAGAATAGTTTCAGGCCAGCACCGGAGTTCTGTAACTGTTTAACGACAAATATCGGTAGTTAAATTATAAAACTTCATTTAATTTCAAAACAAAATTTCAGAATTGGATCAATTTATCTATTGATTCCAGTCGTTAAAAAGTTACGGAAAATGTTAGTACTATTTAGCTTTAGTGCGGCCGTCGGTGGTGCAATAGAAAGTATTCACGGCTCCTGAACTAGAAACCGTGGCTTCGATCCCTGTTCTAACCACCTTACATTTCTTTCGATGACGGCCACAACGCTTAGTGACGGCAACACTATTAATTAATCAATAGCCATGAAAAAGCTGTAGCATATCATTAGGCTTTTTGCATCTCAGAGCTTGTAGTTCTATAAAAATGTTGGTGGGCGAGTTAAACATAAAATAGATTTCGTTGTGTGTCCATCTGCTGGTACTTAAGCTCCAAAGCGTAAGAGCTCTTCATTTAAATTTAATGTTCTCGAAATCCTAAAAGTATGCTTTAGTATAAATTTCTCTGAAAATATATGTAATAGTGTTTCTTACTAAAACTTATAGTCGAACTATCCGCAACAAAGGGTAAGTTAATCTACAGATACTGTAAAAGATGATGTGGTTTAACCTTTGCATTTATATCCTTCAACGCATCCTTTTCACCCACTGTGTGAATGTTCCACAACCAAGCCTTTTCCGATACGCTATGTTCAGCTCATGTCTCCTTAACTGAATCTGTAAAAATCTGTGTAAGATCCTGACAGTATACATGTTGTTAAATAATTGCTTACATATATGTTCTCTTATGTTACTATGGTAATTAAGGAAATAAAATCTTGTTAGACGTTGTCATTTTGACTTTCAACCCATCTTAACCCCTCCGACTACTCAACTATGTACGAGCAAAATGGTTATCTATGATTTCACACATTTAACCAAAACATTCTTAATGTACCGTCAACAAAATGTCATACTTAAGGATTAAAAAAATACAAGTGAAAGAAATTTCTCGAGGATATTTTCAGTAAGAACATAAGTTATTCTTTTTATTTATTTCGACAGATGGTGCCTTGACTACAACGACTTTCTTATGTGAGTTTTCATTGAAAAACGTTAAGTGTTTTGAAAAATAATTAGATATTTCGTGTTTGTTAATGTTTAAAGTGCTGGCAAACGCCTAAAGGTATGCAATATTTTCCTGCCACATTTTAATAAATCTTAACTCTCACATAGTACATGGCAATGGGAAGATATAACACTCTTAATGTTCTTTATATAAGATACAAGTAATGTGACATACTGCTCAGCGCCTGATGTAAATTAATTTATGCCCTTTTGCTTGATATGTCCTTTTGCTCCTTAAAGTAGGCTTCATTTACTGTCATCACTTATCTTTAATTATGTAAGTGCTTAATGGAGTAAAAGAAAGTTTTATGGTGATTCATTATGTTATAAATATTTCGGAATATTAGTGGTAAAATGTTCTTTACTCTTACCTAGATGTACAGACACGAAATCTCCTAAAAGTATGCCAAAATTTATACATTACTAATAATAATATTAATAATAATAATAATAGTAATAGCAGTAATAATAATAATATGCACTTAGTGACAGATCAGAAATGGGAAACAAATGTCGTTAATATGACGGGCTTCAATTTCAGACAGTGAAGAGTTCGTTACAATGAAGCGACACTGGTTGCGCTTCACAGATATGTTGCGGCCGGCATCATTTTTGAAGATATATGGACCGATGATTCAACAGCCCATAAACCACACTAAACATTCGTTATGTCTCTATGTAATGGCAGCTCTTGAACCTCTTCGGTTTGCTCTTCAATCTAAATATGCTAAGTTGGCTTATTGACATAGCCATTACGCCAGAAATGGGGCACATTGCTGAACCAAACGTTGGTCGAAAACAGTGAATCTTTTTCATGCTTTTCAAGAGTCAAATGACTGATGTTTTGTCGGGCCAAATTGTTTTGACTCCAGTTTTCGTTTCTGTTCCAGATAATTAAGTGAAATAAATTATATATACATATATTATATTAGACATATCTTAATAAAAGTCCATTAATATTTTCTCTCATATAACGTTTACCATACTGAAGTGCCAGAGTAAGATAATCTGTCAAACATCTTATTAGTTAAATTGTTACACGTAAAACACCTAGTGATATGCTACATTATAACTATGTTACAAAATCATATCCATTTTCCTAATAGTATGCAATTTTTTTCTGATGGATGGCGTTGCCTTTAGATATCCAGTTGAAACATTAGGCGTTCCTGTATAATGTGAAATTTTTTACAATCAAACTTTTAGTAATTTTTTCTTGTACAGTATTATGTTTATTTTTAAGTTCTTTACCCCTTAACGTAGGCACTAGTTGGCTATTAACAGTCTCCCAAAGATATTTTGTATTAATATTGTATAGGCTTTTCTTACATCAACAGAAATTATTAACCGCCCTAAAAAGGATTTATTCTATACTTAATTTTCTTAATGTAGCAAAGGAGGCCTAAGGATATTCTTTGGCTAAATTATCTTATGTCTTCCTTTTTGTACATTATCCCCTTTAGTCTCGTTGAATATACTTACACATACAATTCCTTTGATTTCCTTATGTCTTATTTACATTTTTTTGTTGCATACTTCTTAGTAATCAGAGCTCCTTAAGGTTGGGGTTTTTTTCAGTGTCATCATCTGCCTTAAATAATGTATCAGCTTAATTGAATAGGAGGTCTAGCTTTTTGAACTAACCACATAGTTATAAGCGTTTAATATTGGGGATATCTCCCCAAACTTATGCCACATTTTATTATTTAATAAAGTGAATGCCTAATGATATTGCACACATAAATGGAGTCACCACTAATGATACTTAGGCATATTAAATATATTTGTATCTGTGACACAGTTTTAAAAAACCCGCGTAACCATTAGTCGTATATCACTACACACTAAAAAAACGGCTCCTGTAACATTATGTAGGAACCATGTATATGGTTGGAACACACATATACTTACGTGGAAGCATTGTTTTCATGAATTGAATGCTGTTGCCTTTATGCAGCATGATGCTGTTTTGTTTGTTTGTTGTCCATCACGTTTTTATTTTCAGCAGTTTACAACAAACAATTTGAGTCACACAAACATATATTAGAACATATTAATCATTGTGTCTTCCACAAAATAATATTGAATAGCAAACATGATGTGTTTGGACACAAGTATACTATATTTGCGACAAGCTACAAACACGTTATATTTGCATCCAAACAATTACAAACAATTTCAGTGTGTGGGGAATAAGATACACAAATGCAACTGAAATAATTATCCTAATGACTCTGGCACCATTACATGCAAGTATTTAAAATCAGGTGTAACTGACATTAGGAAACTACTCATCTACAGTGATATTTTGGGAATGATAGAAAAGGTTCGTCTACCCGTCACTGCCATCTCGCAGAGGGCTATTCCCTTCGAATTCCTGTATCCTTCGCGTTTCACCTTATTATATATAATATCGATTGACATAACACCAGCGACCACTTACGATGCTTTCTCCGAGATGGAAGCCTCGTACTAACTTCACTGCGGTCAGGCGATATATTGGCGCCAACAGTTTATTCCGTACTTTCACTGCAAACCCGAATTCATGATATCAGTGCTACTTGGGGCCTCCAGTGTTTGGCCTGATACGTGCCACAGAAGCCTGAATCCCTACCACTTTATTCGATCCTTAATTCACGTGGCATGTGAGATTTAGGCGCTGTCCAACTCCAACGCCAAGATATTTGATAACCGACGAAGAGTGTACCATATGATATCCAACCCGTACCCTTATCTGATCCACATTCGTGCGACTGCTTACGAGTATTAAGGCCGCACCCGTCTTGGGCTCTACCAGCTTCAGTGCCGCTTCGACTAGGTTGGGTGATGGTAGCTGTAGAAGAACGGTTCACTTGGATTTATTTGTCCATTGTACTACCACTGGCTAACGAGATTAAGCGCTAGCTCCACCGGAGAACAATTTTATGTACCCCAAGATGCTGAATATATTGTCCTCGCCAATCTAAGATGTTTCCCCAGGTCCCTAAATATCTTATAGTAGAAAGTAGTGCTGGGCACGTGCAGAGGAAATATTCAGTGGATTTTTCCTCTTCTTCATCATTACAGCATCTACAGAAGTCATTTTTCCTGATCTTTAAATAAATAATTAGTTTCCCCTTATATCCCATGAAGGGATAGGAGAGAGCTTCTAACAATCAGTGATCTGTACGCTTTATAGTCTTACACTCACCGATTGGGACCTACAGTTTTACACCGGTTCTGAACGATATTTTGACAATCGTTTTCATGGCTAAGTACTCGATAGTGAAGCCGTCACTAAGTGAGGCGACCGTCGTCGAAGGAAATGTAAGGTTGTCAGAGCAGGGATAGAACCCACGTTCTCATGTACAAGAGTAGTGAACCATTGCCCTGACCTTTAGTGTCCGTCAAAACTGAAACAAGCATTGATACCTTGGTCCTGACTAGACACAGACACTACGACCGGGAATCGTAGCCATATGACACCATTGTACATCATGTTCCACAGAAGAGTTTCCAAGTGAAGAGGGTCAAGGAGTCGAGAAGTTGCTCGAAATAATTTTCAAAGGAAAAGAGTCAAGGACCGATCGTTTTGGAACACCTGCAGTTACTTTATAAACCTCTACAGGGTTGTTTCTAAAGTCGAGAATGTACATAGGTATCTGCATTCTTACCAGGGCACTTCTTACTTGCTGAAGACATTCCTCACGTCACTTTACTACTTGTCGTATTGCACCAACCGTACAACGTGGCATCCTGATTGCTTAGTGCCGACGAGAGGCAATTGATTTGCGCTCCACAATCTGTAACAAACGATCATAAATGATTATCTCCAGTACCAATACCTGTCCAACAGGAATATCGGTCGGTACGAAGACGACCCATCAGGTGGACTGCTCCCCTTTAGACGAGTACCAACCGCTGATATGACTGATGATGAAGAAGTCTGGTCTCCTGATGTTTGCTGTATTCAACGCCTTATTCGATATCCCATCCGTGGCCAGAGATTTTCTGTCGCCAATTTTCCTGCAAGCTGACATTTACATTCTAACATGTTGGTGAAGAGGATATTTTCTTCTTCTTGGAAATATGAGTGTCACGATGGTACAGAGCATTTAAAACCAGATAAGCTGAGAAGAATTGTGGCCCTTCATATTCGTTAGGACTACCCTGGATGCCGTTCCCCAAGAGTTTATGTACATCTCCTGACATATGCGTTTAAAGGACTCCTTTTTCCTTTTCGGCAGTTTTAAGCATGCCACATTGTACCGAGCTTGCACGGTATTAAAATTGGATCCCCCGATCTTTTTATACTTTTCAACACGCTTTAAAAAACACTAGTATTTAGCTATGAAAAAACTTCTCATAATACCGTTTGAAAACACTGGAAGCTCTCCCCAATCCCTCCATAGGATGTAGCGGGAAGCCTTTTTTGATAATCAATCTCAGTTCCTTGCTCAATTATGTGTTCCAAGTTTTGTGTATATAATAGGCAAATACTCTACAGATTCTCAAACAAAAAAGTTAAAAAATTTCTACATCACATAATTAATTTTGTGCTAAATCTTAAGTCTTTAACGCATGCTGCACTTTATTTTCTTATAAGATTTTTCATAATAATAGCCATTCAAATTAGAGAATTCATTTTTACTTCTCGCAGATTATTTTCCACCTTAAAGTATGCTATACATATTGCTAATCTTAACTCCTAACAGTACACAGTTCCCCTCTTTGACGTTTAAACACCTTTGCAAGATAATTATAAATAAAAATGTTAAGCATTTAAAAACAAAAACTTAAAATTTTTAGAAATTCTTTAAGATCCGTTTGACCACAAACTGTGGCCACCGAAAATTATGGTTAACAAACCACATTACATATGAACATTATCTAACACTGCGAACAAGGGTCAAATGACAGATTTCACGGGGCTAAACACTCTGGTTAATGGAGACGAAAATGGGGAGAGAACGAAATCACTTTCCTTAATAAAAAGTAAGGACCTAAAGCGTATTTTTTTTTGTCTTCTGCAGTATCAAAAACACTTTAACATCATTTCATTTGGTCTATTAAGGTTTCCTTTTTGTTAAGAGATTTGTCTGAGTCCTTTTTTCGAGGTCATACAAAGAATTTTCATAACTTTTGGTAACAAAACAAAATTCCATAATTTCCCGCATTCACTTTTCATTATGTTTTGTGCCCCTTTCACACTCCACTTAGGTCCCCGTTTCGGTGTTGTTGCCCAGAATTTTAGTTTGTAAAACAAATGTTGTTTGCGGTTTTCTGGATCATCTTTGTTTCAGTCATGTTATAATGGTAATACGTATATACATTTCTTTTATTCACATATCGTATTATTATTCTAAATACAAAGAAAATATAATATCCTTGTGGATTTAGACTTATTCCTCCTTAGGATTCCGCAACATAAGTATAATAAATTTCCCCTTACATCAACAAGGAATCATTGTGCCATATAATTGCTTATGAGGATTTTGCGAAAATAAAACTGTTTCGTCTTAGCTGCTGATGCGAACTTCATTATGTATAACATTTAAAATTTATTTTATTGCCCCTAAATGTATGCTACATGTAGCAAAAATAAGTAGTTGGAGGAGAAAGGTCAAGTATGTTAACTCTCCACGAAGTTTCAGGACATTGTTATAGCTCTCGAAAAAAAGTATATTTAATTAATGCTGAAATAGACATGTTATTTTGTCTGTCAAGACATTTTAATTTATCATAATCTTATACACTTAAGCCGGAATTGGAAATCAATAAATTGTTACTCTATTTCATTTCCTAGAAATGGTTGTCTCAGTCAATTAGGTTAGTATTACAGGGTAGTTATTTTAGTTTACTCAGTGATAATAATTTCAGTCGGAGATAGCACTTTACCCAGTAACCGCGTCTATTCATTCCAAATCCCCTATGTTTTGTAGCTGTGCATTTTTTTAAGAAAATGTTGCCTAAGCTTTAATAATATTGCTTCAACGTATTAAGGAGTATTTTTTGGTTGAAGCAAATCGATCTCAACTACTTAAGTCCTAACAGGTTTCTCTAATTTTTTTGTAATTTGCTAGGAAATTCTAGTCTTAACTGTACCTAAACTGTCGTTTTAGTAGCTAAATTGAATTCGATCACGAGTTTAATTTTTTTAAAATCGGAGTGCGAGTTTTATGCTGAGCAGGATCCCAATTTTTAGGCCGAGCGGAATTTTTCGGTGTTCAATATTTTGGAAACGGGTATATCAGCGAATTGGTGTGGGTTACTACTTTGAGGAAGACAGTGATTCCGGTTTTTCGACTATGTGATATTATAGGTCAAAAACAGAAATATATATATATACTAGCTGACCCGGCAGACGTTGTCCTGCATAATATTTGAAGCGATTTGTATCGAAGGTACCACGCCCCTTTGTCCAATTGGACCGAATACATACAAAACCACCCAAACATTCAAAAAAATTTATTCAAATCGGTCCAGAAGTTTAGGAGGAGTTCAGTCACAAACACACGTGCAGTAGAATTATATATATAAATTTATTCCCAACGTTTCATGGATTTTCTAATCTCTCGACCTATATTTGTTACTTGCACATTTGGAAGAGTTGTCAAACTCTCTAAGACCTATAATATTTGTCAAAATTATAGAGTAAAATACTTAGCGGTTTAGGAAATATGGATTTAAAAGTAAACCCGTAACTCAAATTCAGAGCAAAACTGAGGGCGATTTTCGACTTTCACATGCTGATATTTTGATATGGCACTGGATTGGTTTCGGTCTCAAACAAATGCAATTAAATTGTTTCATAGCGTAAATTTCCTAAATGTAGAAATATTTTTTAACATTTCTAAAGAAAAAATCTTTATGTTTTTCCCCTTTTTGGTCTCAATATGTTTGTGGCGAGGCCTAGAAACTGTATCTGCCTAAAACTGGGAGAAATTTTACTTGAAATCGCTTCAGCTACTTCATGATTAGTTCATTATAATTTTGTGTGAACATTTTCAGGCATATTTCCTTTTTCCCCACAGCTTTTCTTTATGTTAATTGATTTATAGTTGATTTATAACAAAAACTACTTCGAAAGTTAAATTAACTATTTATAACCCGAAGACATAATTTCGCATCATCCTAAGCTTCATCACACCACCCATCAATATCATTAACATCAATGTCTGCGTTATCTTCTTAAACATCATCATCATGATTTTCAGATTTCATCAACGTCCTTTACAAGTCATTCTGGGTCATTAAAAGCATCAACAAAACGCGTGTCCTACATATTCATTAAGTGACAGTTTACGAGTAGAAGTTTCTTGACTCTTTTTGCCATTAAAAAGTCAAATTGTTTGATTATCTTGTATTTACAAATACGTTATGACTAAAAGGCATTAAAAAATGGCCATAGTTGATGACATATCCTTCAGTTTTTCAAACTTTGTTCCAAACTTAAATGTCACCATCACAATTTTATGAATAGTCACAATGTATAAATCTTTTTAGTGTAAAGGGAGGTAGAAGATTTCTTTCACCATAATCCATAATGACAACCTTAACATAAATTTGAATCGCTTTTTGGTTTTGTTTTCAGTATTTACTTTGGGAAATTGCTCGGTAAATCACCATTTTTGTAAAGGATTCCCAACAGTAGCTGCAGGACATTAATTCAATCTAAAAACCAACATAAAAATATTAAGAGAATGAAATCTGGAAATCAAAGAGAAAATACTGGAAGTGACAAGAGAGTGGTTTTACTAGAATAATGTGTTTCCCTCGTAAGGGAGCAAAGAGACAGGAGAAAATATTTTCTCTTAGGATATAGTAAGAGTTTTTGAGACAGTTTTTTGTTCTCGTTGAGGTTTTACCGGCTTTTACTCTTACGTATCTGCAAACAGTTGTGGCTTAAAATATAGCATAGTCTAAAAAAGTTATTACTAAAATGAACCTTTGTTATTTTTGGGACATTTAATTATTTGTTTTTAGAAGATATGTCGATTAAGTGGGTTAATAGTACATGGGTCAAATTAATTATATGAAAATTACAATTTGTAGTTTACTTTGAATTACATCTACAAATCCAAATTCAAAAAACTTAAATACCATTGGTATTGTATTTATTTTCAAAGCATTTCTTCATATTGGCAGTTTTGTTTTCAAAATGTTTATACAGGACAGGTTTATGAATTTGAAAGTACTACGAAGAAATACCTCTGGAAGCCACAAACCTCTACATAGAAAATACATTAAAAACAGAAACAAACAAATTCAAAATAATTAAAAGCATTCTCACATTTCATTACAATTGGCATCCTATTCCCAAACTTTCATTTGCATTGCCTGAGCAAATGGAAATTCAAAATTTGTTATTACCATTGCGAACAAGAGTAATTCTTTTGCATTTGCATTAGATAAAGTAATGCAAATTAAAATTCAATACAAATTAAAAAAACCCATCACTGAAATTAAGTTACGATAGGAATAACTTTATTTTCAAGTTATAGACAACAAAAGTAACATTCACTTTTCTACATTACTGGATGATAAGAATCATCAGGATATTTAGCCCCGATCTTAACCAAGAGTATAAATAATTAATATTGGTCAAGACTTGCTATCTTTCACTAAAATTCATAATTCCAATACGCACGACGGCTTAATATTGTTATGAAAAATGCTTAACATTTTTGGTTGAACTAACATTGGAATTTCAACGGACATTTACTGTATGTTAAACTAACACTAAAAATGTTAGTGAGCAACTGAGGTGAGAGTTGCTACTTGGTTATTCAACCTTTTGTCAGATTAGTAGAACTAAATCTCATTGAAACGGTGCTCATGAATGTAAGTTAAAAGCTACCAGTTACCATCTCACGGCGAACGGTTGATGAATTCGCTAAGGAACTTTCCGGTAGAAACGACAATTAGATGGCGCTAGTACTGTTTCCACAAACTACGAGATAGTTGTTGAAGCGGCTGAAAAGTGTGTGTTGTGGAGAGTTGTAACTTGAGTATTCAAGAAACCTGATAATTCCAGAAACTGGTTTTTCGATTATTTCGAAAAATGGTGTTTTGAAAAACTGATTCCATCGGCAAACACCGGTTTCCATCCTTTTCGGTTTTTATATCCAATTCTTAAACATCTTATCCAATTAGCGTGTTTAACACGTTTAACATGTTTGTGGACCGGAATCAGCAGAATTTTGTGTGGAAAATCATCTACTTTTGGCCTCAAATCATATTAAATACGCTAAGTGGAAACGTAAAATTTGTTTTTTTTTCAATTTAAAAAAGAAACCCGTTATTAATAAAATACGGATAAAAACAAACATGATAATCAATGTATACAAATTGGTCATATCTTTGAATTTTGTGAGAACAAAATTGAAAACTCTCAACAAAGCAAAATGTTTATGTACTGTTTCATTTCAAAATATTGAATTTTTCTAATTAGGTTTTATTTACCAATTGTGCACACAAATATTGCTTCTTTTAATGTTATTTTGGAATTAAATTTAATTGGCTATAGAAAAAAATCAAGCCGCTCAAATTGTTTACCCCATTTTCATTTATTTTTTTTTCTGTGAGAAAAGTTCAAACAACAAAAGTTTTTAAAATTTTCGATTTCAAATTTAACGAAGAATTAAAATTTTTTGTTTTGAAAGCTAAGCTTTTGCAACAAAATGTATTAAACCAAGTACTAAAACCAAAAACCCGTAGAGCCCGGTTTGAGGCCCAAATTCGACAATTTTGTTTGTGTTTTGAACCCATTGAAATTCGCCGGTGAAGATGATTTTTTCTATTGAATAAATTGCCGGAACTGTGCATTGTCGCGTGGTTTGAGCTCCTGAGTGAACTGAATCGTACACGGGTGAAGGTGGAGATCTCTCGTCAAAGTTCGCTGCGTGGTGCTTCGCCTAATTTGAAGTTTTAGTGAAAAATGCCGAATTGATGCTTCCTGGGTTTCGGCGACACTGCCACTTCAAGCAGTACGGTACGACAACGTACAGTAGATTTATAGTCCGTAATCCACCCAGTTTCTTAAAATTTTGTTTCCTTTTTGCTTCCGCTACCAAAAATTCCATGAAGTTTGCGAGCGGCTCTGCATAGCTTGTCCAATTTTTGTAATAGCCTTTTAAAATGATATCGCGTTCTTCCTTAGCGTAGCGCTGAATTTTTTATAACCGGAACAATTGAACACGCCAGTTGTAACATTTCAGAACTGTCGCTCGCACAAAAACAAAATGTTAGAAAATATAAATCGTGCACATTTATTGGGACACCCTTTAATAAGTCGAGAAATTTAGGGGACATTCAAATTTCAAATAGATTTGATCAGAATAAAACCTAAATGGACCTGGAAGACCTCAGTCTGTCAATCAAATCAAATAAATTGGAGCTTTATTTAATAATTATTGGCAGACAGAAGCCACAACTAGTTTATGAATATACAAAACATTACCGTTGAAGACTTAATAGCCGAGGTTTATAGCAAGTATTTACAATCAGATTGAAAGTTCACTGGATTTAAATTCATTGACTTCTACCACAAGTTCTTCGAAATCTATAGAATTCCAATATATTTTCCTGAACTCCTAATTATAAATTGGCGTTTACGTTTGGCAATTTCCGTTGGAAGTGGATGTAGCATATACTTATACTTTCTCACTATCGAACTCTTCAAAAGGTTCACTTCCGCTTCCTGTTGTTAGAAATAATTATAGAAAAGCTATAAAATGCAAAAGATATATCCTACCAAACTAAAGGAGTACACGCAAAGCACAACTACATTATTGACCTATTACTTAGTCTCTTTATACAACGTAAACCTTTTGAATTTCCTGTATTTCAGCTTTATGTATATTTTTGTTTACATCCTTTTTGGCAAACTTTATAAAACTATCATACCCTAAAAGTTGTTGTTACTCTGTTGCTATCTATCTTGCTTTGTTTAATAAACTCTTTAGCTAATAGTTACAATTGAATAATAGAGCATACTTTGAGGCGCTCCGTTATAAAAGACTTAAAGCATGTATTGTGCTGTGTTGTTGGCATACTTATAGGCCAAAGTCTGTGTTCGACGCTCACAGCACGAAGTGAACGAGTCTACAGATAACAAAGCAAGTTTTAAATTATTTAGTTTGTTTGCCCTCTTTCAAGTTTCATAAATAAAGAGTTCATCATGCTATCAAAGTTTTGAAAACATTTGCATATTTAAACAACCACCATAGTGTAGATTCGTATGAGTGCAAGGGAAGCGAAATGAGGCTGCCGAAAGAAGGTTAAACCAACAAAAAGGTGAATGCATTTTGTGGTGAGGAAAACAATCAGTAGGTATTGATTTTTGTCTTAACGAGTTGTGTGTATGGCATAGTTTTGGGCGAATTGATATATTTCAGAGCAAATTTATAACATCGATTCGTTAGGTTCTGAGTGACCGTGGGTGGTGGCTATATTTAGTGCGCACAGTTCTTGTATAGTGCCATATGCTCCAGTACTACATAATGAACTTGGCAAAATGCCTGTAATTTAATGAGGTCTCAGTGAGACTCCTTAAAAACACAGTCTGCTACCCCCAAACTAACCGATATGCACGATACGCACGACACCCTGGATTAGAGAATTATGTAACCCTTCGTTGGGTTGTTGCTGTAAGAACCTGATTCATTTATGAACAGATTCTGGTGGTGTAGAAGGTAGAAGGTAGAAGGTAGAAGGTAGAAGGTAGAAGGTAGAAGGTAGAAGGTAGAAGGTAGAAGGTAGAAGGTAGAAGGTAGAAGGTAGAAGGTAGAAGGTAGAAGGTAGAAGGTAGAAGGTAGAAGGTAGAAGGTAGAAGGTAGAAGGTAGAAGGTAGAAGGTAGAAGGTAGAAGGTAGAAGGTAGAAGGTAGAAGGTAGAAGGTAGAAGGTAGAAGGTAGAAGGTAGAAGGTAGAAGGTAGAAGGTAGAAGGTAGAAGGTAGAAGGTAGAAGGTAGAAGGTAGAAGGTAGAAGGTAGAAGGTAGAAGGTAGAAGGTAGAAGGTAGAAGGTAGAAGGTAGAAGGTAGAGATGAACAACCAGTAAGCCATCGCAACGTATGACCCCTGTCGATATAAACGTGGCATTTTGGCATTTGAATAAGGGGATAGCGAGGAAGAACTTTATTTCCTTAAGGCAGGTATGTATATTCTCGGCTATAAAAAGTTTTACCCGATTACATATATACCCCCGTACTATAGCGAAAAGTTCAAGTAGACTCTGTTAAACGAGTGACTACACGCTAAAAAAACTGCCCCTGTAGCATTATGCAGGAACCATGCATGTGTTTGGAACATCCATATACTTACATACAGGCATTGTTCTCATGAATTGAAGGTCTGCTGCATTTTTGTTTCTTTATTTTCCGCCATGTTTCTGTTTTCAGTAGTTTTCAACAACCAAAGCCATATTTGAGTCACAAAACATACATTATGAAACATTAGTCATTGTATGTCCAACAATTAATATTGGGTATAAAACACAATGTGTTTGGACACAAGTATACTATATTTGCGACAAGCTACAAACGCGTTATATTTACATCCAAACAATCAGACAAACACATTTTTTTGCGTGTACGAAGCGAACGAATACATGGTAACTTTTGACGAACAGCTGTAATTTTACTGAAAACCAGGGTTTCATATGACGAAGATTTTGGTCGTAACGTGAATATAGTGATATGTCCCATTTTGTTAACCTAAAGCTTTTATCAATTTATAACTTTCAATATTAATCCTTTTACCAATTCATTTAATCCGTTCTCTGAAATCCTATCATCAACCTAAAATGATTGTCAGTTTTTTTCTTTTTCGGACCTTTTTTGTGGTGTACAACCGAAATGTTTATACATTTATTTTAATGCACCATCCAAAATCTTTGTAATAATCCAATTTCTAGTCTTCAATCAAGGTCACAAATGTCACATAACTTCAAACCCTAAAAATCATACATTTCTTTTTTGCCATTCCTCGCTTTATCACATTTTCAAACTCAAATTGTCGGAGAAAAGCTGGAAACGCTGGTATTGAGAATCACCAAAACTGAAAGAAATAAGTAAACAAAAGAAATTTCAATTGAAGGGATTGGATGGAAAATGTAGCATTTGTGTGGCTTGATTGTGAAACCAATAAGCGAGTATATCATGGCATACTTTAAGGTGCTAACGATAGGACGCCATATGTATAACATTTATCAAAGGAGCGAATGTATGTATTTGGGAAAAACTAAATTATTATTCGCATTTCTTATCAACAGACAAAACAAAATATATTCACAAAATATACATAAAAGGATAATGTAAACGTAATCCAAATGTGACAGAGATTTTGTGAGTGTAACGAAAAGGATATATATATTGATTTAGGTTGGCTTATAAGGAAACAGATACACTTTAGATGAGAAGATGATCTTATTCTCGGAGGAAGTGTTATCTTTCCCAGTGAAATAAGAATGAGAAATATGGTATTTATATATATGTTTGGAATGAAAGAGATTATTTTATTATAAGTAACTTAGTATGGAACTCAATGGCCGAATTACCATGTCGGCTTGAACATGGAGATAAAACCTTGAGGAAATGTGGCCAAAAGCATCACCGGAGAAGCATTCTTAAAGATGATGGAAAGTTTCGTCCATACATATATTAGGAAGATCCGAATAACACGATCTGATAATAGTGTAATACACTCGTACAACACTCAGCCCATAAATAATACTCTTGTACAACAGTTATCATTCCTTCCTAACTCATGGGATAACAGCAAATATGAATTTGTCAAAAGTGTTATATGACACCTTCGTAATTCTCATTTAGTTTATAGTTAATATTGTACAAGTGACCAACTCTTAGTGGTCACTAGGTGGTGCTATTTTGTTAGATGCCTTCTCTGAACACCTTAAATTTCTTTTGACGAGGGTTACCTCACTTAGTGAGGGCGATATGTGGGAAAATATTTATTTCATTTTTTAGTGCTCGCTTATACCTTGTTATACCCAATACTACTACTGTTTATAAAAATTATATGAAGGCTCTACTTCTCGTAAGTTGTTCACATTTGTTTCTAAGAAGGTTTTATTCCTCCTGAGTTCCGCAATTGACTATGAAGTGATCGAAGGCTTTACTTCTCGTGGGCCCATGACTTTTGTCTTACGAAAGCTTTATTGTTTGTTAGAACTGCACCTTTCCTCCTCGTCTGGTCTGCATTTTTGTTTGTACGAAGGTTGTACTCCTCTTGAGTTTTGCACCTTTGTTTGTACAAAGGATGTGCTGCTCGTAGGCTCTCCGCGTTTATTTCTACGAATGTGAACTCCCCGTTAGTTTTGCAACATTTTTTTTGTACTAAGAATGTGCTTCTTGTAGGCTCTGCATCATAATTTCTACGAAGGCTTTACTCGTCGTCAGTTTTTCACCTATGTATGCACAAAGGATATGCTTCTCGTAGGCCTTGCACCTTTGTTTGCACGAAGGATTGTTCCTCGATGTTAATGTCGTTGCCGATGTCGATGTCGATGTCGATGTCGATGTCGATGTCGATGTCGATGTCGATGTCGATGTCGATGTCGATGTCGATGTCGATGTCGATGTCGATGTCGATGTCGATGTCGATGTCGATGTCGATGTCGATGTCGATGTCGATGTCGATGTCGATGTCGATGTCGATGTCGATGTCGATGTCGATGTCGATGTCGATGTCGATGTCGATGTCGATGTCGATGTCGATGTCGATGTCGATGTCGATGTCGATGTCGATGTCGATGTCGATGTCGATGTCGATGTCGATGTCGATGTCGATGTCGATGTCGATGTCGATGTCGATGTCGATGTCGATGTCGATGTCGATGTCGATGTCGATGTCGATGTCGATGTCGATGTCGATGTCGATGTCGATGTCGATGTCGATGTCGATGTCGATGTCGATGTCGATGTCGATGTCGATGTCGATGTCGATGTCGATGTCGATGTCGATGTCGATGTCGATGTCGATGTCGATGTCGATGTCGATGTCGATGTCGATGTCGATGTAGATGTCGATGTCGATGTCGATGTCGATGTCGATGTCGATGTCGATGTCGATGTCGATGTCGATGTCGATGTCGATGTCGATGTCGATGTCGATGTCGATGTCGATGTCGATGTCGATGTCGATGTCGATGTCGATGTCGATGTCGATGTCGATGTCGATGTCGATGTCGATGTCGATGTCGATGTCGATGTCGATGTCGATGTCGATGTCGATGTCGATGTCGATGTCGATGTCGATGTCGATGCTGATGTCAGGATCTTTTATGCAAATTCTTCTAGAAATTTTTCTGTTTCTGAATTTTGTATGGAGACAATGTATATCTTGAACCCTTTGTCATCTGAAAATCGACTCTATGAACCTTTCTTTAACAATTGAGCTTTCGATATAGTCAATTGTAGGCTAAATTATAATTTTTGTGAAAAGTGGCTGCCCTTATTTTATCCTTAAACTACAAGTAGCATTGATGTTTCTCTCCTGGGAAAAAGTAAGAACGCAGAACTTATCACGCTTATAAAAAGGGTTCCAATGGAATGAAATTTGTAGACGACAACATTAATCCCATAGCAGATGGCCAGCTACTCAAGCAAGTCGCACACACCTCATTACGAATAACTCTGAGATGGGATTTTATCAAAAACAATATTTTGTCCACGACTTATTTCTTACCAAGCTGTGGTGGAATGACGAAGAATAAAGAACGAAATCAACACTATAATGTGTTTTCAAAATCAAAACGGATGAATAAGCATATTTTTCCATAATTTAAGGTTTTTAATAAAATCATGTTTGTAGCACACTTTTAGGGGCATTACTGAAAATTTTAAAGATAAACGTGGGTGCCATACCTTTAGGCAGGAGGTAGTAGCAAACCTTTCTTACGTATACTTTTAGGCGTTCGGCAATTACTCTATGACTAAACAACTAAATAAATTATAAAGGACCAAAGGCTATGAAATCTCATTGTCATCAATCTCTGTTTTGTATGTCCTTCTTTGAAAATGTCAAAAAGGATGACAAATACAATTTAATTTAAAAATCAATAAAACAGCCATTAATCCTCTAGGCAATCGACATAAATATTTGAACGAAGATTGAGTGAATGAAAATTGAAAATAGTCTTAATAGTAATGATAATGACCACAGATGAGAGAATAACGATTACATTAAGTGTAAAGGATATTCTCTTATAAATTTAGATAAAAGTCATTTTTTTATAATATAATGTACAAAAGTCATAAAAATTACCATTTATATAAAATTCCATAAACTCCAAACCATTGACATAAAATTCCAACCATACCAAGTTAAATCAAATACAACACACTCCAGCTTTTTAAGCCTCTTTCCATTACAACAATACAAAAAAATCAAATTAACGCATTCGCGCCTTTGGGAAAGGCGGAATTGAATATCGTGCCTCCTTTACAGGGAATTATAGTATTCGAAATTGTGCAGGAATTTATTGAATATTAATATTTATGGCAATTCTCATACATCATTTCCAACTCTGCACTCATTTCCCTTGAAAAACAAACAACGTTATGAAAATCGCTAACAATAAAACAACAACAATGTTATAAAGTTGGATTGATTTTAAATGTGGATCAGGGAACGAGAAGCGAAAAAAGCCAACTCGTAACCAGCAATGCATAAATAATGAACTTCGTTTTGATATTACACAGAGCGAGAGAGCAGCAACTGTGAAATTTATTGGTTTTGTACACTTATTTACTTTTGCCTCAAAGTATGCAGTAAATTTTAAATTTATGAAACTAAGTGTGCTCCCCCAAAAGTATACTCTAAAATATAAATGTTATGAATTATGCAACAAATGTTTGCAAAACATGTGCAAAAAAACAATATTACAAATTGTTAGCATTCGAAAACAATTGGCACATTTCAAAATTTGCATAGTTCATTAAAATGCCTGAACATTAACGATGTTTTAGACAACGATTAAAAGAAAAAATAAATATTCTCCCATTAAATTCCATAAAGCTGGGCGATTTCTCTTTTTACACTCACTGATTGTGGCCAACAGATATTTTACTGCAAGAAAAAGTTTAAAAATTCACAATTTTAACAGCTTTGCTTGATCCCTGAAAGCATGCAACCACATTTCAAAATTATTATAATTTATCGTTAAGTTGATTTCTAAAAATTTTCTAGCCTCTTAAGATATACAAGTGCGTAATCTTCTTAATATTCCTGTAAGGAGTTTGAACAGTTTCGAAATGTTTTATGTACTTTTCATAGAACATAAGTATTATAGTAAAAATGATCACATTGTTAGGGCTCTTAGGAAATTTGATAAAATCAACTTAAATTACAATATTTATTGGACTTAATTGTGAAAGTTCCAAATTTAGAAATTGTTGGAAATTGTTTTCTATTAAGCTGCAGTCTGTAAGATATTATATTATTATATTTTAATTATATTCCTCCATATTATATTTTAATTATATTCCTCCAAACATAATTATTTGATTAGAATTTTAACAGATTCTACAACTTGCAACGCCTTTGAATTTGAAGTATATTTTCCTAAAAGTATACAACAATTTTATGTATTTCTAACTCCTTAAAGTATGCTTGCTTAGCATCAGCCTTACAGTAAACCACTTTCTCTTAAATTATTTTGATTCCTTTATACTTTGCAAAGATGTTAAAACATTTTATTCTGTTACATCATGCAATTAAATCAGTGATGACCTTGTGTCGTCCTTATTCATCCTTATTCTAGAGTTGCAAAATGTATGCATGTCATTGTCATGTTAACTACAAAGAAATTGACATTTGTGATAGTTAGTTTAAGTATTAATATGTATTTTGTATATTTTAGCTAAAGCCATAACTTTGATTAATGCAGAAACATGATATATAAATAAATAATATAGTCATTATATTGAAAGAATATACACTTTAATGCCTATCCAATAGCATAATAAAATTAGATAGTCAGCTTAAATTCAGTCACATGGATAGACCAAGGAAAATTACCTTTTAAGACACTCTTGAGTAAAAAGGTACAACTTTAAACTTACTGTCCAATTCATGACAATATCACAACAAAAGAAATAAACTATTCATAATTTTCTAACAAAATTTCTAGTTTGATTCGCAACAAAAATTTAAGCATACTTCGTGCTATGCATAAGACTACAGCATACTTCTAGGAGCTTTCTTGCTTGTCATACTTCAACGAACATTTTCGAAACATGAAATGACATAAAATTCTAAATAGACTCAAAATGTTGAAGCAACATCGAAATTCGCTGCTCTTTGGCAAACAATTATGTGTTTCAACTTCATTATTATTCTTAACCAATTTGGAACCGAGTTTTATTTTGAGTGCTATAAACAGCTTGAGAGCTTTGAAACAGTCACCAAAATATAATCTTTACATATTCAGAAATCCCAAAATCCGCTTGAATCCTGGCACATAAAATTGTAGAGAGCATTTACCGCGGGACACATAATACCACTAGGAGTTTGTGACAGACTATAAACAATTTCATAGCACGTAATTTGCCAGAAGTACTAAAAATTTTACAGAGCATAACTGAATCACGTATCATATCCGTATGAGTTTTAAATAAAGCAAGGCTTACATTCTATTTCACAATTATTAATAAAATTTAATTTAATTAAATTTTAAATTTCACAGTTGTGGACAGTTGTTTAAAATTTTCAAAAATATTGTTGATTTATATATTCCAATCATTATTATTAATATAACGTATACGCCTTAGAGTCAACAATCCTTTAATTACTTATACGTTCGATTGTCCAGTAAAGACGTATTCAGACATCAATGTGCGTGACTAGATTTTAAAGGGAACTCCCTTCCTGAATGCTATATTGAGTTCTTCTCTAGCAAGTTCCAATTGGTGCCAACCCTGCTTTTTCAGAGATTCGTCCACCTGCCCCTTATATTGGAATCTTAGTCATCCTATTCTACGGCTTCTTTCGAGTATGTCCTCAAATATGTGTTCTTCTATATCCATTCTGCTTACGTATTGTAGCCAACCCATTCGATCGAATTTGATTTGCTTAACTGATTTGATATCGGTTCATAAGTTTATTTGATTCTACATCCATGTCCTAACCAACTGAATCAATGTAATTTGATTTGCTTAACTACATATATGTGGCCCTTGATGGTACAGTGGTAGTATGTGCGACTCTTATACATGAGATCGTGGGTTATATCCCTGGTCTGACCATCTTACGACATCTCCCGACGACACTATCGAGTATTTAGCTGTTTGGAACCCTTTAAACGAAGCTGATTGGAACCCTTTAAACGAATTGGCTACAAAGAGCTTTGGACACAATGAGAATGAAGCCATGCTATAACATATACGTGATAATAACTGTATGCTTACAACGGCGTATGATTTATATTAAATTAATTCTACCAGGATATACTTGATCTAATGCCGGAAGTAGTGAGCTGCTTGGCAAATTATCAAGGGAATTCCTACAAAAAGCTTTAGAACACAATGAGAACGTCACAATTATTGTATATCTAATATTCATTGTATGGTTGCAAATCAGTATGATTAATTTTAAATTGATTCTACGAGAAGATACTTGATATAATGCCGGAAGTAATGAGCTGTTTGGGACCTTTTAAATGAATTTCTATAGGAGCTGTGGACACAGTGAGAAAACGCCATCCCATAAGATATAAGTAATATCTATTGTATGCTTGCAAAAGCCGTATGATTAATATTAAATTAATTCTACCAGAACATACATGATATAATGCCGAAAGTAGTGAGCTGCTTTGGAATTTATCAAGGGAAATGCTACAAAGAGCTTTGGAACACAATGAGGACGTCACAATTATTGTATGTGTGATATTTATTATATACTTGCAAAAGCCGTATGATTAATTTTAATTTAATTCTATATAAAAGTTTAATTTACAATGGGAAATTTAAAGGTTTTGTTTAGTTTTATGTATCATTAAATTTTTATTTATAGAAAATCCAAATCATTTTATTACATATTACAATATTACACATGTGTTAAAGTTTCGATAGAAATACATATATAATGTAGGAAAAATTATCACTTTCCGGGCCATTGCAAATTAATGGCACTTAAAGTTTTGCTAAAAAGTATGCTATAAAATATGAACTCACAAATAGGACCAAACTTGAGACACGAGAAAAGAAGGAGATAATAGGATAAAAGAGAAAGTGGGATCTATTTATAGAAACACGTCAATAGGAAATGATAAGGAATTATATTGTGGCTTTTGTTTGGCTTGGTAATGAAAATGTTTTCTCGGAAATATATTGTAATATATTCTGATTTTTTAGAAAAATAATAAAAACACAAAAACTCAGCAATCATATGTATATGTATGTTGTAGCTTCCATCATTTACAAATGGTCTTAGCAATCTTTTTGGCAATTTTAAGGTACAAGGATTGATAGGGAATGTGTATGTAACAACCATTTACCAACTAGAGTAATGATTTTCCTGGCATACCTTCAGGCGTTTGCATAGTTTTGACAACATGAAAAGTTTCGTTGACAATTTCTCATTGACTTTTAGCAACAATTCTGTTGAAAAACGAAAAACCTGTGTATACCTGTGTGTTTTTCATATGAACTTTTGTTAAATTCAATGGAAATTTCCGCCACATCCTGTCAAATGTAATATGGCAGAATTTATTGGCAAATACATTTATGCATCTATTTATGCAATATAATATAAGCTTTCAGGGGGGTAATAGTCATATTGCTGACGTTTTGATTTCTATTAAAGCATCAGCGTTTTCTTTGAAACAGCAGTTTATTAAAGTTGATGAATAAATATTTTCCAGTCAAAGGAGCAAAGGATCGTCTATGATTTGTATATAAAATTTGTTGAAGCCAAAGGTAATTTGTAACCAGACATTGAAAGACAGAGAAACGTGTTGGGTTTGTATATTTTATGTGAAGCGAAGAAAGTTGATAGGCTTACAAGCAGAATCATTTATTATAGTAATAAAAATATTTTTATATTTATGCATGCTATGTTTCTATGTAGAAGCTTAAATAATCATGTTAACATAGTTAAGAGTTTATCATTAGTATTTTATCCGAAAAGTATGCAGCACAATATGTGCATCGCAATCGCAAATGGCTACATTGTGCGTAAGCAAGAGTTGTAATATTTATTGTACAATTAAAATATGTTTTGGATTCCAGTTTCAGCTGTCATGGAACTCTTGTATAATTATTATAAACATAATTAACAACATGTAAAAATATGTTTTCAATTGTTAGCAACTCGGCATCCTAAAAGTATACAGCAAAATTGAGTACACAGGGTGGCTGGTGAATGTTGCTACACTTTGTAACTTAAGCAATTTGTTTTTTCGATTCATATAAATTATTTGTTTTGTATTAATTTGAAAACTAATACAGTTTAATTAAGTTTTTTACCAGTTTTTTAAAATAAATGTCTACGCGACATTTTATCAAAAAGTTATTCATTACCGCCTGGTGGTGTGCAGCGGCAACTGCCTCAACTATCGTTGGACTATCAATTATCGTTCGTATCGCCCCAAATTAATTGGATCTGTTTTGCAAACTTTCTGTTTTCCCACAAGTAAAATGAAGGTGCACAAAACTCAGGTGACTTGTGGGGGCAGCGAAGTATAAAGTTTCTTGAAATCAGCCTACTAGGAAATTTTCATTGCAAGTCGTCCATAACAGGCCTGGCTATGTTAAAAATTGCACATCTTGTTGAAACAACACAGAGTTAGGTGGAAGTGGCTGCCACTATTGACACACTTAGGTCAATGAGGACCGTTGCATTACCACGTGACGTTATATTCCATTCCCATCGATTAAATTGACTGGGTATGGTTAAGGGGCGTTAAAGCCATATGATAGCTCATACCGATATGCCAAGATGGGCCTGAAGAACCAATTAGTATCCTGTAAAAATGTCCTAAGATTATTGAGCTTAAGTCCTTGATTGTCTGTTAGATCCAATATTAAGTAAGATGCTAGATATTGTCTCCTATTCATAAAAAGCTCAGGCAGTCGCATACGCAATATTCGACACTCTCACCTCCACAGCTTCTGCAGTAATCAGGAGTTGATATTCCAAATCTAGACGCTACTAGCATAAAGCTATCATCTCTAGGAATGGATACCAAGTTTAATACTTGCCAGGTGATCCTGAATTTTGTATCTCCAGACAATCTATCATACGCATGACTGAGAGCTTCGGGTTTAAGCACGAGCTTGCATGCAGAAAGGAGCATACCCACATGCTTCATATCCAGTGGTAAAGGTAATATATATTGACATTTCTGTAATGATTGAAATTCAAAACGAGTGATTTATGCTGGGGCTGCCAACAACCTCTAGGCAGGTATACAACCTGTATTAGATAAGTAAAAAAACAGTATCCCATTACATCCCATGAAGGCATTGGGGAGAGCTTCTCACAACCAGTGAGATCTGCGCTTTCTAGTTTTACGCTTACTGATTAGGACCTACAGTTTTACACTGGGTCCGAACGGTATTCTGAGAAGCTTTTTCATGGCTAACTACTCGATAGAGTCACCATTGCTAAGCTAGGTGACTGATTGGGACCTACAGTTTTACACCGGTTCTAAACGGTATTTTGATAAGCTTTTTCATGGCTAACTACTCGATAGAGTCACCATCACTAAGCGAGGTGAACGTCGTAAAGCGAAATGTAAGGTGGTCAGAGCAGGGGTCGAACCCAAATTCTTATATACAAGTGCCGCGCCAACTATCCATTGCAGCACCGACCATTGAAGTCTCTTATCTCGCCAGCTCATCCGGTCCATGGTTCCCATATAAGACTAATATCGAACTGCTTGGTCATCTGATTTAGATTTTCGCGGCAGTTATGGGCAGTTCTTGAAGTCAGTATTGCAGAGATTTCATAGCTGACAGACTGTCGGAGTAGATGTTTATACCTCAGGCGGTGATGGCAATTTTCCTAGTTAAAGGGCGAAAACCGCGAAAAATTGAATTTGAAAAAATAAATATCTAACACCACATGACGTATGAGTATGATTTATTATTTACACATACATATATCTACTAAGGCGTATGAGTTATAAGTATGAGTATGATGGGGGATGAGTAAATGGGGTTTAAAGACATTTTGGATGTTTCTGTTTGTTTGTTACAAAATAAGTTTATTTTCTAATGATTTCGTATCACTTTCTCGCAAAAATTTAACTGAACTATAATGAGGCTTTGTTCTTTAGTCCTTTCACATTACCTTTGCTCTCACTTTTCATTGCAACTAATTACACAAGTAAGTCCTTGTAACTCTATTTCTCCCTAAGCTTTAACTTATAATTTTGCATTTTTATCTGACACCAGCAGCAGAAGATTCACACAAATGTTTGTTTATTAAGTAAACTCCATGGTATTACAGGAACAAACTTTGGCATCCATTTATTAAAGTCCACAGACACCAACATTTGTTCGTGCTCTACGGCCAAATGCTCTTCCCTCTTCCCGCAAATTATTTTAAAATTAATTAGTGCATTAGCACTGTCCTAAACATGGCTACGTATGAGTTATAAATATTTTCTTATTTATTAATTATACCCACATATGGCCGTCTTAGTAAGAAAATACATACACTCCATTTGAAATTATATTGTTTGAAACATTCATAGATATTTTTGTAATCTATAGATTTTTCTTGATTTAATTTTGTCGGAAGGTGTAATGGCTTCGTAAATGGGCAAAAATGCTTTGGAAACGTTCATTAGCCAAACAACTGTGGAAAACGCACATTTGTTGTTATCCGTTCTAATAAGGACTTGGCTCCTGCCACAAAATCGACAATGTTATATTCATGTTTGCCAGTACATTTGAATATTTTAATCCTCCTTTGCATTTATTTTATTTTAAATTTCAATTATTATGGTATTAAGTGATGATTTACTCATATATTTTAATGCAATAAAAACAAATTATCGATAATATTTGTCCATTACCCCATGTTGTATGTGTGTGTTTTGTAAGGATATATGCATTAGTATTGATTTATGGTAATTCCAAAAATTTCGTAATGTAGATTTGAGTTTATATTAGGGTGGCAATTGTTTTGCCTGTTTTAATATTTGTAAGAAATAGCAGGATCAGTCTAACTCATATTGTCGGATGATTTCTTTTGGTTTCCCTTACGCCTTAAGAGAAGAGATGATTCACTTTAGACCTTATTCTCAAACCAAAACTCTCAGTTGGACGAACAACAGATGGACTGATGTTACAAAAGCGGGATTAGCAGGAAAGGTTGTGCAATTTATAGGCCTGATCTTTCAAAATACTTGATATCCATCGATAAAGGGGATATAGTTCTCAGTCAGTATATTTTATGTTATCTTCGAACATTGTTTAATAGGACGATACACGTCTAGACTAGAAATCTTGGCTCATTGTTAGCCAGAGTTGTAAAGTAAAAAGGAAGACGACAACGTGAAACATCACCTATGCTCGTCCTCGGTTGTAACTTGAGGAAAATTAGTAGTTTTAGTTGTAGGATATTCAAATATGTTATCATATATTCAATAATCATACGCATTAGTTGAATTTTATAAATATTACTTATACGTTCAAGTATCCCTGACGACAATTGAACTGATTTACAATAGATATAGAAATATGAAAACTTATAACATGAAATATTTTTATTAATATATTCTTTAAGCATACGCACTAGTATCCCTCTTATTAATATTATTTATTCATTCAACTGTTCTTGAAGACAATTGAACTGTTTTACAATAAAATAATGTATTACTTCAAAATATTTCAAAGATCTAAATTTCCGAAAGGCTGTGGTATTTAAAACTAAAACTAGTATTTAAAACTATACTCGTATATAACTTCAAGATTAATGCACGCAATACACTTTTTAAAAACGGCTTTAAGTTCTATACCCCTTATTCATGAAACTTCAATTATCATAAACTCAACCAAAATTATAAACACCCTAATGTACATGTGTTTATGCCCACATATAATTTAATACATTCTGGTTTAAACTACTATAAGTTCTAGTTAAGGGGCATGATACAGATGCCACTTCAAATATCATATACCCAAACAAAATGATAAACACCCTAATCTACAACTGTTTATACCCTCATATACTTTAATACTTTCCGGTTTAAAATAATTTATACATAATAGAAATTATTTATATTTAACTATGAGAAATTAATTAAAAATATCATCAGATCATTCAATAATAAACCATAGACACATCAATATACATATAAGTATATGTGAAAATAAATTATGATGGTATTTAATACAAACTTAATTCGAATGATACTATATCTATTTAGGGGTAATTAATGCATTTGTTTGATTTATTTGCTATATATTTACTACTAAATTTAGTCCGAAAATAAACATTTAGTCAGAATTTTTTATCAGCAAAATTTCCACAATTTAAAACGAGGGTTGATGAATGAAAATTGAAATCAATCATACGCCTTTATTATCATTGGCAATTTTAACACTTATACGTACGAGGGTCCCTATACAATACGAGTGCACATCTCCTCAAATTGAAACAATATCAAATTTTAATTTTTAAAATGTAACGTTTAACAACTTCTGGGAAATCAATTGAATGTTAATTACGGAGGTTTAGGTATTGGTGGCAGTCGATGCATATAACTCACTTAGACATTGTGATACCACGAACTAACGAGATTAAATATTAATCAAACCCGAGAACCATTTAGTTTGCTCCACGAAACTTAAAATCTTGACTAAGCCTATTTGAAATAATTATCGCCGATCCCTAAAGAATCAGAATCCCATAGTTGAGATCCTCCTTCCGTCAAGACCTGAACATGTGAAGAGAAAACGTTCAGTGCATTCTGCCTCTTCCTCATCATCACAGCTTCTGCCAAACTTATTGCCCTGACCCTTAGTCTTGCCGCATGTCCCCAAACAGACAATGTGCCGTCAAAACCGAAACAACATTGATACCTTGAGCCTGGCTATACACAGAAGTTTCATACCACTATCGTCCAGGTTTGTCTTGTGTGTACACAATATATGCCCCTCGTCCACCTCTCTCTGTAATCAGATAATAGCATTCTTAAAGGATATGCTTACGATATGCTAATCGAAAGACGCCTGTGGATCCTGTGGGGTAATCCCTAGTCTGACCTGCTTATTCGTTCTTCAGCTCCGCGGAATTTTTCTATACCCTGGCATCCATATGAGGTGAATACCGTTGATTGACCCTAATGACTGCTGTACTATTACCTCACAGCCAGTCGGTTACAGAAGTTCTACAGAAGTGGGGACAATAACCTTCCGTGAGGTGTGCCTGTGTTAACATGCCCGGTAGAAGTAGAGGTACCCAATTCAGCCATAAAACGTCTCCTGATGAGCATTTATTTAGTTTACAAGCTCCATAAGAGCCACCTTCCCTTTAGGGAAGATTGCGCCAATTTTATCGCATTATGGGTGATATTATTGAACATATCCTTATTGTCTATAAAGGCTACCAACATATACTCCTCAGCAGCAGCTAACGGTTTCTCTATGTATCCTAGTAGTTAATGCTGTGTTGTCTATGTATATTTGCCCTTGCAGTAAGTATGCTGTGCACCAGGCAATAATCTTACAGTAATACTCACCCGCAAGTGTCCTTCCATCAGCCGTTTCAGGGACTTTTGTAGGAACGATAATAGGCTTATAGTCATTAAAGTGATGTGTTTTGTATTGTATCAATCATATTACAGTATTATCTTGAACATAAATTGAAAGAAATCATACGCTTTGACTGTATAACTTACAACACTTAAACGTCGAAGAGCCTTTGCACAAAATTTGTACACATCTTGTCAAATATTTTTTCCATAAAATTTTGAATTTCAAATATAAGTAATATTTAATTTATACATATTTATATATAGGGTAAACATCTTAAATTTTAACTTTTCTATTCAAAACTTGTTTTGAATTTAAATTCAAATAAATCATACGCCTTCTTTGGCGTAGGAAATTATAACACGTATACGTCGGAAAGTGCATATGCAAAACCAGCATACGTCTCTACAATATCAAATCTTTTCAAAGTTTAATTTTTAAAATGTGAAGTGACACTGCCGACCGTCGGTGGTGCAATGGTTCGCGTGCGTGGCTCTTATATATGAGATAGTGGGTTCGATCCTTGCTTCTTTCGACCACGGCCAGCTCGCTTAGTGACGGCGACACTATCGAGAACTTAGCAATGTACAAGCTTCTCGAAATACCGTTCAAAACCGGTGTAAAATGGTGGGTCCCAATCAGTGTGTGTTCCCAATATGAGAGCACGCACAGCTCATTAATTGCGAGAAACTCTCCCCAGTCTCATTATAGGATGTAATGGGAAACAATTTATTTATTTAAATTTAAAGTTTTACTACTGGGAATTGTATTGAATGTAGCTGTATTTGAAACGCTTTTTATACTTCGTTTCGTATAAATTATACGCCTTCATTGGCGTAGTAAATTATAACACGTATGTGTCAGGGGAAAAACAAGTATACGTCTCTACAAATTCAAATATTTTCAATTTTTAATTTTAAAAATGTACCGGTTTACTACTGGGAATTTAATTTAATGTACCTACATTTGAAGTGTATCATCACAGGATTTCAAAATCCGTCGTACAATCTTAAATTTAAATAAATCATACGCTTTGGACACTATAGCACGTAAACGTCGGAGAGCCCCTATAAAAAGTGTTTAAAAATCTTTTCATAATAATTTTTAATGCTTATTTTATTAAATTTGTATATAGAGTAAAACCTCTTCATAAATTCAAACATTTTTAAATTTTAAATTTAACATTTAATCTTTTACTAGAGGAAATTCAAATCTTGTTCCGAATTTAAATGTAAATTAATCATACGCCTTCATTGGCGTAGGAAATTAAGGCCATATGCAAAACAAGTAAACGTATCTACAAATGCAAACATTTTCAAAGTTTAATTCTAAAAAAGTTAAGTTTTACTAATCGAAATGTTGTTGAATTTACCACAATGAAGCTACATTTGTAGTGGTTTAAAAATCTGTCGAACAATATTGAATTTAAATTTAAATAAATCATACGCCTTTGTCTATAGAAACTATAACACTTATATGCTTATTTTTACAAAATGTGTAAACATCTTGTCGAGAATTCAAACATTTTCAAAATTTAATTTTAAAATATAACCTTATACTACTGGGAATTCAACTGAATGTTAATGTTCGCTATATTTGTGTTGTATCCACACCGGAATTTAAAACCTGCTGTACTACCGTGCATTTTAATTTAAATACATCATACGCCTTGGCTGTTCACAATATCTAGTTAGAGCTAACTAACAGTTGCAATTTTTAAATTCCATACAAACAGGCAGCTAAAACTTTTAGTTACTGTATAATAATTGAGATGGCAATAAGGGGGTTATAAGCGAAATAAATAAAAAGTATAAAAATCGTATCACACTCATTTTAAATTTATATTTTTAAAATCAAACCTTTATCAACTTAATGTTAGCTGTATTTGATTTGTATTATTTTTTTAGCTGACATCATAAAAAACTGTCTGCTGCTAACATTGTGAAAAAGTCACAAGAAAATACTTAAGAGTTTGTTTGCTTTCTCCCGTCCCTTCTTCATTTTCTCTCTCGCGTCAGCACATTTGGTATTGTATCAGATTTAAAAAAAAAACGTTAATAAAGTAAAGAACAACTCAGTTGCGAAAAGTAAAACTTAATACTTACAAGGGATGGTAAGCAATTGTTTAGCTGTGGGTCCTTCTTTACAATTTTTATTATATTACAATGTCTTGCGTTGGATGCGTGTTTGCATTGACACTACCATGTGGAAGTATGAGATTTCTTTTCATGCAACTCCCTTCTCATTGTGTCTTCTTATGTTTCACAGTATGCTTCATTAAAATGGAGACGGAGAATAAATAACGGTCGTCATTAAAATTAGTGTTATTTGTAACAAAAAACAACACTTTGTAAGAAGGTTATAACAACGTAGTAATTGCACTGCTGTTGTTACACCATAAACCGAGGATTGCTGGGGTTTAACATGGGTCAAAAGTTATACATGACAAATTGGTAGTTGTAGAAGCGACAAAAACAAGGAAACTTAAAGATGTTTGAAGAAAGTTCAAGATTGTTTTAAACTTGGTGTAAATATTAACTATACGCACTAGGGGGCATAACATTAATATTACTTATTCGTTCAAGGGACCTTAAAGATAAGTATAGTGAACTTTTCGAAAAGATTTATACAAAATGTGTTATTTCTAATCAATTCCGTTAAATTCGTTAATCATACGCACTAGTGGCTACAATACGAGTATTAATATTACTGATGCATTCAGGGGTCAGTGATGCAGATATAATAAGGCTAATGTCATACATTCGAATTCGTAGTGATTACAATCTACATGCATTTTAACAGTAACAGTTTTTCTGGTCCAGTTTTCAGTGAAATGTTGTGTTACTCCAAATCTAAATGGAGTGCTGGCTATGTAACATATAATTCCATATCTTTGCGCAAAACCTCACATCAGTGTTTTGTATAGCTGGATTCTTAAGAATGCGACGTATCCTAAATTTATTTTCATTACCTCCATTGCCTTTCAATCTTTCATTTCTTCCTTCCAGAAAATACTTCCAAAATAAAAATACAATGTACATGACCCTGAAATTCACATTGCCTTTGACTACCAAAGTAGCCAATGTAGCTTAGGGAAATCTTAGACATCCTTTAAGGATTAGGTTGAGAAAGGGAGACGAAGCATTGGTGCTTAACCTCGTGGCTGTGCGCTATTCAAATCCCAAGCAAATTCCTAGCAAAGGCAACAAATTTCTATACGGATTGGTTAACACTTAGTAACACTTGTTCACAGTAGGATATTCATGCATACAAATTGTACAAGTGTTCTTCAATCGATTCCCCTGACACGTTCTAAATTGGTTATTGTAAAATCACATGAGTGTTGAAGTGTTGAAATCTGAATCTAGCGAAAGCGGGGAAATCACAGAGAAAGTGTTCCAACGTTTCGATGTACTCCTCGCATATCCTTGCACAATTTTATGAAGATGTGCCTGCAGAGTAGAGTGCCCAGTCAGAACACCCATGAATAGAATGAGTTCCAGTTTTATTATTTAATCAAAACCTAATTTGAACGTCAAACTAAAATTAATAGGATCCTGCTAAAATTTAGAACTTCTTCAAACTCTTCTTGGCACCTTGACCCTTCGAGATTTTCAATACGTTGAAACGAACGGTCATAGACAAGGAACGGCATTCATCAATGGAAACAATGTCGCCGATTTCAACATCTCTGAAGGCAGGGCAACAATGTACGCTCGTTTGTCCAGCTTCATTAGCCCTCTTGTCTTATTCCTATCTAAGTTCATTCGCATGATCTTCTGCTCATGTCTGCTGCATATTCTTCTGCTAATGTCTCATGAATATTCCATGGTTTATTCGTGGTTCCCCATTACATCCCATGAAGGGATAGGGGAGAACTTCTTATTTGCCCATTGTTGAGGCCTGGCACATATTGTCTGGAAGGATTCGCGTTTCTGTATTCACAGTTCGTTGGATTGAGCCCTCCTTAGTCAGATTATCTGCCCTTTCCCTTCCTAAGATGCCTTTGTTTCCAGGAGCCCGTGTGAAAGTTAAACTGCCAGTGTTGAAGAATTTGATTATTTAATTTATTAGCTCTTGAATACTAGAAGCGATCTAACACTTTGTGACAATACCACGTTGATCGTCCCTCGACTATCAGCGAATATCTCCACATTTGGGTGCCCACATTTATTGTCCAGAAATTGTACACATTCAGTTATCGCCTCAACCACCTCAAACCGGAAAGTACAGTTCAGTATTTAGATTTTTAATGAAGAGTCATATGTCCGTTCTTACATCTATTCTAAATCCGTCAGTATGTCAGTGAATTCTTCGGTCGCCATTGACTGGGCAGTCTCAGCCTGACTCTCTATGTGGGATAGTTGTGAATCAGTTTACCATTTTCCCATTCTTTCATCACTTTAAGATTCATCAGTACAGCATTTTTCGCCTATATCTTTCTCAATGGGCTAGTTGTGAAGCAGTGTACCTTCGACATTTTCTTTGCAATTGGTTCTCTGTTCCGTTACTGAGAATTTCACAGCCTTTTTATTATGTACTGGTAGTTATAGGTCCACTGCAAAGAGTCCAACATCAATTAGCCTTTTCCACTCTGTTTTCTATGTGTTCTATTCATAGTAGTGTCCGACCTTGTTTCCACGTATTCAATCCTGTTGAACAACTTTAGAGCATTTCCAGGGAACTTGGTTCCACGTTACTGGCTATCTTCGACTTCCTCATAAATATTCATTTTTCCATGTTACCTGGTTTTCCTTCCAGTCCTCTACATTGTGCCATATTGTACGACATTTCAAATGTCCTTGTGCAAAAAATGTTGGGGATGTTTACCTTAAGATATTTTGTTGTATCCGTCTACGTAACAGATGGGCTTAGTGGTCAAAAACCTTAGTATACTATTTATGGTTCTGACCCAGAGAAGTGGTGAGAGAAATGACAGTGACCTGGAAGTATTTGTTTTGAAATTCTATTTAGACGTATAATTGCTAAGATTTATTCATCCACATTGGCGTATGACAGCTTTGTATAAGCGCGTCTCTTATGTGCTTGTGTCTTATATATATGTTATTTGTCCAATAGCCAAACTGCCTGTACCTTAGCATATCCCTGATCAAACTGGTCTGAAAACTATATTAACTTAGAATTAACTTTCGTAACTATTTTATAGTGTTATGTTATTTTAACTAGTTCAAAACGACCATAAAACATCACTGCTCTTTTCTGCTTTGCCATTAATAACACTTATACGTACAGTGGATCTATGAATGACTCACAACAACATTTTCATGAACCTTCTGTGATCATTTCCTCTGCCTTGTACTGTTAATGCCCGTCCTCACTGTTGTTATTTTACAATATCAATTGATTTAAAATGTTTTGGTTTAGGATTTCTTCAAAATGGAATTGAAATTCATATCAATTTACACTCACAGACAGACACTTACAGATAGAAACACACATTCCATACTCGCATTCTTTTACACACCCACAGGACTTTATAGCTACACATGCACTCTTACATTTGCACCATTTATTTCTCACATATGTGGATTCATCTGAATCAATGCAAATACATTTTTCATTCTGGCATCGAGTTTTTGTACAGCGAAATGTGAGAATGTATTTGAATTTTTCTTCTCCTTTTTTCAATTTATATTTTCTTTGCATTCTTTATATGGTTATTTTGCTTTCGAA
This sequence comes from Phaonia tiefii, assembly GCA_963931995.1. Lineage (NCBI taxonomy): Eukaryota > Metazoa > Arthropoda > Insecta > Diptera > Muscidae > Phaonia > Phaonia tiefii. Next base: position 8,485,486 of record OZ008370.1, read on the forward strand.
GTGGTAATCAAAATATACAATAGAAGAAATTCTGGATAATGATGTTGGTGGCGCTGAAGAAAATTAAATGTTAACAATTTTGCACAGATTTCTGAACAAATTTTCAAATACATCGTAAACAAGTTTTACAGCATTCGCTTTTTCTGGAACATATACCACATACCACATACATGCACGCACGTTACTAACTCTAACACATTTTTGTTGGGGGTGCGACAAAAGTTACTGCTTTGGTTTCGTCACCCCTAAGTTTATAACCATATAAAATAAGAATATTATTCTAACTTTAGCTATAAAGTGTAAATGGCCATAGTTGCTTGATATGCAATTTTTTTGTCACACCCTGTATCATTCGTTCGCAGATGTATACATTCCCTCACCAATATGTAAATATTTTCTTAACATCATTAAAGAAATTTAAATTTTAAATGAAGCAAAACTCAGTTGAAGACCTAAAAGTGGTACCCCACCTTATGTGGGGTTTTATATGAATGTATATATGTCCTATTTATTTTTTTTTGCACTACCTCGTTTTTGTTTTAAACTTTTTTCCTCATATAATTTATGCAGGTCGTTAAAATCCACAAATGCGAACAAACACACACTTTCAACTCACTTACCTTTCATATGTTCACCTTTTGTAACTTAAACCTTCATTCCATTTCGTTTGTTGTGCGGAAACGCAAGAACAATCAGGCAAAACAATTTGGGGAAATAATGATATCGATTCAAAAACAGTTAAGGGTTTAAGGGAATTGTATTTAAAAATTTTGTTTTTAATACAATTTCCATATTAAAGAGCAAATCTGTACATTCAATTTACTTTTTCAACAGTTCTAAACATGGTATTGCAGAAGGCACTCAGACGTATTAGTACTAAAAATTATTTCCCCCCAAGGCGAATAATAACTAATATAATTTTTAAATTTCAAATCAATCATACACCACAGTGGTCTGTAAGTATTTATTTTGAAAATTTATTTATACAGAAACTACAACGCAAAAAATCCCCGTTCGGAACGAGAATAAAACTGTAGGTCCTAATAAGTGAGTGTAAAACTATAAAGCTCCCAACTGACTGATTGTAAAAGGCTGTTCCTTGATCCCACATGGAATGAAATTGGAAACTATTTTTTAATTACTATTATTTATACAAAAATGTATGTATAATTTTTCCCACAAGGACGTATGATAACTTTATATAGTTTTCTGAATTCCAAATATTCACACTGGAAATATTTATTTAAAAAAATCTATTCATTCATGGTAAATTCATTGCATTTCATTTCACTTCACTTAAGTCTATGAACACAGTTCAAAATTGGAAAAGCAGTCAAACGCATAAACAGGGCAGTGCCGGCAAGCCAAAATTGGACGGCTCCAGTGTTTTGAAAATGCACGACTCCACTTCGGCACTCCAGCACTTTAATAAGGCATGGCTCCACTTCCACTTTAATATTTCGTTCTTTGATTTATGCAAAAATTTTTATGTTATTATATGTCGCGGGAGATAAAAAAATCTTTCATTTATCTCACGGCAACTGAAACCCCGGTTACTGTTTAAAAAAGGGATTAAAAAATTATAAAACCGGGTTAAAAAATAATTTTGGACGAAAACTTCCGGTTTCAAAGACAATCCTGAATTGGAGACTTCCAAATTTTTACGACCCCAACTTCGACTCCAGGGAATTATCCCAGACACCTAATCCAAGACTCCGACTCCAACTCCACAGCACTGCGTATAAGTACTAAGAATTATGATAACTTTACAATATCTTTAAATTTCAAATAAATCATACACCACAGTGTTTGAATAAATTCAAATAAATCATACACCACAGTGTTTATTTTGAAAATCTATCCATTCAACGTACCGTATGAAAATGTTGAAATTTATTTTGAAAATCGATCTTCGTAATTTGTTAGAGTAGATCTAAATTGTATGTTTAAAACAAGATTCTAACGAAAAAGTACTAAGAGTTATAAAAACTTTGCATCAGTTTTGGAATTCAAAATAATTCATACACAACAGTGATCCAGAAGTTTTTATTTTGAAAACCTAAACATTCATCGTAATTTCTTACAATAGTTCTAGATATTTTAGGACAAGAATTATTTACTCACAATGGCGTATGGTAACTTTCCAATACTTTTTAGTTAAAAATAAATCATGCATCACGGTGGAGAGGAAATGTTTACTTTGAAAGTCTATATATTCAACGTATATAACTGTTTCTTGAGAGCTTCTTGCAGAACCTATTATTTTTCCTTAAAAATCATCTGCACTAGTTGCCAACTTTGGTTCAATGAATCGATTGAAGAGAGCTTCCCACAATCGGTGTGCTATATTCTTCCTACTTTCAAGTGTTTCTAAATGAATCCCCAGTGTAGCCATTGTGATGTATGATGACAATTAAATAATACTTTTTGACAATTTTTTCCAGAATCTGGTGTTCAATCAGAAATTATGTACCGCCTGCTGATAAACGAAATTCCCTATTGCAGAAGAGAAGGACTTTTCGAAACCAGTGAACTTTTCAAGTGATGCTCAATATTTCCCATTTATAGTCTTTGTGATGTATGATTAATATTAATTACACTACAAGTATAATTAATGTTAATTAATTACACTACAAGTATAATTAATGTTAATCATACGTTATTTTATGTAAAAAATTTAATACCACGGACTCTCACAAAATACCTCAAAATAGTTGTACTTATTTTTGAAAACTAAATTTCCCTAAAATCGTTTCGCAAGTATAGATAATTTCGTTTCTGAATTTCTAATTAAACACCCAGTACAAAAATTATAAGGACAGACAAAAGCTATTGAAAAATCAAACATAATTTCAAACACACACTCGCACACAAAAAAACACACACACCTTCTATCGCGCTCTTTTTTCCACTCCTTTCCTCTATGACTACACCACATAATTTGATATAATAACGGATATGTCAACGACATACATGTCCTTTATATGGTTCACATAACATAATACAACAACTATATTTGTTAGTGTGGGAATATGAATGTTTATGTTTTAGTATATACATACATACATACTTTGCTTGTGAATATCATGTAGTGTTTCTATACCAGAATGACTAACTTTATCGCGTCCATTGAAACTCAGCAGCAGAAGCACAAGTGTTTGAAAACTACACTGTTACATTTTAAATTGAAATTCTAGTGCGATGTCCTGTGTTGCCCGGTTCCCCCTCTTACGCTTCTTTCAAGCAATTAAAGGGAGTTTAATGCAATTCTTTACGTGTTTCCAAGTATTTTTTCGCTATTTTGCAATAAACTCTGCAGTAGAGTTTGAAAAAGGTTGTTATGGATAACAAGAATTTGTTGAAAAGAACTTTGTAATGTGGTTCCACATTAGAAAATACTTTTGGATAAATATAATGAAAAATTTAAAAGGTATTAAGATATTTATTACTTCGAAATGAATCTTTATACAACTATTTGTATGAGGCTATGCTTTTTCTATTCAATTTTCAAGAAACTATTGAACGTGATTGTAATATTACGAATTTGTTACGGATACGTATTTTTAATTGCGAAGGCAGTGTAGCGTATGATAAATGGTAATAATGGGTTAAATATAATTATTGATGTTCATACGTCACGGTGTAGAAATAAATTTAATTTAAAACAATTAAAATCCTATGGTCAGTTTCGCAGTCGCTACTTAAATTACATTCCTATTAGCTGTTCTGCCAGCGGTTGATAAGAATTTATATAAAGGGATCACCGCATCCGAAAAGGGCTCATGTCGGTTTTTCAAATTTTTCAGGAGACACAAAACAACTGGATTTCTCTCAGTCTGTATGGAATTTAAGAGCGCAAACATTTTTGAAAGTGCTAACCATTGAACTGTATCATAAAATACTGAAATGTTTTTTTTAATATTAGAGTGTTGAATAAAATAAATGTTAGAGTTTTCTGCGAAGAGACCTTTTTGAATTTGGTGATTCGATTATATATGTAAATTCTTATCAACTATTGACAGATCAGCTAATAGGAATGACATTTAAGTGGCGAAAATGATTATGTCTTCGGATGCGTGAATACGGTTGATTTGAAGAATTTTATATGAACAACCAAAACATAACGCACCGGATACAAGTGCGTATTTTCGTTAAGGCCCAAGATAAATAATGAAAGGTAGCTCCAATAGGTTGGCAAAGGTCCTTGTTCTTTACTTTAGAAAGATTGCGGCATGTTAAAACCATATACAGGCTATTTGGAAAAAATTCTTATGCAATTTTGGGAGTTTTGATTTTTTGACTAAGTGTACGAACTCAATCGGAACGATGACGTTGGCGTCACACGTTGTCACCCGTGATTACTTTTTTTTAAAGCAAATACCCCTATTTCACTGACGAGGTTTTTGATTTTATCAAGGTTTTGAATGTCAACTTTGTATGGGAACCTGGACAAAATCAAAACTCTCGCCACTGAACTCGGGGCATAATGCACACACAAATCTCTGAAATTTTTATTTTCTTAGTATTTTTACAGGCTGTAGGAGTACAAATTGCATTGAATTTAATTTTTTAAACTCATGAAATTTGATTTTCTGTTCCCCTTCTGTTTTCTTATAAAATTTCAAAATATTTAAATTTTCATTGCCACAAAAATAGGAAAGCATTTTGCCACACATGTGAGTTTTTTCCTAAAGTTGGCAAGAATATGTTATGACACCAAGGAACAAACAGAATTCTAATTTTTGTGACCTACTCCAGAATTGACACTAAACGACAGCTGTTGTTTTTTTTCATAATCATACATGTAAAAATATCAACTCCTACGTTACCACCCCGATGGTGTTCACACACTTATGTAGAAAAACAAAATCAGACAATTTATTGTCTGCAACTGCACACATAGCCAGACCGTTTATGGCGGACCTCCAACTAAAATTCCAAAACAAATCAATATCCAGAAACTCCACTTTCCGCTGGCTGCCATGGTCAACTGACCTGACTGCACCAGACTGTTTTTTATGGGGTCATGTCAAGCAAGAGGTGTACCAGGGAATTTGAATGAATTGAAGCTGTCCATTAATGCAATAATTGAGGCGATCCCGACTTCAGGCCGCAATGAATAAATTTCTTATCAGATGTCGCATATGCGTGGATGAGCATGGAGTTCATTTACGGTCTATCATCTTCAAACCCAATTATTTACATAAAATACAATTTTATTTTCTATACAATAAAAAAAATAAATGAAATATGTACATTGATTAAAACAAAAAGTATTTGAATTTCTTATTGTAGCACAATTGGTGCGCCACCTTGTATTTGAAAATTGAAAGCATGGGTTATATTCACGAAACATTTCTGCTGGAAACCAATTTGTCAAATAAAATATTTCTAATTTGAAAACAGGCATTAAACCGATGTATATATATATATATATTAAAACGAGAATGTATGTAACAAAATTATAAATTCGCTACATGTTTAATGTATTTGAAATAAAATAAATTTAAAAGATAATAAATTGTCTTCTCTCTATGATTAAGGCGACAATAATGGTGCATTATTGACGTAAATTGCCACATATAAATTGGCCGAGAATCTTATATCAAACAACAGTTTATTCGCATATATTTAATATATTTAATATAAAATCTATTTTTTTGGTATATGGCTTTATTATTTAGTAAAACATGAATTATTTAAGCGCCACCTTTTACAAATGTTTGTAACAATTTGGAATAGCACATACAACCACCACAACGTTCTATTGCTATATAACAGTTGGGAGCTACGATTTCTCCACAAATCCTTAAAATACTGGTTTAACACAAACCCACCACCATAATTTTGCGTGCTATAAATTGTTTTTTAATGTTTAGTTTATCCTGGTGACGGTTAACGAATCGACGAGTTTGAACAACAGAATAGAACAGTTATGATAACTTTTTGTAAATTGTATATTTGCAATCGTATTAAAGTTATATTTATGTCAGTTATCTATTCGATGTTCTATAATCTACAATGTTCTATATGAGAAAATTATCCGTATGTGAAGGATAACGACCAGGAGGTGCGTACCGTGTAGACTTATTAGAATTAGCGCCACAAGTGCCAGCTTTACTGAAAGACGTCCATAAGTGTGAAAATTTAATCAACATAATTTTCCTCGTTTTCTATTGTTTGCCCTGAAAAGTATACTCAACCATCACTGTAGAGTAAACTAATAATCTATGCCCTACATATACATATATAATATAATTAAGTCAACCCAACCAATTTTCATTGAAAGTTGCTTAAAAATGTCGCTAGTTTTATACAAGCCGTTCGCCATAAGATGTTCCAAACTTGGCTTTATATCATCGGAATGGTGCGGTGATGTCTTAATCGTCTTCTCGTTATCCTTCATTGGCGCCTTGTTTTATTTGGTGTCGTCTCGGACGATGTAGATGTTGGCTCAAAGTGCAGTGTCCATTTACAATATATAAAAAAATGGTTTGCCATTACATCCCAAGAAGAGATTCGGATATATAATGTCTATAATGGAAATGAAATGAATAAGTTTGCGTTTATCCCTGTGGTCTTGTTCCCATCAGGATCAGCCCTTAAGACACTTTGCAGTTTAACAAACTGACTGATGATTCCCGTATTCTATAGTAGTTTGTTCTTCCATATTGGCGAACTTCAGGCTTTTTGTTCGGAAAGTTTTTGCATTATTCACATTACTGCATTCCGCCAGTTTAAGCCCCTCCTCACCAGCTCGTCTGCTTTTTCATTCTTATTTGAACTTCCATTATGTGTCACTTCACATTTTCTTTTAATCTTTAATACAAATTTATATTTTGTTTAATTTTTTTAAACTAACTTTTTATTTTATTTATTTACTTAAAATCTTAAGGTTTATTATGTATAATTTGTTTGTTTGTTGGTTTTTTCATTTCGGGTTTTGTTACTATATTTAATTGCACATTAATTACAACTAAGAATAACAAAAAAATTAAAAAATAATATATATATATTTATGTATATAGTAAATATGTATAAACTACAACGAAAAAGAAGACTAAATTTTCTATTAGAAAGTAAACATTCTGTTTTTCTTTAAAGGGCACCTTAGACCTGTGGACCAGTCGGTCGACTATTTGTCAGGCCGACTTTTGTGTCGGGCATTGTTTCCTCTTACACTAGCCGACTTTCCGGCCGACTTTCTGAAAATCAAACTACTCTTGATTTTTGCCGGACTAGTCGGCCGACTGCCCGACTTCACCTTACACTGGGAGATGAGTCGGCCCGACAATCCGCTGGTCTAAGGTGCTCTTAATCAATTTGAAAAGTTTGCCAAAGCGATATCATTTTTTTACAGAAATTTCTTTTTAAAACAAAATTTGACAAATTTCAGCTTAAAACTACAAATGATAAGGCGTTGTTGTGGTGGGGGCAAGGGCGTCAAATTCGAAAAGGAATATTTTCTTTTTCAACATTAAAAAAACGGAACACAAAAAAATATAAAACTATCATGTTTTAACCAAAGACTTGTAGAACATCGTGTATATAAAACTACTACATTTCAAAAGAATAGAAGTGTTAATGTTATAAAAATTATATTTAAACTAAATTTACTTGTCAAGTAAAAGGGGAGGGGTGGGGTCGTCTCTTTCATTTGTTTGATTTGTTTCTTGTTTCATATATCGTATTTTCTATGTCGAGCTTTTCAGGGGATTTTCCTATCATTTTTCAAAATTGTACGAATGTTTTGCCTTAACTTAAGAAGAAGAATAAAATGACCAACAAGTTTTGTAAAGTTTAGGGTAAAAATATGATAAATCATATAAATTATCAATTACTTGAGCCTTTTTACTTAAATTATAAAGAAACTGGGAAGGATGTGTAGGTAGGACTTGGGTAGGGTAAGATTAGGATAAAGGTAAGATAAAGCAACGAAACTTGTAAAGACAAGTTGAAAAGTAGGTATTCTAAGTAGCTGAGTAAATACTTTTGAATTTCTTTTACATAAAAAGTAGCACTTAGGATAATGTTCCTAAATAATATGTAGGTTTTGTGTAGCAAAAGTGTGTGCACGTGATATCTTTTATAATTCCTCTTTTATAATTCATTTTTATGAGCTTTTTTAGAGCACTTAAGTTAAAAGTTATTTACACTTAAAAAGTGATTAAAGAAATATTGTATTAAAGAAAACTTTTTAGGATTAATGTTTCTATATTTGTATTATAGAAAAAAATCCATAAGTAAAGGTAAGTTACTATTAGAAAATTGTCTAGGAACTGTCATTAATTTGAATGCAACAATTGCATTGAATGATATTAACTGGTTGGCAGTTAATGTTTGGGAAATTCAATATGATAAGCCAAGCAACAATTGTAGAGCTTCCACAGGAATCTGTCTTAAATTTTGAAAAAACAAATTGCAGTTTGAAATACATTCCAATATTCTTGCAACTTTTTTACAATTAAGAAGACGAAACCCTAAAAAGGGATTAAAGGTTCAAGCTCATTAAAGGTTAAATATTTTCATTCAAAAAGCTTTCTGCCAAATTTATCTTTTTAAAATACGACCGCAGTCGCAATTATGTAATTTGTTACAAATTTCTATGGCGGAAACTTTAAGTATGCCCAAGTATTCACATCAATGACTTCGTAGGACAGCAGTTATGGTGAATCCGATTCTTGCCACAAAAATTAAATATTCAAAAAATATTACTCTTAAGTTACTACTTTCCTATCTACTTTTCTTTGTTCTCCTTTAGCCGAATCGTTACGTTTCGTTCCGCTAACTTTCTCTATCCTCTTTAAAAATAAAACGGAAATTGTAAAAAGTTTAAAAATGGATTTCAAAAACGTTGCGGCGGCACCAAAGTAACTTTGGTAGTACCCTTCAGAGCATGCTTCTTCTTACGATGTGTCGACAAATTGCAGGATTGTTTGAAGCTCGCACCACATAACTCACAGGCAAAGCGCCGCTCCTTACTGTGTACACTGCGATGCAGTTCCAGCCGCGATTGATACTTGAACTTGAGGCCACAATTCTCAAAGTCACAGATGTACCAACGTTCTCCGTCATCGGAGGACATGGCACTGCTGGCACTGGCCGTGGTACTGTTGTTGGTTGACTCTTTGTGGGCCATCTCTTGTGGCAGCAGGGCAGCCATCGCAGAGGTTGGCACTTGTGAGGCGGCTGCTGCTGCGGCGGCCACTGACATGTTTAACGTGTTCAGATTGGGGGCTTGTACTAAGGCGGCATATGCACTGACTGGCGGATGTACCTGGGGTATTTGGTACATCAAGGGGGCGCTGATCTCTATTTGTTGCTGTTGGTGTTGATGTTGCATTTGTTGCTCTTGTTGGTGCTGCTGCTGTTGTTGCTGTTGGTGCTGCTGTTGCCCGGGTTGACTTAACGAGGGTTCCAATTTGATATCTATGGACACCGACTGGCTGGGATCTTCGTGGGCCCTCATTTCTGTGTAGTCTTTTGGCTCTTTTTGCAACTCATCATCCTCCTGGCTCATGCTGTCCTCCCGCTGCTGATCATTCACACTCATCTTGCGGTACAAAGGCAATGGCATCAATGAGGCAGCCTCCGCCGCTTCCAAGTAGGCCTGGGCCGCTGTGCGGGTCTGTTCCTGCAATACCAAACACAAAGAAAAATGGCGCGTGAATTCCCTCATCGCCCCCTCGTTCCAATTCCCAAACAAACGCTCAATACCAACTCACTTGTTTAATGCCATGCATGAAGTTGTGCTCGTCCTGTATGTGTTTCCAGAATTTGTCTTGCGTCTGCAGCTCCTCCTGGCAGGTATGACACACAATCCAGAACTGTTGGCCATCACCGGACAAGCAGAAATCTCCCAATTTCGTGTAGATTTTATTGTTTTTACTTATTATACGTGGAAACCCCATGTTTAACAGAAGCCGTCGTGTTCAATATCAAGTGCACAATTTCGCTTTCCTCACGTTTACTCAATAAAAAATAGAAAATTTCTCTAAATTTTCACCCAAAATAAAAGCGTTGCTCAATATAAAAAAAAAATATTTTTGTTTACCACTAGTTTGACATTTGTTATCAGATGTTTTTTACGAATATGACGTTGTTGTCACGAATGTAACGACGGCAAGTAAATGTGGTGGCCTTGATATTTGCAAGTGACAACTTCAAAAAGCAACTTCATACAGGGTTGCGGTTGCAAAAATTTCAAAATCTGGAATTTAATAAAAATGTTTGTTTGAGCATAATTAACATGATAACTTGTTTTTGGATTTTAGCTGATGTTTCTTTCGATTTTGTATGTCGAATGTTTTTTTTTGCAAAATTACCGAATACCAAGCGGGTCAAAAAAAAACCAAATTTGAGTAAACAATGACAACTAAAATTAAAAAAATGTTATTGGACAAGACCCATGGGGGTCACTGGGCCCAAACACGGGTCTCGAGGATGATTTTAAAAAGGGCAAAAATTCAGGACATGGGGCAGGCAAAAAAAAATTTTTTTTAAATAAACCAAAATTAAAGAAAAGGTAAAGAATGTGAGCAAATGGAAAAGTAGCCCTCGCAGGGACCAATGTTGCTCGTACCGTGTGGTAGAACTTTTGGAAAATCGTTAAATTTATATTGCATTAAGTCGCAGGGGGGTTAAAATTCCCTCTGTACCTTAAGTCGATGTGTGGCAAAATCGGAAAAATCACTCGATACTTTTAAAAAAATTTATTTTTCTGGATGGTTACCATAACCAATCTCATGGTTACTGTACGCACAAAAGTGGACTTATATGGAATTACAGACATCCCACGAAAAAACGGCTAGTTTTCAATTTTCTCACAGTCTTTAATATTTCTTTAATTTTGTTTTTTTTTTAAACTTTTTTTGCCTGCCCCTGGTCCTGAACTTCAGCCTTAAAAAGTGCCGTTCTGATGAACATTTTTAATAGAATACCTCAAAATATGTCGAAAAAAATTTTAAAAAAAATTATCGATAACTCGCTTAGTTATCAAGTTGTAGTAATCTAATATATTTTATCCCCCCCTCCCTAATTTTTAAGACTTTTGTGTTAAAAAGCTTTCAGTGTGGGAGGCCTTCGGCCGGCCTAGAGATTTTCTCCTCTGAGGAAGGTCCAACATCGGCTCCGTGGCTTCGGCATAGTAGTTTAGTGTTATAAAGCTTCTGTGTGGATGGCCTTTGGCCGGGCCTAGGGATTTTCTCCTCTGGGGTAGTTACAACTCCGGCTTCGCGGTTTCGGCATGGTATTTTTGTCTCACAAAGCTTTCTGTGTGGGCGGTCTTCGACAGCGCTTAGGGATTTTCTCTCTCTGATGTATGTCCAACGCCGGCTTCGTGGCTTCAGCATAGTATTTTTGTGTTATAAAGCTTTTCTCTCTCGCGTCATTTCTTGATTATTTCATACTTTTTGCATAGTTTATGTAATTTTACTTCAACGTGGTTGGAATTTGTATAGTTATACAAAATAACACTATCAAAAAGCTGCTCGTGTATTGAAATATTCAGGGAAGAGAGTAAGAGAGAGCCGAGAATGGTTAAGGTTTCACTCGCTTTGTTTGTTGGCATTCGAGTGAAGAGAAATTCGCTTTTGTATAATGAGTGGAAAACATGCGATACAGCAACACGTCTGTAGCCAGTGTAAACAAATACATGCTAGTTATAGGCAGCAACAAACAAACATTTTATTTAAGAGTTTGCACGGCTCTTGTGCATGAGAACCTGCTCTGACCATCTTAAATTTCTTTCGACGGCGGTCACCTCGCTTAATGATAGAGACACTATTGAATATTTAGCCATGAAAAAGCTTCTCAAAATACCGTTCGGAACCGGTGTGCAACTGTAGAACCCAATCAGTGAGTGCAAAACATTTCTAAAATCGGAATTTAAGTGGGAAATTGAAATGACGCTTAATATCGCTTAGCGATAGGGACATAGGGAGTTACTCCTCTGGGGTTTTATGTTCGTATAGGCATAAAGAATGGCCGGGTTTAGGGATTTTCACCTCTGAGGTGGCTCCAATGCTGTCTTCCTTCAGTCTGGCTTAGGGGTCTTCTCATCAAGAGTAGCTCCAACTCCGACTGCGTTGCAGAGGAGTTACCAATTTTTTCCAATTTTAATTTAATTGATTTGTTAATTTAATTTGTTTACCTATACAGCAATATTTTCTCGGTCCCTTCATGGGATGTAATGGGAAACCATTTATTTTTTTATACAGCAATATGAATGACAGCATTACTAATCTCACCTAAAGTAATAAAACTGAATTTAAAACTGAAATGTTTATATCGTGAAATGATAATCGTGACATTATCATGATAAAAGGGTGCATGTAAATGCGCTATTAGTTTCAAGTCGGTATGTGACTCCAAATCGCGGGACAATTCCGCAAAAAGCGTGGCAATCCCATATGTAATCCACCCAATTATTTAATCTGCGTCTGTGTAGACACGACATTTAAGTCATATTCATATTATAATCGAAATCTTGTGTTTTAATCGTTAATTCGCTCTAAATTGAGAAATGCAGGATACCGGTAGTCATGTGTCTCTAGTCTAACACAGCATTCGCGTTTTCATCGACTTTCTTTATTTTGCCACTTTTGTTGATTTTAAGCAGAAATCAAGAAATTGTGCTTGATTTCGCATGGGTTTTGACAAACGACAAATCGGGTATTTTTTTATTTTCTGAGAATCCAGGGGAAAATGCTTGATTTGTTTCATGTAACGCTGTTTTATCTCATACTACGCATGAATAGTACGTTTGTTTACAATCATTACAATCACGGCGATTTGATGTGGTGGTACCACTAGAATGTCCGACTTATTTATTTTTCATATTTTTTCGGTATTTCTGTTTCTCCAACATATATTTGTTATACTTTTTGGTTTCTTTACTTCTTCGAATATATTTGTGCTGATTATGGAAAATACCAGAAAAACCAAAATGCCTATTATAGGCTTGATGTGTTTGTTGCCGTAGTAACACTATCTCGTTAATGCGCCTTGACTTTCAATCAAATCCGGAAAAAAACCGAATGATAACATTTCAGATGTTATTAGGACATTTGATACGAAATCAAGAAAATATTTTCCAGTGCAAATGAGCTATAACCATAGTATAGCAACAGGCCAACTCTGTGTTCTTATGTTTCTTCACATGCAACACTGCCACCAGCTGTCAATCAGTCATCACCCACTACGAAATGTCAGCACATAACAAATGCACAAAAAATACAGTACAAATGAATTAAAGGGAAACTAGAATAAATTATACTGTATGAACAAAGGGACGGATTAAAAGAAGAAAGAAATTAAATTAATATTTTTAACGAAAATTAAAGTTTAATAAAACAACGAAAACTACAGAAAACATCTGAAGGATTATTTTAAATGATAAAAACCGTGTAAAATAAATGGTGAAGAAAAAGAAAAGTGAAGAAAAAACTACAACAAAAGTGAAAAAACAACATGACACGCAAATTACAACAACAATAAAGTAAATAATGATTTAAAGAAAAATAAATTAAGGGGAGCCTCGAACAACAACAACAAATTCACACAACGAAAAGACCAACCAACAACGACAAAAAGGCTACAGCAACAACAAACACAACGAGATTAAAGTCAGTGGCAGAGGTGGAAGCAGCACCGAACGAACGACACCGTCTTCGGAAGACCCTAGACAAAAAATTGCAGGGAGGAAGACGATCATAAGGCACTGTTACACACAAAGATTGGCATAAAAGTGTTTGAATTGTTGTTTTATTTGGGTAAAACACAGCGACTGTCGTTATTATCTTTCTTGCGTTGGGAATAACTTACTGAATTTGGTGTTGTTGTGCATTATTCTTGGCCTCAGTAATTCGCCTATCCGTGTGTGTGCTTCACAGCTTGGACAAATAAGGGCGTTTGCGCTTGGTGTTTTGCTACGGAACCGGATATTGCTGCTCATTATATATGCTGACAACGTTCCACAGGGGAAATTAAAGAAAAAGATCGGCCTCATTATGACTTCAGCTTTGTCTGAGAACCGTAAGCGTAATACATTTACCAGTTATGTTGCACCACCGGCTGGTGATGTTTCCTCTTTGGCCCCAGACGATGAGTGGAGTTTGCCGGGTGACATGAGGGATGTTCATCTGGCCAAACCGCGTTTGCTGCCCAATGAGTTGGTGGTGGCATCGGCTCCAGCCTACATGTATCCAGCTATATCACCGGTCGACACAAACCTTGAAGGAGATAATGCAAAGGGTTCCAAAGAATCTGTGTTTGGCCTGTTAAGTGTAACCAACTTCAAATTGGCTTTTGTTCCTTTACAAAGAGAGACCTCCCTAACTGCCATGGTGGCTTCTTTGGCCCAAGAACATTTGTTAATATCCCGGAATGATATAACCCTCAACAACATCGATCAAATCTACCAAGTGGCGGAAACAGGAAGAGCCGTCAGTGCTTTGCCGGGGAATGCAGGACGTCGGAAAAAGAAGCTAGATGCCCAACAGAAACTAATGAGCGGCCGCATAGCTGCTTTGCATATACTCTGCAAAAACTTTCGCCTTCTCAAGTTTGCCTTTCAATATTCCAAAGGTGGCCGAGATTGGGGTAAACTTATAGCCTCCGCCTTGGCCAGATTTGCTTTTCCAACGCGCCACGATTTAAGCTTTGCTTATTGTTATCAAGAACCTTATTATTCTACCCTGTCCAAGACAGCGGTTAGCATGTATTCCAGTAAGAATGATTGGGCTCGTGAACTAATCAGGTGCGGCACTTCGAATTGGCAGGTTATCAGCACAGACTCTGAACCCTTGCTGCAACAGCGAAGACACTCTTCTCGGTACACATTGCCGCCTCATTTTATTATACCAAAAGCGTGTGATGTGGAAAAGTTTTTAAACCTCTCCTTGGCATTTTGTGACTCAAGGGCTGCTTTTTGGGTTTATGGTTATGGCAATGCCAGCCTGGTGCGATTGGCTGAACTTAAGCCCCATAATCAACAGGATACCACGGTGGAAAATGTCATGCTGGAGGTTGTCAGAGCCTCCAATGATCGCAAATTGCTGCATTTGCTACAACTCACAGATCGTTTGCCATCGATTCACGATGTTGAAAAGGCATACCAGAAACTAAGGCGCCTGTGCGCTCCCGAAAGTCTTCAATATTTTGCTGTGGAAGATTCGAAGTTTTTGATTTTACTCGAAAAGTCCAATTGGCTGTTCTACGTCTCTCTATGTCTTCGATATGCCTGCGAGGCGGCGGACAAGCTACGGCAGGGCAACACTTGTGTTCTTCAAGAATCCAATGGCAGGGATTTGTGCTGCATTATCTCCTCTCTAACTCAAATTATTTTAGATCCTTTGTATCGCACCATAGACGGTTTTCAGTCGTTAATACAAAAGGAATGGATTGCTCTGGAGCATCCGTTTCAACGGCGTCTGGGACATATAAGGCAACCACAGGAATCTAATGCTCCCCAAGAGGAAAGCCCGATCTTTCTTCTCTTCCTGGATAGTGTGTGGCAACTTTTGCAACAATTCCCAGATGAGTTTGAATTTTCTCAAACGTATTTAACGACTTTGTGGGATTCGTGCTTCATGCCAATCTTTGATACGTTCCAATTTGACTGCAATGCGGACCGTTTGAAAGCCTTAAAGGAGACCCAACTGATATCCCGGCCAGTGTGGGACTGGTCGGAACAATTTCTCGAAAAAGATAAACTTTTCTTTGCCAACCCCTTCTATCAGAAACAAAAACAGGAGGTAATGCCCTGTCGTAGATCCGTAGCAATACCAGCAGGTGCTATTATGCTACCGGGTTTGGCTAAACCTTTAGCAAATGCTGCTCTGCAACGGGCTACCATGAGTCCTGCCAACTTTATAGCACAATCTTCAATACCCAAAGATCGTTACCTACAACCGGATCATCGTATGTCTTCGCTAGCTTTGTGGGAACAATGCTATTACCGCTGGATGCCCATAGTAGAAATCAAAAGAGGTGGATTTCCCCAGGTGGAACTACAACATCGTGTACTTCTCAGCAATATATCGAAATTACAAAGGTGTCTGGATCTACAGGATTTCGATGACTTGCCCGATGTCTATTATGAAATAACAAAAGAAAAGAAACCATCGCCCTGCTCATCCTCCAATACACAACAACAACAACGGGGTGATCCACCCTCTCCTGATTTTATCGATGGCGTTGAACGCCGTCGTCGTATGTCTTTTCCACCCCCATCCAGCGCCTCGGTGTCCTTAACACCGGACGGCGTGTCAAGTGCTTTGCCCGAGATATCATCATTCTTCCCGTTTAGTGTTAATACTGGAGAAACGCAACAATTGCATGATATCTTATCAAGTAGTCATGAATTCCTATTGGAGGGTTCCATAATGGATCGCTTATCAATTGCTTAGCATTAGAAGATTAGAAGGTACGAAGAAGAAGATCAAATGGAACATTCAGCGGAGAGAGGGTGGAAATTAGGAAGAAGATCTTTTGTCGGCGCACATTATCGGCAAGAAATGGTGAGTTAAGGCAAAATACAAAAGAGGCAACTCTTTAAATAACCGCATATAAGAATGAAGAGTTGGGAGAGAAATTTTAATATTGTTTGAATCAAATTAATTGCTAGCCGCAAAATGTTGCCAAGGAAAGAAATCATTTACAGGAGTTGCCTTTTGAGAAAATGTACCTTGCAACAACAATTTATATCAGACAATTTTATACCGAAATTGTATTTATATTTAAAGATATTGTAGTTAATTTTCTAAAAGAAGAATATCAAAACAATAACGTTATATTGTAAGACTAATAGAGGTCGGTTACTCGATCTGGAACGAAAGCCAGCCACTCGAATTGGACTGAAATTGGGTTCCTCTAAGTTATATGGTCTTGTTCGACTAACTGTCCTTGTTCGGAAATGACAGCATATTTATAATAAAGAATTTTTACGTTTTCTTTCGACTTGAAAGGTAAACTTCTTTCTACTGGAATGCGAATCGAGGAAATGATACTCACAATTTTTCTTAAAAACATCACTTCAGGCGTATTTCTAATGTAAGATATCCAGCATTTTATTTGAATTTATGTATTAAGTTATGTTGAAAATAGTTGTTCCTCCAAATAGTATGTGGCTGTTCACGTTCTAGTAAGTGGAATCATTTGCCACCTAATTTAAAACATTCCTGTCACCTCTTCTCGCTTCAAACTCAAACTGAGCGATCGACACTCAGTCACTTGCATTCGACACAAATTGGGTTCCTTTAAGTCATGATATTGTTCGACTTACTGATTGTTTCCAAATGACATCACATTCGAAATAGATCGAAATAGAGGAACCAAAATTGATACTGAAAGGTTTTGAACAATTTTATGTTTTCATATGTGACTTGAAATGACACGATTGTGGATGCCAAATCACATTTCTTTTGCCTGGAATTTTGGAATATTAACAGCCTGAATATTAACAGAACGAATCGACCAAAGTTAGACGATAATAACACGAATATTAAATGTCAAATGATACATTTATTTAGGATATTTATTCTTCACATGTTCCTTTAGTAAATGTTGAAAAGAATTGCCTCATTTGACCCATGAAATCCAAGTTATATACGTTTTAGTTTTAGCCGATTCGTTCGTTCGTTCAAATTCGTTTTATGAAAACAGGCCGTAAGTCTTTTTAAATATACAATGATAATCTTGAAAAAGGAATTGTTTTCTGTGAAATGTATAATTCTCTGAATTCTATTAATTAATTTTTTAATTATATCAAAATGTTGTCTATTAGTGGCCATTATTTGATGAATACATTATTTGAATATGAAATATTTCCTATTATTATTGATACTCATATTCAAGTAAGGCTTTGTTTAATTTGGATATTATATAATTACGTGAAACCCCAATGTGTCAAAGATAAGAAGGTACACATACATTTTTGGGCTGTGCACAGTACTATACCAAAGATCATCGCCCGGTAGCTACATCTTGGTGTTTTATGGCACATTACAGATTAAAAGTTGTCACATCTATTTGTAAATGAAAGATTAATGTTTGTTAATTTATTCGAAAAGAAAAGACTTGAAATGAAACACAATTGAAATAAAAAACAAACAAATATAAAAGTTAATAAAATTCTTTTAAGAACTGATAAGTTTTAATTTTCTTAAATTCGTCAAACTAAATGCAGACAAAAACTCAATCAAACTGAGAATTCCCTACCATGCAAGTGTTCGAAGAAACCCACGAGTACAAACACACAAGAAAACATTCGCAAAAACTTCTTAACATCTCCAGAGAAACATCGGTTTGCATTAGATATGACTTTTGGTGTTGCCGCATTTGCTGCAGGCAAAAGATTGCCGTGCTTTACGTACAAATTCACTAGGGTGATATATATTTATTCGGTCTGTAGTTTAAGAACTGATAACTTTAAATTTACTTATTTAATTTCTAGACACAACATTATCGGGTACATAGCCATTGCGAAGCTTCTCAAAAATACCGTTCGGAATCGGTGTAAAGTTGTAGGTCCCAATCAGTGAGGGTAAACCCAGAACGCGCACAGCTAACTGGTTGTGAGAAGCTCTCCCCAATCTCTTTATGGGATGTAATGGGAAACCATTTTTTTTAGATCTTTGATTTCCTTCCACATTGTATTCTGAACTTTGGCGTTGAACACTTTACATATATGAGTTTCTTATTCCTTTGTAATCTATCCATACGTCATTGCTGTTTTCCAATGATTCCTTTTGATACTTGACAATTTTCCCTCTCTTCATCACATAGAGTTCGTTGTGAAACCAGCAGAGCTCGCAATAATTGTCTCTTTCGTGCTTGTTGTCAGGAAAAAACCAATCGTCCACTGACACGATGCGAAACTGTCGCGAAAAAACACTCAAACTTTGTAAATCTTTGGCTTGATCTTCGCTCAACCGACGACCGTTTTTGTTTGCTCGCTCGGTTCATGTGTTCCCTCGAGACACTTTACTTCGTAAAAAGTTGACATACGGTCTTCTGAGCAAGTATGGGTGCGCCGCCACTGGCTATTTCTGAATACGCATATGCACGAAATGGGCGACCTATCGTCTCCTCCCTTCCTCTTTAATGCTTTGCCTGTGATGAAATATCTAACGCAACAACATTAGGCAAATGCAACAATAAAAATAAAGGCCTTTTTGGGGACCTTTTGTTGTCTTTGCTCACTTACTGACTCTCAGTAGCTGAGCGACGAACGGTTCTGTTCGTATCGAGAGGTCAGTAAGAGACCGATGCGTGTGTTACGCTCAACCCGAAACCCGAGAGCGAGATCACAAACGAATCAAAAAAGAGGATTTCTGTTCAGACACTGAGCGATTCCGTCTCATTTTTTCGGTCTTTTGAGGGACCAGACCGCGCCAATAAAGTTGGTTGAGCATATTTTGCGAGCTCTGGAAACCAGCCATTAACATAATTTCTCGTGCACACTGACCAATGACCGAAGGACGGATTTTTTGTTTCAGACTGGTAATTATTGGTAAACATTAGTAAAAGAGCGTTTTGGCCATAACTGACTAAAAATTTACTACAACGTATTTATATTTATGTTATTTATATTGTTACCTTGAACTAATATTTATAATTCCTAATTCCTACTTTTATTTTCTTCCAGATCATTTGTTACCTGTTTACTTGTTATAAAATCGGTGTAAAATAATAGCTATTACTTCTTATAAACCATATAAAATACACAATATTTATTCTATGTAAATCATAAAAGCCAAAATTATTTCAAATGACACAAAATAAAACTGAAAATCTAACGTACTTTTATTAAGCTTCAGCTGAAATTTACTATAAAATCTTAAAACTTGGAAATTATTTAAATATATCCTAAAACAAAAACATATAACCAATGCCTGTCTATACCAGTTCTACTACTTTATATTCCTCCACTATAAAATATACAAGAAATGAATTCTGTTGATTTGAGAAGAAAATAAAAAAGCAAGTATTAATTAAATTTACAATTACAAACATATTTTTTTACATAGTTATATACAAAAAAATATATTCAAAAAAAAATTTTTTAATCTAAATTAGGCCTTAAATGAAATCAAATGTTATTCCAAACAAAAAGATACACAAAATATTTTTAAAACTAGGATTTACTTACAATATATCCTTACGCAATGAAATAAAAATTGGGAATTTTTGTTATTTTAGAATTTTTCGGAAAAAAACGTTTTGTTAAATGATTGAATATTTGCTTAAATAAAAAAATAAGCTGTAAAATGATAATATTAAAAATATCCTACAACTTAAGTCTATAATTATTTGTGAACAGAGATATTGAATTCACAATTGCGTATGATTTATTGTTCAAACGTTTTCAAGCTTTCAGTTGAATTGCAAACCTAAAAAGTTTGGAAATTCTTAAAACTACAAGAACGTTATTCGTCTAGTTCATTTCCATGGAGGAAGTTAGGATTTAAAATCTTCTTTTTTATAAAATTCCTGTTGCCGTTTAACTTAATATGTAATTTTTGAATTAAAATATTTTTTTATCAAAGTCCTGTTGCCGTTTAACTTCGTTTATTTAATGTTCTTGTGTAATGCTAATAATACTACACTCTTGTTAAAGTTTATTTTTTTTTTATACATATAATTAAATAATTTTACTAATAAGTTAAATGATATACCGGAAACTACACACACACACTCACACGTACGCAAACACAATACGTATTTATTATATTATTATTATTATTATTCCTTTATATACATATACAATACATATATACTATTTATATTAATTATAAAATAAAATAAAAGGAAACATACATGAAATGTATAATAAATGAAAACCTTCAATATATACATGTGAAGAGAAAGTGAAATTAATAAAATGAAAACTGAATTTAAATAATGCAAATCAATCATGTGAAAATGCTTATTGGGCAGATGAATAAATGGGTAACATATTTTAAGACATCAAATAATGCGAACAGATACTTTAGATCGCACGCAGCTTGGATTTGAAAATGTCTGACACAAATTATTGCTAAGCTTATTTATCCGGTCTCGAACAACCCCGGGGGGTCATTTACGTTTCGACATACAAAACGAAGATAACATATTTCGCCAACAATTTTGATCTTTTGGCTTATCTCTCCAGTTGGCAATACCAAGTGTATGCTGGGATTTGGCAACCTGATCCCTCCAGCGGAGTCTTGGTGTTCTTATTTGTTGTCCTCTTTCCAATTCGGTTTCGAAAACCTTTCCTGCTGGTTCTTCATCCATTCTAGTGACATGGCCAAGCCAGCGCAATCGCGGTTTTTTATCCGCTTAAGTATGTCAGTGTCAGGATATAGCCCATACAGCCATAGAGTAATACTTAAGAGCCTCTATTACTTTCTTCGCTACCTCTTCATGACGACGAGGTAGTAGGCCATTTCATCGAGTTCGATTTGCTGCTGTATTTTACCAATTTTACACTTTGGTTGGACATAAAAAGGACATAAATCAAAGGGAATGCGTATTTGTGTTCAATGCAAACAACATAAAACATAATTTAGCTGTCATTAGTATGAATAAACACTATTTAAACTTAGTTCATGTGTTCTTTGGTCTCTCATTCTACATCATTTCCCTAGAACCTTTTCGATCAGCTGTGCCATAGAAACCCCTTGATACAGCTCATTGTTCATGCGTCACCGATACTCGCCGTTGTGCACTATATGCAAGGGGTACCGATGAGACAGCTGTTCAAGTTAGTACTTGGAGAACAAATAGAGAATGTGCTATCAAAGAAGACTCGTTGATAGAGAATGGGTTGCGTGGTGTGATTTTCAAACTTCAGCTGCCGAGTGTCAAGTCAAAAGTACAAAACACATCAACTGGGAGTCAATTTTGCCAAATAAATCGATTAAAAAAAGGGATATTCAGTGAAAAAATCAAAATGTAATGAAGTGTTAGAGTAAAGTTATTTGTGTAGATCCCAATTAACACGAAAATTGTTAAAATTAAAGATTGCTCTCATTCGCTATATGTTTTCCTCGTAGGTCTCGGAACTCGTTAGTACAAAAAGTAACTAGTGCACACTCTTATAGTATTACTCGGTGACTATATGGCCATAAATTATGATATATAGTTTCCATATATTTACCGGAACATTCTTCTCACCAAGACGCCCCAGTATTAATTTGTCTTCTTGTGAAATATCCAAGGATTCTGCGATATAAAGCAAAATAGATGGTATGAGAGTCTGCTTTAGTTTGATCTTTGTTTTCCGAGATAGGGGTTTATCAACGAAGTGATGGCTTAGTCCTAATACTACGTCCACTACCTCCAAGTTATAATGATTATCAAAGTTTACATTCAGCTCCAAACTAGGGAAGACTGTGCTCGTTGAAGTAAAATCTATTCAGGAATTATTAATTGTGATATGTTATATTGGCCGTCGGTGGTGCGCGCCTCTTGTACATGAGATCCTGGGTTCGATCCCTGCTCTGACCAGACCACCTTAAAATTTCTTTCGGCGGCGGCCACCTCGCATAGTGATGGCGACACTCTCGAGTATTTAGCCATGAAAAAGCTTCTCAAAAATATCGTTCGGAATCGGTGCAAAAGCTGTAGGTCCCAATCAGTGATTATAAAACTAGAAAGCGCAGTACTCATGGGTTGTGAGAAACTCTCATGGGATGTAATGGGACACCATTTATTATTTTATTATTCAATGTTATATTGGCCTTAAAGGCCAAATAAATAAACAAATCATCTTTATAACTATTGAGGACATCTGCCAATTAGTTAGTTAAGACAACAAAAATGTTATCAGCATAACTCTTTTGGTATAAAATAGGTCAACGAATTTTTACAAACAATGAAGTACGAGTATCACAATATCATATTGAAAAAACAACGAAAAAAGCTCGTAAAAAATGGACAAATATTCTTCTAATAAACAACTTCAGATCGAATCATATACAATACGAATCAGCATTACTTGTCTTAAATTAATGTATAACTTTGGCCACCTGTGGTGCAATGGGTAGCGTGCCCGGCTCTTGTAAATGAGATTGTGGGTTCACTCCCTGATCTGACCACTTTAAAATTTCGTTCGACAACTGTCATCTCTTAAAAAACTGGAGGAAGAGCACAGCTCACCGATTGTGAAAATCTCTCTCCTATCCTTCCATGGGATATTATGGGAAAGCATTAATTTATATTTATAACCAAACTCCTACTAAAACAAGAGCCGTTTTTCGATTGAGACTATTTTAAAAAAATCTATTTCCATTTAAAGATTAAAAAACTACAAACAACAAATTTGTACACTTTTTAATATTTTATTTTAATATTTAAACAATTAACTTAAAGAACAATTATTACAGGAATTTATTTGTTTACTTCTCTTCGCACGACGCCCTTTTACCGTTATTTATTTTTCTGTTGCTTTATTAATTTCTTCTTTGCTCTGGCCTTTTTGGCTTTATCCTTTTTTTCTTGTTCCTCCAGAATATCAAAATCAATTTGCTGTAGTAGCTCCAAAATTTTGCCTTGAACTTGATCAAAGTTATCCACTTGCAACATATTTATACACTGATACTGCAAAATGGGATTAGCCATGCTGCCGATAACTTTGGCCATTGAAGCAGCTATACAACTTTGTGTAGCGACCATAGGGATAAGTGGAGCTTTTCGATGACGTTTTGCTTTGACGACACTTGTGCAGGGTTTAGATGACACCGAATCTTCATCGGATGTCATAATTAAACTTTTTTTAAACGTGCTTGTTCAGTTCAAAATTGGCGCCCTTTTTTGTAACACAACGGAAATAGTTATTTAAATGATAGCGCCGGATTAGAAGTGTTGGAATGTGTTTTGTCTTCTTTAGTTGTAAAATAAGAACAGGGTTTCCACAGTGAAATCGTTTTATTGTGGCATTTACAGAGAGAATACACAGAAAAACCTAGTGTAATATTACCCATATTTATGGTCTGATATCAGCCAATGCACTGGTCAACATAGGGTCAGCTATTTAATTGGGCAATATTACCAATTAAAGTAGGCAATTTTATGTTCACCAACAATATGAAAATTTGCCATGCATATTTGTAGATTTTCCCAATGCAAAAAGGACATTGTACTACGTGTTTAAAAAAGTGATAAATGTTAATAACCAGTTATTAAGTGGGTAGATAACTGTGGGATTACTTAATCATAGTTGAAAGTTAATTAGAGATTAAGTTTATATTTGGATGATGTCAAATTCGTCATATTGTTACCGATCCCCTACATTCTTCTTGGAAGAAACATCTGTTTTGGGACAAATGCCAAAACAACAAAGAGGAGTAACCAAATGGAATTAGTTAAAACATTAAATAAATGAATAAAATGTAAGTCATTTTAACAAAAGTTTTTAAAAAACTATGTAGACGCACAATTTAGCTACCCAGGCTCAAAGTATGTATACAAATAAATATTTCGGCAAGCAGTAATGTGATTGTCAAAATCATATGGTTGTAACTGTAAGTTAACCAACAAAAATTTTAATACTCAATTTGTCAGAAGATGAAATTTTCAAAAATGAAACCTGCCATTTTATAAAACGCAGGTAGTCACTTCACGGATTTTAGTATTTTATATCACTAAGGCCCAATTTTTGACTGGTTATTTAAATTGGTAATCAGCTGATTTTGATTTATATTTGATCTGACTTTAAATACGAAAAGAGTTTTTCAGTGATATGTCAAATAATCTTACTACCATGTGGCAACAGTGGCAAATGCTGCGAAAAATAACCGGTATCCAATAACCTGTAAACATTTATCGGCTAATCATTACAATGAATCAAACTGACACCATTTGCAAAATAAAAGTGAAGTGATAAAATACAAAATATTTTATGAAATTAGAGAATATTTGACCAAAAATAAATTTCTAACTGCACTACGAGTTAAATTATACACTTTTATTGTTAGTGTATAAAAATTTCTTTCGACGACGGTCACCTCGCTTAGTGACGGCGACACTATCGAGTATATAACCATGAAAAAGCTTCTCAAAATACCGTTCGGAATCGGTGTAAAACTGTAGGTCCCAATCAGTGAGTGAAAACTGGAAAGCGCACAGCTCAGTGATTGTGAGAAGTTCTCCCCGGTCCCCGGTGGGATGTAATGGGAAACCATTTATTTTTTTTATTGTTATTTCAACTAGGATGGTGATTATAATTGTTCACATTAACAATTAAAGAAGCTTTGTGTTTGTTCTTCTTGTTATTTTCTGTCAAAATCAAATGGTCACTTGATCACGGTTTAAATGTCCAACTTTGGCTGATTAAACAGCAATTAACTATTAATCTAAAAAGTGAATTCAGAGTTTAAGTTATGTTTGATTGTTGATCAAAGATGATTGACTAGTCAAAAATTGGGCCTAAGACCTAATTTTTAACGGTTACTTAAATTCGTATTCAGTTGTTTTAGATTTAGGTTTGGCCTGACTTTTAATACGACGAGTTTTCCAGTGCTTTGTCAAATAATCTTACTGCTTATATGACAACAGT
Source organism: Phaonia tiefii (assembly GCA_963931995.1). Taxonomy (NCBI): domain Eukaryota; kingdom Metazoa; phylum Arthropoda; class Insecta; order Diptera; family Muscidae; genus Phaonia; species Phaonia tiefii. The sequence goes on from OZ008370.1 coordinate 8,511,029, forward strand.
GGCAAATGTCACGAAAAATAAGCGGTATTCATACATTTATCGGCTAATCGTTGCAATACATCAAGCTGACACCATTTTCAAATGAAAAGTAAAGTTATAAAATACAAAACATTTTGTGAAATTTAAAAATATTTGAGCAGGAATTAAGTTGTAACGGCTCTAGGAGTTATTGTTATTTCAACTAGGATGGTGATTATACATTTTCACATCAATTAAAGAAGCTTTGTTCTTGTTTTTATCGTTGTTTCCTGTCAAAATCATATGGCCACTTGATAATACATAGTTTAAATGTTAGACTTTGGATGTTTAAACATCAATCAACTAAGTATTAAACTGCAGTTACACCTACGAAGATAATCGCCTTTTCGGGATTATGAATGCCAAAACGTTGATAATCCCAAAAAATGCGATAATCTTGGTCGGTGTAAACGCCGTATTAACCTAATAAATTGAGCCAGAGTTTAAATTATGTTTGATCGTTGATAAAAGATGATTTTACACTCAAAAAAAATTCAAACAACTGAAAGTTTTTAAAATTTTAAATTAAAAATTTAACGATGAATTAACTTATTTTTTTGAAAGCTAAGTTTTTGCAAGAAAATAAATTAAAATCAAAAAAATGATGAAACCACCGGTTTTTCGAAAATGTTTGAGAAAACTGGCGGTCGGTGGTTGTCCAAAAAACCCGAGAACCAGTTTTCGTTTCCGATTTTTAATCGAAAGCGATTTAAATTTTTCGAAACAAAAGAAATCCGGTTTCTTGGATTGACGGTCCAACGGCTTTTTGGCCATCCACCGACCGGAATCCCGGTTGCTTTAATTAACCCGTTTATAAATGGTAGTTCCATGGCCCTACCCCAAAAAATACCCCTAGATGATTGATGAATTCGTCTGGCAACGCTTTAATATCACATAATATTAAAGTAAATCTGGCAACATCAGCCACACATTTGTTTTGTTGAAAACACGCAGTATTTTGTTTTGAAATTTAAAGTTCCTTAAAAAGTTCGTAATTGATTGCAAATAACGCAATTTATAGCAACTATCACTATGGCTACTTGTGCCGCATCCCCGCTGGCTGTAGAAAATGGTCCACAGTGCTCGCCCATCTGCATGATAGTTCTTGGCATGGCCGGTTCGGGTAAGACCACATTTGTGCAAAAGCTCACACAAATCTCATTCGACAAATACAAACCCTATGTCATCAATTTGGATCCGGCTTGCCGGGAGACACCGTACCATTCCAATATTGATATACGAGACACCGTCAACTACAAAGAAGTTATGAAACAATATAAACTGGGACCCAATGGCGGCATTGTGACTTCCCTCAATTTGTTTGCCACAAAATTTGAAAAGGTTGTTGAGTTAATACGCCGAGCAGGAGAGCAGGGTCATAAATGGTGCATCATTGATACACCAGGACAAATAGAAGTCTTTACTTGGTCAGCATCGGGAACTATAATAACAGAAGCTTTGGCTACCATGTTTCCCACCATTGTGGTGTATGTCATGGATGTGGTTAGATCCATTAGTCCCACTACTTTTATGTCTAACATGTTGTATGCTTGTTCGATATTGTACAAAGCTAGATTACCCTTTATAGTGGTTATGAATAAAGTATGATGCACTCTTAAAGAGAAAACCAACCATTTGCTTATTTGTTTCGTATTTGCAGATTGATGTTCAGGATCATGATTTCGCCGTTGAATGGATGACAGATTTCGAGGCATTCCAGGAGGCATTAGAAAAAGAACAAACCTATATCAGCAATTTGACGCGCACCATGTCTTTGACACTAGATGAATTTTACAGTGATCTAAAAACATGTGGTATCTCTTCAAAGACTGGCATTGGATTCGATCGTTTCTTTACATTAGTTGCCAAGGGTGCTTTGGAATATGAAAAGTATTTTGTGGTAATGCTAAGAACAATTGGACTACCTATTAATTGATGTTTCTATTGCAGTGATTATAAATCGGAATATAATAGACTACGGCAGGAAAAACTGAAAGAACAAACCAAGGAGCAGAATGAGAAATTAGGTGAAATTGCGAGTAGCAGTGGTGTGGGTAATGAAGTTATGCTTACGGGATTTGTGGAAGAGGTAAAACAATTAATATTTAATAAAGTATTTTTTATTAAATTCTAATCCCATTAGCAAAAAATATAAAATTATATATAGTCTGACTTGGATAAAACTTGTTAAAGTTACAATTTATTGTGGGGGAATATTTTTTCTTGTGAATATATGCCCATAAATTCTTATACTTATACCTTAACAACCCGCAACTTTTTTTAAGACCCAAAAATTCCTCGGGAAACTTTTCTTTAAAACCACTGCTAAATATAATTTTTCAAAATTGTATTGGGTAAGGAGGAATCTAAAATGAAACACGACTTCCTTTATTTAATGTTTCAAGTAATTCAAATAAAAAATGGAAATTAATCTCTTGTAGGGTTAAATATGTTGCCCTCCTCTATTAGATCATGTGTCTTCTCATAGACCCCTTTCACACTCGGCAAGTTACTTGCGCAAGTCTCTTGCCCAAGTCTTGGTTTGTTGATGACAGAGGTAAGGTCGGGATAGGGGAATAAATTTTGAGTACAGACTTGCTTGTACTCGGAAAGTTGAAAAACTGACTTGCGCAAGTAACTTGCCGAGTGTGAAAGGGGTCATAGAAATGGCGATAGAACAGCTATAGACAATTTGCATTTCTACAATGCTTCAAGGAAATAACAGAGATCGATAACCAGTTATCGCTCGTTAGCATCATCGCTTCTCTTTGTACACGATCTAGAAGCTTCAAGGTGAGACTTACATTCGAAATTTGGTCTTACATTCGAAATTTGGTCTTACATTCGAAATTTGGTCTTACATTCGAACAGAAGGTCAGATGGATCGTCTCTTCGCCTACACTGCTGAAGTGCCCAAACAATTGAAAGCTTATTTCGCCATATTAAATACGAGCTTATTCCGGCGGACAGGACACTGTATTTTCTTCTCCAGAACATTATGAGTGTTCGATTCCTCAATATCTACACTTGATACAATTGTTTGCTTGACACCACTGAGAAACCAAATATCATGGTTAAGTGAATCGTCAATCAATCGCCTCTTTCCATGTATCAATAACAACAGTCACTGAACGTTCTCTAAGCTTAAGATAAACCGAAGCATTACCGAAAATAATTAATCATTGATGTGTGTGCTTTGTGTCAGACTCTATCATGCCTTCGAAGTATCCAGAGTCACTACCTTACTCTCACATAGGGTACGGATCTACTCACTCCACAGTGGAAAGTCATCCAATCACATGTAGAACTATTTTTGTGCAGGCCATATTCACCATTTAATTCTGCATAATTCTCCAGATGGTTCTTAATCATGCCCTCCCATCAACTTCAAAAGCATGGAGGATATTGTAACTGTTTGGTAGTTAACGATGCCCTCTGCCGCATTTGAAAGCATATAACATATTTCAATTGGTCGGTAGTTTGCGGGGTTATTAGATTAATGCTTTTTAGCAATCAGATAGTCATTCCGAACCTCCGAACGCGAGGGGAAAACCCATTTGCGCAATGGACGAGCTAGTGGCGAAGAGCACTGTTTTAAAACAAGTGCTAGAATTTCATCCGGACCCGTTGATTTGATTACGTCGAGCTCCGCAATAAGATTTTTTAATTCAACCTGTTCGAGAAAATATCTCAGACAAACAAGGTGCTATTCCGTCCACGAGGGGTGTTTGATTGCTTTTCGGCAAAGATTTCAACCAATAGCTTAGCTTTATCAACCGGGAGGGTAAATATATGGTCGTTCTAAATGAAAATTTGTACAAAGGAAGGACAACTATTCTTTACCATTTTAACAAATGTCCAACAGCTTTTGCACCCCCTAGGAAAAGAAGACGCAATTTGTATAGAAACTCAGTACGTCTTAAGACTTTGGCACATTTTGATCTTGCCCTCTTTTTATTCAAATGCCAATTCATGAAAACCACCTTTGGGATCTGGCAGCCTCTTTGCATATCTGATTATACCCATATTTATCAGATTTAATCAATATTATTTTGGAAGGAATGAACAGTAAAATAATATTTTCAACCATTTTGCCGCTGCAAAGATTTGGGTATAGAATTCGTTGAGCTCAGGCCAACGAGCCTTTTAATACAAGAATATAGGTCGCTTCGTGACTTCGTAATACGAAAAGGAGGCAGAAACGACAGTGATCCGAATTCCCAAGAGAGGTAAAAATGTTAACTTTATATTTGTCAGGTCGTGAAGTTACAAAAAGTTTTAGTGTCTGAAATCTGCCCTTCAACGCACGCAATGTGTGTTAGCGAATTCACCAATTGTATCAGGTGGTTGCTGTGCTCCAAATATCTTGGCGTATTGGCACCCGGGATTGAGTGAACTGAATAGAAGAGATACAAGGGATTGCGGAACATTAAAATAACCAGCGATTACAATTTCGCTACCCGAACAATTTTCTAAAGCTTTAGTAATTGAATCGGAGAAGGTGTAGAAACCGCTTAAGAAAGTCTCAGTTCAATATTTGGGACTTCTTTAAAGACACCCCAAATGCATAATATACGATTTGATATGAAACTTTGACTTTAAATACAGTATTTATTGTCTATAGTTGCATGGACAGAAAGAAAAATGTTTCCGCGATGCAGAAATGTTTCCGTGTCGAATTACAGATAGCCACGAAAGTATTGTCTTGCAAGCAATTTGTCCCACAATTACTTATAAGAACCCCTTGTTGTATAATATGCCTTAGGCTTACCTTTATTTCATAACATTTATTCGTTACTTTTAGGTTTCCTTTGGTCGTGAACTTGCCGATGTATATTTAAAACATCCCGGCAATGAAAGTTCCGAAGATGAAGAAGGAAACGAAGAGGAAGCACCCCTATACAATGAAATTAATTTTACTGGTGTTGCACCTGAAGAACAGAATTTACAACAATTTGTTCAGACTCGTCAAGACAACACAATTAACAAACATAAGCAAATACATTGAAAGGAGAGACGAACCTTCTAAAGGTATAACAAATAAAACTTCATATTCAAGATGTATTTTAAATAAATGTTTATTTGATTTGATGACTTTTTCTTGTGTTTTTATTTTTGTCGTATATAGGCGGTTTTTCAATTTGCAAGCAAAATTTGCAATTACATATTAAAACGAGTGTTTTCTTAGTACACATTGTGGTTTTAAGTAAATTTCTGTGTTTCTTTTATTAATTTGTTGTTCTTTAGGAATACGCATGACGTTCTATTAACATTAAAATGTTTGTTTGCCGGTTCTTATTTCCTCTGTGTGTGTTTGCTTTAAAGGCTTAAAAGCTAAATTAAATATACGATTAAATACACATGTATATAAATAAATATGTTTTTGTTAATTATGTTGTTATGCAAAATAAATATAGACTTTATAATGTACTTATACTAATAAGATAAAGTTTTTGTTAGGCTTTACTTGCTGCCACTATATGTGTATATCTATCTGTCTTACCGGGTTTTAAGAAGCAGCTAAACAAAACAAATTTCTTATTTGTATTACAGTTTTATATTCGAGTTTTTCCCATAACAATTTGTTAATTTGTATACATATTTCAACAAGCGATAAGAGATTTTGGTTTGTTCTTTTTAGTTCTATATATTTGTTTGTGCAGATTTCCAGGTAAAATAAAATAAAGTACTTATTGTTGCTTTTGTTCTTCAGACAAATTATTTAGAAATGTATATCATATTTATAAATAAATTCAAGTCTTTAACTTAGTATGATTTGTAGGCAACCAAACGGGAATTTAATCATCATCAAATCGAAATTAGGGTGTTAATTAAATTCATATTATTACAGATCTAGTGTGGACAGTGTCAATGTAAACGAACATTGTTGCTTTCATATAGTTTGGACTTGGGGACTCTTGCCTACCCATTAATTTTAGCGCTTTAGCTAAACATAGAAAAAATACTCAATCTCATCTAAATATTTATCTTTTGGTTTGCGAATTTTTCAATTTGTTATATTTATATATATTAGTTTTCTTTTTTTTAATAAGCGTTGATTAGTTTGGACATTTTGCTTTGAAGTCATATTTTGGTTTATTATTTTCTTTTTTATCTTTGCTGTGGAATTTAATTGCTTACAAAGCTTGAGCTTAAAAGTGCTCATTTTATGATATCAATAATGGATACGGAAGTTATAAAATAATGACCAAAGATATTACAATTAGTGGAAAAACGAAGAAAACATTACAGAAAATGGTACAGTGGTGGCAGACGATAATAACTGCTTCCACAGTAGATGTTATTATAGGCGAAAAATTTGCCTTTGGAATATTTGGTGGAAAAGTACCAGTTTTTTTCAACTGCCGCTGTGGTGCAATCGGACTTCTATTTTCTATAGAAAATATGCAGCTGACTTAGATAGTATACAAACCTTATAACAATTTCTTTTAAGAAAGCAATGTCGTTAGAGATTTGTACCATGTCAAAGCGTTTATCACTTTAAAAGCTGGTTCCGTCAAATTTAATAAAAATGTTTTCTTCTTTTTTATAAATTTTGAAAATATAAGAAATTAAAACAATTTTTTTTTGTAATTAGTTACAAACAGTTTGCCGCGGCGAAAAGTTGTCTTGATTTTTCATTATTCTTCTACATGTAAATATGTATGTTTTTATTCTATTTCAAACTAAATGTTATTTCAATGCATTTTTTTAGTTTTGTTGTTGGTTTATTATTTCACAACACTAACTACTTTTCTACAACAATCACACTTTTACAAAAATAGTTAAAATTTTCAGTTTCACAGATATTTTTTTGTTTTTGTTTCATCAACATTTTTCACCTTTTATGGGAGTAGTTACTAATTCGGAAACTAACCACTATGGTTATGAGATGTAACTCAAGAAATATATTTTGAATCAAAATTTGTTAAGTTTGTAATTTAAATGTACAAGGGGTTGGTGTCTAAAAAATCGAAACTTAACACATTTTCTTTCAAACTTAAGGTCTCAAGGTGGCTAAGCCCTAAGGACAATGCTATTCTTGCTATATTTGGAATTCTTGTCTGTTTTTACAGTGTTCTCTTTAGGGGATCACATTCAAACTACTTTTTACAATAATTTATCTTTTTTTCTGTTCTTTGTTTGTTTTTTTTTTTTATAAATACATTTGAAAACCAAAGTGATACCATTTGTTGGGCGGGGTGTTGGCGTAGTTTCTTAACTGATTCTCCTTGAAAATATAATAAGAATTGTGTTAGTGATATATATTTTGTGAAAGTTTTATTACGGCGTTACTTCACATAACAGGGATTTAGGGTGTGTTTATCTCAATTAGCCATATTAAATATTTATTCTTGGTTGTTCTTTCCCTTTGATTGTAAGCCTTTAATGTTGTTTGTATTCATATGGTACATTTTAGTTTAAATCTTCATCTAATCCATGTGTATAAATTGTATATAAAATTATAGTCAACTTTTTAAATTGCCAATTTTTTAACTTAAATATACATACATTGTTTTTTTCAAGAGACAATTTCAATTGTAGCTTTTTGTTTCTTTTTTTTTAATAATTTCTTTAGTTTTTATTTTTTTGTAAGAAACAGTCTTTATTTTTGGGTTTCTTTCTCAAATTGTGTGAAAATTATATAGGAATTTATTTTATTTTCCGTTTTTCATTCGACCTTTCTAAATAATTAGATTTTAATTTTTAAATAATAATGACCTCGAGCCTAATTATTCAAAAATTAACATCTAGGAATTTCTTTTGTTAACTAGTGTGAAAAATAGGAAAAATAATAGAGAAATGAAACGTAAGGTGTAAAATTATATAGGAACTAGTGTGAATAGAAATGAGGCTCAACCTAACCGTGTCATTTTATAAAACGCAATTAGTCACTTCACTGAATTTACCGCGTCACTTGATTTTGGAATTTTTTAAACGAAAACTCCTATCGGTGACCAACGGCGTTTACTTTTAGCGTTTATTTCAAGAAGTTTATTTAGCGAAGTATTTCAAACCTAAAGTTTTGAAGCAAAACATTTGCCATTTCAATAACAATGTCATCCAATGCTATCTTATACTCCAATTTCACTGACGTGGTTTTTGGTTTTATCAAGGTTTTGAATGTCAAATTTGTATGGGAATTGCCCTCCAAAACTTCGAAGAAATACACCACGTTGTTGAAATCCGAATATAATAAAGGTTGAGTTCAAATAAAAAAAATCAATAAGTTTTTAAGCGACGCTCAGGTATAACGCGGTTTCGAAGTATTCGAGATTTCAATCCACCAAACATAGGTACGTTTTGCCATACAAAAATCAGCTGCTTATGGAAATGAAATCGCGAAAACTAAGAAATTGCCGTATAGCTTAACATTGCTTTAGATTAAAATTTTTCAGTTTTCAGTGTTTAAGAAAGATTTTATATATCCCATGAATAAAAATAAATTTTCTTAAATAAAAAACATTGCGATTTATATCGCAATTATAGGATCTTAGTGTTACTTACAAAATAAAATTATTGAATTTATAATACTTGTTTTTTTGCTTTATTAATGCTGCTGTGTTCATTTTTGCTTAATATGAGCTGGATGTTTTTATTTATTTAGTTTATTTAATAAATAAGCGTTATTTTTCTGGGATTTTTCTTTTTTTCAATGATAAGATTTATTATAAGTTTTTTTATATTTTTTATGACTTAAAAGAGAGAATATTCGAACATGTGTAAAAAGAATTGGTTTAAATGAGACAGCCAGTGGCGTAAATAACTGTAAATCCTATCCTAACGAATGTTGGCAATACTGTACCGAAAACGTGGAATGGTCGACCGATAAAGTATGTTCGAATTCTGTTTGTGACTATTCTCAATTTTGTTTACCAATCAAAAATCAGTTTTTTTTAGGTTACAAGGAAATATAATTTTCTAATACGAATACAGATCGAATACACAACAGATTTAAATTCAAAGCTTATTATTTTAAACGATCACAGATTCTAGACACAAAGAATGATGGGAATTTATTTGCAATCGAATTATTCATCGATTTAAACTTATGAATTCAAATTTTTCTACATGTTCAAATGTTTCTCTCCAGCATATGTAACGAAGAAAAAGGGATTACTATAATTATTGGGGGGAAGGCAAACTTAAAGATCTTGTCAAAGTTTTGCTGTAAAAAATTTTTTTTTGAGGAAATGTGAGAAAATATTCTGCATTCATTATAGAACTTAAAAACAAACAAAACTCATTTATCAGCAACTGCCGGTTCCTCGATCTCGGACAAAAAAGCTTTCATTCGTGTTCTAGTAGACAGAAAGTTGATTTGGTTCCACAATTTCATCCTTTCAAGTAGAATGAAAATAAAAAAATTTTCAAAAACTTTTCAGTACAAATTTTGGTTTCTCTATTTCGAATGTGCTGTCATTTGAGAACAAACATTCAGTCTGTTTCTCTATCTCGAAAGAAAATCAGTCACTCACATTGGACTCAAATTGGGTCCCTCTACGTTGAAATTTTCGTTCGTCTGACTCCATGTTTGTTCCCAACTGACAGAACATTAGAATTAGAGAAACCTAAATTTGTACTGAAAAGTTTTATGTTTTCATTCGACTTGAAATAACAACATTGTGGAAGCCAAATCAACTTTCTTTCGTTTAGAACACGAACGAAAGCTTTCGTTCGAGATAGAGAAACAGTCTGATAGAGTCAGTCAAACAAAAATTTCGTGTTAGAGGAATCCAATTTGAGTCGAATCCGAGTGACTGTCGTTCTCTTAGCTTTTTGTTAGAGATCAGTGAACAGGCCATAAGTTTTCTATCAAAAAGTCTGTATTGTTCAGTTAATTTCATAAATATTGCTTGTAGAGTGAATCTTGGCAAGAATATCTTTAAAAAAAACAGTCGTCGTTATCTTTAAAAACAGTTTTCGTAGGAGTAATGTAAAAGTAGAAATGGACTCTTATATGAAATGTATAAATCCGAATATTTATCAATCACAGATGACTGTCCGGCTAAAACAGGCATGTTCATATTAGAGTTAGACAATACATAGGAAACTATTATGAACCATTTCTTCAACGGAGCTTACAACCCCTGACTAACTTTTCGTTATGAATACAGGGGTTTGAATTCAGAAGCCAATTAATAGCAACATTTTCTTAAAAACAAAATGTAGAATGGAAATGTATTGAAACATAAACATTTCATCACAATCGGCCCTGTTCTGCATTCAGAATCATTTTGAATCAGAATTTTCTTTCAGAATAAAAAGCGTACAACTTTGATGTTCTTAAAGCATGAAATATTTTTGTTCTGAATTGTTTGTTTTTAAACTCACAAAGTATTTGCATTCTAATTCAAAACTAATATTTTTCTTTGAATTGATTTACAGAAACCCAAAAATTCTGAAACGTTTTATGTTTGTCTGGATTCAGTTTACAGAACAGGGCCGAATATGTCTATAAAATATTACAAATACATCATTTCCCTTGCGGGAGTTTTTCGTCGGGCTGTTTTTTAAACTTTATTATTCTAAATTTTATCATGCTCAAGAAAATAATATAAAGCTAATAAACAAGCTTCATATTAAAAGGAACATTAACAATTTTACTTTTTCATATGAAGGAGTGTTTTGATTTTCTTTTACGCCTTTAAGGAAACTGGCTATGATGACTGTTTTATATAAAAGGACTTGTCTGGACTTTATTTTTTATCAAAAAAAAAGTTAAGATACAAAATCAAGTACAAACCCGATTCCGCCTGTATTTAAAAGTAATTTATAAAACATTTTTTAATTAATTTGTTATTCAATTGAAGAAATTAAAGTATATTGCAGAAGTAAAGTAAGTAAATTAATATATTAAATTAAATGACATCCCCCCAAAATGTGGGCATTAATAGCATTCATCTTCGTTTGATATTTTATATGCATTAAAAAAAATTGTAGACATTTTTTAGATCTACTTTATCGCTCAAATATTTGATCTTATATTTAATCTTCATCTGATAAATTGGTGTTGGTCAATAAGGTGGTATTGTCTTCAGCGCCAGTTTCTTCAATATCCTGGAAATAAAGTGAACAAAAAGAAATATGTTTCTTTTACATTTTAGTACACAAAGTAAAAAAACTATTTTCCCAGAGGTTCCCATTTTTTAAAACTTTTGAATTCATTCTTATTTCCCACATATTCCCACTACCGCTTATTCCACTATTTAAAACTTTCGAATCCACTCTCGTTTCACCATTTAAACACATTTACATACACATTGGTCAGATGTATAGTAATTTACTTAAAACGCAGCATTTATATGGGATAATACGATTCGTTGTTGCCCATAAATATTATACAATCAAATCCGAACTTTAAAAATTAACCGGTATACAAAATTCAATTACTGGGAAAATTTAAAAATAACCTTGAGCTTGAGAAAGACTATTTTGTTCGTTGTAAATCAATGAGCAGCTTTTTATTTAATTCAATGTTATTTGCTACATCTTGCTATCAGAAAACAGTTCTTTCTTTAAGGGCAACTGTTTTCAATCTGTTCTGTATGTACTGTATGTACCTCAACATTTGGTTCATGCATTCTTTTTTAATAGAGTAGGAAGATTTTCGGGACCGTGTTCGTGTTTCTACTAAAATAAATGTATCCTACAATATCTTTAGTTTCTGTGAAATTATAAAATTGTCATTATACAGTTTTTAAAATTAAGGGTTCGTTTAAACCATAAGGCCGTCGGTGGTGCAATGGGTAGTGTGCGCGCCTCAGAGCAGATCCCTGCTCTGACCACCTTAAAAATTTCTTTCGGCGGCGGTCACCTCGCATAGTGACGGCAACACTATCGAGTATTTAGCCATGAAAAAGCTTCTTAAAATACCGTTCGGAATCGGTGTAAAAACTGTAGGTATCAATCAGTGAGTGAAAAATTAGAAAGCGCACAGCTCACTGGTTGTGAGAAGCTCTCCCCAATCCCTTCATGGGATGTAATGGGAAAGGGTTTTTTTTTTCATAAGAGTAAATAAATATAAAATACTGTACGTTTTCTTCTAGCGTCAACTGATTTTAATTTTAAGTTTAAATTTGTCAATTTATTTCGTCCGTTTATATTGTTTACTTTTAAATTTCTCAATTTGTGCTCATTGATCTGTGTCTGGCTTTACTACGGTGGAACGTTAATTATATGCACCATTTCCTGCAAAAAAAAAAAAAACGGCGCGAGTAATTATTCTCTTCAGTAAGAACTTCCACTTCGTCAAAATTAGGTTCATGGCCAGTTAAGTTAGAGTGGACTGTTATTGATGTTCTTTGCTCTTCAGGCTTGTAATAAACTTTTTGATCCAACTTTTTTGCCCTTCTATATACGGCTTCTAGCATATGTTGGACTTATTTTGTTACACTGAATTTTGTACACTACATATGGTATGTCCTCTTGCACAATACTGGGCGATTTCTTGCTAAAATAAGTGGTTTAGCATATAATTACACTTGAATCATTATTTCCCTTACGGGAATTTGTACTCGGTATGTTTTCTAAACTTACAAATTTATTCAAGCTCAAGACCTTTTTAAATAATATAAAGCTTATTCATTATCTTTATATTACTTTCAAAAAAGTCGAGCATAAAAATGTTCGAATGATCCCAAGGCTGTCTGTATAGCTATTTCGGATCTTGCCAAGATTTTCATCAGCAGACGTTTTTGGTGTGTTTTCGGTGAATTCTTCAAAAACATATATCTAGGAACACTCATCATATTAATGAGAATTCCTTTATATACACGTTTGAAGAATATCAAGCACTAACAAATCATGCCTGTTTAAAACCAATGGTTTTTCAACATGATAAAAAAAGAGTTGTACATGAAAGTGTTCCAATGGTAGTGCTTGATATTATTCAAACGTGTATATAAAGGAATTCTCATTAATATGATGAGTGTTTCTAGATATATATTTATAATATATATTTATATTATATTTCTAATAGCTAAGTATTGCCACTTATGGTCCTTTTATGCTTCCACTGTAAATCGCAATTGTCTGTTAAAGCAGTTCAATGCTATAATAGTGTTGTTTACCTGTCTTTTTTTTAAACACAAATCATGCACGTATTTCTTGCTTTGTTGTCGAGAAATAAAAACATATTTTAAAAAATTGATAACATTTAATTTAATAACCCGGTGCATTAATTTCTGAACAAATCGATGTTAATGTACTTCCCTCTTTGTGGATCTTAGGCAATCCGTATATTCAGGGAGCCGAGAAGCTAGTCGTAATTAAATTGTTCCTAGTAGCAGCCTCAATAAATATTCACTCATATAGTTTGTCAACAAATTTGTTATTTTTATCCAGTAGTCCTGTTGTTGGATCTCTCCAATATATTGCACATTTTCCTCTTGTGTTCTATTATTTTATATTATTGTTTCAGTTTTGTCGGCTTTACTTTTTTTCGCATATTGTTTTTATGACGAGACTGTCTTTAGATAATCGGCCATGTGATTGCAATCGAATTTCGCATGACATTTACGATTACGATTTCAAATCGCATAATAGGTGTGATGTCGTTCGCCAAAAATCTAGTGACTTCAAATCACGAGCTCACGCCAAAGTTAACTGAAGCGGAACATCAAAGAGGCAACACAATGATGCACAAATAAATTTTAACATCTTTGTTTTCATTGTTGATAAAAAAACTCGTAATGTTTGCGAACAACTTTTACTATTGGATTGTATATCCTCATTGGATTTCTCATACAAAGGCGATTTGATTTGCGAAAATTTGATGCTGCTGGACGTTTGGATTTGCCTATATGATACGTATGCCCCAAGCATACGTGAAACACTGGTTTAGATAACGAAAAATAGTTTACTTACTCCTGCTCTGGTATATCTAAAGTATTGGAAGAATCCCTTAGCATCCGTTTTTTAATTCGCTCTTTCTTGTGCAGTAAAAACATACATTCGTAAGTGAAACGCGTGAACACATGGCGAAATAAATCGTGCGATTTCCAATAGGCATGTCATTCAAAAAACGCGCGATTTCCAAATCGCATGTCATTCAAAAAACGAGCGATTCTTATCATATGGCCGAATGATTTCCCTTAGGAACTGTTCTCTTTCAAGAAAACTGTTCTATTCTAGTTTCTTCCGCAAGTAATGCTTTCGAATATAATTTTTTTCTGTGGGCGAAAATTGTAACACCATCTGAGGTTTCTATATTCGATACCCGTTCTCTATAAAACATCTTTTTTTACCAAAACTTGACCCTTCTTCATTACATTATAACAAGAAAACACTACTGTTTTGTTTCTTTTAAAGTTTATATAAAAAATATATATTTCATAGTATTTTTCTTATATAAAAAAAAGAAATAATAAAGTACAAAATTACAAAAAAAAAAATTAATAATAAAAAGTTGAAGATCAAAGCAATACGGTTTGCTTTAAAAAAAAGTATAATCCAACTTATCTCATAAACAAAGTCAAACTCTAAATTTTACAATTAACTTTAATTTAAAAATAAAATACAATAAAGTTTTTGTTTGATATTCCGTGTTATTTAAAAAAAATATCTATATAATAAAGGAGGTTTTGTTTCATTTGTGTTGTGAGAATGTTTGGAAGTTTTTTTTTCTGTTTTAAGTTTAAAAATAGTTTAACAATTTTTATTATAAACACAAAAGTATAAGATTTTGCAACTGTGATTTTGTTTGTTGTATCGTCGACGTAACGTGTCGTATAAAATGAAATCAAAGTTTCGTCTGTTAAATGCTTTAGAAAACAACCAGTTGTTATCCAAGAAAAGGAATTTGTTATGATGATTATTATCAGCCCAACTTAAAGATGGTAAAGGGAATTATAAATTCACTAGGGAATGTACATCTTTCTCAGGGCTTTAGAATGAGTTGAGCAAAATTTCTGTGTGTGTGTGTGTGGAGAGCTGCTGTGGACGATAGCCTATGGAAATTGAAATCCTTTCTTCGCAAATGGCTTTATAGTGTTGCTGATGCGGCTGTTTTTGCTATTTACTTGACTTTAACCTTATTGCTACTAGGAGCAGCAGGCGACTGGTCAGCCTCAGGCAAGTCCGACTCGCGTTTGCGTTTCGTTTTCTCCTTGGGAGACTTTTTCTTCTGGGACGCAGATTGTTTAGCCTGTTGCATAGCTTCTCGCTTGGCCTTTAGTTGTTCGGTAAAGAAGAAGTAAACGAAAGAACCCTGCAAAAATATCAGACCAATAAAAGCCATGTAGCCTCTCAACTTATTGGACGATTTGTCTGCTACGCCGTAGAACAAACCCAACACGCCAATGACCATGCTGATGAAGCGCACAGAGACGAAGATGGCATTGTTAACAATTCGAACGCTGGCCATTTTCTCATCACGATCGAAGACACCAATCATTTGGAAGATGTGAGCCACAATTTCGCTCAAGTAGTGCAAGGTCAACAAAACAATAGCAATGCGTTGGAATCCAAAAGTGTAGGCCAAGCAAATTATGGAGAAACCGCACACAGAGTGAATAATCTTGGGCTGTTGTTCCTCTTTCTTTACCTTCTGGAAATACAACTCAGGCAACATATGCAAGTAGTAGGCCAACTGTATAATGAAGTAGAATTTATGGAGGAACGACATGGGATGCAGGGGGAAATCATCCCACAACAAAGAGAACTTGGTGAAATAGCCCTCCTTCAGGATTACATTGGCGCCCCACAAGAAAGACATCACATAGAAGGTAATCAGTTGGCCACTTTCGTTGAACAGGGACAACTTGAATTTTGACAAGTGCAATTTGCGCGAAATTTTATCCAATACGAACTCTTGGATGATGGCGTGCATGATGATGCACGTCAAAGTGTAGAAGAAGACGGCACAGTAGTCCTTAATACCAGCCACATAGGTAAAGGCTTTGCCCAAAGGTTGTTCACGTGTCGGCTCCTCGCCACTCACATTGTGATGTAGAGAAATGAAGGCGCTGGCAAACGGCGACGTCGATTCGTCCATCAGACCCAGAACAAAGACCATGGCCACGCAGGAGATGATGTCGGCATGATTTTGTATAACAAACTCATGACTGAGTATAGGTGGATTCTTGTTGGTGGTCTTGCGACCCATGCCAGGTTTGATAGCCATTCTCTCTAAATGTTTCCAAAATCAAAGGGACCGTAACAAAATATCACAAATTTGTATGTGCTTCACAAGTATCCTTTGCTCCAACCTAGGACTGCTGCTCTCCACTTTCCCTGCGTGCGAGTTTTGGTTTTCACGTCTGTTACGTTCACAACTGAAGGTGTACTATGCAGCCGATATTTTTCTTCTCGTTTTGCCTTTGCCTTCGTAATTTTAACACGTCAAATTGTGTAGTAAAAAAATACTAAAAGAAAAAATGCCACGCAGCAAACTCAAAAATGACAAATATGCAACGAAGAGAAAAATACTCTCTCCTTTCAAAGCAAATGTCAAAAACTAAAGAGAAACAAGCGCAAACCAAACAAACTCGCATTTGTTATGTTTTCAATAAATTGTTTCGTGTGAGGGTGGGGGGAGTTGAAAGGTTTGTTTACAGGTCATAAACAACAAACCCCACTTTCAGGATAACATAAATCTTTGCTTACATCCTTAGGTAAATTAGACAAAATAATTTTATTAATATTTTAGTTAAACAGGACGCCATTTGTATTGAAATTTTAGTTAAAATATTGGTATTTCATTATTTTTTCGGTATTGCTATCTTAAAATTTTTAAATTTAGAGTTGCATTTTTTCGTTCCTCTGTCAGTGTCTGTAAGTGTTGGAAAGCGAAAATTGTAAACTGTTGTTGCAGGAAATAGTGTCAAAAAAAAGAGTAATTTTTTAAACACCTGGTTTCAGTTTGTTCGAATAATCAATTTTTCGGGGGTTTTATTTTGGTTTTTTTCCAAATCAAATTAATAATATATCACTGACAATAAATTTGTTTGTTTGACAATCGGGTTATAGTTTTAAATTAAAACTTAAATCATATTTCAATTTTGAATAAGTGTTTAATATGAATTTTAAAGTATTATTCAAATTCACATTTCACTTATATATTTAAATTTGAAAAGTTTTATGATTTGAAAGAGATTTTCATGTATGAAATTCTTTTTCCTTCTTTTTCACCGCTGATTGGAGAAACCGGTTTGTCGGTTGTTTCGAAAAATTACATTCTTGAAAACTGTTGTTTTTAAGGAAATAACCAAGGCATAGTCCCCGTATTCAGATCTTGTGTAATTTTCGTAAGAAATTTCATCATTTACCTCTATAGATACGGAAATTTTTGTTGCAGAGAGTTACCAGGTATCTCTGATTTATCTTGCAAATATTTTATAAATACTTCCTTTTCACGCTCCATTTTATTTTTAAGGCAAGTGGTGCCACTTTTGTTTGACAAAATTCTCGAAATGTTTACAACAATTATCAAACAATTGTTTTCGAACGTACTAACTTTAGCACAACTCTGTAATTGATTTTGCTTACGAAATTCTCGCAGAGCTAAGTACCAAGAAAATTAAAAATAGCTGGTATTTTCGGTTGACGAAATGTTCGTTATTATTTATACATGTATACACAAATTTCACAAATACTGAATAAGAGACTTACCTAGAGTAATCAGAACAACGTCCAAAAGCCTAGGTTGTTCAAAAATATGTATGCCAAATTTTCAGTTCATAATTACTTGTCTTTTTAGTTAATCAAAATCATTAATCATGTTTTTCGATGGTTTTGTTAATTCCACAATAATTTGTAGTAATATGATGGCAAAAATAGCAAATACCGCAAATTGAAAAAGGAAACAGATGACTCCAAAGCAGAATAGGGAAGGGGGGTTCTATGCCACAGCTGATTAACCTTAGCGTTAAGAATCGCAATAGATGACTGGAAGTATATAGGGTTTCGCTATGCGTTTTTCGCATATTTGCCTTTGTGTATTGAACCAAAAATACAAAACTCATCAACTGAGAGTATTTTTGTTTTTGTGATAATTAAATCGAGGAAAAAAATGGATACCAAGTGAAATGAAGCAAAATGCAATGATGTGTTAGAGTAAAATTATTTATAGAGAATGCAATTAAATCACAAATTTATTAAAATAGAGAATTTCTCATTCTGCATGGGTTGCCAAGTCTGTATAACTCTTGCTCCAGCTTTTGCAGTGACTTTTCTTGGCTTCCGTTTCAAGAAAAACAACTGTTGCAGACGCTACGTATATTACTCTATGGAACTGGGGGCTTTGTTGAACTCTTCTCTTTTTACTTCACTAGAGAAGAGTGATGATAATACTTCTGCTTGGAAATTTGAGAGCTGTTCATAGGTACTTTTTGTTCAGTCAGTGTCGCTTGTCATACGGAGTATAAATAAAAATCAAAATATATCGCAAAATATCGCCAAAAAATATATTCGGCAGATAGTTAACTTGTTTAACTCTAATAATCTAATAATAATAATAACAATAATATTTGGCTCCCTTTTAATAGATTTTAATAATGTCAGAATAATTGGCATTGGCTCTATAACGAGTGGCCCAAACACAGATATCTGTTTAAATCAAATTGAGGATAGAAATTGAAGATAGAAACGTTGATAAACTTTGGTTTCAACAGGATGACGCACCATGTCACACAGCTCATCAAACAATAGATCTGTTGCAGACTAAGCTCGGACTGCAATTTGACCCCTTTAGGCTTTTTCTTCTCCGGTGTCGTTGAAGACCGATGCTATGCAAATAATCCAGAAACGATCCACACCCTTAAGACTAATATCTCCAGAGCCATTCGTGAGATAGAACCAGAAACCGTCAACAAAATTGGACTGACAGGATGAGCTACAGCATAACCAGACGCGGCAGCCACATGAATGAAATCGTGATCCATAAATAATGGGAATATTTGTTATGTTTACAAAAGCCACAATATACCAAAAGAAATAAAGTTTATGCCTTGTTCACGCTGCCACGAAATTGACAATTTCGGATTGAAATTGTCGAACGAAATTGAAATCGTTCACACTGGTTTTGAGCAATTTCGTTGAAAAATGACAACTGTTTGTTTACAAATATTGCCATTAGTAAAATTTTAGTGCCTGGGCACAATAACCAAAATTCTGTTTTTATTAAATGTAATTTTTCGGCAGACGTACTTTTAGGTTCATCTCGTTGGTTGTGTAATAACTTAAGATATATTTTTTTTAGTAATTCGGGCCTGTAAATGCAGCCGAAATGATAATATCGGCTAACATTTTAAGTCGAAGCATGCTTTAAAGACGGCGGCGTGAACTTCAATAAAAATATCTACGACGGCGGCACATCAGAAAATTTTCCGTCGGCTTCGTTCTCTTGCATATGTGCAAAAAAGAGTACTAAGTTAATTTTCCTGAGTAAAAACAGCGTTGTATACGACAATTTCCACGAAATTGTCGTAAATATCTCAATTTCGTAGTTGTCAAAATATATGCGAAATTAAGCAATTTCAACTCAATTTCGGCCCAAATTGCGAAAGACTTCAATTTCGCGGCAGCGTGAACAAGGCATTAGTTCATTTTATTTAATATTTAAAATGATACTTGTATTTGGACCACCCTGTTCTTATACAACAAACTCCATACACATAAAGGGGCTCTGGGACACTTCTGCACTTCTTGCGGTTTTCGTACTGTTTTAAAACGTGCACACTTAAAACTTTAATTTTGTTCACTTATAATTCAGTTTAATTATAATAAAACTCCGCAATCTTTTTTATTTACTTCAAACTTTCCTTCAAGTCGTTAGCAAAAACTGCGTCGACAGAAATAGAGTCGATTCAATTCAACAATTTTACTTACAGAATACCAAATGTGTATCGACAGTCGTCGATTGTTATCGATAATGCCTGCGGGAATACCAATTTTCAACCGTCGACAATGTTGTTTTATAACGACGACGACAACTTGAATTAGGGTGATTAATTTAAGTTTTCGCACTCAATTCACATAAGTCCGAGCAATAAGGGCGTTTCGTTTTCCTTCTCAAGATATTAATCATTATAATATTGTTATTGTTATAATATTGTTAAAGCAGGGAGCTGTTTAACCGATGTTATTGTTTATTAGGATAATACTTTACCCTGCGTTTACACGAAACAAGACAATTGAGAATAAGTACTAATTGCCACAGAAGACTAAAATTTTGTGTAATGTAGGCATCCACAGAAGTAGAAAGACAATAAAAACACTTTTAAGCAACCGCCATCTCGTGCGAATTCAATATCATTTACCAAAATATCCAAAATAAAAATAGGCTTTTCCAAATTGTGCGGTCTTTTTCCGATTATGTTTCGATTTTTTATTCGGAAATTACAATGAAGCTTGCAATTGCATCAAATCATTTGCCGAATTTACTGTCTTTGAAAAATCAGAGAGAGTGAGGAAGTTAATGAGAGAAGTGGCACTTTATTGGTAAAAAAATGTGAGTGAGTTGGTATTGTCTCGTGTAAACTCCAAGTAATAGTCCTAAGTTCTGTTTGTAAGATTGCTCAGGTTTTTTTGTGTATTATATTGTTTAAAGAAAACACTCAATAAAATCAACTTACTTACAATTCTCTAAGTCGTATAATCTTTGATTAAAGAAAATTAACCGCCTGCCGGTTTTCTGAAAATTGCCATTTTATAACACATTGCAAAAACCGGTATATTTCTTCTTTTTCAAAAGTTTCTGTTGTTTCAAAACCCGATTTAAATTTTTATGGTCAATTTCAAATGAAAACAGAGTTTTTCTAAAGGAAATTGAAACAAGACTTTAAAACGCTTGAATTTGTTCTATAGAAAATAAACTTTAAAAATGTTTAAATATTAAAAAGAAACTTGTACAAGACATAAGTATGTTTGAAATATTTATAACTTCATATCAAACAAATTTGCAGATTCGTCGAGAGAGAGAATTTCAGAGATTTTTTTCTCTGCGGATACATTTCCGCAAACATGTGATGTATGATATACTTGGAATGGATCAGATCAGCGTCAGGACAATTCTCAGAAGCCCATTCAAACATATCGTTAATCTTGCATCCGATTGTCAAGTTAGACTAGACAAACCCGCGCCCCATACTCCATCATAGGGCTCACGAAAGCTCTGTAGAAGTGAGTCCGGTGAATAGGTGAGTATCCAGAAAAAATTTGTCCCTCGATCCATGATGTATAATCCCTGCCCGTACCCGTAGGTTGATCCCCAGAAATTTCAAAGTTCTAGTCTGCTCCAATGTAACAACATCAACCATCACATACAATTCTCTCGATCGTCTGCTAACAGATTTCCTGGCCAGGCTGAAACGTAGGCCGATCCCCCCGCATCTTCTGCAGAACTCCAGTATTTTGTCGCCGAGAATGGGTTTGGCGCTGGATAGATCCATATAAAATGCTATTATTTTATGCTTATCATATCATTGGAAAAGCGTGCACTTGTAGGCGTAGATCCCGGATTGGATAGCTATTAAATAAAGCATGGATTAGCGAGTTGCCCTGAGCAAGGTCATTGTTGGTGCTGACGAAATTATGCACCCAAATGCAATGATCGATTGCTATCTAAAATCTGTGTAATAACACGGCCTTCAAACTGTAATATATGTCTGAACATTTCCACGGCATTTCCACGGCCTTTCCACGTCGACACACGCTGCTATCCTTGTGTCAATGTCAAGGCCTGAATGCGTAAAATACCGCTGGCGTTCATATTCCTTTGAATATTCCCCTTAATTTTCACCGCAGGGATTTTCGGTGGTAAGCGGTGGAGAGGTATTGGCCTGCAGTATTCCACCAGTGAAAGGTTCTTTCTATGGTTGGAGATGGGTAAGAAGTAGATCGACCTCCACTTAAGGGTGGAGTACCCCGACTGCCATATGTATTTGATTATGTGGATCAGGAACAGGCTTCCCCTCCTAAACTCGGATGTCTGACCCATGATCACAAAGGATGTGTTTGTCGATGCTCTCATAAATGTATTGATCTTTCCAGATACTCCCTGTTCAGTTCCTCTGACCATGAGTCGTACGATGCCTCTTCCATTTTATATTTTCTGAAATTGTTTATCTCATCGAAATTTAAGTTATTCGGGACCTCTTAGATATTTCTTCTCAACTCGTTCACGTGCAAAATATTGAGCACCATCAATTTGATTCGCTGCGAAATGGGCCAGCAACATATCAGTGATGACGACTATATATTTCTCTACCTTTTCTATTTTTGCTCAGAAATTGAGCGACAGTAGACAACATTGATCATATCTTCCTTCAATTTGATTGGTCGTCGTTGAATTTTTCATAGCAACACTAAAATGTTGCTCAATGCATGTTGTTTATAATGCGCGTGAACAATTATGTATTACACGAACGGAAATATTTCGTTGATATTTGTATGGAGTTTTGTAAAATTTCACGTGAAATGTTGATCTTAGCACTGTTCTTAAGGCTCTACCATTTGATTTATTTGACGTAGTAGTCTAAAACGTCATATCCATTAACAATGTTTAACACGTTTTGACACCGAAATCAGCTGATATTTGTATGAAAAATCACCTGATTCTTGTATGACAAAATTAGTTACTTTTGGCATTTCAACACGTTCAGTGGAAACTTAGCCTAACATCGTACATTTTACCACACATTTTGTTCGTTCATTATAAGTACAGGGTCATCCAAATTAAAGTATCGTTTTTAAAATTAAAGTAAATGAACTAAACTTAATTTATTTTGGTATATTATGGTTTTATTAAAAATAACAACACGATTTCATTCATGTAACCTGTCAGTCCAATTTTCGAAGACTCTGTTGGGGGTTTCTGGTTTTATGTCACGAATGGCTCGGAAAATATTAGCCTTAAGGATGTGGATCGTTTCTGGATTATTTGCATAGCATCGGTCTTTAACGGCACCCCACAAGAAAAAGGCTAAAGGTGGTAAAATTGAAGCTCCGGGGTGGCCAATCGACATTGCCAACACGGCGGATAACGCGATTACCGAACTAAGTGCGCAAAAGATCGATTGTTTGATGAGCTGTATGACGTGGTGCGCCATTCTGCTGAAACCAAAGATTGTACAAGTTCATATCTTCCATTTCAGCCCATAAAAAATCCGTAATCATGGCTCTGTAGCGCTCGCCGTTGACTGAAATGGCATTTCCAGCAGCATTTTCGAAAAAATGGGCCAATGATGCCACCACTCCAAAATCCACACCAAACTGTTACAATATGTGAATGGATTGGCTGCTTGACAATGACGTGCCGGTTTTCCCATCCCCAGATTTCCCAAATTTTATTTGTTAACAAAACTGCCGAGATGAAAGTGCGCCTCGACATAACAAAAGAGTTTTCGGTCAAATTCGACGTCCGATGCAATATTTCCCATCTTTTCAAGCGTAAAGCGACTCATGTTGGTCCGCGGAGGTATGATACTGACTAATAGCCAATATTTCGAACGGGAAAAAATATATCACTATCAAAATAACATATGATTTAAAAAAAGACAGTATATGGACCACCCGTTAGTACTTTTTTCATTTGAAACGCAACTCCAAGTCAGGCGAAATGAAATTCTCGGATGAAATGTGTCTGCAAAGAATGTAGCATGAAATCGTTGCTATACGTAGTAACTAAATACTTTTTTGTTTCGATTGGAAATCATGCTTTCACTACAATGCTGGGGGTTATAAAACTTATCATATATGTATATTTCAAACATTGTAACAAAACACACCTATCATCATTTGCATTAAAGTACGCAAATGTGGCAATTCATGAAGAGTTTTGATTATCTTCTCACTCAAACCGGAAGTTAAAGTATAAATTTAATCTTACAACAACAATAGAAAATATGTACTTACATTACGATTGCGTTTCCTAACCGAGGTGACAATAGTCCTTTTGTTGCGTGCCACCAAACATACCGTTATGATAAGAATGACACCAATTAGAGCAAATCCCAATAGAGCTGGCAATAAAACGCTATCCTCAGTTTTATAACCCTAAGTGGTAAAAGAGTAGAAAAAAACATAAATATATCATAAACAAACAATTGGCAAAAAGTAGATGGTCAGCATAATTATTATATATTAACACGTTATGCAAACTACGTTGACATTAAAGCCGAAATCTCTTAATTCGAAAATTCAAGTGTTCGATAAGAATAGCAGATTTTCGCGTGAGACACCAAATGGTTGACTTAATGAAATCTCAAATCAAAAGGTTTTGAGAGGGTCTAAGCTAATGCCAAGTTAATTTAGTTATTTTTTGAATAAAAATCAGAAAATGAAAGGTTGAGAACGTAGTTGACTTCTATAAAAATTAATAATACTACGGTCATTTGAATTGTCAACAAATTAATAACAATTGACACAAACTGTAAATAAATTCAATTTAAATTTTGTCCTGATGCAAAGATAAGTATATGACCAAGATGTTCCGTAATTCAAAATTGTTCATTCAAGATGGCCGATTGATGTAGATTTGACAACATAAGTACGAAATTTCTTATTGGGGCTACCTGATAATAATGGTATCATAATTTCGTGCGCGGCTCTTGTAAATGATAACGTAAATGAACGATGGGCTACGCCGTCTTCACGTAATAAATGCGAAATAAAAAATTCTTCTATTGATGAGGGTACACTTTCTTTCAAAATAAATCCTATACAGTGAATTATAAATCATTTGCGCTAAACGAAAAAGTAGTTTGTTGCAAACATGTTGTGTTTCTCGTAATATTTTACAGTTTGGAGTTACTATATCACGAATAAGGGCCATTATCACAATGTCTGGTTAGAGCTAACTAACAGCTAAAATTTCATACAAACTGACAGCAAAAACTTGTAGTTAGCCTTACCTGTAGGACAACTTGAGCTGGTGGTAATGAGGGGTAAAAATATGAAAGGGTCGCTAGACTAATTTATAGTAAGTTGCACACGCGTAATTTAATTTAAAAAATTAATGTTTTCACCGGTTTTTACCAAAACTGAAAAACCGAAATCCAGCTTCTTCTTCCGGGTTATTTGACACTACTACGCGATATACAGCTGATTTGACTTCCACTAACACGCATCTGAACGACAAAGCCAACTAAACTAATGCGATAGCATTGTTGTTCGTTCGCTTTGTCGTTCTGACGTGTGATAGTGGAAACTAAATCAGCTGTTTGTTGCTTAGCAAGCGAATGAATGAGTTCGTTTGAGTTAGAGCAATTGGATTTTAGTCTCTAATAGGGATTTCACTGCAAGCTTGTTTTCCTTGAACTCCGGACTGTAATGCTTTGTTTATGCTCCTCAGAAACTCCTAATTTTAAATGCTAGAATTTAACAAAACAGCAGTTTTTTGTTTTGTGCTGAGTCTAACAGCTGTTGGACTTCAAAATCGAGATTTTGTACCATGTTTAAACAATAATTTCATAAATATTTACTCACATTCCATTGGAAATAGGTGGATGGATCTATATACGGCCAGTGGCTGTGAATCCAATCAGAATTTTTTGTCTCCTTATTGGCTACAGTTAAAGCAGCATTTGATTTAGCAGGTATGATATCATTCAAGTTGCTGATTTGATTCTGGTTGTTGTCAGGTGTAGTAGTAGTAGGTTGTATAGGCGACATATTTTTCACTAAAACTGGTGGTATGGGAGGTTTTTTGGCTGTCGACTTTAGTAGTGGGACTTGCATGATACGTGTGGTTATGGTGGGCTGGGTAGATAAAGAACTATTCGAATTGCTGTTCGATTGCTGGTTCAGGGATGATTGTAGTGAGGCTCGGGGTACGTTGGGTACTGAGGCCGAAGATACAGTTCGATTAAGCAAGATCGAGGACAAAGTGCCTGATGTCGTTGTGGTGGGTGTTAATGCATCTGGCGTAGTGGGATTTGGTGGCGCTGATTTAATTGTTATGTCGTTATCGTTATTCGTATTTAGAAGAGGGGGAGGTGTAACGATGTCTTTAATTTCAGTTAAATCGTTAATTATAATCGCCTGGTCTTGCTTAAGGATGTCGTTGTTAGCTTCACTGATATCCTTGATAGAGTTGCTGTCATTGATGATCATATCATCAGCATTGCCAGATATAAGTTTTGCATTATCGCCTTCTGTTTCCGTTGTTAGGGAAGTTTTGTCGGAACCTTCCTGTAGTTGCGGCGAATCCGTTTGATTGGACGTTTTATTTACCTTCAGTATAATCTTCTCTACCCCATCTTTGTTAATAATATTCACCGCTTTCCCCAAGTTCGCCTTGTTCAAAGCCACGTTTCCTTTGTTCAGCATAGCGTTACCCAGAGCATTGCCACTGTGTGTAAGTGGCAAGGCTGCCTCTTTTTCTTTCGCCACAGGAGATGTACTAAAAGCTGCCTTGGTTTTTAAAAACCATTCCTTAGTGATCGGTAGACGTTCGCCGGATACCAAAAATGGCATCAACAGTGCTCCCACTATGACGGTACACACAAAGAGTAGACCTAAGTAGGCAAAGGATCTTCTTTTTGGTTTCTTAGTTTTGGGTTTTTTCGAGCTGCCGGCCGATTTGATTTTACCCTCCAAACGGAAATCATCATTTTGCGGTAAAATCGTATATTGCAAACTATTTTCACCGTGTCTTATAGTTTTATACATATTTATTGACGTCATTTATGAAACTATCTCAGGAAACATATGTTTTTGCAGCAGAACCACAAACCAAGAAACGTCTAGTGGCGCGGGGTCGGGAAAATGGCAAGAAATTTCCTTAGCAACGTCTGGTTATATGCGATTTCCTTGCGTTTTTTCTATGAATATATTGATTTAATAATAGCCATAAAGCGAAATGGAGTTTATTGCATGCCAACTGATTTACACGTAAAGTTTGTAAATTGTATTAACCAAATGGGTGAAAAGGGTACAAAAACTTTGCAGACATGGAATGGTCACTGTGCGTGTGTAGTTTTCCGTCGTTTTCCGTGCTATTCGTCGAGTTTCCTTGTTCTAACAGAAACACATAGAAAAGTGGGGTAGGTTGAAAAATCCTTGAATAAATTTTCAAAACATAAAATTTTTTTTTTGTTACTCAAAACATTTTCACCGAACTTTCAGACATTTGCATGTGAAAAATGTCCTTTTTTTCTTAGGTTGCACTTGTGTTAAATGTAAGAAAACTGTCCTAATTACAACTTAATAGGAATTGAGTTTAAAGTTTTGTTTGGTTTTTGTAAGATTGAAAATCTGTTTTCTCTACTTTATTTTTGTAAATGCTGTTTGTTTATTTTTATTTCCTTTTAAATTATTAAATCAAATTCTTTCTGTTTATTCCATTATTTATTTTTTTGTCTATTTCCAATTTTGCGTGTCCTTTTTTATTTTTGTTACAATTTTGTGTCTACTCTTAGGAAAATGTCTTGGAGTTTTTTCTTTCCTTTCACTGCTTGTTTTGTGTCATTTCCATTTGACAATTATGCGACCTGTCATTTACCACTCTTTATTGTTATTCACAAAATGTTCGCTCTCTGACGGAAAATCAATAGAAAGGACCTGTGGTACATCCTTTTTGGAGTTCTCTTAAATGCTCTTTATATCCCACACCACTCATACATAGAATCATATGGTTTTTGAAGAAAGTGGTTGTTACGGTTATGTTTCCTGTTTGCCGGTATTTTGTTTGTGTTTGATTGTGGCAACACTGCGAACCGTTGTACTGTTTCATAAATGCCAGCTTTTTATCAGGGATGGCAACGTTGGTACAATTGCACTTTTTTTGATACAATGTCATGCGATTTCTATTTGAGTAGTCTGCACATTCACTAACAAATTGTTTGTTTTGATCCATAAAGCATGCGACCACAAATCAAATTGTGAACTGTAAACAAACGGTAAATTTACGGGTAATTGATTTTTTTTTGTTTTTTCATCCCTGTTTTCAGAGATCATTACGCCAGCAAGAGTATAATATACATTACAAGTCACAAATAATGGTCTTGTAACTTAAGTAATCTAATTTATTTACATTCAAACTCATCTACATAAATACTTCGTCGAAACCCCTGCTATTTGCCATAGAAGAACATGGAAGGTAAACTCGATGAAACAGCTGATTTCATAATATTCTGTTGCTACCATAGAGTAATGTCAATTAGAGCTGTCATTCTTCCCAATTGACATTTAATTTCACACTATTCGTGGTGACGTCGGTGCGATAGAGTTATTTGACGTAAATTGACTTCCACCAGGTGGAATTACAAAAATTGTTGACTTAAATTTTCATGTCGTTTTGATGAAAAACTGTGAAATTTTTACGTATTCTTTACTTTGTTGTTATATTTTATTATAGGCCTTTCAGTGATGTTGATACTTAGGGATCTTCGATCGATACTAATCCGCACATGTGAATTGCAGAATTGAGTTTTTATATATATGTGCGATTGATGATCAACCGATGGTATCAATTCAGGCACAGTAGTTAGGCATCTGAACTTGTCTCAATAAATTAAACGTCATAGGTATGGTTGCAAGTAAAAATTGGATGGTGGAAAACATGGGTACAATAATACCAGATAGAGGCAATAGTAAACAACGTCCAACAAAGGAACAACAACCACATTTCGTGTTTTTGTGACAAACTAGATGTGTTAAATACAATACAAACATATACCAACAATAAAATTCAACAAAAACGTGCAAAATACATTTAACTTTGTCAGTTCTACACCAAAACGACATGAAAAGGTTAAGTGAACATATTTTGTAACTCCACCTGGTGTAAGTTAATTTTTGTCGAATTTCTCTCAATTCCACAAACCTACGACGACGAGTGTGAAATGAAACGTCAGATGAGAGAATACATGTTTCTCTACTATATTCATCTATGGTTGTTGCAGTCTACACCATATACTGCGACTACCTTGCATATTATACCGCAGCGTTGCCAGTATTTTCTGTGTCGAATCTCCAAATCACGTCTTGTTATCCCCGGAAATCCTTAAAAAAAGACTATTATTCATCCCCAAAAATAAGTCTATAATAAGAGATCTCGTTTAAGATTTATGCATATTTATTTATATAAAATTAAGAGCTCAAATTAATAATATAATAATAAATATAATATTAAAATATCTCTATGCATTGAATCTTTCTTCATAATTTCCTTCGTACTTGGAGTTCGGTTGTGAAAATCGTTGGCTCTTGAAATGTTTCCAACACCGTTGGAAAAAGAAACATGATTTATTTTTGATTTATGGACATGTTTTAAAAGCGGTACCATTTTTGTTAATTTTTAAATCGCCAAAAAGTCGTTGTTTTAGTTCAGATTAGTTTTTATTTAATACGCTCCAAAACTGCAATTATTTTATGATATTTTAGCAAAATATCTATTATTTCTATCCAACGTCTTTAAATCCACGAGAATACAATCCTAATATGTCTTTTTTCAGTATAGAGATACCGGGTCCATTGTGATTTTTCCAGCCTTTGTAGATTTTTTCTGATGATTCATAAGTCAATTGATTTTATTTTTTTAGATTATACGAGTATTTCTGTATGTATCCTCAATGTAATATTTAATGTTCTTAGAATTAAAATGTACGTATAAAATAAGAACCTTCAATAATTTTAAATCTTCATATTTAGTTAGGTCTGCTCAAAAATGTCATTGGTTTAAACTAAATTTTGCTCATAATGGATCCCTCCAATGCAGTTAAATTTTCTGGGGTTTTAAATGACTACCAAACGGTAGTTATTGACCAATATTCAACAAATTTTAATGACGTGTAGATGTGCTTAACTCTTTAACCCCTATTAGAATACAGTTTTATCTCCTGTGCATTTCAAAAATTGTATTTGTTTCGATTTCCAAGACAGCGAAAGAACGAAATTTAATTTGTTTGAATTGCTACTCCTATATTTTTTGTTCTAAAAACCATCAAATATATAATAAAAAATACAAAAATATTTTGTATCGCCACTTTGAAAATAAAATCCTGAAATTGGGGATAAATCGCCTAAAGTGGCAACTCTGTTTGCTCTCATCATTTCGCTCCATTTGGTTACCAGTATGTTCCTATCCCAAATATATATTGCTCTCTGTTATAGCCCCCTCTTGTTTCAATAACTACATTGTACACAAACACAAGCTCCATTGAAGAGAAATAACACCAACAACAATAAGTCTGTGTTTGAGCCCGAACACAACGATATCGCACAGCGTTTGGCGAATGTATTTTTCTTGTAGAACAAACACAATCGTCGTAAAATCGTAAACTGCAATTAAATATTATAAATTGCTTTAAAAAAATAACATTACAATTAATTTTCTTTGTCATATATCTTATTTTTGTTACTTTTTTTGTGCTCAGCAGGTTTGAAGCAAGTACGGGGGAAGGAAGTTATAACAGCATTACCACTTTACGTGTTTAACATGTTTTCGGATCGAAATCAGTTGATTTTTGTATGAAAATCCACCAATAAAAAACCAGGAACAAAAGTAAACAAGCATGTACAAAAACAAAATTCATATGAAATTGACAGTTGCAGGGTCAAAGGGCATAAACATACTGATAGCAGTTGTACTTATGCTACCACTTTCAAATACCCTTTCAGGAAAAATTGAAATAGGGCAACATTACGGTTTCCACGCAAAGGGGTTGTTCGCCAAACGATTCGACATGATTGTGTTCGGGCTCTTATGGAAATTATCATGCGAGAAAGCTAAAAACAATACACATTGGCGGAGAGTGGGGAACCGTAGAACACATATATACACACATACATACAAGAAGCAATTCCCCAACGTGGATACATGCATGTGAGTAACGGAGAGCAAAAATCTGCCAACACACAATAGTTCTAGTGGAACCACCGGTGGGTTAAGTGGTGCTCTCGTCTTTTCCGCAAGTTTAACTAGTGAACACACGTCGGTAAACAACATACAATTCCCAAAATGTCGATGATACGTTTACTTGGTGCTGAGGTGAGGAGCAAAAGAAAACATGATTGCACATATTTATGTACTTACTATGTACTACGTTGCAAATGCAAGGTCTTCAAGAATCGGAAACGTGAAGTTTATTGTAAATTAACATTCACGGGGATAGTATTTTATCTTTGGAATAATTCTGGAAATAATTGATTGCGTCTTGCAGTATTTCGTGTTACGTAACTCAATGTTTGTGTTAGCGCCGTAGTTAAATTCATAAATTGTCTCTTTATTATCTGAATTCATATCGACGACAACCTAGGTAGTTGGTGTTGTTGTGTCGTGTCGTTGTTTGGCAAAACGTGTGCGATAAAAAAAAAGTTGGGCTGCACTCCCCTACGACGCGTTTTATTATGGTTCCTTGATAATATATTTTTTCCACTTGTTGATAACGTCACAAATATTTGATTTTAAGATTTTCACCTGTAGACCGCATGGCAACATTTCGGAAGCAGCAGTATTGATGTTTGCAACAAAAATAATTCTGAATGATATTGACCCTTATCTAGTTCATATCATAAGTAACAAGATATCTGGAACGGGTTTATTTTTATGTAAATTTTGTTTAAAATGCAGTCTGCAATAATCGGACGACATGGTATACAGTGGCTCAATAAAGTAATCGGGCAAACGAAACTTGTATTTATTTACATGCTACCTACTTATGAAAATTTTTGATCCTTTTTGATGGCTTATTGTAAAGGTACCCAAATAACGGGTGTTTTTAAATTGGAATAATGTTATAAAATTCCATTAAATTGGCTTTATTTAGAATATAATTTTATGGCAGCAATGCTTGAATATGATTTCGGGCATGTGGCGGCCGCAGCTGGCGCGTACATGGCGTAATCGGAAGGTTTCAAGTACAAAATTGTTTCTGGTTTTAGCCTCGTATTCAGCTCTTCCGAAATTTTCTTAATAATTTTGTCATTTATCTTTAAATAGAAAATTTTGTTACAGAGAGTTACCTCATATCTTGTAAATATTTCATTAACAATTAATTTTTGCACTCCATTTTATTTTTAACCTATGTATGTGGTATTACTTTTGGTTACTAAAATAATTGAAATGTCAAAATTCCTGTTCCAAACAATTGTTTTCGTACGAAATAAATTTAGCTTAACAACCCTGTAATTGATTTTGCCTACGAAATTTTCGCAAAGAGCAAGCCAATGAAAAGTGAGGGAAATTTTCGGTTCGTGAAATTTGCATTTCTTATCGCCGTATAAGCCCCGTATGTTCGTTGCCATCAGAAGTACGTGTATAAAAAATAACGAAAATTTCATGAATCGAAAATTTGGCTCACTTTTCATTTGCTTGGTACTCAACTCTTACAAGGTTGTTGCGCCAAAGTTATTACGTACGGAAACAATTGTTTGGGAACGGAATTTTGACATTTCCATAATTTTAACAAACTAAAGTGCATGAGTTATCAATAAAATGGAGGGCGAAGAGGAATTATAAATGAAATATTTACAAAGATAGATGGTAACTCTCCGCAACAAAATTTTCCGTTTAGAGATAAATGGAAAAATTGCTTACGAAAATTTCGTAAAAACTGAATATGTGTGATGATATGAGGAGTCGCACAACAAAACGTGACTTTTTGTATTTTTTTATAAAATGTTTTTTGATGGTTTTGGATGAATTTGGTTAAGTTCTATTGGAAAAAAACTTATTTAACTTACATAACTTATTATAACTAAAGATGGAAAAATCGTCGTAATTTTATTGTTTAATCGGATGAAAAAAATAATCTTGGAGTTCCCAACATTTTGAAATAATCAAAAAGGAACGTTTTGTTCTGCGACTCCTCATATACCTACATAAATATTTCTTGAGAAGGGAGCTGATGATATGCCTTGGTGGGTATTGAAATAGCTATATTCCCAACCATAGAGTAATGACGTATAGAGCTGCCATTGTTCTCGTCTGACATATCATTTCCTTTACTATATGTTTTATGCTGTTGTATTGTGTAAATAGTTAATTTTATTTTTCGACGTGGTTTTGCCACAAATTTACAATCCTCCGAAAGATTTCCCACAAATTAAGCTGGTATTATATTTGTGTATTTTGCGCGATGGAGAAATTAACTTCTCTTAGCTGTTTAATTACGACAAATTGTGAGATCATAATTTAATTTTGTTTAATTTTATGCATTGACGATGTTATATATTTTCATAGTTTGCATATTCAGAGTAACAATTTCAGCTGTGTTTATCAAACCAAAGTGACAGAATTCTTTTCTTGACGTTAAAACTTTCAACTTCCACAATATAATAACAAGATTACAGAAAAACACTTACCTTTGTTGCAATTGATCTATTGCAATACTCTCGCATTTGATATATAAACAACATACACTACACACACATACAAAACAAACTACCGCTATTTTTCTTCTTTTCTTTTTTTTACATTTAACTATTTAACTCTGCTTTTGGCGAAGAAAATTTAATCGGCTTTTTCTAAATGATATAATTAACTCTTCTTTTATATTTTCACATACACTTGTAGCTGCACTTTAGATTAAAAAAACTTTGTATTGGGTTTTACACAGAAATTAACACAAATTTTGCGACATTTACATATATCGGATTATATTTTCGCGATAACAAACTTGAGATATTAGCATGAAACACATAGACGACGACAGGCTACATGAACACACGACTACAAATGCCGCTGACTGCAAATGTAGTCGTGTGGCAGCTACTGAATTATTTTCAAGACGGCAACTGCAAAGTAAACAGTTGATCTGTAATGTTGACGTTTGTGTTGTGTTATTTGTGTTAGAAGAAAATAAAATGTCTGGAGAATATTTAATAAATATTATTACAAACATAACAAAAATTGTGAAAACAGTTGATTATTCTGTCAGTGGTGCCACTTCAGGCATTGACAGCTCTAACCTATTGATTGTCGCCCACACAAATAGAAATTAGTTTAATTCAACTACAGCTACATAAGTAGCATAGACAACAACCTGCAGTCGTGTCGCCTTGCCGTCGTCAAAATATTTACTTGCATATAAACGCATGTATTTTATTTTTGACAGGTTGTGGTCGGTAGCCTGTCGTCGTCTATGTGTTTCATGCTATTCATATTCTCTTTCTCACTTGATATAACAACAGCACACACATACATTCAAAACAAACCGCTGCTATTTTGCTTCTTCTTTTCTTTCTTTTACATTTAACACAAGAAATTTTTGATACTCTGCTTTAGGTGAAGAAACTTTAGTAATTTTAAACAGCTTTTTCTTAATGAATTGATTAACTTTTCTTTGCATTTTTGCATTCACTTATGGTGAAATTGCTGCACATTATATTTATACACTTTCCGACGGATTTTGCACAGAAATTAACACACTTTTTTCGACATTTACGGCACTTTATAATCGCGATCTTCACTTATTCTGCTCGCATTTGGCACTGAGGATATGGAAATATGATAGAGGTGATGAAGAATGCGGGGTTGCCAGATTTTGGTAAATTCTTATTGGATAACCGGATATGAGGATTCTTGTTGTATTAAAATAATTGTCACAGTTCAACAGATTTCTAAGTAGTTTTTTTAAAACTTTGTGCAAATGTAATCAACTTAATTGATTTAGTAGTGATATTCATATGTGGAACTCTAGTCATGTAATAACTTTTCCAGAAGAGCTAAAAGACGGAGTTTTTAATTTAAATTGAGCTGAATGGTAATTGCTGTAGATTCGTTACAAATAAATAGTTCGCTAAAAATTCGATTTTTTTTAGGAAAATCTTATGTTTATATCTCAGAAAACTACAGAATTGTAATGTTTAGCAGACTGTTATGGATTTGAAATGTGATGAAAATCAACACAAATATAATTTTTAAATCATTCTACCATTACATTCAAAATTTGGTGAGTTCACATGTACGGCAAAAGAAACGATTAAAATAAAGCTTAAATGGTCAAAATAAGCCTCAAACCAAGTGTCATGACGAGCATATAAAACAGAAAATATTTTGTATTATTACAGAAATCTGGATCAAGCGTATACTCCTTTACACGTTTGTTCTATTTTACATTAAAATTCTTTAAAATGTAAAATATTATTTATTCGAATTTTGAAACAATTTGTGGAATTGTAAAGTGAAGTTGCGACATTGTGTTAAAATGTTTATAGTTTTGAAACTTCAAAATGAAGCCAACAAAATATTAACTCGAAAATATATTCTCGAGCCGAAGTTCCCACTTCTAATATATTTTGACAATAGAAATATTTGTTCAAGGTTCAATATTTGTTTCACGTCTGCATTTTTAAATTATATCTCTATTTTGCACAAATTGTTTTAAATTTCGCTTGTTATCATAAATACTATTTTTTTACATTTTAAAGAAAGTTTATGTAAAATAAAACGAACATGTAAAGAAGGATATGATTGAGCAGGATTTATGAAATAATATACCTTGGAATAAAATAAAACAGAGCAACAATTCTGTGGTCACAAACAATAACAGCCTAAGTCGATTCTAAAATTTTTCAGGGAGGGCAGTTTAAAGATTAATATCTTTACTGGAAATCAGGAGTCGGAGTTTTCGTGAGAACTTTGTTACAGATAACAATGAAATGAATTCTTTTACTTACTTCTTAACAAAAAAGAGTTACTTATTTGAGCACGATGACTTCTCAAAATTTTTTTTTTCAATTTTGTCCTAACTCGAGTTAGGCTGTTATTGTTTGTGACCACAGAATTTCTCTCATCTATCATTTCAGTTCACGCTCTTCGTCGTGGGTTTGTGCAAATAAGAGATGCTCGACGAAAATTGGCTTACACCGGGAGGAGTTACAAGAAAATTGACTTCACTTTTTCAGGTCGGTTTGGTCTAAAACTGTGAAATTAAAATGTATTTTGAATTTTTTTTTACTTTTATTTTGGGTATACATATGTATGTGTGGTGTATTTTACACACCTATTTTACCACACAAACACGAAATGCCGTTGATGTTGTCGTTTTGGATGCTTTGTATTAATGTCTCTATCTGGTATTATTGAACCTAAGCATTCCACCATCCAACGATTTCATGCAACCATACCTATGAAGTAAAAATTATTGAGAGAATAAACTTCTCTACTATGTTTTACTCTATGTAATATACTATGGCAGAATTGAAACAATATTTTCTGTTTTATATGCTGGTCACGGCACTTCGTTTCAAGCTCATATTGACCACTTAACCTTTCATTTTATTCGGGCACTTGTTTACTGCAGCCTTTGGCAGTATTATAGCTCAAGAGATTTTTGCCTTACTTGTGAGCTCACCTAATTTCGAATGTAAAGGAAGAACGATTAAAGAATTATATATAAATTAACTTTTCTATTCAACCCACTATTCAAACTCCGAAGCAATATGCTAAATATTGTAATTATGTTATTTTCGTAGAGTTTTGCCGAGTTTTTCACGTTTTTGGCGAATTATTTATTTTTAGCGGCGTAAAAGAGCGTAATTTCCATTGAGTTCAATGTAAAATAAAACCATATTTTAGCTCTCCTGAAATAAGTTCATATTCGATTTGTCTTGCAAACATGTTATCTCTAATATTAATCAATATCAGTATTAAATCAATTAAGTTTGCTAATTTTGTACAATGTTTCGAAAAAATATTAAAATAAAATATCTCTAATATTAATCAATGTCAGTATTAAATCAATTAAGTTTACTAATTTTGCACAATGTTTCGAAAAAACTTTTCAGAAATCTTTTTAACTGTTATAATCACTTATAATTCAACTATAATCCCCATATCTTGTTATCCAATAAGAATTCAACAGAATCTGGCAACCCCACATACTTAAACACCTCTGTCGTATTTTCATGTCCTCTGTGTCAAATACGAGCAGAATAAGTGAAGATCGCGGAAATAATAACGTGCCATAAATGTCGCAAAAAGTGTATTAATTTCTATGCAAAATCCGTCGGAAAGTGTATAAATATAATGTGCAGCCATTTCGCCATTAGTGAATGCAAAAATTCAAAGAAAAGTTAATCAATTCATTAAGAAAAAGCTGTTTAAAATTACTAAAGTTTCTTCACCTAAAGCAGAGTATCAAAAATTGCTTGTGTTAAATGCAAAAGAAAGGAAAGAAGAAGCAAAATAGCAGCGGTTTATTTTGTATGTATGTGTGTGCTATTGCTATATCAAGTGAGAAAGAGAATATGAATATCTATGTAAGTGCGTGCAATGAAAGTAAGTTTTTTGTTATCGCGAAAATAATTATCCGATAATCGCAAAAGAGTGTGTTTATTTATTTGTAAACCCCAATAAAAAGTTCATTGATCTAAAGTGCAGCTATTTTGCCACAAGTGTATGCGAAAATATAAAAGAAGTGTTAATTATTTCATTTAAAAAAAGCCTATATATGTACGTTTCCAAATTTTCTTCACCAAAAGCAGAGTTAAATGTAAAAAGAAAGAAAAGAAGAAAAAATATCGGTATTTTGTTTTGTACATATGGATGTGTGTAGTGTATATTGTTTATCTATCAAGTGAGAGAGAATTGCAATAGATCAATTGCAACACAGGTGAGTGTTTTTGTAGCACGCAAAGAGTTTGAATAAAGAGTATAAAACAGTAGCAAGCAAAGAGTTTGAATTAAGAGAACATAGTTTCAAGAGTTCATCTTTGTTTACATTGCATGATTTAGATGCAGTGTTGTTGGCAGAAGCCGTCAAATAAATTATACCAAAAGACCGACAAAATTAGCAAAATGGAAAGAAATTATGCTAAAAACAAAAGAAAAATTGTACAAAATGCAAACAGTTATGCTAAAATTAAAAGAATAATATTTTTTTATATATTTGCCTATTATTGTACCTACTATATGTATACTATTTTTGCATTAGTTTTGCATGATTTTTATTGACAAATTCATATAATTTGTATAAACACGGAAAAAACATTTTAACATCAGTTATTTTGAAGCAAAACATTACATGAAAACATTATCATAAAAAAATCTGTTTTGTTCAAAAAGTTCCGATGATTTGTCAGATTTTTCTGGGGTGTGATTTAGTAGCTACACTTGTTAGTAGTAAGTCCTGAATGTTTAATCTGGGAGACCCATAACTTTTTGAGAAACAACGCAAAACATATGTACGTAAGGGTTATACATTACACATTAAATATTTGAAAAAAAAAAATACTCTAAAGTATGATAAGGATTTTCCACAAATTTTATATTTAATTTAATTTTGGCATTAATGAATAACTAAATTCCATTTCTGACATGTTTTGTATGCAGTGGTACTTAAGCTACAGTTTTCTTTGATTAAATAGTGCAACATCTAAAATGTACACTCCAATTTGATTTCAGTTTCTGAAAGTCCTTATCGAAACTAACAAAATGTCATTTGGGGGGTTTTCGGGATTAGCTCGAATGCAAATGCCGTCAGCATAATTGCAGGTAGAGACTAGTAGAACAGAAATGTAAAAAAAATTGGTTTGAAAACCCCGCATGTAGTGCTTCAATATCTCGAAATTATCAAATTTTTGAGATATTTCTCCACATAATTCATCATAACCCGAAAATGGCTTCTCCGAATTTGAAGAAATGTACTAAGTTCACATTGTCTTCAACTTATGCCAATACCACATTGTAATTTTATCAATAATTTCGGAGTTACCAACAAATTTGACAAACAAATGTTTGTTTTTTCGTTAAAATGTAATTTTTTACTATTACTTTTATTTTTAAATTTTGAATTTTATTACTTTATTATAAAGTTGGAATCACGTGATTCACGCGTGAATGTGAGTAGGATCACATTTTGTTCACGTGATCCTGCGTGAACGTAAGTAGGGAAAAACCCGTCGTGCTTGAGTCCAATCTTTGCGTGAGTGAGCACTATTTTCGTGTGAGTCACGCATATTTTCGAATGTTTCATGCATTTAATGTCGATCTTCTTACAACTTTGTTAAAAGTTTTTTTTGGAAGACTTCTGACATCAGTTCCCTCTTACAAAACTTTGCTAATGATCTTACGTATTCCAAGAAGCTCAGCTATCAGCGAAGGTGTCTTTTCTACGTCTAGAATACTAGTGGACATAATCACACTTCTTTGAAATAAAGGTGAAAATGTTGATCCTGTATAATAGGGCCTAGATTATTTGCTAAATCTAATTAAAACGGCCGTCGGTGGTGCAATGGTTAGTGTGCGCGGCTCTTGTACATGAGATCCTGGGTTCGAACCCGGCTCTGACCACCTTCAAATTTTCTTTCGGCGGCGGTCACCTCGCATAGTGACGGCGACACTATCGAGTATCTAGCCATGAAAAAGCTTCTCAAAATACCGTTCGGAATCGGTGTAAAACTGTAGGTCCCAATCAGTGAGTGAAAACTGGAAAGCGCACAGCTCAGTGATTGTGAGAAGTTCTCCCCAGTCCCTTTATGGGATGTAATGGGAAACTATTTATTTTTTAATTAAAACGACACTCATGGGAATATGATATAATTCTGCTCACGTGAGCTTGCGTGAACGTTACTACCAAAAAAATTTTCGTGCATGTTTCGTGATCGTGCGTGAGTGTGAGTCAAAACTTACTTACGTGCCCATCTCTGCTATGAAGTTGGAAATTCATGGTGAAGAAAGTATTAAAGAGAAAACGCGATAGGTGGCTGGAAGTATTTAAAGAGATACTCGTACTTAAATGTAATTGCAAATAAACTAAAACTGAGGACAATTGAACTTCGTATGGGTCCAAGAGTTTTTAACCCAAATTAAGTTCCATTTTCCTTAGATGTAGGAAATCAAATGTATTGATTAAAACCATGAAAGTATTTCTATAAATAAAGTAAAAATTTGCTTAAATTTAATACATTGGCCGCATTACCTTTCAAAAATGGTAATAATCTTTCAATCGAGTCAATTATTTCTTCAAATAAAGTTCATTTGTTACTTAAATGAAGCACCAATGGACTTAAACTTAGCAAAATCTTTGAATAAAACACGAATTTTCTTAAACAAGGCAAAATTATTGGATGTGTGAGTACAGATGATTTCATTTGTAGAACAATTTTCCTATCGAAAATAAATAAACCATATCTAGCAAGTAAATTACTTCCTCAAGTCAAGTACGTTACTTCCAAAAATTTAGTAACAACGAACGTGAAATTATAAAGTGCTAGAAAATCCGTCAGACTTGGTCCTGAATTTTAGTAGGGGGAGAACACAACGTAGCATTATACTGGTGAAAGAATTTTTAAAATCGGATCAGTAGTTTAGAAGATTACCCTCTACAAACAAACTCACAAACTCACAAAAATTTCCTCTTTATAATATTAGTATGTATAGAAGTATAGATGTACTTCCATCAATAAAATGAGTATTAGGTGACTGACAATAAACAAAGGTACGATAGCCACCATTAGCAATTAGGAGGTACTACGCGGACGGTACACTGTTATGCCAATCTCATGGCAATCGTTGTTTCTTTTTTTGGAACAACAACATCTATGCAATGGCTTTCGAAGAAAACCTGCATTGGAAATAAATCTTGTGAAAATTTATGGTTATGGTAAAGTATTGTTGTCGATGTTTTCGCACAAGAAGAAGTTGAGACAATTCTCGATTAAGCCCGGTATTCAGTTTAATAATAAGTATGTGTATGAAAAATGACGAAAATTTAATGAACCGAAAATTTCGCTCACTTTTCATTTGCTTGGACTCAGTTCTTTGCGAAAATTTTGTAGACAAAATCAATTTTAGGGTTGTAACGCCAAAGTTGTTTTGTACGGAAACAATTGTTTGATAACTGTTTGGGACCAGAATTTTGACTTTTCGATTATTTTAGTCAACAAAAGTAATACCACATGCGATAGAAACAAAATGGAGAGCAAAAATAAATTATTAATGAAATATTTGCAAGGTAAATCAGAGATATACATATGTATGTGGTAACTCTCTGTAACAAACTTTTCCGCTAAATTACAAAATTTCTTACGAAAATTTCGCAAGTACTGAATACGGGGCTTAAAGAAATGGGAAACAGAGCGTCTGGCGATCGCAGTTGATTTTTTCTCTCTGCGTCGTATTTAGTTGCGGCTTATTATAGATTCATAGGATTTAAATTATTTTTACTGCTTTTAAAAAATGTTGATTCACTTTTATTTTATTGTGTTTAACAATAAATCATTTTCAACCCTTTTATTTAATATTCTTTTGTGTTCAGATGAACCACCGTATGCATGTTTGGCTACTCTTACGATTTTCGTGAAAATGTGGCAACTTCATTCTCTCAATTAAGAGATTTCGTGAGAGCGCCGCCAATAATTTAGAAGATATTCTATTCCAGCGGCTAGTCGTCGGCCGCAGCGGATTTTCGTGACGATTTATCTCTGTCATAAGAATCCTATATAAAAAAAACCTCGTTGTCTGTAGCGTGGTTGATTATGTTTGGATTCTAAATTTAAATGACATTTCTTACGAAAATTTCGCAAGAACTGAATACGGTGCTATACATGCGACGTTCCATACCCCCAGAGAAAATAACATCGAGGTGACCAGTTATCAGGTCCAGTTCGTGAAATTAAATATTTAACCAAAAGTGTGCTTCATCAATGATCAAAAAAAAACTTCACGTAATGACCTATGAGTTTCTCGAATTGTTTCAAAATAACCTTTAACAATTTGCAAACGTT
Organism: Phaonia tiefii; assembly: GCA_963931995.1. Classification (NCBI taxonomy): domain Eukaryota; kingdom Metazoa; phylum Arthropoda; class Insecta; order Diptera; family Muscidae; genus Phaonia; species Phaonia tiefii. The sequence continues at coordinate 8,552,663 of OZ008370.1, forward strand.
GTTCCGGAGTATGTCTTTTGCCAAACCAAATTAGCCCAAAATCAAATAGGGAACTGTCAATCGGTTGTTTAATATTATAAAATAGTGTTGCCAACTTAAAATGGAGTGAGGCTCAAAACTTGATAGCAAATCCCCGAAATTAGGGAGTGTAAGAATACGAAAAATTCGCAAAAATGTGCCTCCATGGTGACAAATATGTGTACGTTAATTTACCAGAAAACCCCAATTTACCATATTATAGGTGGTCGTGCGAATCGGAAAGCGCCAAACAAGTAGTGTGGTTACTCAAATTAAAGCAAATGATCATTGCTAGCAATTTACTAGACTGAATAAGTGATGATTTATCCGACCTTTCGTATTGTATTCAAAAATTAAATTGTTCGAGCCTTTGGTCGTATTTTTAATTAATTTTATTCTTAGAAATGACTAAATAATTGTGTTTATCTTCCTGACGATGCTATTCAAAGGGTAGCGAAATATCGAAGAATAAAATTAACAATTTAATTTTTGAATTTCCTAGACTTTAAACTAGTTACAACTAGAAATCAATTGAGGATGATAGTTGCCACACGTCCACTGACTGAGCTAGTTTCTGCAGGGAAGTGACCTATGACGATGTAATTATAAACGAAAATCCCAACACTGATGAGGGACGCATCGTCTGAACCATGTTTGGTAAAAGAAAGTACCATATCGTTTGTAGGGTTCATGGATTTTTGGTTGGTTTGCGCTTGCGACGTTATTCAGTTTTATAGTGCCTGAAGAAAGAATCCAAGAATCTACCTTGATAGTGAGAAATTGATTTTCCCTAAAGCCCCGTATTCAGTTCTTGCGAAATTTTCGTAAGAAATTTTGTCATTTATCTCTAAACGGTAAATTTTGCTGTGGAGAGTTACCACCTATCTTTGATTTACCTTGCAATTATTTCATTTATAATACCTTTACGCACTCCATTTTATTTTTACCGCATGCGGAGTTAATTTTGGTTGTTAAAACTATCGGAATATCAAAATTCCGGTCCCAAACAATTGTTTTCGTACGAAATAACTTGGCGTAGCAACCCTGTAATTGATTTTCCCTGCGACATTTTCGCAAAGAGCTGAGTACCAAGAAAATGAAAAGTGAGTGAAATAAAATCACACGCTTTATATGTCTTGAATATTTCCTCTTCGAACTTAATTTTATTTTTAATTTCGCTTGTGACCAGTTATCAAACAATTGGTTTCATACAAAATAACCTTGACATAAAAACCATGTAATTGATGTTGCCTATGCAATTTTCGCACAGAGCAAATGCCGAGGTAATCGCAGAAGCTCTGCTGATTTGTGTATTTTTCTACAACTTTTCGACGTCGATACCAAACGTAGAATACGTCTCGGAGTGCCAAAGTCTTAAAACTGACGCAAAAGAAACGCACAGTTTTCGACCTGACTATGCTTTAATATTTGATTGATGCAATATAATGGGATCTCCATCATCTACGTAGTAAAAATTACTTTCATTTATATCGCTTTTGTTGACGGAAGCCACTTACAGTGTATTGCCGAAGTGGTCGTCAAGGAAAAAACCATCAGCATTATTGGTAATTTTCTGCCACTTATTGCCGAATTGGTCGTGAAGGAAAAAAATCATCAACATTTTTTGCAATTATTTGAATGATGCAATAAAATGGGATCTCCATCATCTACGTAGTAAAATGACCTTCATTTATATCGCTTTTGTTGACGGAAGCCACTTACAGTGTATTGCCGAAGTGGTCGTCAAGGAAAAATCATCAGCATTATTGGCAATTTTCTGCAGACAAATGTCATGCTCATGCGATTGCTTAGGTAAGGTTAGTTACCTAACCAATAGATTACTTAAATATTTTTTAATTAACGACAATTTGGGTCCTGATGGAATAATATAGAAAAAGCAAGGTCGCTGACATAACTAGTTTCTGGTTTTCAACAGCTGTGTCTGATTCGATAGACCATCATTGATACATTTGTAAGAATTCGAAGAACAGTAACATCTGAGGTGTTTGTTTTCCGCCATAAACGGAAAATTCTAGAATTTATTTTTTAAAAATGTCGACGAAAACTTTTGCACTTAACTGTATATACTCATATATGTACGTATCAGAATATACGCGACACACAATTTTTTAAATTAATTTATTTTGATTTTATCCATAGAATGGTGGAGGAATTGAAGGGCAGCCAAACGTTTAACGTGGCAGTAAATTTACATTCATAAATATGCGATGTTTTTCTCTTTTGTTTGTTTATCCTTCCCTGAGGAGAGAGTTCATCATACGATGTATGAGGTGGTCTCAAAAGAGTTTATGATTTAGAGAATCTATCACTCATAGAGTAACGACGTATAGAGACGCCAACTCTCTCAGTAAATTTATGACATTTGGTGTGTTGCAGATGGGCGATTGGATGTTGGAAAGTATTGCTTTAATAATACCAAATAGAGGCAATGACTCAAATCATTCAACAATAAATCATCAACGGTATTTCGATTTGTACGTTAAAATTTTTGTGTAAATACACCACAAATATATACTAACAATAAACTATATCAAAAAAGTCCAAAATATGTTAAAATTTCAGTTTTTCATCAAAACGACAAGAAAAGTTTAAGTCAACAATTTTTGTAATTCCACCTGGTGTAAGCCATAGAATAATACATACGTAGATAAACTTATTCTGTCATCTGACGTTTCATTTCACACTCTTCATCGTAGGTTTGTGGAAATGAGAGCAATTAAATTTAAAATTACCTTACACCAGGTGGAGTTACAAAATATGTTCACTTAACTTTTTCCAGTCATTTTGGTGTAGAACTGAAAAATTTAAATATATTTTGCACTTTTTTGTTGACTTTTATCGTTGGTATACATTTGTATTGTATTTAACACAACTAGTTTGTCACAAAAACAAGAAATTCGGTTGTTGTTCCTTTGTGGATCGCTGTATACTATTGCCACCATCTGGTATTATTGAACCCATATTTTCCACCATCCAATGTTTACTTTCCATCGTACCTCTGACATTTAATTTATTGAGCGAATAAAAGCTTCTATGGTAAGTATTATTCTATGCTGTAAGCCAATTTTCGTCAAATAACTCTCTATAGCACCGACCGCACCAAGAATAGTGTAAAAGAAAATGTCAGATGAGAATAATGGCAGTTCTATGTGTCAATAGTGTGAAAAAAACTGACATAAAAAAACGTATCAGAACTGTCGTTAGCCCACTGACTTTCGACGAGTATTTGGTGGAGCTGAAACACACATCCACACTCTTTATATCTTACTGTTTAAAGTGAGTGCATTAGTGTTTCAATTCCACCAAATTCTAGTCGAAAGTTACTGGCAGGGGGTTTGGATAACACAGCCGATCGACTTCCTAGCTACAAATTAAATTTGATTTTATTGACACTTATGACTTAAAATAACTTTATATGCAAAAAAAATTGTTTTGATTTGAAGAACACAACAATTTTCTTTCATTTTTATTTGTATTACGTCCAAATTTTGATAGAAAAAACACATAAAAAACCGTATCAAAACTGTCGTAGGCCAGTGACTTTAGACGAGAATTTGGTGGAACTGAAACACACATGTACACTCTTTATATCTTATTCTATGGTTACGGGTCTAATTGGAGTTTTGGATAACACAACGACCGGAATGCCATGAATTTGAACATGCAAATTAGCACAGATAACACAAAGAAATTATTGACTCATTAAACGCACGAAAAATCGATGAACTTGTTTAAATGTTTATTCAATACACGAGAAAACACGAGAAACGCATATAATTATAAGACAATTCGTAATGTAGACTATACGTTGCACAATGGGACAGCGATTGTACAATGTCTTATGACGAGTTGCAGGTCTGTTGTACAATCGAATTTCATTACCATTACAACAAACATGAGGGCGAAGATCACATTAAGGGCCTTATCGCATAAAACGAATCACAAAATTGTTCAATCTTGTAGGGTCTAATCACATAAAACCAATCACAGTTACATAATTTTCCACCTGTTTAATCCCATGAAATGTAGAAGCGATCCCCGGCGTTGAGAAACGCACTACCATTGGTACTATATACCGCAGCCGTGAATAAATCACTACATGAAGCGTCATAATTCAACCCTGGACAATTTGATGCAGGGAGTTTTGATGACACAGCTGATCGAACTCCTAGCTGCAAGTTTGATACAGGATAGAACTTCAAATAGAATGAGTGATAGAGGAAATGAACAAACTGACTGAATTTGATTTTATTGGCAATGTATTGCAATACATTTGTTTTGATTTGAAGAACACAAAAATTTTCTTTAATTTTTATTTGTATTACGTCCAAATTCTGACAGAAAAAACTGGCAGTTTGGTGTAACAGAAACACATGCATACTCTTTATATCTTACTCTATGCATCGAGATCGAGGGTTTTAGGGAACTTAAACTTATTATTCCATTCCATCCCTTTAATGGAATGTAAAGAAGAGATTTCAATTATTTTGACTTACTGATGAGCACCTACACTTCTACACCTAGTCTGAACGGGATTTGATATTGAGACGCTTTTTCATGGTTAATTACTCGATATTGTCGCCGTCGGTGGTGCAATGGTACCACCTTAAATTTCTTTCAACGGCGGTCACCTCGATTAGTGACGGCCACACTATTGAGTATTTAGCCCTGAAAAAGCTTCTCAAAATACCGTTCGGAACCGGTGTAAACCTGTAGGCCCCAATCAGTGAGTATAAAACTAGAACGCGCACAGCTCACTGATTTGCGAGAGCTCTCCCTAATCTCTACATGGGATGTAACGGGAAACAATGGTTTTAAGCGAGCTGTAAGATAAACCTCCTCCAGTCTAAAGTTGCTTTCCCGTCGTTATAAAGCTGTTTCACCATTTAAAACAATATGACGCCAATGTCGTTTTCATCCAAGATCCCTGGCTCATCACGACAAAATTTGTGAATTGACGACAACTGATTTCAAGCCGAGAACGCGTATTCTTGCCAATAAATATTTGAATATATTTCTTTTGAGTAACTATTGCGACAGAGACGTTACCACTGCCAGTCTGGAGGCAGACACTGGCCATATCTGGTTAGCATCAGCTTTTATACCCTATGAAATTACTGGACTCCGACCGTTGCTTGTGCTGAAGCGAAGAAATATATAATGGGTCTCTTTATTTGCGCGGATTTCAACGCGCACCAGACAACATTGAGCAGTACCATTATAAATGATCGAGGAGAGATACGTTTGACTATGTCTGGTCCACAAAAAGGGCAACGAGCCCTTCATTATTAGTAAAGATAGATAAGAGGTCCTGGAGTACCTTTGCATCATAGAACACATTTGAGTTGACCAAAGGATGGAAAGTGTCGTGTGAGCATTCGTTTTCAGACCATCGTCCGAAAGTGTTTCCAGTCTTGCAGATTGTAGCCACTTTGTTGATGCATAATTGTTTGTAAAACTAACTGGGTCAAGTACAAACGAATTTGGATCGATGTTATAACAACTTTCTTCTCCCTGAACCAGTTAATGATCTTACCGATGCTCTCACCTCTGCTCTTAGCAGATTACGTGGCTGGTTTCCACCGAAGTAAGAAGAAATCTCCGTGGGAGAATAAGGATTTGCGAACCATGAGAAAATCTTGCAGAATGCGTTTTAATAGGTTTTAGTCCTCAAGAACGCAGCGAGACTTTAATGTGTACAAATTAAAACTTAAGGAATATAAGAAAGAGTTACAAAGTCCTCTAACCGTTCCAAGAAACTGATGCAAAGACATATGGTGGGACTCACCGACCAACCACATCATTTCACACATTGTAGGAAATATCGTTAACACTACCCAGGACAATATTAAGTTTTAAGTCGTTTAAATTACCTAAGTGTGGCGGCATAGCACCAGCGAAGTTACAAACTAGACTAAACATTTTGGCTCCCTGGCTCCTGAACCTTTAAACGAGCTTCATTAAGCTATCCTATATTCTCTTTAGATGTTGAGAATTCAAGGCGGTATTAATTCCGAAAGCGAGGGTATCACCACATATTAGTCAAAGAGATTTTAAGCCAATCTCATCTTTCATTCATTTCATTCTGAAGGCATTGGTGAGGATGATTGGCTCATGATTGGCCGCGACCATAGGCGGCTCTCCGGAAAATCATACGAAAACCGCAAATCGACGGAAACCGCTCTATACTCTATAGTGATCTTCATAGATAATCTATTTATCCGAAGGAATACATTCTTGAGCTTAAAAGAGTGACTCTCTAAGTGGCCCATACAGAGTGGGCTGCATGTAAATCTGGAGAAATCTGATCTCGTGTTCTTTACCAGGAATCAGAAGGTTTGGTATACCACTGTTTCTTGGTGGCAGATAAATTAAATGTAAGGGATTATGCTAGATGTCTGGGTGTGATTATCGGCATAAAGCTAAATTTCAACCCAAACACTATGCGACCCTATAATCGTGTAAACGGGTTATCGGACCACGATAGAGGTTCCCCGAAAATATTTTACTGGATATATACAGCTTTTGTCCGCCCTAGGGTATTGCCGTTTGGTTACCTGTACTGGAAAAGTCTATTTACCTAAGTCTGTTGGCAGAAGACCAGATGAAAGTCCACTTACCTAAGTCTGTTGACAAAAGACCAGATGAAAGTCCACTTACCTAAGTCTGTTGACAAAAGACCAGAGAATGGAAATGGTGTGTATAACGGGTGCCCAACGCATATAGTGTTTGAGGGTTATCCTCCACCTGTACCCACTAGATTTGCGTAGAAGACAAATGGCTACATCGTCGACAAACCGCCTAAGACATTAATCGCATTGGATCGCCAACCCATGTGGTCATGGGTCGATTTTAAGTGATCTGCGGCAATCCACAATATAAGTCGACTACAAGACACTCACTTCCAGCTTCGAGAGAGAAATTTTCCCAACTCATGTCCCGGAAGGCATGAAGGCATGGGATGCGTGGTATGATCTAAAAGATATTTATGCTTCTACACTGAGGGCTCCAAACTAGATGGCAAAGTAGGGTTTGGGAAAACGTCATCACCGCACCTATCAACATCCGGTCGGACAGTCAGGCTGCTATAAAAACTATGCAATCTGTATTCCTGACTTCAAGAACTGCCGCACAACTCTAAATCAGATGACCAAACAGTTCGAATCCATCTTATATGGGTACCAGGGAACCCTAGGGTGATTTAGCGTGCGAGGTTCGGCACTACATTACGTGTTCCATCGGAAATGGATCATATGGGTGTGCCCCTTTCTGCAGGCAAGCCCATGCTGAAAACAAAATCTCTCCAACATGTGAATAATAAACCACAAAAACTAGGATCACCAGGCAAGTATGACCTGAATCGTACGCTAAACTTGATATCCAGCCCTAGTCAAGGTATCTCTACGTTTGTAGCTGTGACCGTTGGGCACTGTTTAATAGGCAGATATGGGTATAGAGTTGGAATATGAGCTCATAATTAGGGCAACAGCTGTGGTGATGAAGTGGATGACGAGAGCGTCGAACATCGCCTATGCAAAAGACAATATTTAGTTTAGGATCATAATTCATTTTGAATCTAACACATTCAGAGAGTTAAGCTGACTGATCTTTGAACAATTTTGCAGAGTACTAATTGGTTCGCCAGAAACTAATGTACGGCCCTTCTCTAATCTTATCCTGGAATATAGGAATGGGATATAATATGGCTTGATTAATTTCCAGATCAATTTACAGGTTCAACGAAAGGTTCGAAATATGACGTTCCGTATTATCAAGTTTGTCAAAAGTGACAGCCACGACTACATAACCAAACACGAGGTGGTTAGTGCACGGATTGAACCCAAGTTCTTATTCAAAAGAGTCGCCACCAATTGTAGCACCGACAGTTCAGGGGACTCTCATGCAAAGATGTGTGAGGAATATGTTTTTTAAATCTAAATTGTTGATTTCAAACCTAAGTCAGACGGTAATTTAAAATGTGCAAACAGTTTTTGTGGATATGTCATAGTTTACAAAATATACCGAAAATATTTTAAGGAAAAGCCAAGTCTGTTGAAGTAATTGAGGGTTTCAATCTCCCTTTTCCCGATTTTCGTACATCCAAAACTTTTCACCTATAATGCAGTCATTTAAATTAATTGGGTTACTTTCTTTCCAGGCGCGGTGCTTGGTTAAGCGTGCTTATTCTTCGGCCCCTGCCACTACGAAAATGTTCATTGATGGCAAATTCGTCGAATCCAAGACTAAAGAATGGATTGATTTACATGATCCAGCCACTAATAAGGTAATTTCTCGAGTCCCTAAGTGTACTAAGGATGAGATGCAAACCGCTTTGGAATCCAACAAGAAGGCCTTTAAATCCTGGTCCAACACATCAATTTTGTCGCGTCAACAAGTTATGTTCAAATTACAAGCTTTGATCAAGGATAACATGGGCGAATTGGCCAAGAATATTACCCATGAACAGGGCAAAACGTTGGCTGATGCCGAGGGCGATGTTTTGAGAGGCTTACGTGAGTAGAACCATTAAAAAAACTTTTAAAGTAATGAAATGCTCAAGTCGTGCCATATTTAGGCTGTCGCCGTGGTGCGATGCGACTTGCACACAGAAGCTTCTTTTGATTAGGATGTTCATAAAACTATTTCATTTCTTATGTTCGTAGAGGTTGTTGAGCATTGCTGCAGCATTCCCTCTTTGCAAATGGGCGAAACCGTAGCCAATGTTGCTCGCGACATGGATACCTACTCTTTGGTTTTACCGTTGGGCGTTGTTGCTGGCGTTGCTCCCTTCAATTTCCCCGCTATGATTCCCCTGTGGATGTTCCCTGTGGCCATTACCTGCGGTAACACCATGTTGTTGAAACCTTCTGAACGTGTGCCCGGTGCCACTATGATGTTGATGGAATTGCTCAATGAGGCCGGCTGCCCACCCGGTGTTGTCAATGTCATCCATGGCCAACATGATGCCGTCAACTTCATCTGCGATGCTCCTGAAATCAAGGCCGTTTCCTTTGTTGGTTCCGATCAAGCTGGTAAATACATTTACGAGCGTGCTGGCAAGAATGGCAAACGTGTCCAGAGCAACATGGGTGCCAAGAATCACGGTGTTATCATGGCCGATGCCAATAAGGAGAACACATTAAATCAGTTGGCTGGTGCTGCTTTCGGTGCTGCTGGTCAACGCTGCATGGCTCTCTCCACCGCCGTGTTTGTGGGTGAAGCCCAAAAATGGATTCCCGATTTAGTAGAACGTGCTCAGAAATTGAAGGTTAATGCTGGACATGTTCCAGGCACCGATGTGGGTCCCGTCATCAGCGCACAATCGAAGAAACGCATTCACGACTTGGTCGAATCTGGTGTCAAACAAGGCGCGAAGTTAGTTTTGGATGGACGCGGACAAAAGGTCTCCGGTTTCGAAGATGGTAACTTTGTAGGTCCCACCATCCTAAGTAATGTCACCCCAGATATGACTTGCTACAAAGAGGAAATCTTCGGCCCAGTTTTGGTCATACTCAACGCAGACTCACTTGACGATGCCATCCAACTAGTCAATAACAACCCTTACGGCAATGGTACTGCTATATTCACCACCAATGGTGCCAACGCTCGCAAATTCGTTAACGAAATCGATGCTGGTCAAGTTGGCGTTAACGTACCGATACCCGTGCCATTACCTATGTTCTCCTTCACCGGTACACGTGGTTCATTCCGCGGTGACCATCACTTCTATGGCAAACAAGGCATTAAATTCTATACCCAGACCAAGACTGTGACACAATTGTGGCGTGAAACTGATGTTAGTCATACTCAAGCTGCTGTTGCCATGCCTACCATGAAGTAAATGTAACAGCGATGAGAGTGAGATAGCCATAAAGAGAGAGAGAGAGAGAGAGAGAGAGAAAGAATAACAGTAAGAGGTAGAGTTGGAAAGGAAATAACTGTTGTGCCTTTTGGAGATCCGAAGAACTGTATAAAGCGAAAGTCTTCCAGATGTATAGCTAGCTAGTTAATAATAGTATACATTATATTCTTATGTATTTTAATATAAGGCTTTGTATGAACCTTGATTTCCGAAAAAAAACTACTTTACAAATTTCAGTGCATTTATTAAATTTAATTATTTGAAGGAAATTGTTATTTTTTGTGTATAAGTTTAAGTCAAACCTTTTCAGCTTTAACATCAGTCAATATAACAAAAAATAAAACAAGACATTTTTAAATGTTAACGATTTTTTTTTTATTTTTGAAAGGGGACAATTTACGATAAAGATATCAATAATAAAGGGTCCGCCATCTAACGTTTTTTTTCAACTAGTGCTTATTTCGTGAATGGTAACACTTAGCACATGTCTGATTTGACAGATAATTAGTTTTATCCTTCCGCTGAACGAATATGGTTGTGTATACGCTTGAACAACGCTGTTAAATATTGCGACATTACTTTGAAAATCATGGTACGTGTCACACAGCCGAAGCTACACTCGATGTTTTGCGCCCTGTTTTTGAAGATCGCATTATCAGCCGCAGAGCTGATGTCGTTTGGCCACCTCGGAGCTGCGATTTGACACCGTTGGACTATTATTTGTGGGGTGCCCTCAAAGATAAGTGTTACGCCGACAAGCCAGAGACAATTGACGCTTTAAAGGACAATATTCGTGAAGCCATTGGTGAAATACAGCTGCACACAATCGATAATGTGCTTAAAAATTGGACCGATCGTGTAGGCTACTGCATGGCCAGCCGAGGCAGCCATTTGAATGAAATTATTTTCCATTATTAACCGGAAGGATTGTACTTTCAAATAAAAAAAGAAATTTGAGAAAATATTCAGTAGTTTTTTTTATAGCATTTTGGCGGACCCGTTATTTTACAATTTTGTTTTCATAATAATGGGATTATATTTTCCAAATCGAAATAAATTAGCTAAAAAAATAAACAAACAGTTTTCGATAACTCATGGAAGAGAGGTATGAGAACGTTTTGATCCCTGTTTCGTGATACATTACTGCATTACGTGATACACTATCGAGTGTTTATCCAAGAGAAAGGTTCTCAAAATACTGTTCGGAACCATAGTAAAACTGTAGGTCTCAATCAGTGAGTGTGAAACTTAAAAGAGCACAGTACACTGGCTGTGAGAAGCTCTCCCCAATCCCTTAATGGGATGTAACGTAAACCCATTTTATTGAATTATAATTATATATAGAGAGCGGTCCGTATGGTCTTTGATGTCAGGTATCAGGTCAGGTGGTATTCGAGCATCAAATATTGAGAGTGGGTAAGATGGGTCATGATGACTCGTGGTACCAACTGTATTGTGCAAGAGGATCAAGGTGGCACTCGGTACTTTATAAATTTTGGTATCATAGATCTCTATGTGGAGTATAGGTGGACCTAGACAACTATCGGAAGGCACATTGAGCAGGGCCCTTACTATATAACTCATTTAGGAAGTTACAACTATTCGAAAGTTGTTTCCGATAGGATTTTAAAATCGTACCATGTAATACTTTCGGATCGAACACAATGATTTCCCAATACTTTCGAAAACGTATTCTTTTTGGTTGGCAATACATCATTTCAATTTTTGTTTTGTTTTGTTATTCTTTGTTTCGACTTCGCAGTTTTTCATAGGTAGTGGTTTAATCCCGATTTCTTGATTTCAACCAGTTTCACATTCCATCAAGACTTATTTCGTCGTGCATATAATAATGTGGATAATAAAATCAGATATTTAAACGGTGTTGAAAATGGTTGCTTAGCAGGAACAATAGTTTTTTAAAATAACAAGTCAGTAAGTACAAATTTTTAATATTAATGGGTATCTCAGTAAGATTGAACTTTTTAAATTTAGTGTATTTTTTATGTGCAAGTGGCAACTCTGAAATTTGGCAGCTGTCACATATGCTTATTTCGATTACGAAACTTATTACAAAAATTTTGAATGTTATACTGAGATCGCTCGCAAACTTCGAAGAATTTTGGCAAACAAATTTGAAGAAACTGGGTCGATTATGGACAGTGGACACCTGTGCATCAACGTACCGATCGTTCTCTTGAAAACATTGATGCTGTAAGCGAGAGTATTGCCGAAAACATCAATTCAGTGTCGTTCTCAACAATTTCAAATTTCACGATGCACTACGCAGGTCTTTGACGACTAAAGACCTTCACCTTCATGCGTACATTCAGATTACTCAGGAGCTCAAACCAGCAGACCATGGAAAGCGCAGGCAATTTGTTCAATAGTTAATGGAGCAAAGTGAAGTCAATGACAACTTTTAAACAAATTTCCTCCTCTCCGATGAAGCGCATCTGAATGGCTTCGTGAATACATAAAATTGTCGAATTTGGGGCTCAGAAAATGCGCATGCAATCCATGAGAAACAAATGCACCCACAACGATAAACTGTCTGGCGCGGATTTTGGTCAGATTGGGCCTTACTTTTTTGAAGATGAGGCCGAAATTGCAGTGACTGTTAACGGCATTCGTTATAGGAACATGAAAACGAAGTTCTTGTGGCCTCAACTGGCCGGAATGGATTTGGACGACATGTGGTTTCAGCAAGACGGTGCCACCTGTCACACAACGCATGAAACAATCGTTTAATTGCAGCAACGATTTCCAGAACAAATTCTCTTAAGAAATTCTGATGTCAACTGGCCGCCAAGTTCAAGTGATGCAACGCCGAGCGATTTCTTTCTTTGGGGTTTCGTGAAATCTCGGGTTTATGCTCAAATCCGAGATCCAACGCGTCATCGGTGAGATACAGGAGATCTTTGGGAAAAAGCCATGGAAAATTATGAAAAGAGTAATGGCCTGTCATCAGAGCCGTGGGGCCATTTGACGGATATTTTATTCCATACTTGTCTTCTTTACAATCCAATAAAAAAATCACAATTATCTTAAAAAATATGTGTTTTTATTTTAAAATGAAAAAGTGCATTCTTACTGAGACACCCTATATATACTTTTATATTTCCGCTAGCTCATGACCAAACGAATGATAATATCAAGAATATAATAAATTAATGCTCGAAAACCGCGTTACACATGACCTAATCGTGCAATTCCCAGGGAACAAATCACAAGTGAAAGCCAACGTACTCACTGAGGGTGAAAAAATGTATTTTAAATTTCACTTTGCCCCGCCATTAGCGCTTTTTAACCGCAGTTGCCCAATCGACACATTTTTGGTATATTGCCGTACAGGGTTGAATAAAAAGCACATACTTTTGTTTTTACCAAATAATCTGTTCAGTTGTCATATTTTGTAAACAAAAAAGACGAATATAGAAGGAAATCGTGAAGCTGAAATAGCTCGAAAAAAAGTCTCACGCAAGAAGAATTTGAAAATTAATTAACGTTAAAGACGGTGGAACGAAGTTTAGTGTGAGACGTCAACAATTTTTGTCGCCATTCAACGTATATAAAGAAGAACAACTCCAAGAGCAGCAAAAACAACAGCAGCCCCTAGACTCCGCAAGGTGATGCTGCTAAACAATAAAAGCAGCCATCACCAGTTAAGGAAGTTATTGTTACGAAGGTAACTGATACCGTTAAATGGTTCAACGTTAAAAGCGGTAATGGTTTCATCAACTGTGACGACACCCATAATATGTGTTATATCACCAAGAATAATCCTATCAAACAGTTGGTTATTCAATTAAAGGATAATTGGGAGCTCAAATAAATGTCACCTATTTTAAGTATAAAAATAATAATGATAAAACCCTTGGATATTTAAAAGTCTTAATATGCCCTGATTTTGCTGAGAGTATATGAATCCTCCGTTTACCAATTTTTATTTCTCAAACTCTTTTTGACCCTTGACATCGTTTACAGCATATTGTACATTTCTAAATTTTAAGTAGAATAATACAATAGATAAATAAATTTTAGCATTCTCATGTGGGTATTTCTCTTCATCACCATTGTATAAAGATTTTGCTAACGTATCTTCGCCAAAAGAAGGATCCATAAAGCATGCAGATATTGCCCGCAGACAAAATAGTGATCCCTTTAGATATATCGCAAATCACTACCATATAGACCGTCACCAGTACATCGTTTTTATCCCGTCTTCTTAAGCCTGACAAACCATAAAAACCTCAAAATTAACCTTCTTCTAATATTAGTCATGCTCGAAAATATTTACCTTTTTGATAATTGCTTCCTGGTTGGGCAATGCCCGCTTTATTTGCCCCATAAATGAGGATACTTCGGGCAACATTTATTTTTTGTTCCATTTCAGTCTATTGAGCTGTTATAGACTTTCCGTGGTATGAAATCACATTAGCATATATTTAATATTTTGACAAGTACTTCCTCATTCCTACCAAATTCCATCCATTTTATTATGGGCTTTTTCAAAAATTATCGACATTTTGATATTTTTTTTTTCAAATTTTTTTTTGGACGACACGAATGACGCTTTGATCAAGTGAAGGGTAATATTTTAGCATACCAAAACAGTTCGCGTTAATCATTTATTGCAAACGGCGCGAAAGTTATGGAGGTTTTAATTATATAAGAATTATTTTTGAGGTTAGGATTTTTTTTATCTGTAAAATTTAAAATCATGCAAATTTTTTTATGCCTATTCGGTTTTATTATCAAGCTTAAAAAAACCTTTCATTTGGTGTCAATCGCGGCGGAATCTATACATAACTGCAGATGTCACAAAGCAAAATGTGTTTGAAGAAAAATGCCGCTGTACCCGCTAAATATGGACCGAATTGAACCATATTTATATATGATCTTTAGTTTACTGCCGCACTTCATTTCCAATACTTTACATTGATTTTAAACCACGCATTAATTAAAAAAAACGCGAAACAAAATCATGAAATTTCGCAAAATTTTTATTTTCTTTATAAAATTTTTGCGTTTCAAAATATTTTAACGCCTTCTTGACGTTGAGGTGCCATTTACTAAGAAGTTTAGATCACGCAATACATTAACCAGTTTTAAATACTATTGCTAATGTCAGGCGCGAAAAACTGTCATTTTTGACAAATTTACGCCAATTCTATAAAAGTTTGAGGTCATCGTTCTTAGCAACTAGCAGCCTGACATCGACGTGATATGGCGCAAATTTTCCATCTATTAAATACTGTTGACGAAATGCAATTTCCTTGAACGGCGCAAAAACGCAATAGAAAATACTGCGAAAATTAAAAAATCGGAAAATTTTGGTTTCAAAAATGAACCGCTGTACAAATTTTTTTCCAAATAGTGTGTGGGCATAACTTTTATAGTGTAAATATCTACTAAGTCTAGTGACTTTATTTTATATCAGTGGGCATCGGAAGTTTAAAACTAAAAGTAGAAAAGTGATGAAATATGAAAAACTCTTGTAAATTTCAAGCCTTTTTTTGAGTTTTTCCATATTTGAGTGCCCATAACTTTTAGAGATAAAGAACTGATGGTCTGAAATTTTGTATTTCCGAGTTTTCTAGTGTGCCCTACCATTCCCTTTTTACCGTTTTGGTCAATTCGAAAAACTGGAGAAATAATAAGCATCTGAACTCAGTTTCAACAAATGTTGAAAATTATTGAAATAGCCCATATATACTTTTATTTTCCGTCACTGGCCAAACGCTGGAAAAATCGGTGCGTTTAATTTTGACACTTCATGTGACAAAACAATCCTCGCTGCGCTTTATAAAATATACAAAATCGCACGCGTTCACTTAACTAAATGCATGTAGGCGCAGCGGTAACATACGCGATCAACAAAAAATAAATATTCTGGGGAAAGTGATGTGTTGCGTGTTACGCGATAAGGTCGACAGTTAATTAACTGCGGAGAAATTGAATGGCAAATCCATTAGATCTTTCTGATTAAAACACAGTTTAAGATTTTTATTTTTTTAATAATTTGGCTTTTTTTAATTATTTATTTCGTCACTTAACAAACTTTTTACAATAGTTTTATGTTCATACATTTTCTTTAGTTATTACAATATTTGCTCATATGTATATTATTATTTATTACATACCATTCTTAATATGTTTTATTTTTAAATTAATTATTTTTTTTTGTGATAAACATTTACAAAAATATAAGAAACAATATTAATTGTAAAAATTAAATTAGTATTTTTGTTTAATTATAAAAAATGGCTTAATACAATTAAATTTAATTATGTATAATTAAAAAAAAAAAAGAAGAACACATTTAAGCGAATAATAATGGAATTGTGTTACAAAAACATCATTTATTTGAGTATAAAAACAGGCAGAGTTGTATTCGAAATTTAAGAATTTAATTTTGATTTTGTTCTATCATGTTTGCATTGCAGTTACACATGCGCAAATTGAGATGCTGTCCGATATTCGTGATATAAAATAACTACATCTGTATATTATTGCATAAAGCTTTGTATATTAACATAATTTCCGTTTTGTTTAGATGGTTATATTAAGTGTGGCCAGATTGTTTTATATTTATGTGGTTGCCGCCTTGCTTTGTGGTTTGTCCTATAGAGGTTAGGGAGTTATGTTATCTTTTCACTTATTTTGTATAAAATATATGACACATTTGGATTCGTTTTAAAAATTATATGTTTTTATGTTAGTTTTGGCTTACAAGTTATATTCTTTTTAAATTTTTTATAAAAAAAAATTAATTTAAAAAAAATTTTGTTTTTGAGTTTTTGTTTTGCAAAAGTGCTTGGTTTTTGTTTTCATTCGGTTTCATTTAAGAAATTTATAAAAAATTATATTGTTTTAACTAAAACACTATTAAACGACTGGGGGTTCGGTACCATCGAAATTTTCGTCCACACTAAAGAAAGAAAACCAATAAATAAATTAATAAAAATTAAAAAAATTTAATAAAATTTAAAAAGTATCTAAAGAATTTAAAATAATTATAATACTAAAAAATGTAAACATAAAGAAAACTATAGCTTGAGGTATAAGTGCACATTTTTTTCATTAGTTTATCGTTATCATACATTCTAGCATGCTATAATATCAATTATTGATTTCTTTCACAGCGCTTTATAATATTTTTATAGTTATATATTGCCTTATACATATATAGTTTTTAAGTATTTTGGTATTACATTATAATTAATAGTATACTTTTCTTTTGTTCTTAGCGTTCAAATTCTCATACTTAATTTTTAATGTTAAGCCATATTCACACATTATGATGTATAGTGAGATTGAGAGTGTAATGCAGGAGGGTTCACAAAAATAGTTAACTAAATTCGTGTAGTGCGAACAGAACAATGTATACAATTTTCATAAAATCCTAAGAAGTTTAAAACCCAACTCGATTTCTAGATGAAATTAGTTCAGAAAATAAAGTTAAGTTTTCTACGAAGAAAATTTTTCTATTTCCTATGAGGAGAGATCAGGAGTTTATTTCTGCAATTAAAAAAAATCGAAACAGTCGGCACCAGGGTTTGAACTCACCGTGGCGGACGATCGTTTCGAAGTTTGTGACTCTTTTCATCAGCGCCGTACCGTTCTAGGCCAGTGACCGTCTTGTTCACATTGTAACTAATTGCATTTGCCGTCGTCTGGGTTTCTTTTCTCTGTCTATCTTAACAAAGATTTCAACAAAACAGCCGACTTTTTCATTCTGAATGTCAGCTGTTATGGGGTAAATGTAAAGTTTGAAATCTAGACTTCTTTCCAGAATAAACACGACAGAAACAAATTTCATTAGTTTAGGCCATAGTCACATTGCAATCAAAATCTCGAATCTAACAGAACGATTTCTTGATAACTTTATGTCGTATATAAACCGCAGTATAGCGAAAACCTTGTTCTCTAATCTTTGCCGTTTACACCAACCAATTTGAGATTAAATTGTCATTTCAGGTGGCAACTTTGTGATTAGACCAAATACGATCAAGAAGTAGATGACCAGAAGGTGTGCGCAATTTGGAAAATCTCGTTAAAGAGAACCAAAAAGTGGTAACAATTCACTCAAACGCATATCTCTCTCGGGTCATATCTTGATTATTTCCTACTTTTTTCATTGTTTATGTAATTTTACTTCAACATGGTTGGAATTTAAGTTATATACAATAACACACACTATCCAAAAGCTGCTCGTGTATTGAAATATACAATGAAGGGAATAAGAGAGAGAGAGAGAGCAGAGAATGATTAACGCATCACTCCTTTTGTTTGTTGGCATTTGAGTGAAGAGAAATTTTGACTGTCTAGATTAGACTAATTTAGAGTAACTCCGTGCCGAGACCAAATTATCGTAGACGACAGCACAACAGAAAAATTAAATTGGCAACTCTTGGCTTTGCCAGTTGTGTACAAATTTCAGATGTTTTTGAAATAATTGTACCACAAATTGAATCAGTCGGTCAAATCGGACCACTAGGCCAAATCGGCATACATTTTAAACCGATGAGAGCCAACTATATCGGCGCTGGCGTGAGCTTCAACAAAAATTGTTGGTGGCGACGCGTAGAAATTTTTTCGAACGGGTTCCCTCTGTCAAACAGTTGATTTTTTTGTGAATGTTTTTATTATGGTTGCATTTTTTTAGTACGATAATAAGCGGAGTTGCATCAAATTGTACACCAGATTAAAATGAAGTTAAAAATTAAACTTCAGTTTTTACAGATTTCAATTGTGTGAGTAATCCTCTGTAATCTGTAGAAGTGCGTTAATCTTGTTCGGTGAAAATGCCGTATTATTTCAGATATTGAAATACAAAAAGTTTGAAATGTTAGGTTTTGTTTATCACATCTATTTCAACAAAACAGTTGATTTTTTGTGAAGATAATATAAAGTTAGACTACTAGATTTCATTCCAGTTTACGTCATATTCACATTACAGTCGAAATATCGTATTTCGAGATTTAGTTCAGCCAAATATCTATTTTTCAATATAGAAGAGAAATTTCGAATTATGAAAGCTTGTGCTGAGGCAACGCAATTAAAGCCCCGTATTCCACTGGTGCTACATTTTCGGTAGAAATTTTGTCTTTATACGATTCCGATTTATGTGTAATTTATTGAAAAAAAAAATTATTGGACAATTGAAACCCATTTGTATTTATACATACGCTCACGTAGCCTTTTCGATCGACATTGAAGTATATGGTACTAGCAAAGACAAAGTTGGAGAATAGGTGTTTCAAGAAAATTTTAGACTTTTTACTTTCTTCGTAATCAATTTTTCTTTTTACACCCTTGGGGTTACTTTCGTGTGTTAAAATATTTGAAATGGCAAAGTTTCGATCCCAAACAATTACAAACAATTGTTTTCGTACGAAATTACTTTGGCATAACAACCCTGTAATTGATTTTGTTCACGAACATTTTGCAGAACTGAATACCAACCGAATGAAAAGTGGAAACAATTTTCGTAACATTTTAAGCCCCGTATTCAGTTCATAAGAAAATGTCGTGACAAATGTTGCAATTTATCTCTAAACAAAAATTGTTGTTGCCGAGAGTTACCATCTATCTCTAAGCTTACCTTCGAAATATTTCATGAATCTTTCCTCTTCGCACTCCATTTCATTTCTAACGCATGTGGTGTTACATTTCTTTGCCAAAATAATCGAAATGTCAAAATACCGGGCTCAAACAATTCTCAAATATATTATATTGTTTTCGTACGAAATAACTTTGGAGTAACAACCCTGTAATTGATTTTGTTTACAACATTTTCGTAGAAAGCTGAGTACCAAGAAAATGAAACGAAAATTTCGTTATTTTTTTTTACACGTACTACTTATGAAAACGAAAAATTCGCAAGAACTAAATACGGGGATTGATACAGGTTCTTCTCATAGAAACCAAATTTTTATAAGAGCTGAATACAGGGCTTTAAATTTGCTCCACATTACGATTATTGTGTTCGCACTATACAAATTTCAAAATCATCGAACAAATTTAATGAAAAATTTAATAATGTGAACACAGCGATTTGTCTTGAATTAAAAATCAAATAACATTTCAATAGTACTTTATGTACGTATGTATATAAGCTTTGCTATTATATGGTATGATAAATGTATATATATTTTACTATATAATCTACACTAGTGATATGGTTGATGTACATTTCCTTAAAAGTACTTTATAATACAAATACCTAATATCGTACTTTGTTTATACTGCAGACGAAACCTAGATTTGTAAAACTAAATTTCGCAAACACTGCGATATTTATACTACGCATAAACAACGCATGTGGACTTTACCGAATATTTGCCAGTGCCTAATACACATTTGTCATTTCCTTACATACTGCACACATATCTACGCTTTTAATAACCTGCGCACTTAGATCATGTTCACATTGTAGTGTAAATCTGGTGTTTCGAGATTTCATAAATTACAAACTCTGATTACACACTTGGAATCTCGAAATGCACAATTTCGTCTGTGGTATGAACGCAGTATAAGTTTAACTTTCATATGATTTTCAATGATTGACTGATATGATGTGAAAATATTTGTCTAAACAAATATAAATTGACGTTTTTTCTTACTTAAACCTCCCAGGCCCCATGAGTTTTAGCTTACGATTTCAAAATAATTTTGAGAAATAATATAAAATAGCCTTTACTTAAGAGAATAAACTCCAACAGCCTACAAACGAATGCAGATAGTAAAGTTAGATCCGTTACTTGACGTCCCTTGTGAACTGTCCTTAATGGTAACCAGATGTTATGGAAATTTAAAGAACCACTTGCATAAAAGGGTGTAAATGGTGGCCTTGGATATAATATATGTACCGGTGGTGGATGATCCAAATCATCGAATGTATTAGGATCGAAACTAAACTCATTATAATCTAATTCGTGATAAACTAAACTTGAGGGTATCCAACTTCTTTAAGTAGCAAAGCAGCATGTTTTAAAATTATTCACAAAATTTTAAAATGTTTAAAATTATTTCAAGGGGTGTGGTTTGAATTCAAATCCAAAGCTCTATACTGGAGTTTGAGTTTCAAGCCATTTCCCAAAACTTATTCGAACTTATACTTACTCTGGACATTGATCGACATTGACACCGCTTACAGCTACTTTGCCTACTTCTATGATACCGCTAGTTTCACCTTCCACCACGCTTACGCAACCATTAAAGTGATGTTTGTAACGGCCACCGGTGAATTGTTCCAAGTTTGGAGCGCCACCTATAAGAAGAACGAAGAAACACATTAATCCCCAATATAACAGACTGTTGGTATTGTTCTCAATTCCACCAAAAGTGGATGCTACCAGAGGTAGCACAATTAGTTTCAATAAGGTATGTTCAGATGATATATAGCAACATATCCTCCAAACCACCCAAAATCTTTTCACGTGAACTGAGTATTCTGTGGCCCTTTTGGGAAAGTGGAATGAACAACATTCAAATATAATATTCCAACAACATACCTATAAACACATGGCCTGGTAGGCTCATTGTTTCCTTGCCGGTAGCCGCTGTCTCATCGGCATACAATATATGATCCAATTCCAACATAGCCGTATTATCGGTACGTTTAATCAGTACTATATGGCGGCTGCCATCATCGACTCTTTTGTCCGGATTGCGTATAACCGTTTCTTCACCATTCAAACGGAAAGCGAATTCAGCGATGCCATCCACAATGGCTAAGGCCATAAAGTCTTGACCGGTATAGATTTCACCCTTGGGTTGGCCCCACCATAATAGCAGGCCATTGGGTGAGGTCGTGGAGAATACCATAGCGGCGCTGGAATATCTTTGTTCTACGGCTTCATCAAATTGCGTGCGATTTAACTCCAAATAACCATTACCATGGAAATTGACATCAAATTGCAGTGACACATCTAGGGAAAATATATAACTCCATGAAGTACGAAAATCTATTATAGTTAACCTAAGTTTAAACTTACGATCTTCACAGTGCTTGCCAGCGAAACCAATGTTGCATATACATACAGCTTCTTCGTTTTCTAGAATACATGTACCTCCATTTTCACAGGGATCACTGGAACAGGCGTCTTGTTCGTTCGTTGCGCTTGGTTCGTTGTCAAAGGTTTCGTTTTGATCGATTTCATTGATTTCTCCACAGTTTTGAATGTTGGCCGCATCTTGAATATCGGCAATCAAGTTCAATTGTCTTTGGCCCTCGTATAGCTAAGAGAGCATGAAAAAAGTCGAAGTTTAGTAAATGGAAGGAAACCAGGAAAATGTCGTCGTCAGTATGAATAGGAAACAAGCAAACAACTCTACGGACATATTGCAAACGTTTAGCACACAGTAAAGCACACATCATCTAATGCAATAGCTTAATTTTCAGGAGAAACCAGAAACCATAGGCTATTGGCTCTCCTACACATACATCGACGTTGTTGGAAACTGAATAAATAAAGTGCAGCCACATATGTTCAGGTATGACAAACCAATCTTAACTGCAGACTGCTAATTACCAACCACAAACGCTGAACCGGTGGATCAAATCAGATCGGACACCATAGGCTTATGGTTATCCTAAACATACGTCGACGTTTTTGGAAATTGATCAAATACTGTTCAGCAAAATTTCACCACACACGAACAACTCCGGCGATAGTTTTAGTTTCAGGAAAAATCAAGCAGTATGAACTGCATATCACTAATTTCCAGTCAGAAAGGCCTGGACTAGTGTCTCGAAACAGACCGGAAACCAATTGCTATTGGGTATCCTGCACACACATCGACGTATTTGGAAATTGATCCAATAGTGTTCAGCAAATTGTCACCAAACACGGACATCTCCAGCTAGAGTTTTATGTTCAGGAATGATCAACCAATATGAACTCCAAACCGCTGATTACCAACCAACCAAACGTTGGACTAGTTGATCAAAACAGACCGTGGAAACTATAGGCTAACTAAGTAACTAATGTGCAGCTTCAGAACTGGAATGGGTCTTGCGTGAGCTTGATGTTAAGGAATAAGCAACCAATGTATGCTGCGGTATGATTAATTTAAAGGATGGGTGCCCTGGACTAAGGTATTCGGAAACTAAACCTATAATGTTCTGCAGAATTCAACCGAGCATAACCAGAGAGATTTTACTGCTCAGAAATCATATAGCAATGAGAACTCTGGAATGATAAATACAGACGGAAATATTTGCAACTAATGGCTTGATGCTAAGGAACAATCCAAAAAAAATCATCTCTGCACAGACTTAGACGTTTCTGCTGAAAAATTGTTCTACAAGATCTTGTTAGTTGCAGAAATCTGGATTTCCATGGTAAATAAAATGAACAGTGCAAGATACCTATAAATCTAGACCTGAGCACTACTGGAGTCCGGCTGAAGAATTGGAAAAAAATATCCTCCTAATATAAACAAACCCTTGGGTCTTAGCGATCGGCTACAATTTTCCTTTACATATTTAATTGGATTACTGTAACTCCATAATAGGTCAAACTCCCGTAATTGGGTTGGACATAAAAATGAATGCCCGAAATTTCGAATCCAATATTCAAAAGCGACAACTTACATTCGATATGCAGCCATCAAAGCCTTGCGTTACATTAACATCACGGTTTAATGTGACCTTTTCATGATCGTAGCCACCAATATACATTGGAGTCTTAATGTACAGAGTCCTTGCCGCTCCCGAAGCCTTGGCTTTTTGTTCCGGATCATTGCCTACACGCAAGATGCCTTCGCCAAAGCGTCTGGCAATTTCGATTTCGGTCCATTTGTTGACAGGCAGAGGATGTAGTGAACGGACCAAGACTGGTTTCAGGCGCGCTCCAGTATTAATGATCAATTCCACATGCTTGTTGCGCAAGACCACAGCAACATAGTCACCGCTGGGCAAGCGGGATTCTGCGGCGTATAATAAAATGGCATCATCCAATTGATTGGGTCTAACCTGGAACTTGATGTTAAGTTTGGAAGCTCGCGGAGTTCTAGAAGAAACATTAAAGGGAATTTATTAATAAGTAAACAAAATGTTGCTAGCCTACCCATAAGCGGCGAAACTATTGGCCTTGAATGCTAAACTGTTCTCATTCAAGTGTTCGATGTACTGGCAGCGATCACCAGTTTTGTTCAATGGACACAGGCATTCCATGCCAGTCTCCGTGTTCTCACAACGACCGGTTCCACAAATGCCGGGGGTACATTGCGTTCCCTCCACAGCACAGTGCCGTCCAGTCCAACCTTGTTGACATATGCAGGTGTGACCCATTTCCGTTTGACTTTCCAGACAGATGCCATCATTGGCACAAGGATTCGAGTCGCAGGGTTGACAGGCAGTGATGCCTTCCTTCATTTTAGCTTCCTTCATCAATTCAATGATACTATCTTGCAAGGTCAAGCGACTGATGCAACCCACGAAACCCATATGTTCCTCTACAGCTTCTTCGGGCAAAATATCCCAGCTGGGTACACCACCCAAATACAAGTCTTCCACTAAATCCAAGGACGAAGCAGCCGACAGTGTAGGGAAAGCAATAGGATGCTGGGTATCAACTTGCATGTAACCGTCGCGTCTAAAACGATTAACACGAATGGTGTGCCATTCGTTCAGCTCCACAGCTTCTTCGGCTCGAATAATCATAGTTTTGCCATCCAGGTCGAAACGGAATTCCGGATATTGATCGTTTAAGGAGAGGGAAATAAAATCGCCGTTACCCTTCTTTTGTCCATTAAATAAGAGAAGGCCGTTGGCTTGCTCGGGTCGGAATGTTATATCGAAGTTGAATTTAACATAGGAATCGCGTAAAGTAGGGAACGACATGTAACTAATAGGCTCCTGGTGGAAGTGGGGAATTGCTCCGGTAACAACCAAGATAGTAGGATAATCTACAGAGTCACCATCGGTGGAGGTGGTGCAAATATAGGTTCCAGCATCGTTAGCTTGTACATCGCGTAAAGTTAGCGAGTCCTAAGAAAGGGGTTAAAGAAAACGAATGGTTAAAGAAAAAGGGAAAAAGGTCAGAAACCGTTTACATACTCCCAATATATCAGTGCCCATTTGCATTTGTCCATATTGGCGGGACCATCTGTAGCTGTTTGACCTTCGACTTGTTTCACCATTACATTTTAATGTTACTGTGGATCCCACATTAGCATGTTCAATTTTAGGATGTTTCCATTCATGGACGGTGGCTTCAATGGCCAATTCATAGCTGGTGGTATACAGGTCACCCTTATCGGTCTTGCACTTGCACACGTAGTTGCCGGCATCGGTGGGAGTAACCTGGTTGATGATCAAACGATTGCCAATTTGCTGGAAACAATAATGGTGGAATGATTAAATGTGGCATTCAAAATTTCCATACATGGCCGTGAAGTACCTGAATGTTCAGCGGCAAAGGTCTGCCATCGGCTCTTTCCCAAATGACTTCGGTGTAACTGTTATCGGACGAATAGCATTCAACTTCTGTTGATTCACCCACGCGCAGATTTGAATGTTGCTGATCCAATTTCAAACTTAAATCTCGTGGGCGTGGTGTAGTGGTGGAAGGAGGGTATGTGGGACGTGGGGCTGGATAATAGGGCTGGGGCACAGGTCTCACACCAGCTGTTTGGTTGTGGTTAAATTGGGGGGCGGAGGTTCGTATCGTAATTTGTTTTTTTTTTATGGAAAACCAATTCAGGGATGTTTGAGTTTAGACACGGTGTAAGAAAAGTGTTGAGTGTGGTAGAGTGTGGTGAGTTCAGTTTACAACGCAGTTAATTAACACATAATTGAAGGGGCCCAAATAAGACAACGTGAATAGTGATGACATTAGACAATTTCAGACACATTCGACGCCGGTTTTCAATTTGGATACAGCAACATTTTGTTGGATTTCGTTAAGTTTTGATTGTTTTTTTTGGTGTGTGGTTGATGATGAACGAGTCGTTAAATAGTTTATTTTCGGATTTCGATTGGATGATCAGCATTACACACAGACAAATGATGAGAGCACATATACGTTCGAGGTGATAATTCGATAGTAATAAGATTTTGAGGTGCGTTTTTGTTTTTCAAATTGAGCCAAGGAGTTTTAACGATTTTCGATTGATTTTTGAACGAAAGGTGAAAAAGTACATAAAAATAAACATATGTTAGCAATTGTTGTAAAAGCAGATTTGTCGATAAAACAAACAAACAAATGATCATATTTTTTGTTTACTAATTTCATAAAACAAATTCTAATTCAAATTTACTTGACACAAATCCTCAACTTGATACCAAATACCGTTATATTTATTAAGATCAGAACAATTTTTTTTTACAAAATACAGAATTTTAACCAAATTTTTAAGCTTTTTTACCAAAATATTATGACTAGCATGAAAAAAGGTTTTATATACAAAATTTTGGCTGGAAATTTTGAAAAGTTATATTAATTTCGATTTCTAGTTACTTAACTGTTAGACAACATGCAAAATGTTTAAGTTTTTGGCTTAAAAGACGTTAAATACGAAAAGCATAGTGAAAGTGAATTGAGGTGGATTTTCTTCGGTGGTGGTGAAATAATGGCAATGGAAACTTCGATTACTTACAAACATAAGTTGTGCTACACAATCATTTACAAACGCCCTAAATTCTTCTAATACATTAACAATTATTTATGGTTTTATAGTATATTTTTGAACAGAAAATATGTCATAACATTCTTTAAGTGATAAGTTTCGGTTTGCGACTTTGTTTTCGTGGTGGTAACATAACCTGTGTTTACGGTTCTTCCGTGTGTGTTGTTTTTATCGTTGCAGGGTTGCATCAGCATTGCAGTTTACATAAGTATGATTTGCAGTGGTGTAAAAGATTGCATTTTTGTTTTGGTTTTGTTATGATATACATACTAAATTACATATAAAAGCGGTGAGCTGGGCTTGCAAAACGGTTTGCTCTTTGATAAGTGCAGTTGTTTTTGTATAGGTTCTTCTTATGTTTTGTTTGCCGTGTATATCGTACATTAGGCTCGCTATCTCAACAAAGCGTTGCCACCTTATTGAGAAATTGTTGCTTAACTACCATAACTTTATTGAAAATGCCTTGTCCAAACCTACTTTTGCTGGGGTGATTTGTAACTAAATAGTAGATAAGAATAAAGAAAAGTTTTTTGTTATCGATAATAACGTGTGTTGGTGTGTGTTTTGATTCAATTGCTTTGCTTTTGCCCAACATCTAAACAAAAATATACATATAGTATACTCATAGGTATTAATTATTTCTGCCACAAATAACATAATAAATAAAAAAGAAAAAAAAAACACAAAATTGAAAATTAAAACCAACCGCTTAAATGTGGCCAATAGCCCCTTTTGTGGGCCTTCTGCTCTTGCATAACTCCTCCAACTCGTTGGGGCTGTTGTTGCTGTGTTGGAGTTGCCAACTGTAACTTGGTAGTTATGGGGAATCTGCGCTTATTTCTGCGTACACCCGGATTTATTTGTTGATAATAATGTTTTTTCCAGCGTTTGTAAGTGATTTGTTCGCGGGTGCAATTAAATTCGTCCGAATGATCGGTACAATCGTGGATGCCATCGCATACCATATGCTTGGCAACGCAGGTATGAGGATGTGACACACATTTGAAGTCTGCCGGCTGGCAAGTGTATGACGGACGACCTGTAGATAGTGCGGTTGTCACAGGCGCAGTGGCTGACGTCAATGGTTTGGTCTTAAGGACTTTCAATGGCTTAAAGTCTTTTACGACGAGGTCACACAGAGATAAGGTGTATTCAGTGTAGTGTAAAAGTGTTGATGTATTTAGGTTTCAGAGGGGGAAACAAACGATTTGAATTTAGTAAGAAGATTGTTTCGATTTTGTTGGAGGGAATAATAAAAAATAAACAAGTTTTTTTTTTTATTAACAAATAGTTGGTTGTACCACAAGGAGGATACTATATTGTGTGTGTTTTAAATTAGACCTAAAATGCAAAATCTCCAAAATGCTATCTGAAGTAAGACTGCATTCACATTGCAGCTTAAATCTCGCATTTACAAATTGCAAATGAATAAACAGCTGATTTTTGTATTGGAAAATAGGTGCTTGATAAAACGAAATGCGTTGAGATACGAGATTCAATTGATATGTGAATGCATGTACAAGCTGTTGGGGGGAAACAAGGATTAAGGGTTTGCAAATTCCAAACATAAGGACATGACTCATATCAGGTTACAACATTAAAGTTCCTTAAGCCCTTTGACAATGGATAAAGGAGTACTTTTAAAAATAGTGCTATCATTTATGGTATTTAGCATTTTTTACGATATTATATATAAGCAGATGATCTGACATATGCACTTATCGAAATGAAAGGCTATCTGACAACTTATCGGACTTCTGATATCGATTAATCAATTAGCATTAAATGGGATTTGACGGAGCACAAATTTCGTAGAGATTTGATATAAGTTAAATGCAAATTTAGCTTGTTTTATATGGAAATCTAAGCTACAGTCTGACTAATCTGCCTTCATTGATACAGACAATATGTCCATATTCCTCTCCGAGCCCACTACTTTCAAACTTTCCCTTGTCTTAGGGTAAAAAAACTAGAATCAACCATCGTTAAAAAAGAAATTAAATGTTTTTCAAATTACTTGTGGTATTATTAAGGATTTTTTTAAAACAATCTTTCTATATAGAATAATGTTATTCTATAAACTAATAAACAGAATGCTGCAATACATTCATATGCCACCGTTGTGGTGTTAACCCCGCTTAATCTTATGTGGGGTGTAACAGTTATTGGCAACACTACAAGAACACAGGGTTGTTTTACGGTACTAAAGCTTTATTTATGCTGGCTGGAAATCTCGAAACAGATACTTCGCTTTTAACAGCTGTTAATTATAACAAAAACAAACTTCCAAAATCTAGATTTTTGACTGCAGCTTAAATAGACTGCAAGGGAATTGTAAATTAAAGAGCTGCAGCTATTGGGTTAAGTTACACAATTAAAATAATACTGATTATGTTAAAATCTATACGATTTCGTAGGGGAACTAAAGAAAGTGTTTGCTATGATATCAAATGGAAATGTGATAAATAAACTATAACCAAAACTAAACACATAATAATCTAAAGTTGTAATTTAAAAAACATATAAAAACGGAACACAAAGTTTAAATTAAGTTTAAATGGAATTTGGATTTTGCGATAGGGGGCAGATGGTTTAAAGGCCGTTCGCATTAGCAAACTACAAAAAAAATTATACTGTAATCGTGGTACTAATTACGAAAACGAAAACGATAACGATTAACTAAAATCTACGCTGATAAACGGCTAAAAATATAATAATAATAAAATTAAATGAAATTTGTGAACAAAAATAATAATTAAAAAAATATTTCAACATGACTCTAATTAAACTAATAAATTATTATGAAAGGTTGTATATGAAAAAAAAAATATTTTTATAGAAACACACCTGTACAAATATAGAGAACCATGCAAGGTATATCATTAACGCTGTGACCTCCTTTAGATTTTTTGAACAAATGAAAAAATTGTGTAAAATTGTAAATTTGTTTGTTTTTTTTTTGCATTGAAATGATATTAAATCGTTTTGTCGATTTATGAGATTTTGGTTTAATATAATGATTATGGTGGTTGTAGTGTTAAAAAATTATATCAAAATTAACGATTTCAAATTTGTCGTTTTTTTTTTTAAATAGGTATGTAAAAGTAATTTCAATGAGAAAAAGAAGAAAAATATGTAAAAAGAAGAAAATTAGAAAAAAATATTACAATCTTAGGATAATAATTAAAATAATATACAATTAAATTAAATGAAACAAAATTAAATATTATCGCCTGATATTATAATTTCAAATTTTGTAAATATTGTTTTTTTTTGCAATTTGTAGAAAACTGATTTAACTTATTGTTTTACAGAAAACAAATTACTTTACATACAAAATTATTTACATAAAGTGCTAACAAAAAGTTCTATCTAAAATGCAGAACGCTTTAGAAAATATAACATTTTAATACTCTTCTTATTCCACTCAACCTAAACGCAAGTGCCACGCATACACGTCATGCTAGAAACAGATGACGCTATGCGCAGATGTTTGATTTAAGTAGTTCCTTTTGGATAAGACAATTTATGTTATAGTCTAAATGCATCTGATCTGTGTTTACAAGTAGAATGTGTTATAAACTGTGTTTGATTCCATACATTTTCTTGTTTCGAATTCGGCGAGCTGGCAACACTCTTAAGAGACTGAAAGCAAAGCGAACAAGAAGTACACGACCAAAAACTGTGCGCAATTTGGCAACCCTCGTAAAAGAGAACCTAAAAGTCGACACGATTCACTCAAACCCATTTCTCTCTACCGTCATATCTTGCTTATTTCATACTTTTACATACTTAAAGTAATTTTACTTAAACATGGGTGGAATTTGTATAGTTATATGTAAAAACATTATAAAAACGCTACACGTGTATTGAAATATTCAAT
Organism: Phaonia tiefii; assembly: GCA_963931995.1. NCBI lineage: Eukaryota > Metazoa > Arthropoda > Insecta > Diptera > Muscidae > Phaonia > Phaonia tiefii. The sequence goes on from OZ008370.1 coordinate 8,583,088, forward strand.
GAAGAAAGTACGAGAGAGAGAGAGAGAGAGATCAGAGAATGATTAACGCTTCACTTGTTTTCTTTGCTGGCATTCCAATCAAGAGAAATTTTGACTTTCTACTTAGTACATCGTTTTTCCCAACGCACCACTTGTTACGCGAAGGAAACATTAGTCTTGTTTGTTTACATCCTGCTAAACTAATTTTTCGACCACTTTGTATTGGGAGCTAAGCGATATTAAGCGATTTTAAGCGGCTCCCCATACAAATCCGTCGAAACTTAGTTTAGCGGAAAATAAAAAACACGCTTATTGCTTTCGTTTTTATTATCATTTTCGTCGATATTTCGCAAACATTTTTTGAATGGACTCTTGTTAAATTTTATGTGAAATATTGATCTTAGTACTGGCTTTAACCTTGCAAATATTTCGTGAATAATTCTTCGTCGTCCTCCATTTCTATTCTTACGCATGCGGTGTTACTTTTGTTGGTCACAATAAGCAAAATGTCAAAGTTTCGTTCCAAAACAATAGATTTAAGCCCCGTATTCAGTTTTTATGAATCTTTCGTTCCCATAGAAAGTACGTGTATAAAAAAATAACGAAACTTCCGTGAACCGAAAATTTCTCTCTTTTCATTAGCAGAAGCAATTTCATAAGCAGAAGCAATTACAGTGTTGTTATGGCAACATTATTGTTTGGGAGAGGAATTTTGACATACTGATTATGTTGACAAACACCACATGCATTAACAATAAAATGGAGTGTGAAGGAGAATTATTACTGAAATATTTGCTAGGTAAATAGGCGAGATAGGCGATAAAACTCTGCAACAAAAATTTCCCCTTAGTTATAAATGATAAAATTTCTTACTAAAATTCCTCAAAAACTCAATAAGCGACTTTAGTACAAATAATTCTGGCATAACAGCCCTGTAATTGTTTTTGTTCACAAAATTTTCGTATAGAACTGAATACTAACAAAATGAAAAATGAATGACATTTTCGTCACGTGAAAACTTCGTATGAGAACGGAAATTTCATAAGAACTGAATGTATGTAGGTTTGAATGTTTTACGAAGGAAGTCAGTCGTTTTAGAACTCCTTAAAGAGTTGAGTACCTGGTAATTGAAACAATCCCTGCGAAATATCGATGAAAAATTTCGCCAGTGTAGTAGAACATATACCGATCAACAGTTCAATGCTTCTAGGGGAATGTAACAACGAATAAAACTTATCGAAGAAATGATCAATGATGTCAACTCTCATCTAATTTCTCAAAAAAGAGGCCGAACAAATTCATGTTCCATTAAATTTTTCACACGAATGATCTTAGTAATCGCCTTTAAACGGGCATAAATTTACCAATATGAAAAATTCAGAAAAACCGCGTTAGATATCGCTATTGTGACTTCAAAGATATGAAGAAGAAATTAAACATTTGTCTTATCTTTCAATTAAGATTGTAATGTGCCCACCGTTTTAGTAGTTTTAGGCGAGAAACTACCCGATCTGGTAGAAATCTGTACGCCGATATAACTGTAGCGTATGCCACACTAACCGATTTTTTATATTCATATTTGTTATCGATAAGTGTATGCAATCAAACTCAGCTGAAATGAATGGTATTTTACGTATACAACAATGTGAATTTTACGTGTATATAAAAAGGTAATATATTATTTACTAACATTTAATATTTTTAAAGGATGTACAAGTAAATTATCTAGAACTACAAAAACTATAATAAATTTCACATCTAATATATATATATATATATGTATCTATATCAAACTCAACAAAACATAAAGACATAACATACGAAAAAAAAATTACTGATATCATATGGTTTCAAAAAGAAAACAACTCCGAAGCGACGTCAATCTGTGATGAATAAATAACTAATTTTTTTAGTTGGTTGCCCTGATTACCAATTGCAAATTGAATGATATATGTAATAAATTTTTTACTTGTGAAGCCACGTTCACATTGACATCTATTAGGCCTTGTTCGCACTGCAATTAAAATCTTAGGATTTGAGATTTCTTTCAGTAAAAAATCTGTTTCCCATAGCGAAATCAGCTGTTCTTTCACTTAAAATCTGATTGCAACCGAACAAGGCCTTAAACCATTTTGTAATTTTTAACTGATCGCCGATAAGTTTATCGATGTAAACGATTTGTTAAGCCTTTGTCACACTATGCGATTTATACAGAAGAGTCATGATTTTGTATAGTTGCCAAATCTTAATTGAGATTTATATTTCGAATTGAGATGATTAATCTGATCTGCATGCATGGGCTTGGTCGACACCATTTTATCTGGGATATAAAATTGCGAAAATATTACCAACAATTTCTTAAAGCATGATAGTGATGCGGACGGTTTCGATTGTATTCTTATAACGACAATGAATATCAACGATAACCGGTGCTCATGCTCATGATTGACAAATGTGTTGTCCGTTAGATGGCTCAACTGCATGTTCGGACGATCTTATAAAAAGTTTAATAAAATCGCATGGTGTGACATATGAGTTAAGCAAACATTAACAAAAATTTACTTAAGAAAATAAATTCCAATAATAATTTCGATGACTGATAGAAATGTAAATGTAGGAGAGGGAGTTGCAATTAAATTAAATGATGATAAATGTACGATAAAGAGGGTGGAACGAGAATGAAAATCCGAAGACCAGGGCTTTATAATGTATAGTAAGAGTATAGATTTAATTGAGAAAAAATGCTATATTACAACGCTTTTAGCACCTGAATATTATAAGAAAATCTCTAACGCCTTGTCTACGGAAGTGCGATTTAATTTTCATAAACAGCTGTTTTTTCTACGTTAGGTGGGTAAAATCCCAGAAACTTCAAAATTGCGGTATATCTGAACATAACATTAAACATGATATATCTGTCAGATGTTATTTATAAGCACTGTTTCGTTTTACCACTTTTACGACATTTACTCGAAAAAGCGTTCCCGTACTCAGAAAAATAGTAAAAGTAGTAAGAAAATATAAGAGAGAACAGAAAAACATGATGTACCATATTCTCTTTTACAACTTTTTACTAGTTTTTACTCGAAGAATTTTACCGAGTAAAAGTAATAAACTGTCATTCTGTATAGAATTGTCAACTTTAAAATATATAAATTGTTTTATTGTAAACAAAAACGGAAAATAATAATATAATATCGCTTCTGACATAAGTTTTATTTAAACTATTTTAAAACTTAGTCTCTCAGAGAGAATTTTTGTTATTTTTGTTTAAACTCTCTTTTACTAGGTTTAGTATTAGCAAAGTACGAGAACAAACCTATAATGTGAAAAGGGGAGCTCGAACAGGGTAGTGCGAACTCTGCTGTAAACTGATTGAAGAATCAATGCCAGCGAAGTTCACATTATGACTTTAATCTGACAAAATGCGGAGTCTTGTTCAGTATAAACATCTGTCATTAGATAATTTTGAAAGTAAGTTATATCGATAATTAGTATCAGATAAAACTGAACTCACGAACTTCACTTAATGTTAAGGTGTATTCAGTTCTTGCTAAGTTTTCGTGAGAAATTTTGTCATTTACCTCTAAACGGAGTTACCAGTGAGTTATTACCTTATTCTGATCTACCTATTTTTGATTTTACACATGTGGTGCTATTTGTTTGCAAAACAATTGCTTTCATGCGATATAACAGCCCTGTAATTGATTTTGTTTATGAAATTTCGCAAAGAGCTGAGCAAAGTGAGCGAAATATACGGTTCACAAAAGCTTGGTTATTGTTTATACACGCACTTGTTATGGGAATACTATTTTCATGAGAACTGTTTAGGAGACCATATCAGCACATCACAAGCGGTGTTTAGGGGTACTGCGATTTGGGAGTTTTCCAGATTTCTTCCCATTAATCCAATATATTTTGCATTATCCGGGATACCTAAACATTACTATAGATTGACACTTTACTATTTGTTATCGAGATAAATTTATAGAGTGACGCGCTAATTGTCAGGTTTACCTGATGAAATATCAGATGTGATGGAATTTGGTGCGTGTGAAGACCTGTCGTCAGATAACTCTTATGCGGACCACACATTTGCCAATGATGAGCATGATCATCGTTTATCGGCGACATTTAGTGTTGTCGTACCCCAAGGCTAAACTAGAATGCAATCGTCATTGTTCACATCATTAACTTGGCTGCAAACAATTTTGGCAATCTCTGTCCAGATTTATAAGTACGCAAAAAAGTTATCGACATAGATCATGCTTATGATGGACAAGTCTGTGGTGCGACTTAATGTAAGTTCACGAATCGTTAACTCGCCTCAGAGATATCTCTTAAGCGAATCACAGACTTGTCATTCATGAGCATGAACATCAGCTATTGTTGAAGTTTATTGTCGGTTTACCGCCCTTTTTGATACTAAATAATAATGTAATCGAACTTGTTCACATCAGTTTCATCTTCACAACATTTGTTGGTAATATTTTTTGAAATTCTTCAGTCAGATAAAAAGTAATCGACCAACGTCATGATCATGAATGACAAGTCTGTGGTTCGTCTTAGACTACGTTTCCAGTGAATGTGTTTAACACGGAATCAGCTTATTTCGGTCCCATAACATGTTTAACGTATTAAACACGCTAGGTGGTTACGGTGTCTTAGATAAAACTGATAATGCGAACGTCATTTATTTAAGACATTTCTCTATCGTTGGCAACGCGAATTGTACTTCTCTAAAACAAAGATAGCAATAGTTTAGCATTATGTAATATAGCATTTTTTGAGAGAGGAAATATAAATGAAAAAGAGAACAGATAATTGCAAAGAAATTGAAAGAAAATTAAACATATGAAATAAAAAGTCTTAAAGATATTAAAATAAACAAAAAATGATATGGGCATAACGGAATATGAGGAAAAAATCGTACAAAATCACGCATCACATTCAAAACATTTCGAACAGAAGGGACAAACAATTCAACATGGGGTTTCGTTTATAGTAAATCCACAACCAAAATTTTGTAAATCCAAACACCAGACAACAAAATAAACGATTTCATTCAAATCGCTTAAAAAACATGAGCAAAAAAAGAAAAACCTTCACCGGTCAATAGATTGTGAAAAAAAATAATAACGATTAATAAATAAAAACTGGGTTATTTTGGTTTGTTTATAAAAAATTGTTAATAAATCAAATATTTTTATTAATATTTTCTTTAGGGAGTTTGATTTCACTTAAATGTTAAAATTCAAATGGCAGCCATTTTGTTTTTTTTGGTATTCTTCAGCTTTTTCTTTAAGGTTAACAGAGATGTATAAGGGTTGGTTTTTAAGGGATTGTTAAAAAAAAAATCTCATAATTAAACTTAAGTTAAAAAAAATTATTTGTTTGGCATGCAAAAGTAAATTTAAAAGGAAAAATAATTTAAATTAAAAAAAATATTAGCAAATATTTGAAAATATAACCCGCCACCGTTGTTTTTGGTATTTTACCATAACGTAAAAGGAAATTTACAAAATATTTTACAACAATGATGTTAATTTACAAACTGAGTTTGGTTTTTTTGTTTTATAAATTTGAGGGGAAGTTTTAGATGGTGTTAAACTATTTACAAGTGTCGTTGTTTTACGTTAATTAATTTTTTGTACATATTTTACATTTAAAAATAAGTAAAATCAGTGGTGGTTGTTTTCCAAGAAAAATAATTAAGTTTTTATATTAAATTTTTAAAAAAAAAAAATCATGCCAATTATAAAAGTTTTTAAAAGCTAAAATTCCTTAAAAATTTGTTCTTGATTTTTTGTTTTTTTTCTATTTTCTTTAATATGTTTTCATATTTAAAAGTGTTTTAAGAAAATTTCGATTATTTGCATGGGAGTTATTGTCCCTGACGCCTGTAACGTCTTGAATATCTGGCCATATGTTCTTGATACTCACGCTTGACAAACAAATCGGCATATGATTTTTGTGCTACGGAATTGGCAGTGTACGACTCGCAGATATAGCGACCCTCGTCTTGTTTCCGCAAATTGTTAATGAACAAATCATTGTCGCGCACCTCAGAGTTTTGTGGCAAAGGTTGTTGATCATCACGGCGCCAGTTATACTGAAAAAATGTGTAAAACTCATTTATTTTTTAAATCATTTATACATTGTTCACATTTCAAGTTCATTAATAGCTGATTTTTTAAATGAATACAGATTTATGGCCGAATGAAATCTCTAGTGACTGGATTAAGCCCCGTATTCAGTTGTTGCGAAATTTTATCATTTATCTCTAAAGCTCCCTACTAAGATCAGTATATCACGGGAAATGTTACAAAACTCTATAGAAAACAACTGCTTGCGAAATATACACGAAAACTATAAATGTGATAATTCTCATTCAATCTGTCTAAAAATGTGAGTGTTAGTCATATGGTAGTCACGCTTGATTTCCTGCTGTCGCCAGGGAAAAACATTAAAAAATATTATCCATTTCGTGGTTTCAAAACCGCCGGTCTGTCAGCTGTTAAATATCTGTCATATGGAGTGTCAGGGACCTCCTGAATACGAAAAATGCTGTAAATTTTTTCTAATTACCGTTTTTTAGATAACGGTACTTTTGTGTTTTTCGGTTCATGGTCCCACTCAAACCCTTGTGGAGCCCAGCCGAAAAGTCCGATCGAGATAAGTGGCATAAGGTAATTGAATGCCCTTTCCGTCGATATGCTGTAAATTTGTAACTGATAAGAACTGGCTGAGTTATGGCACCTCAAAATTCAAAAGTTTGCCTTTTTTTACGTGTTTTTCAAAAATTTTAATTATTATTTCGTTTTTTTTCTACGTTATAGTGGAGATCAGGAATGTTTTATTTTTTCAACATATAGTTTATTTAATTGCCGATATTTTAAGCGTAATTTGAAGAAAATCGGATGAAAAATAAAGTTTATATTAACGATTTTGTGGAACGACAATATTTTCATTTTCATTGCTCACACAATATATTCGGCGTTAATTCAAAAGATTTCAATTAAAATGACGAGCGATAAAAAGTAAAAAGGCAAATTTTTGTATAGTTGGCAACGCAATGGACAACATTAATGTTAGGCCTTGTTCGCACTGCAAATATCTGTTTTCGCACTGTTAAATCAGCTGTTCTTTTACTTGAAATATAAATATAAGAGTGATGGCAAATAAAACCTTAAGGTACTCATTTCCTGTGTCGGTTCAAAAGTCATTCCCAATACTTACGTAAATTTCACCTCTAATAGGTTTGTTTGTAGGTTCCACATCGCAGGTAATGCGCACCGAATCGCCCTCATTCAATTCGTACTGTTTACCATAGGGTCGGGGTTCATAGGCATGACCGCGATTTACAATAACTTCGGCCATTTCGGTGGAGTTGCCATATCGATTGGAGGCAGAGCAATAGTAACGGCCGGCAGCGGCTGGAGTGATGGCAATAAATCGCAAGTATTTCCCTTCAATGCTGACGGAGCTACAAAAAAAACCAAACCAATGTTTTAAAGATATTTACTCCCATTTTAAGTTAATTGTTATCACTTACCTTGGCAAAGGTCTATTGTTGTCGGTATGCCAGGATACGGAAATTGGTTGGGCGCCCTCAACATCACAGGTAATGTCAACATTTTCATTGACATTCACCTGCATAGGCATCTGGGGATGCAGTGTAATACGTGGTATGGGTATGTAGACTAATTCAGCCAAATGGAAGGTTATAATTGTGCCGCGGTTATCAAGGGCATTGCATCTGTATTTTCCAGCATTGTGTTCGTTCATGCGATGGATAATCAAACTATTGCGATCAAAGAATGAGTTGGTGGGCAAGGGACGGCCATCAACACGTTCCCATCTGGTTTCATAGGCTTCATCTATAATGTAAAAAAAAAAACAGTAGCATTATACCATCGTTGTTACCAATTTTTTTTTGTATCTGTGCCAAATGAGTGGAACTCAAGTCATCTTCACACTGCAATCGAAATCTCCGCGATTTTTGAATTCGTTCAGCTAAACATTTGTTTATCAGTACAAATATCAGCGGTTAGTTTATTTTAAATCTCAAAGTGCAAGCTTGTGACTTTAATGCTACTGTTGTATGAGATTTACATCATTCACAATTGTAATTTTAAGCGATAATCACAAAAGCAGATTTAGATGTGTTAGATGTGGAATTTATCCGTAAGCAAATAATTTTCAATGCGCACTACACTTATCGATAACAAGGTTCAGAGAGATTCACCATGGGAAATTGATAATGACATATGTAGATATTCGCCAGATACAACTATTGTGAATGATAACCCACTTAAGACTCGACTGTTGCACAAGACATATAATATACTTACTCAGGCCACAGTACAAGGTTACATTATCTCCCGGTTTGGATTGATATACATTCTCGGGACGTGGTTGTGGGTGGGGTTGAGGCTGAGGCGGAGGTTGTGGACGATGTGGATATTGTGGATATGGATATTGTCTGTCAACATCACTATCATCGGGAGCATCTCCACGACGACGTCTAACATCCAAGACAATATAACGTTCATCGGTGCCGGCTTCATTGGTAGCAATACATGTGTATTGCTTGGCATCTTGCATGGATACGCGATAGAATTCCAAGAATACTTGATTATTATGCTGGGCAGATGGATTATAACCATATGGAACAACTTCATCTGCGTTACTCCAGCGTACACTGGGACTTGGATAACCGCTGGCGGTACAAGCTAGCTTAACCTCATCACCCTCGGTAACTGTCAAAATTCCTTCACTAGGTTGCAGCTGAATAATGGGAGCTTCGATAATGCGAATGGTACTAACAACATTAACGCTGCCAACTTCATTTTCGGCCACACACTTGTAATCACCAGCATCCGCTAAGATAACGTCATTAATGCTAAAAAAAAGAATTCAAAAACCAAAATTATAATAGAATATTTTAAAATATTCAGGATTCCTAGAAAAGCCCGGGACTTACATGATATAACCGGCTTCATTGTGTTGAACTTGATGTCTGGGCGATAGAGGTTGGCCATCGACGCGAGTCCATTCCACACGTGGTTGGGGTATTCCAGTGGCGGTACAGTATAGCGTACCCTGACCGCCAACGCTTATAACTTGTGGTTCTTTAGGTTGGACTTCAACGATTGGACGTTCACGAGCTGGAATCAACGATATAATGATGGTTGTGCATATTAGTAGTAAAACGAGTAAATTGTTCGGAACGTTCTTATTACCAACTCCTTTTTTATAAACTTTAGACAGTTTTTGTTAATCAAATGTTATTACAGGTTAAACAAAAAAAAAAAACAATAATTGAAAAAAGGAGAACAATTTGAATGCAAATTGAAGAGAAAAAGAGAAAGACATAACAAGTACTTTAAAAAATATCTATCAAAATTAAATGTTTTTACAGTTTTACATAATTAAAGACTAATTCCAAATATATATAGAATTTTCTGGCATCATTTGCTAGCTGATGGCAACCTTACTTTAATTTATTCAGGCCCTTGTAGAAGTATAAACTAGACATCTGCACAAGATGTCTTGAATGGTCATTCAAGACATTTGCTTTTATTCAACACATCTACTGTAGCGAAGTTGCGACACCCAAGTACTTCGGGTACTGTCGACAAAGAGTTCGTGTATGAGTGTGTACACAAAAACACAATACGATGTGACGCTAAGTAGAAGTAATAAGAAGTAAGTAAGTATACACGAATGCTTCGTTTCAGAAGTTTCAATTATTTAGTTTGGTCACATAATGACCTTTCTTTCTCAACATTTAGTTGAACTTTGATGGAAAGATTGATCTACCTCTACTCCATCAACAATTTTGTTCGAATCAAACTAAATATTTGACAACTAGATGGCGCTTTACCTTGAATTACATTTTAAAACTAAGAAATATAAATGGAAATCTAAACCATTTGGTTCAAAATCTGTATTTACTGTATAATTGTATAATATAATAAAAACTATGTTATTAATATTAAAAATACAACGCTGTATGTGGCATTCGAAGTGAATTGTTACTTGCATTGTGTACTCTTGTTGAAAATGTTGCTTGCATTGTGATTCCGGCTTAACTTTCGATGCCAAACAATTGTTTTCGTACGAAATAAAGTGTCCACAAATCTGTCAAAACAGACCTGTAATAGATTTAGTTTACAGAATTTCCGCAGAGCTGAGTATCATGTAACTGAAAAGGGCTCAAAAATTTCTGTTGACGAAATGTTCGTTGTTTTTTATGCACGTATTTCATTAGGAAGCAAAAATTTCATATGAGCTGAATACGGAACTTAAATTTACAAAATTGTAATTCAGTGTTGCCAACACTGTCCTTAACTTGATTGAAAACAGCTTAGTGATACGATGCACACTTCCGTTATATTTTTCAGAAGGATTCGATTGTAGGAATTGTATTGTATTTCAGAAGGATTTGATTGTAGAAAATACCAAGAATCCCACTAGTTCAAGATTCTTATGAACTCTAGCCTAGTTCTTAAATAGATTCCGAAAATGTTTCAGATTATAACTTACGTTCAATATCAATAAAAATGTTGGTCTGATCAGCGCCGCCTTCATTTTCGGCAATACACAAATAGATACCACGATTATCGGTACGAGCGTTTGTAATGCGCAAAATGTTGCCATTTTGATGGACATTGTCGCCCAACGATTCGTGAACCTTTGTCCATCTGATGGTAGGGCGAGGTGTTCCAGCAGCTTCGCAGGTGATCGTAAAGTCATGGCCTTGTACGACAGTGTGCTGTTCGGGCAATGCTGTGACTACAGGTGGCAAACTGTAAATACAAACAATTTTAAGAGTAGACTTTCGTCCATTTTAACTAAGAATTCATGCGCTAAACTTACGCTCCAGGATAAGATGGTACAACAACACCACCACCAGAATCACCGCCTCTGGTTTCCTCAATAACAACGCGAGCGTCGGAGGTGAAATTATGACGACCTCTTTGATCAATTCCAATGCAAGTGTAGACACCGGAATCACGTGGAGATGATTCACGGATTTCCAACATATTACCATTGACGATCAAGTTGTGCTGACGATAGATCGGGTAACCGTCCTTGGTCCATTCGTACTTCAAGACAATCGATGTGGTAGGTTGACAGGTCAAACGCACAAATTCACCTGCCTCGCCGGAGAATGATGGTGGGTCAATGTAGATGTATTCACGTGGTGGTTTGGGAGTATCAGCAGTCACGGTTTGGATATAAATCTGGGTATATTGCTCGGCATAGCCACCTTCTCCATTGCTGGCTTGACATCTGTAGCTGCCTTCATCAGATTTACGTGGCATTTCGAAAATCAAACGGGAGCCTTCGACGCGTACCTCACTGGAGACTTGACCGTTGACACGAGTCCAAGTAACGGTAGGAGTGGGATTGCCGCTAACTTCGCAATTGATTTCATTGGGTGCATATTCATCGAAAGTGTAGTAGGTTGGCAAGTTGTCAATCTTAGGTGGGCTACGGCGGGAGTTTTCTACAGGAGAGGGAGAGAGCGAGAGCGAGAGCAAGGTTAAATAGAAGAAGGCGAATTAAACCCCGTAAACAGTAGAGCGTTTCGAATATTATATTTCCGATCTACAATTTCTAGTTGATGCATACCATATCTAGCCAACATTTCTTTGGCATATCCTTTGTATTAAAGAGGGCAGCATTTATTTTTTGGAAAATGTATTCTATTATATTGTATTCTAGGATCTTCTTAGGGCAATATTTTATCTAAACTTACCGGTTATTGTAATGGAAACCTGATCCTCGTAAACCCTCTGAGTTTGATTGTTCTTGGCTTGACAGATGTAAACGCCGGAATCGTGGATTTGCAAGTCATACAAGCGCAAGTAACCATTGTCTTGTTCCCAACCGTAAGGCATGTTACCGTTCAGTTTGTACCAGGACACAATAACGGGGCTCTGTAGAAGTAGGAAACACGTAAGTAAATTAAATTTAAGATAACACCAAATTTCAAAAGCAAAACCCTGTTGTCTACAATGGATAATGGAAGGCACTACACATTAAGACATTCCGCAATTTCCAAATTTAATTTCCTTACATGTATTTCTGACGTGCAGTCATTGCATAGGAGCTACCAGAAAGGGCACATTAAGGACACCCAGTTTTAATACCACTTTGAGGATTGAAAAAATATTGAGGATTGAAAAATATAGCAGTTATTGTGTTGACCAACTACTCAGCCGCACAACTGCATTTTCACTCGTGCATTTTCAAACAATTCCATATATCTATATAACAAATGTTATTATGATTGGTTGGGGTTATCCGGCCAGCATGTCAGACGAACATGGGTTAATTCGCATTCGGTCCAAAGATACCTACGCATTATTCCACATCACATATTATAGACCCTATTCCTTCGGTTGAGGATGCTTTAAGCCCCTTATTATGATTTTTTTCCAAGAATTTTTGTAATTTTCCTCTACACGGCAACATTTGTTGTACAGAGTTACCACCTATCTCTGAATTATCTAACAAGTATTTCATTGAATTTAATTTTTGTTGTTACGAATGTGGTGTTACCATAGAATAATGACGTATAGAGCTGCCAATGTCCTCATGTGACATTTCCTTTCACACTATTCGTGGTGTGGTTAACAAAATTTTTGACTTAAATTTTTCATAACGTATTTTTGACTTTTTTGTTATATTGTATTTTTAGTATATAATTGTGGTATATTTACACAAAAATTTTAACGCACAAATCGAAATGTCATTGCTGATTTATTGTTGGATGGTTTGAGCCATTTTCTCTATCTGGTATTATTAAAGCAACAGTTTCCAACATCCAACCGCCCATCTCAAGCACACCAAATGTCATCAATTTACTGAGAGAGTTCGCGTCTCTATACGTTATTACTCTATGGGTGTTACTATTCGTAGAAAAAAATACCAATACCAAATAAGTACGAAGAGGCATTAGTCATGAAATATTTGCAAGATAAATCGGAGATAGGTGCTAACTGTCTGCAACACAAATTACCGTGTGTAGAGATAATTGACAAATTTTTTTAACAAACATTCCGCTAGAACTGAATATTGGGCTTATGTCACATTTAGACCGCAGTTTATCGCGGCCAGATTAGCTATAACCTTGTTCTTTAAACTTTGCCGTTTATACCACCCAATTTGAGATTAAATTAACATTTCAAGCCCCGTACTCAGTGTTTGCGAAATTTTCGTAAGAAATTTTGTCATTTGTCTCTGAACGGAAAATGTTGTTGCGGAGGGTTACCACATATTTTTGATTTAAAATGTCAAAATTCTGGTCTCAAACAATTATGAAACAATTGTTTTCGTACGAAATAACTTTGGCGTAACAATTGAGATCCAAATATATGTTTGGTGGCGGCGACGCGTCGGGAAATTTTCGATCGGCTTCCGTTTGTCAAACAGTTGACTTTTTGTGTATGCTTCAAAGAGGATGAATAAAAGTAGAGAAGAAAATCTGGTCATGGGGTGGAATGCCAACAAAGTAAATGCCGTTTCTCTGTTCTCTCTCTTACACTCTTCGTTGAGTATTTCAATACATGAACAGATTTAGATTGATGTTATTGTATGTACCTCTACCAATTCCAACCGTGTTTAAATAAAATTACATAATGTATGTAAAACTTGTGAAATAATCTAGTTATGGAGCGAGAGAGAAATGCGTTTGAGTGAATTGCGTTGACCTTTTAGTCCTCTTGTCAAAGATGATCAGGAAGTAGACGACCAGAAGTTGTCGACACGATTCACTTAAACGCGCTTCTCTCTCGCGTTATATCTTGATTATTTCAAATTTTTTGCATACTTTATTTAATTTTACTTAAAAGTGGGTGGAATTTGTATAGGTATATACAATAACATTATCAAAAAACTGCTCGTCCATTGAAATATTCAGTGAAGAGCGAAAGAGAGAGAGAGAGAGAGAGAGAGAGAGAGAGAGAAATTTAACGCCTCACTCGTTTTATTTGTTGGAGAGAAATTTTGACTGTCTACTTAATGATGGGTTTATGCTTTTCAACGAGGGTTGCTAAATTGCACACTTTTATTTCTTGTCCACCTAGATTCAATCGTCTTTGTATGTTTTTATTATGGATGCTTTTTTTGGTACTCAGCAGTGTTGCATCAAGTTGTACACCAGTTTAAAGTGAGGTTAAAAATTAAACTTGAGCTTTTAAAGATTGAAATTGTATTAGTAGTCTTCTGGTTCAGCTTGGATTAACGGTGTTATCCTTCGAAATGCACTAATCTTGGTCGGTGTAAATGCATTTTACATTTTAAAGTTAGCAATGCCGTAGTTGCCATATTTTTTTCCCGAAAATACTTTATATTAAAAATACAAAATTTTATAATTTTTTACTTACGCCATTGTAGACTAAGCGTCCGGTGCATGCAAGCGTTATGGATCCACCTACTGGAATAATCGTAATTTCTGGTTGTGCAATCGAAACGGTTATGCGAGTTCTGTAATCATTGTCGGGCATCGGTGTAGGCGAAGGTAAAGGTTCTGGGTCATAATCTATTTCGTTACAAAAAATATTAATTGTAAAGAAAGAAATGTATACAAAAATTTAGTATAATTTTATAAAATTTGCTTCGATTTCGCACAAAAATCTAATGTTAGTGACAATGAATTCTTTATGAATTTGGTATTGATTTTTAACTACAACAAAAACTACAGTTTTAAAAAAAATTTTGGTTTTTTACAAAATTTTGATGACTTTTGGTCTTGTTTAATTTGAGTTAAGTTAGTAAGATTATTAAAGGTTTCTGAGAATATTAACCTTTAGTTTTTCGTATAAATTTCTATACAAGTAAAAGGTTTTGGTTAAGTGTTTATTGTTTTTTTTATGAATTTTGTTTTCTGTTCTAAATTTGCCGTAAAATTAACAAAAACATAAAACATAAAGTTCAAAAGGTTAAACTAAGGTTTTGTTGTTTTTTTTTTATTTTAATGGTTTATTTATTGTTTACTATTTTTTTTCTTATATTTTAACCCACATTTGGTATTTGGTTTTATACACAGACTAAACACAGAGTTGCCATTATTATACTAAGGGCCAGTTTTTGAGTTGAAAATTATCACTTTAACTTAGGCGCAAGTGTAAATACTCCGTGTAATGTTAATTAAATGATAATTTTCGTTTCAAAATACCAACCTTAAATTTTATTTTACAAAAAGTTTATGATTTTAGGGAAATTTTGTCTGTTTTATATATATATAATAAACATATGGGTTTATTTTTTATTTATATTTTGTTTTTGAGGGCAGTCGTATTAGAACAAGAGGATTTCCAATAGAGTTTTTGTTTCATAGACATGTTCAAATTACAAGTACGACACTACTGAGTTTTTGGTATTCTGGTAATACATAGTAAAATATGTTCTAAGGTATACTAGTATGTATGGAACAAAGTCACTACCAATTTACAGACACAACAACAGATTTGTAGTAGAAATTTCATATACGATAAATCCCATAATCAAGAGGTTAAACATTTCATTTTGTCGTTCTAATCTAAAGAAAATAGTATAGATTTGAAATCGAACCTCTGGCATTATTACAGCCGTAACGCAATTTGGTTATGTTTCCTACGTACTGTTTCTCTCTGTATATTTGCAGGGTCTCATTAGCGGAAATTGTCTGGTTTGGTTCAATATAAAATTGAAATCCATTACAACAGAATCCTCCGCTCTGATCACATATCACTTCGGTTGGTTGCTTTTTAACTGTTCAGGTGTTTTTATTTTAATGTGGGCAATATCGGGAGGGTATATAGTAGGTATATATATATGCATTTATACAGATAAAATGAGATATGATTGGATGAATGGTTTAACAAAATTTCAATATGTTTGTATGTACGTATGATATATACTTGATGTGATGAGCTGATAGATTTATTTTTAATTTGCATGTACAAAAAAAAAATTTAGAAAGGGCGATTTGAGTAGGGAGAAATAGGGTCTAAAAATATAAAATTCAAGTAAACTAGTCAAATAAATGAATATGGTAACTCTCAAAACCGGTATTTCAAGCCATGTTGCCAAGTTAAAGGCAGCATCAAAAACATTTGGCGTTGCCAACCACTGTTCATTTAATTATCGTAAATAAGCTTTATCGTAGTTGCCACTCCATGCAAAATGTTCATCAATCTGCCTATGATGGCTCGGAGCATACTGCCCAATGTTATAGAACGCAACAACTCCCTTCACATCACGGTATTTAAAATGTAATCTCCTGTCAGTGACTGGCCACGTTTGATTACCAATAAGTATGATGTCATTTGAAAAGGATATATTTTGTGAAATTGATACAACACTATACAGAAGTCATTACTGAAATATATTTATCTATGAAGTATTTATACAATTTATTATTGTTCGTATGAGAACAGTTGCAAGTAATTTTTTTATTAAACATTCTCGACAAGAATCGTCAATGGCAATTGGCTTTGAAAGTCAAAGTGTTGGGAATTAAAAAATAACATTTTCCAGCATCACGTAAGTGTTGGCATTACGTTCAGCGAAAACAATTACGTTTCATAAAATGACACGGTTAATTTTTGACGGCGCCAAACTAGTAATGCCACATTTAGGGCGCAGCTTATCGATGGTGGGTTAGCGATAATCTTTCCTCTTTAATCTTTGCTGATTACACCTCACAATTTTAAATCAAATTTACATTTCATGTGGCAACTTCGTGTTGTTTTAATACTCCGTGATAAAAATAAACGTATTTAGGTCTTGCGAAATCTTCGTACGAAATGTTTTTCATTTATCTTCACAGGGAAATTTTGATTGCAAAGAGTTGCCACCTATCTCTGATTCAACTTGCAAATATTACCTTAATAATTTCGTTACTCTTCTATTTTATTGTTAAGCCATGTGATGTTATTGAAAATTGTTAAAATAATCGAAATGTCAAAATTTCGGTCCCCAAAAATTATCAACTGATTATTTTCATACGAAATAACTTTGACATAACAACTCTGTAATTGACATTGTTTACACAATTTTCGTAAAGAGCTGACTACCAAGCAAATTTAAAGTGAGCGATATATTCGGTTCATGAAAGTTTCGTTATTTTTTATAACCTACTTCGTTTGGGATTGGAAATTTATCGAATGCCAATAATGAACGCTAATAGTTCCAACATTATCCAATTCTCGGCTATTGGTTCCTTACATTACTAACTCAACACTCGACTATTTATCTATATACATAAATCTCCTCTTCGAACCACATTTGCTCCCTACTCGATCACCTGCTTTCCTTTATTTCGCACAAAGTACAAAAGTACAGTCATGCTTCGAATTCGAAAATTTTTTTTCAATTTCAAAATGAAACATGCCAAAAGTTCATTTGTTTTTTTCGTGCCACCTACACGAATACTTACCAGGATTTTGACAGCGATCACCGGAATATCCAGGGCGACATTGACATTTCACATAACCCCGATCGTCTAATCGACATGAGGTGGATGTATCATCTTGGCATGGGCATTCAACACAATTGCCACCATTGTCAAGGTAGTGCATGGGGGAACAGGTTTCGCATGAGGAACCAGTGTAACCAGTTGGACAAGAGCAGATTTCGATGTCAATAGCTTGGTTGGCACCAGGTTGGGGTGTTTCAACGGCAGTTTCCAAAGTCACATCACTGATGGCGGTGCGCGTGGTGGGTATCTTGGGAGTGGCCCTAATCAAAATATGCTCCAAATTGGACAGAACAGTCATGAAGTCAACGCGTGAAGCACGCTGCATGACACCGCGTTGCATTGTCTGCCAGTTATCATCTTCGTGCAAGCGGATAGTGTATTCATCACTATCTTGCTCGGATGAGGGACGTGACCAGATCAATTTCATACCATTACCAATCAAAATAACATCGTTGCCGGGTTCGGCATGCCCATAGGAATCTACGCTCAGTTGGTATGAGAGCACACCACCATAAGAATACAGTTGATTACCCAGTACTGAACCTCGGAGGCTCCAATATTTGGGAGTATAGGAAGTGTATGAGTAGGTATATTCATTCCTTTCGATATCGAAACTTAAATTCTCAGTATCGGCAATCAAGCCCTCTTCATCTGTAAAGAGTGGTGGTTTGTCGACAAAGTCGATGGGTATCAGTTGGCGGTAGAGGGAAGTAGATCTGCATGTCGACGATTTGTGAGAGCAGTAACATTCACCGCAACCCTCGGGATTGTTGGCGGACAAGCCGAAAGTTCCAGGTCTGCATTGATCGCATCGTGATCCCTGGACATTGGACTTGCAGTAACAGTAGTCGTTGTAGCATGAGGTAGTGCCGTCTTGATTGCAATGATAGCATGTCTGGTTTCCGGGTGAGGGTCTTGGTGTGGGTGGAGGTTGTGGTGGATACACTTGGTTGTCGCTGCCTGTTTGGCAGTCATAGGGTGTTCCGGCGGTAGCATCTCCTGAATAACCATGAGAGCAACGTTCGCAGAATTCACCTTCAGTGTTGTCGTTGCAGTCCAAGCATACGCCACTTTCGGGGTCACACTGTTCGGAGTGACCATTACATTCGCAAGGTTCGCAGACGCCCAAGTACAGACCGGCCTCTTCATTTCGTTTGTAGCCAGGAGCGCAACGTTCACAAGATGGGCCAACATAACCTTCTGGGCAGCGACAAACTTCGACTTCCCATGCTCTGGCTCCACCAGTGCTGGTAGCAGTAGCAGTATCCATAGAAACGTGGGTCAAGGCTCCGTCCTTTGTGCTGGTTGTGTAGGTGGCCTTGATATAGATTGCATCAATCTTAGATAAAGCCATCAACAAATGCTGCCTGTTCACAGGTTGGCCGTCGGAGCGATGCCAGGCACTTTCAATAATGGGCACAGAATATGAGTTGGATTGGCTTGGACTTACACCGCCTCTGCGGTGGTGGACAATAGTCAAATCTTCTCCGGACCTAATGACAATATCTGGTGACGCGCTGCGAGACATTGAACCTCCTGGCATAGGATTATAGCTGAGAGTGTAGTTCAACTTGCCACCATACGTAGTGATCTGGTTACCTAGGAACTGTGGAGGTAGACTCCAGTACAAAGGTTCAGATGAGGGCGATTCACCGAATGTTAATGAAGTGTCACTGAGCGAGAAGTCAACAGGCATGGGACGATCAGTGTTGTAGTTTCTAATGAGGGAGAAGCCATGAGGAGCTCTTGAGCGTCCAAAGGTCGAGGTGATTTGGTCGCGATACCACGAGCTACTACCACAGCTAACGGGTAAACCGCTGCAGAAGCATTCTATACAACCGGTGTAGGTGAAGGAATTCAAATGGAATGAACCAGGCATACAGGTATCACAGCGAGCTCCAGTCACCAAAGGTTTACATTCACAAGTGTTGTTGGGGAGAGTTGAGTAGGTGCCTTCAGAATTACAGTTGCTTTCGGGCACTGGATAGCAGCGACCACCAGGAGCCAAAGGATTGCCTTGGTATCCGGTAGCACACATTTCACAACGACGTCCTGTGTATCCCTCATGGCAGTTGCAGGTTACTTCGTTATCTGGACCCAAAGTGCATCCGGAAGCAAAATTATTCGAGCCAGTCTGGGGACAAGGGCATTCACGGCAAGCAATTCCACGACGTGGATCTCCATAAGTACCGGCTGGGCATGGTTCAGGAGCGAAAGGTACACAGCGTCCCAACCAGCCTCCGCCGGTTTGACGTACATAACCTGGGGCGCATGTTTCGCAAGAACCTCCAGTATAACCGACAGGACAAGCACATTGTTCAACCAAAGTAGCGGAACCCAAGCCTTGATCGTAAGGTCCAGCAGAGTTCATCATAATATTTGTCAGTTCAACTTCCCTCTCGGTGGCCTCAATATAATTCAAACGGACCAAGAGATTGTCAACATTGGTCAAAATCATCATGATTTCTTCGCGAGTTGCTACACGACCGTCAGGTTTCTTCCAGTTGCCAGGAGTGAATTGAATCTCCATGTGATTAACATTATTAGGCTGAGGAGAGTTTCGGGAACGATAAGTCAAGGTGAAACCATTACCGGTGAGAATAACGTCAGGATTATTGGCTGGACGGCCATTGCCAACGAAAGAGACGTCATATTTAATGAAACCGCCATACGATTTTAATTGGTTTCCCATAAAGTCCTGAGGTAAAGCCAGATAAGGGTTGCTGCGACCGCCGTACAAGACATCAGTGGCACGGAATTGCACACCATGTCTCAAGCTGGCAATGCCACTGGAAGATGCTTCATTGATGACAAGACTACTATAGGGGCTAAGCTCAACATTGACCACGCGATGAGAGGTGATGGGTGGTTGAATGGCATTGATAAAGATATTACCGGAAGAACAAGTCTTGGTGATGCCGAAACAGAAGCAACTGACACATTCCTCTGCGCGACGAGCAGCCGAATTGAAAGAACCAGAGGGGCAGACACCGGGGCGCATAGGTTGATCGACAGTAACCAAGGTGTCGGTGGCGAATTTACTACCCTTGCTGTTGATGATTTCACAGGAGTAGGCTCCACTATCGGAAACTTGCATATCGGGACAGTAGAGAGTACCTGTGCCACTGTAGCTCTGTGAGATACATTTCTCAGGAACATGACCCCAATTCAAACGCCAGATTACCAAGGGTGTGGGAGTACCAATACCGACGCATGTTAAGTTCATAGATTCTCCAACCCTCAAGAGTTGAGTTGGTGGAGGATCACGGATCTTATCGGGAACCACTAAAAATTACAATGAACACATAAATTAGTTTCATGCAAAGGGAAATGAGTAGGATCGACAGAAACTTACTGCAACCGATTTCATCAGAACCATCACGACAATCATTGGTATCGTCACATTGGAAGGACTTAGGTATGCAATGACCACTGCGGCATTGGAATTCATCATAACGGCAGGGAGCGCCAGAAGGTTCCGGATCACAGCTCTCCTCATCGGAGTTATCATAGCAATCGTCTTCGCCATCACAACGCCACACACGATCAATGCACCTGCTATTACGGCACAGGAACTGATTGGGATGACACTTACGGCCCTGGGAACAGCTGTGTTCATCGGAACCATCCGAGCAGTGAGGAATGCCATCACAAATCTGTGATTTGTCAATACATTCACCATTCATACATGTAGCCTGGGTGCCAGCACAACCTGAGGGGAAACGTTCATCGCGGGGATTGTCTAAAGTGGGATGAACGATTGGGAAACGATAAAAATTAGTAATCTTTCTATTTATCACAGACTATAACCTTATTTTTCGTTTATGCTGCAGACGAAATCTAGATTTTGACACCTAGGAATCAACAAAACAGCTGAGTTTTGTGGACAAAAGCAGCTGTTAATAGAAATTTTAGATTTGGAAATTTAGATTTCGTGCAAAGTAAATACAGCATTAAAGGGATTATGAAGATCCGTCGAGGAAAAATATTTACCATAAATATCAATTATCATGGATTCCATTAGGGAAAAGCATGGTATGGAAAAAAATACACGGAAGTTTTTTGAACATTATATCAAATGTGGGGAAAGCTTATTCTCCTTTATTTTACCTAGTCCAAAAAACTCCATATCTATATGAGGCACTGTGCCGTACTTAATTTTTGTGGAGGGGACAAAAAACTTATTAGATCCCCAGGCTGCATGCGTTAAAAATTTCGAACTTAAAATATTGCAAGTTGTAGTTGTTTGTCGATGTGTTACTTACATTTCTCAACAGTCAGTTGGACGGAAACTTGTTGTCCGGACACATGTCGGGGATAACCAGCAGCTTCGCAAATGTAGGTACCAGAATCTTCCATACGAATATTAGGGATTTCCAAACGGCCATCTTTGTCGCGGGAACCAATTGGCAGGGGTCGGCCACCTGGTCTGGTCCATCTGACCTTGGCACGTAGCATACCTTCGTCACGGCAACGGAAGATGACTTCGCGACCTTGGGTAAGAAAAGGGGAATCTTTGATTATGGTGTACTAACAGCACGTTTGATTACATTCGAGCATTCCAGGCATTTATTTTAGATATGTATACGAGTATATCTTTATTTTCAGTGTATTTACAGATTAGGTTGGGGTTGTTGTTTATTCTGGATCTTAGCATTACAATTTTGGAAATTTGTCTATATTCTCAGTAAATGTTGTTTGATTGGAGGGGGAGGCGGATTTTTGAAGCGTAAGGTACCGAAATATGGCTGGGATTTAGATTACGTTAAGTTTTTTTTTGTAATTTTGTGTTTGAAAAATAATTTTCCGAACCCTGATGCGTATGAAAATTTAGATTTATGCCCTATATTGTTGTTTTTTAGTGTAACAATTTGAGTTTACGAACGGTTACGGTTTTACGAACACTGATATTAATAAAAATGTTGATGTATGTCCTGTATTGTTGTTGTCTTTAATTTAACAGTTTGAATTTTAATATTTTGGGAAGAATAGGATATTGTTTTGCGAACCCTGACATTTAAACAAATTTTGATTTAAATTTGGATGGTCCTGTATTACTTTTTTAGTGTCTCAGTTTGAATTTTAATATATTCGAAAAATTATGAAATTTTTCTCAACCCTGGATTTTTTGTTAAAAATTTGCATTTTTGTTTTTTGAAACCAATTGTCTTTTAATGTTTACAAAAGATAATTTTATAATTCGGATTATTTACAGGGTAGTTACCTAAATGGCTTTAGCCGAACCCTGCATTTTTGTGGATTACTGTTTATTTACAATAGTAATTTATTGTTTTGGGGGCAATTAATATTTACAATTGTGTTTATATATTGTTGTGTACTTTTTAAGTGCTGTTTACTGTACAGATTGTGGTACTTTTGCCAAGAGGCGTATATTGTACTTTAAAGGGATTTTTATTTGGCTCACACTTACCCTCCCTGATATATCCTGTTTATTTTTTATTAGGAGTTTTTGTTTGTTCAAAAGCACGTTTTTGTTTTTTAATGGGTTAAGCATTAGATTTTTGAATTTAAAAGTTTTTTTTGATTTATTTTAAAGAAATAATCGGGAAGGAAATTAAATAAAGAAGCAGGTTTATAATCATTGTCAAATGCTTTAGAGTTATTGATAATTTTAGGTGTGAGAGTTTAATAAACTTTTGTCAAATCTAAACAAAGGATATTTTGTGATAGATTTTGTGTATATACTCGACTTACTTTCTTTGATAATTTGATTTTCAGGATAGGTCTTCAAGTTCAGTTGAGGAGCAGGGGTGGTTTGGCTGGTAGCTAGAGAAGCAATGAAAAAATCAAAATCAATTTGTTAGTAATGCTATAAAATATGGTCACCGTTTAGTAACAAACAACATTAAAAAGATTATTTATATTAAATGGCTGACATTTTAATATATTAAGCATGAGTGCAAGAGGAGATAATGCGAACCCTGGATATAACAAACACTGGAGTACTACGTATTCATATAAAACAGGGTTTTATGCAGGTGTTTAAGATTAAAATAATTAAAATGGAATTTGAAATGTTCTATAAATTAAGGTAATAAGTTTTTAAACTGGAGATAATGCGAGCACTGCCATTAAAAAAAATATGAATTCATGTTTTAAGTTAAAACAAAAAAGATGTTATTATTTTTAGAGCTAATAACGATTGTTAAGAATGTTAAATAACAAAAACTAACGAGAGTTCAAAGGATAGTTATTATTATCCTGTTAAAACCGGGATGTTTTAGTACTAAAGTGAAAATTTGCGGGGGTCGTGAATTAGTGATGTTTAGAATGAAAACGAAATCTGTTTCCCTGATGGGAATTTTTAGGTCTACGTAAGTATTTGTTTGCTACCTTTGTGGAACAACCCCTTAAAAACGGTGCTTGATTTTGTATCATGGTAAGTGATGGAATTAGGGAGCGTGTCACAACAACACTAGACTTACGATCAATTTCATTATCCAGAGCTGGACAATCTAATTCATCACTTGTATCCAGGGGACAGTCAACAACGCCATTGCAGCGTAATGTTGCCTGAATACAAGGACCGTTTTCACAACGATACATATTTGGGCCACATGCTCTACTTGTGATTGTTGTGGATCCTTCGAAATCATAATAGGATTCTTTGAGATTATGTCCTTTATAATAAGGAAATTCATATGCATATTTATATATAAGATGGCAAACGATGGTGATGAAGGAGATGAGACAATTGACGATGATCGAAAGATGAACCAAATGAAAATGAAATAAGAAATATCGATAAATAAACCAAATCAATAACCTTGATAAAGGGGAGCAATTGCGTTATGAATTTAAAAGTTTCAGGGCACAATTTACTTAAAATTAAAAGATTTACAACGATTAATCATTCGCCTTAGTAGCGGGCGAATGGTGCGTATGAGTCATATAAATCCAAAATGATGTCAAATAATAAAATGCACCATAGGCTCCTCCGCAATTTAATGGATATACAATTAATGGAATACAATTTAATGGTTATAAAATTTGGTATAATATAAATAATACGGGGAACGTAGATAATATATATATTTTAACCTACAAATTTGTAACATAAGGATATAATACGATAAGGATAATACGAATAACTTACATTATTGAAAAATTATAAAAATATTAAGAGATTCTGAAAAATTCTTCCTGTTCTGCTAAATTGTATAACTGTTCTCTGGTGGATTTAACACGGCGTATGATTGATATATTTAATTATGTCTTTTAATAACTTATACGCACCATTGGGTCACCTACTAAAGCGCATAGATATGATTTTGAATGGCAAGGACTAACGGGACCAAGTGGTTGTGACCAAAAAACGGGACACAATGGGTAAAATGCTGAATTGTTTGGTTTTAAATATAAAACTAAATATAATTTATGTGTATAAATAAAATGTATGTTTAATTACTCAATATATAAAATAGAGCCTTATATTTGTTAAATATCACTTTCTCATTTTAGATTCAAGTCGAGACGAGACACCAAGAAGCGGGGTAATACCGCAAAAGCGGAACAGTTGGTCAGGTTAGTTATGACTAAAATACTATATATATATATATATATATATAAATAATACGCTTTAGAAGGTGCAGTAATACTTTAGCGGCACTGACACTCTTTACCTTCCCGATATGCAACTTCAGAGTAGTGGGGCCTACTCCTGGGAAATAAAATATTTTTATATGTATTACAGTTTGTTCTGATCTCCATTCAAATTAAGCTGTGTTCCCAATTTGGAGTAGATCTTGCAATGAAAATAGTAGGCGGGCCAATGGTGAGTATGCGTAAGCATAAAAATCCATTTCCCATTACATCCCATGAAGGGATTGGGGAAAGCTTCTGACAAACAGTGAGCTGTGCGCTTTCTAATTTTTCACTCACTTATTGGGACCTAAAGTTTTACACCGCTTCCGAACGGTATTTTTGAGAAGCCTTTTCAGGGCTAAATACTCTATAGTGTGGCCGTCACTAAGCGAGGTGGCCGCCGTCGAAAAAATTCAAGGTGATCAGAGCACGTTCTCAAGCACAAGAGCAAGAGCCGCGCACACTAGCCATTCCACCACCGAGGGTAAGAAAAATACAAAGAATGAATGACGCAAGTTTACAACAAAATAATTTGTAACCTACAAATTTAAAATAATTTAATATGAATAGACGAATAAATTACAAAAAATATTAAGCGGTCTAATGACAAGTACGAGAGTTGAATTTTATGTTTCGCGATTAGAGAACAAAAACAAATATTAATCATCGAAAATCACTTTATTGTTTTTTAAAAATTGTCGAAACACATTTGCCACTCTGATTGAGGTATCTCCAAAACATGCTTTCTGAAGGCAGCAACCGCTTCTTCAGGTGTCGAAAAACGTTGACCTCTCAGTTTGTTTTTTACGTACGGGAATAAAAAGAAGTCATTCGGTGCCAAGTCAGGACTATACGGCGGATGACCCATCAAATCGATGTTTTGGGTGCTCAAAAATGCAGTTTTTTTTTTAGCCAATGTGTGAGAGCTCGCATTGTCGTGGTGAAGAGTGATCCGTCTTCGGCAGTTGGTTTTCCTGATTTCTTGGAAGACAACTGGCAAAAAAATGGTTGTGTACCACTCAGAA
This sequence comes from Phaonia tiefii, assembly GCA_963931995.1. NCBI lineage: Eukaryota > Metazoa > Arthropoda > Insecta > Diptera > Muscidae > Phaonia > Phaonia tiefii. Next base: position 8,609,176 of record OZ008370.1, read on the forward strand.
TTCACTGTTCTGCGTTGTTCTAGTGGTACGGTTGCGACATGTCCGGTATTCCGAAAAAACAGGCGTCCATTTGCTTGGAAGTGCTTCGGGCGCGAACAACTTTTGTTGGATTTGGCTCATCTTGAAACACCCATACTGCTGTTTACTTTCGGGCTCATACGCGTAAATCCAGGATTCATCACCTGTCACGATGTCATAGACGTGTTTCGAAGCATCGCGATCGTATTTTTGGAGCATTTCTTTTGACCAATCGACACGAGCCTTTTTTTGAGCGATTGGCAAATTGTGTGGATCCCACGCGAACAAATTTTTTGACAGTCAAATGTTTATGCAATATTGAATGTACTAATGTCTAAGGTTGTCTCAATCTCACGATAGGTCACATGACGATCTTGCAAAATCAGTTCTCGCACAGCATCAATGGTTTTCGGAACAACAGCTGATTTTGGACGACCTTCACGAAATTCGTCTTGGAGTGAATTACGACCACGATTGAATTCACCATACCATCGATAAATACTGGACCTTGATGGAGCTTCATCGCCAAAAATTGAATTAAGTTAATTCATGCACTGTTGCTGAGCTAATCCACGTCGAAAGTTTACGATAGAGCTGTCAGTTGCCAGATTGCAACACTTGTGTTGCCCAATCCCGAAACATAAAATTCAAAAATTATATTTATCAATCATACGCCTTAGTAGGCGGTTTAGAAATACGTATGACTTATTAAATGATAAAATTATATATATCAATCATACGCACCATAGATGAATTTGGTAAAACAGAAAGAGTTGTTCAGATTTTTTAAAATTATATTGTGCATGCACAAACATGCCGAATTTTATAATATTTTGTGTGATTTGCATAGCAATGAATATAGGAAAATAATTTCACATGACAGTAGTTAATACATAGTTGCAAAATATGAATACATTTTACAAAGGTTCGATTTTTTTAAATAAATATAATTTCTAGAATATTTTTGTACTTACTGCAGTATCTTTCATCCGAACTGTCGATACAATCGGTATAGCCATTACATCTAGCCATGGCACTAACGCATTGACCATTATCACAACGGAACTGAGAGGCTGAGCAACGGTTGGGTGGAATTGCGGCTGGATCATTACAGTCATCCTCATCCGAATTATCCACACAATCACGTACACCATTGCAGTGAGCATAGCCCGAGGCGCAATCGCCATTGCGGCAACGGAATTGATCGGGAGCACAGCCTAAGGATATAACACACACACACACACACGTATGCAAGTATTAAAATATGATTCAAAAACAAATTTAAAGGCAGGATCGATAGAAAGGTTACACCTTAAGACAAGTGCGTTCGACATTTAACACTAAACATGCATAGAATTTAATATTTTATGAATAAAAGAAAATACTAGTAGTATAATAAATTAAAGCTAAATATAACTAATTGAGAAATAATATATTCTTTAAAACTACATACAATTAAAACAAAATAAATCATTAAAATATTTAAGGATATTGAACGGTTTTGGTGAATATTTATATTTGTATTTAAAGTTTATAAGTAGATAGAAAGACAGAGAAGATATTAACCAATGCAATTTTGTTCATCTGAGAAATCTTTACAATCATAATATCCATCACAGTGTTGCGTTGCATTAATGCAATATTTATGATCGAAACAAAAAAACTCATCGTCCTTACAGCTTATGCCTGGTTTGTTTCGTAATTTTAGTTAATATTATTTTTAAAATTTTTTATTAATTTTTTTTGTATTTTTTTTTTGCCGTCGATGAATGCGATAACAGTTTAAAATTTTCATACATTGTGTTGTTGCGTTTCCGCACAGTGGGTGATATACAAAAGAATGGATAGAAAAAAAAGAAAAATCGAAAGAAAGTGTATTGTACAATGAAGAATTTTTTGCATTTTCTTTTATTCTGTTGGTGCTTGAAGAAAGAAAATTGTACATAGTAAGAAGGAAATGTCACAGGGAAACAAAGAAGTGAAATCACAAAGACGAGTGCGAATCAGGTAACATAAGATGCGAACAAAAATATTGCAAACGATTTCAAAATACGCCGACAATCAGGTGCAGGATACGCGGTTCCGTTTCGTGTTGAAATGTGGAGGACGTGTGAACGATAGCAAATGCATTTTATATTTTGGACTAGATTGGTTCTTGAGTCTCTGTTGGCTTGATATTTCTAAATAAACCCCTGTAACGCAGATGTCAACACAAAAAACATTTGGGCTTATCTCATTACATTCGCCTTTCCACTCGAGAACGTATATATTCTGCCATGTTAGTTTTTTCGCCGAGTGTTATCATTCATTGTCAATGAAAATGTAAAGAAGACATTTCTCCTTATAAATAAACAACGAAAAAGTAAAGACCCATGTTCTGTATTTCGATTCCAAGATTTCACGAAAGCGTGTTCTTCTCTTTAATAGAGAAAGTAAAGCGACATTTCCAAAAACTGAGTCTAAATAAATGTTGAACTCGTTAGCATCGTTTTCTTCAGTGTCTAAACCTAATGTTTTCATGTTCTTTGACTTTTAAAGAAACAATAAACTCACTTAAGTTTTTTTTTCGTTTTTTCCTTCAGTTTTCACGCAAAAAATACCATGGCTGAGGTGAATTCCATTTCCAATTTTCACAGACAAACCTGACTTTCACAATTCTCCTAGGGGAAATAAAGTGGGCTTTTAAAAATTCCTTTGTCTTGCAAAATCGGATATCTTAAATATTTTACACAGTGCATTTCTATTTTTGTTATAAGGTGGATTTATATCACCTATTTATTAAGGTACATGGTACACTCCCTCACAGTAACTGACTACGCATATACGCAATCACTCACTGTACAAGACGAACGGCAACGAGTTCATTACGATATCAATGAGGAAATTGAAAGACAGACACAACCAGAAAAATAAACCCACATCTTTAACTGCCTACACACATGCGCAATCTCTCACTGTACAAGACGAACTACAACGATTTCATTACGTAATCAACGAAGAAAGCGAAAGACAGACATAACCAGAAAAAAGAAACCCAGATCTACCACAACTTCAATATGCACATACACACATCCATACACAATCATGGTGTACGAGTTGGAAGTGGATGGTCGCAGTAGACCAAGCAACGTTATCGGTCACAGATATAGGAAAGGGATAAGACACATTTGCCAGCAGTCGTACAAAAAACTCGTTGGGAACAGCAGACTTGTTCAAATGAACGGAACGATATTTTGAGTTTTGTCAGGTGCGTTCTACTTCAACATCGTTGAATAGAGAGGGAACAAATGCAACAGAAGGGTTTGAGAGTATAAACAACCTGAGATTGGATACCGGATATTGGTTGAACATAAGGTTGATGATAAGACCTAATGGGCAATCGTCGAATGGAGAGGGAGAGAATGAAACAGCAAGTTTGAAGAATATAACAGACGCGCTATTGAATATTAAACAATGGTTGAATATATGTTGCGAAGTCCAGATGCATGGAACGTCGTTGAGAAGTTTGTCGAGAGCGACCTAATGGAAAATTGTCGAATGGAATCGTCGAATGGAGGGAGAGAATGTATCGGCAGGTTTGGAGAATATAACAGACGTTAGACTGGAGATTAGTCCACATGTATGGAACGATGTTGAGAATTTTGTCGCGAGCGTCCTTTCACTATCGTCGAAAAGAGAGGGAAAGACAGGGAAAGAATGCAGCAGCACGATTGTAGAATATAGCATACCGCGATTGGATAGCGAACAATAGTTGAACACATATTGGGGAGTACAGAAGTATGAAACTATCTTGAAAAGTTTATCACGAGTATTCTAAAGGGATATTGTAGAATGGATAGGGAAGAAATGCAGCAGCAGGCTTGGAGAACATAACCGATCTGCGGTTGGATTCCGAACAGTGGTTCAACATATGTTGGGCAGTCCAGATTGGTTGGAAGTTTTAATGGAAAAGTGTTGAATGTAGATGGGAAGAATGCAGCAGCATGTTTGGAGAATAAAACTGAGGAGCATTTGGTTATCAGACAATGGTTGAATATATCTCGAGGAGTACAGATGTATGGAACGACGTTAAAAAGTTTATCGTGACCTAATGGACCTTAGTCGAATGGTGCGGAAAAATAAAGAAACTGCTACAGTCCTCCGCGAAATAATACTAACCGTCTGCCTCACAGGGAAGCTTGTTTGGAGGTTGACTGATGGTCCGTCTCCTTAGTATCTCAGAAGAGTCCAAGCCAACGGTTTGCAAAAAAAATATCACTGAACATGACGAACGACATCGAACGGCAATGAACGGTACGCCATCGAGCGGCCGGTTTACAATACACCGGTTTGCAAATAGACAAAATAGACAAAAAATCACTGTATAAGACGAACGACATCGAACGACAGTGAACGGTACGTTATCTTGAGGCGATTAGTGTCAGTGAAGAATCCACGACACCGGTTTGCAAATATACAAAAAATCACTGTATAAGACGAACGACAACGAACGGCAATAAAGTATGTCATCGAAGGGCCATTAGAATCTATGACGAATCCACGTCAACGGTTTGCAATTAAAAAACAAAAACCACTGTACAAAACGAACGATAACGAACTGCACCGAAGGAATGTCGAGACAGTCACAAACCAGAGTAAATAATCCCTCTTCTACGAGGACATCATAATGAATGTCCATGCAGTCATAGGCGCACATCTTTGTATACGAACAAATTTTCACAGTCATCGGACAAAAACTCGAAATGCCAAAATTATTTCGACTACACACATGAGTTTTTTACTTTTGTCGCGTGACATCGATTGTTTTAAAAGAGAAATTTAAAATAATTTTTTAACAAAAATGCTGTTTGGTTTTTGAGAAGGGACAGTATCTTTCAAAAGAAGATAATTTGTTTTCCGACATATCTAAGTCATGAAGTTGAGAGTCGGTGGTTTGTTGTTTGGGTTCAAATATAACGTGTTTGTAGCTTAACGCAAATATACTATACTTGAGCCCAAACACATTGTGTTTGCAACTCAATATAAGATGTTTGAGACACAATGATTAACAGGCTACAATATATGGTTTTGAGACCCAAGTGTGGCTTTGTTTGTTGAAAACCGTTAAAAAGAAGCACGAGACAGACAACAAAGAAACAAAAAGGCAGCAGATAATCAATTTATGAAAACAATGCTTGCAAACACGGACATGTTTCCTGCAGTATGTTGCTGGGGTTGTTATTTTTCAGCGTGTACGGAGAATGGGCGGAGGATCTAATCGAACATGTGTTTTTTAAATATCAATTATGGTCTTATCCACATTAAGGTGCGGCAAGGTTGTTTAAAACAACTTCTTCCGAACAGCTTCCGGGGTAGTAATGAAAATGTGATTCCATCGGAACTACTTGTAATACAGTTTGCTGTGAAACATCAATTTATAGTTTCCTGTAAAATTTCAAAAATATATATTTCCGAAATTACCCAAAATATAAATTTCCGAATTTGAGTTTAAAAAAACATGGGATTCAAAAAAGTTATCCAAGTTGGTTTTATAATTAAATTTTGTGACTTCTTTGCTCGATTTCACTTCTTTGTTTCGATATGGAACTTTTCAATAAATTCACTTTTTTTTGTTTTGTTTAAAATTCCATATTATTATATAAAGTGCAATTCAATTTACTGTTTTTTAAGATTTGGTTTTGAAAAGTGCAGTTTTTAAGAAAAGTTTTAGGAGTTTTGGTTTCGTTTCAAATACAAATGAATATGAATTATAGCAATGAATTTGTGAACTTACAATCAGTTTCATCGGCACCATCGTCACACGTAGCGATACCATCGCAACGATCACTTTCGCTATAACATTTACCATCGGAGCAGGTATGCTGAGGGCAAGGATAGGGCTGGGGACGGTGTGTGGGATAGGGATAGTTCGAGGAGCAATCCTGTTCATCTGTGCGATCGGCACAGTCATAGTGGCCATTGCAACGTATCGATTTGTGATGGCAGTCATCGTCGCAGAAGAATTGATTGCTGTTACAGTCCTCGGGTGTTAGAACTGAGGTTACTGGTTGTTGTTGTTGTTGGTGGTAATGGAGGGGTAACGTAGGTAGGTGGGTGGTTGGATACATTGTTGGGTTTACACAAGCATGATGTTTGCAAGCAAGCGCAAATGGTAGCATGATTTTGATCATGTTTTTGTTTTATGACACACACACACAAAGGGAGCATATTGAAAGAGAGGTCGGGAGAGAAAAAAAGCAGGGAAAGAGAGAGAAATTTTATTAATAATGCGTATAAAAATGAGGATTGATTTTTGAATATTATTTACATACAAATTGACAAAAAAAAATTACACAAATATTTTGCATAGTTAAGGAGAGGCTGGCTATTTGCAAAGGATTTTTACAAAAATTTTCAAAATAACTTACAATTTAACTTACATTGTAATTGAGCTTAGCTACATACAAATCTATATATACGAATATATATATCAATTTTTACTTAGAAATATAACCTAAGAATTCCTGAAATGTATTTTTAATTTTCTAAATAATTTACCCGTTACTTGACAATTTTTGTCGGATTCATCTGATCTATCTGTACATTCCGGATAACCATTACACTTTAGACTTATGTTAATACACTCAAAGTTATCGCATTTCCATTGGTCGCCACGACACGTTTGGTTGGCAAAGATTATATCGATAATTTCATTGTTACGCCCTGTAGGTGGTGAGTTGAGGTGATCGGTGTGTGGATGTGGTGAATGATGATGTGAGAACACAACACAAAATTGACATAGATGAAAGAACGAACACACACACACACAGAGATATGGATGAATGTGAACCCAAAAAAGAAAATAATGATTTTAATAACAACAGAAAAAAATTTTAAATATAGAAAAAAACCATGAAGTTTGTTGTAGGTTAGTAGTATAGGATATGTAAAAGGAAAGGACACAAAACGGAAATATGGACAGAAATGAGATGGAAGATAATTCAATAGATTTGAGAAATTTAGGTTTTAGTTATTGTCCGTTAAGCCAACTAATCATTCCCTCATCCTAAGTAGTTCTGAAGCGAACTTAGGAGTAATTTTCGACATTCTCAGAATCTTAAAATGGTTAACTAGTAATGGGCTTTTCAAGGACCCACTAAAGTAGTATACTTAAAAAAAAAGAAAAATAAAAAATAAAATTCAATCTGATATCTGATGGAAATTGATCGATTTAAATGGAATACAATTTGACTTAATAATGGTTTTTTTGTACATGTAATGGATTTCCATTAAATAATGTCTATATAAAATATCTGTTCCCCAATATAAGGAAATATGCCGCCAAAATTCGTTTAAATAGTCAAATCGTATTCGATTTTGACTTGATCGATTTTCATCATATACCGGTATATTTTTATTAATTTCCCCAACTATTTAGGATGTACTGATTCGAACATCTAGTGCATCTTTTTGCAGAAAAATGTTCTACTAGGCCCAAGAAGTTTCTCGCCGCAGTTCAACGAAGATGACACCGGGCATTTTCTCTTAATACATTTATCTTTCAATTTAGCTTTGAAGAATCTCAACTTTTCCCTTAAATACCAAATTCTATGGGAATTTTTCGTCCGATAGCCCAATAAGTTTCTCGACCCAATACAACAAACCGACTCTGGCAGAAAAACGTGGCCTAGTTCTACTAGGCATAAAAAGTTTCTCGCCCTAGTTCAACGAAGATGACACCGGGCATTTTCTCTTCATACATTTATCTTTAAATTGAGCTTTTGAAGAATCTCAACTTTTGCCTTAAAAACCAAATTCTATGGGAATTTTTCGTCCGATAGTCCAATAAGTTTCTCGACCCCATGCCATATACCGACTCTGGCTATTCTTCCATGTTTCTGATACTTTAAAATTCGACTTTTGCAAGCCCTGTATGTTGTTGTCTAAAAGCCAAGTTCAGTTGGAATTTTTGAACCGAGAGTGTAATAAATTGATCGACTGAATTCAATGAAGCTAAGTCTGATCAATTCCGAATCCTACAGGTGTGTTATTAGTGGCATGCTGTAGGCCCAGGACTTGGTTGTCTAGAAACAAAATCTGTTCGCATTTTTTGACCTAAGAGTCAAACAAATTTCTTGACCCATTACAACGAAGCCGACTCTGGATATTTTCTCAACCACTAAATATCTTAAAATTAAGATTTTGCAGACTCTGGACTTTGTAGTGTAAAAACCACTTTCTATTGGAATTTGTGACCCAACAGGACAATAAATTTTTTGACCCAATGCAATGACGGGGACTTTAGTACTTTTCGCATTTTTCAGATGTCTAAAAATTTGTCTTTTGCTACACCCTGGACTTTGTTGTCTAAAAACCCAAATTTTATTCCCTTTTTTGACAAAATTTATCGACTGAATGCAATGAAGGGGATTCTAGTAATTTCTGGTAGCCTACATGTGTCTTTAAAATGGGCTTTCACAGGCCCTGGACTTTGTTCGCGAAAAACCCGGCGAGTCCAAAAAGTAGTTCGACTCAATGCAACGAAGCTTGATCTGAGCATTTTCGTTTCCTGCAGACTTAGGCTTTTACAGGCTCAGGAATTTTTAGCTTAAAAATACAATTTCATTCGCATTTTTGACCAAAGAATCCAATAAATTCCTCGATTCAATACAACGAAGCCGACTCTTGGCATTACTTCGTCTTTTCGGAATTCTAAACATTGGGCTTTAGTAGGCCTTGAAATTAGGTGTCTGTATAACAAATTCCGTTCACACTTTTGACCCGAGAATCGAAAACAATTGGTGTTTTGCAGGTCCAGGACTTTGCTGTCCAAAACCAGAATTTTATTTTCAGTTTTTGATGTGAGAGTCCAATAAGTTCCACGACGCAATGGAATATGCGGGCATCCTGCAGATACCTTAACGAAGCTGAATCTGGTCGGTCCTGACTCTGGCTATCTTAAAATTGGAGTTTTGCAGGCCCTGGACTTTGTTGATTAAAACCCAAATTTATCCTTCAGATACCTTAAGGAAGCCGACTCTGGTAGAAGGTTGTTTCGGTTGGACTTTTGCAGGCCCTGCACTTTATTGCTTAAAACTCATAAATTGTTGATCCGAGAGTTCAATAACTTTCTCGGTCCAACGTCACGAATCCCAACTCTATGTATTTTCGCTTCCAACAGATATCTTAAAATTGGACTTTTGCAGACCCAGGGCTTTGTTGAATAAACACAAAATTCTATTGGAATGGTTGATGCGACAGATCAATAAATTCCTTGACCCATTGCAACGCAGCCAACTCTATGTATTTTCGCATCCTATAGATATTTTAAAGCAGGACTTAGTTGTCCAAAAGCAAAACTCGATTGGAATTTTTGACATGAGAGCCCAATAAGTTCATCTACGCAATGTATTGAAGCCTACGTGGGACGTTTCCGGGCCCATCCAAAACTTCTTTAGTCACTAAGGGGCTGGGCCTTAGAAATCCCGTTCGGTATATTTTGCATGCCAAACACAACCCAGGTGGAGAGTTTAGGTCCTACATTGTAGCCAGTCCTCGTAGAGTTGGCAATCTAAATCTATTTTGGATGCAAAAATAAGCTGTTTGTAGTTTGTCGCAAATATAGTATACTTGTGTCCAAACATGATGTGTTTGCTAATCAATATTACATGTTTGAGACACAAAGATTAATAGGTTATAATATATATTTTTGTGGCAGATAACATAGAAACAAAAAAGCAACATATTTTCAATTTATGAAAACAATACATGTTTCCTACAATATGTTGCTGGGCCGATTTTTCAGCGTGAATGACCCATTGTTAGCAATCGCAGCACCCATCTTGGGAGCAGAATTCTCGCATTTATTGGATTTCATAAAATATTATACACACAAAGACAGTTGGACACACTTACAAATTTTAGGTATCATTTTTCAACTGAACGTATTGCTCTCTGTACTGGTCTTGAAAAATCCGGTTTGTGTGTGTAAAATACAACTTTTAAATTGGATCTAGTGAGGATCAGAAGGGTGGCTTAGTGCGGTCGATGCATCTGTCGTCCTGAGTTTAACAACCTACATGTGATTTTATGTGTTTATAGTCAATCGTTAGCGCCCCTATTGAGAACAAAACTCTTATATCTATTTTTAAAATGTATGCAAATATTTAGTTTTTGCCTTAGTATTTAAATTTGAATTTGAATTTTTCAAGAATTTTGCACATATTTGATATTTTTCTAAAATACAAAAGTTGCTCGCTTTTAATAGGTTTCAAACACGAACTGAATCAGTAGCAATTGTGGTTTCCCGCGAACTGAAATACCCACATCCTTAAAAATCTTTCATCAGGGATGATTTTTATTTATTCTGCCTTTTTACTTTTTCCAATATTTATATTCAATACCGACATCCCCCCATTTTGAGATTACTACTACTAATGTTTGCTCTTACTGAGAAAGAGGATTAAAATATTAGGTCATTTTAGTTATTAGAAATAGTTTGGGAGGAACAGTTTAGCATTTTTCCGCATGATTAGTATTGGAAAGGGGAAAATCACAATTCCAAAAATTGGACAGTTCGGGGAGAAAAAAATTATCACATATGTTTAATTGCAAGTTGTCAGTTTACCATCACAGCCCTGCTCATCGGAGCCATCGTCGCAATCGACTTTGCCGTCACAATTTAAATTCCAATTGACACAAGTGTTATTACATCGCATGTGGGCGGGAGGGCATTCGTCTGGTTGAACTTAAAAATAAACCGCCAGGGACATTAAGACCATAATTACCATAATTAAGTTTACGAAAATCAAAAAGTCAAATAAAATAAAACAAAATTTAACTAAAACTACTTTCAATACAATAATAATACTACGATTTTAGTGAATTAAATAAATTGAGGAATTTAAAAAAAAAATACATATAACATTGACCTGCATGACTTTGCAGGCAGGTACAAAAATTCAATAGGTTTTGTGTAAACAATGATTTCAGTTCAAGTTCATACTTTTTAAACGAAAATAAAAAAAATATTGTTTGTACTTCCTGCAAAAAGTAGCGAACCATGCAACGTATAAGCAATATATTTTATTTGAAAACATAATACTCATACGCTCCAGTACCATTTTAATGAATAAAATAAAATAATAAACCGTAAAAAATCTAATTCAAAGTGAAGCATAATTTCGGGCAATTGTGCGTATGATTAATAAATATTATTTAAATGTAAAACAAATCGTAAGCTCTAATGCTCCTTTAAAATTCAATTTAAATCAAATTGTATGATATTTCAGGATGAAAAAGATTGATAATGTTTTTCATAAACTATTAAATCCAGAGGCAAATGTATGTGGAGCGTATGAGTAATAACTATTTTATAAATACATATATAACAAATCATACGCTCTATTGTCTCATTAGGACTGAAAGGTAATAAAATCGTATACAATTTCACATTTAAAAATTATAAAGAAAGTAATTTAAAATTAAGCAATTAAATTACTTAAATTAAGTAGTAATTTAATTAATGGTCTTGGGGAGCATGGACATTAATTAGAATTTAAATATATAATAAATCATACGCTCCATTGTGACCACTACATTTTTAAACTTTTGAAGCTTTTTAAAAACTGACGCCAAAATGATCTTCAAGAATCATTTTCTTCACATGACAGAGAATACGGGGTCATGGAGCGTATGAGCAATAACTATTTTTTAAATATATAATAAATCATACGCTCTTTACACTACAATTTTATGCCTTTTAATTTTGAAAACTGTAAGCACTAATGATCTAGACAAATCATATTCTTCACATGACAGGGCAATAATTATTTTTTAAATATATAATAAATCATACGCTCCATTGTGCCTACTACAATTTTAAAGCTTTGATTTTTTAAAGACTGCAAGCAAAAATAGGTAGAAAAATCATTTTCTTCACAATCTGTTGGATTTTCTATGCATGCCGCAAATTTTGTCAGACCGTGTAATTTTCATAGGTACTCAAATTTTCGATAACTAATTTCGATAACCATATATGTTGAAGTTTCCCCAAAAAACTTCAAAACTTACCACAATTAAGCTCATCACTACCATCGGTACAATCAATATGGCCATTACAATGCAAATTGCCTAATACACACTCGCCAGTGGTGCAACTTTTGTTAAATTCAAATAAATAGTTTACCCCAATAGTGGTGAAGTTGTGGTGAATAATGATGGTGTTTTCATTTGATGGTAGGTGCATGATTTTTATAATGGTGCATGTGGACGTGGGTGTAGGTGTCGGTGATGGTGTGTATTTGTGTAAGTGCACATAGGGACATGGCACCACATAGTTGTATTTGATTGTAGACAGAGATGTTGTTGTTGTTCATGATGAGTATGATGTTGTACAAGAATAACCACACACAGGAGAAGATGACAAAGTTAACGAAAAAAAGAAAAAGAGTTGAAAATAAATTGTGTTTTTTTTTTGCAGAAAAAGGGGAAAATTTTCTTGAAATTTGCTTTTGGTTGGAAATTTTTAAAAGAAGACTTATCAATTAAGTTTTATGAAGGAAAAGTTAAGAAATTAAATTTGTTTATAAGAAAATCGATTTATTGTTCCGTTTCTTAAAAGAAATGCTTCGTATGGTTTAACATTCCATAGGAAAAGTTTCGAAAACTTCGATTCTACCGGTTTAAAATTTCCTTCAGTCTGATTAGTTTTTTCAAAATTATTTTCACACTTCATTCGGTTCTGTTAGATCTACATGACGGCAATTTATCCAGTTCTGCTAAGTTAACACCGAATCGATTCTTAATGTCGATTGTTGGTGCATCATCGATATTTTTAACATAACATTACGCTCGCTCATTCGAATCTGTTAACTTTACATTACTTTAAATTGTGATTTTTAGTTCGATATGTGGTCACTTTTTCGTGAATGTGTTAAATTGAGAAACTGTTAAATAGAGAAAGAATTTTAATTTTAGAACAGTTAACAGAATGTGCAAATTCAACCTTAAACAGCGTCCATAATGTACCGAATATATCAGGGTATAAACGACCTATACTCTGTTACTAATAAACAAACAAGCGGAGTGGTTAGAGAAACTACTACTCCATAAAAAGATAGTGAAAGACTAACGAAAAGGAGACAATAGTCGCCTACTGTTAAATTCAGAAGAGAGAGAGAGAGAACTAGTGTCAACATTAACATTATAAAACTTATGTTCAAAACGCCGTGAAAAGAATTAATTATATTAACTTTACATTTACGCAACAATAAAACTGGAAAAAATTCAGATGAATATTAAGTTAACAGAATGTTCTAAATTAACATTAAGTATAACACTCTATTAAGCTAATATTAAAGTTTAATTTGCATAATGTTACAGACTGCTAAGTTTAACATTATAATTATAAAATGCAATCACTTTCAATTAGTGTTAAGATAACAGAATGTTAAAAATTAACAGTATGTTTAACACTCTGTTAAGCTAACATTAATGATTTACTTTTTGTGAATTTGACTTTGAATTAACGTTTAGTTTGCAGCATGCTAAAGATTTTCAAAACTTGGAAATGATAAAATGTAAACATTTTAAATTGAGGTTAAGATAGCAGAATGTTAAATATTAACAGAAAGTTTAACAGAATGTAGACAGCATTAATGAGTTAAATTTATAACATGTCAGCTCATTACCGTTAATGTTAATTGAAAAAAAAAAATTATAATGAAGATTTGCAATAAGTTCGTAACAGCTTATTATTGATGTTAAGTTAACTAACCTTGCTGTTAATTTTTGCAGTACATTCCAATTTCAAATTGTAAGTCAGGCTAATAGTTAACAGAACTTTTAAAAACAGTATTACCATTAAGTTAACATATCAAGAGTAACATCATATTTACAGAAATGCCAACTTAACGCAATAAGATAGATGTTAAGTTAACAGAATGAAAAAAATTAACATAAATATCAAGCTAACAGCTTATCATTAGAATTAGCTGGAGATATATTTAAAAATTTAAGTTTAATGTCAACTTAATGGTGTTTTAAATATAAAATTTAATCTGACAGAGTGCTGTTTAACATAATTTAACAGAATTGAATGTAAAGTGAACTCTTAGACATGGGCACTGGTAAAAATTAAACTCTGTTAACCTAACATTACAGTTAAGTTTACAGAATTTAAAATATTTGCATGTACAACAAGTTAGCATATTAATGTTAGGATAACAGAGTGTTTAAAATCAAACATAATAATACAACTGAATATTATAAATATTTAGTTATCAAAAAGTCATAATAATCAACAGTCATAATAAGAAGTCGACAGTCAACAGTCAGAATAAGAACTGTTAACAAAACTGTTAAATTAACGGAATGTTTTAAATCAACATTTCTAATAAGAAATCGAAAGATTAACATTTATGTTATGTTTGCAGTACTTTTGAAATTCATAATATAAATACAATTAATAGTTGACAGAACTTTTAAATTCACTATTATTATTAAAGTAACAGATTTATTAACGGATTAACTGTAATGTAATGTTTACAGAAATGCTAACTGAACACGATTATATAGAAGTTACCAGAATGGTTAACATTTAATAGTTAAAACTTTAACGTTAATGTTAACTATAGGAATATTAAATATTTAACATTAATGTCAGGTTAATGGAATTTTTAAAATACTATTTCATTTAAAAGAATGTTATTTAACAGAATTTAACCGAGTCAAATGTAAAGTGAACCTAAACAAATGGTTATTTGAAAAAAACTAAGATGTTTTCTTCAAATTATTCTATTTAATTTTCGAAAAATTAAAGTAATCACATATTGAGTAACCGAATTTTTGCAAATTTCTTTGAAAATTTTCTTGCGCATAGGTTTAGGACGCAGAAGTAGTGTATGTTCTTACAGATAGGCACCTTCCCGACAGACTGTGCAATTTTTCTCATCAGTGCCATCATTGCAATTTGGAATACCATTACAGAGATGTTCGCGTAACATACAATAATTATTATCACACTCAAACTCGTTGTCGTGACAGTGATCTGTGGAAAGAATATAGGAATTAAGAAGGGATGTTGTGTACAGAAATGTAAGAATATTGGATTGAAATATCTGTAAAGAAATCGCCACCAATTAAAATCCAAATAATGTTAAATATTAAATTAACACGACAATTAACATAACAGTAAATGTTAAGTGATTTCATTACACAGGGAGCAGGGAGGCAGTAACAGTAGTGAAGCTCAAATCTAGGTGGGAGAGCTCTTTACCTGTAAATGGTGGACAATCGATTTCATCGGTTTCATCATCACAATCCGGATAACCATCACATTTTTTCTCTATCGGTATGCAACGCGAATAATCACATTCGAATTCGTATAAATCACATTCGCTCAATGTATCATCGGGTTCGAAATCTAAAAGATTTCGTTACATTTTCATAACATAACACAAGGGCAAAGAAATTGTCAGGGTTGTGGTCGTGGTGTGTTGAGAAGAAGTGTGTTGAGAAATGTTGACGCATGAGTGATGTACATGTATAAATGTCGATAAAGATGTAATAAAATGTAAATAATGAAAAAATAAGAAAAATATGAATAAATGTAAATTTGTAGACCAAAAGTTTTGTTATATCTAAAACAAAATTGTAAAGGGTTTTATTTTTAAATGTTAACTATAAGTGCTTGACTATTCTAGGTTGTAAAATCCTTACAGGTCATTGCTGAGTTAGTTTTGAAGGGACTTCTAAGAAATTTCTCTAAATTTGTTAATTTTTTTTTTACCATAATTTGTGTCATCATAATTGATGGGACAATTCGTTTCATCCGAACCGTCCAGGCAATCGGTTATGCCATTACATAATTTATAATCAGCTATGCAGATACCATCGGCGCATTGAAATTGAAAGTTTAAGCATTCGGCCAAATTGCGGCTTTTGTTAAAGTTTGCATTGAAATCTTTGTGTTGGAATTTTGAAAATTTCAATTTTGAGATCGATACAGATGATGTTCAGTAGTCAGAGTGAGAGAGAGAAATGTTATGATATGCAGAGTTGTTGAGTGTTGAGTTGTGTGGTGATGAGAGTAGAGTAGCATATGTAGAGCAGAGAGTTTTGTTTTCAAAATTTTGATAAAAATGAATCATGAAAGTAAAAAAAAGTTTAACAGATAGAGAGAGAGAAAAAAGAGAGATTACAAAACAAATGAGATGAGATTTTGAATTTTATGTACATTATAAAAAAAAACGAAACTAAACAAAAATGAGCTGAATAAAAACACATAAAAACTAGATATCTTCTGTTAAATCTATCGTTTACTAGAAAAAAATTAAATATGTATAACAAAAATGACATAAAAATGTTTAAAAAAAATATAAAACTTTAGAACAAAACTGTTGTAACAGCTGTATGTTTATTAATATTAATTATACGTCATGCCATATTTATTATATGACATAAAACTACAGCTACATTAACCGGGCGTATGATTAATATGAATAATATTTTACACCACGAATTAATAGATTTTATTGTAGTTTTAACAACATAATGTTTATAATATTAAAAATCTTATATAGCGTTTAGGAAAATGTAACACCGGTTTTTGTAAATTTTAATTAAAATCAATGTTCAACACATATGGAGGTGACACAATGTTAAACATTAACATATTAAGGGAATTGATTGTTGCCTACTTTAACCTAGTCTGGTAAAAATAGTGCAAGAAATGTTAACAACACTGCAACATCGATGAACGCTCTTTAATTAACTGTAATGGTAAATATCACAATAACTAATGTCAAAGTTGTAACAATTTAATGTCAATCATACGTTTAACAATTTAATGTTTATCATACGTTTAACAATTTAATGTTAATCATACGTTTAAGAGTTTAATGTTAATCATACGTATTTTGATAGGAAGATTCAAATTTGGCATGTTATTTTTGGAAGAAGTTGTTACAATTGAGTGACTATTAAATTTTATATTAAATTTACTCGAAAGTTTTATTACACTCTATGATACATTTTTTATTAAAAGGTTATTTAAAGATTTTGAATAGTTCGGTAATAAATATTTATCATACGCATTGAATAGTAAGACGTATAATTAATATTTATTTTTGTGGCTTAATGATTTATCTGTAGTGTAAAGCTCCAGGTTGCGAGAAGCTTTCCCCAATCACTTCATGGGATGTTATGAGAACCATTTGTGTTTATTTTTAAAGGTCCGCAAACAAGATTTATATGATTAACCCAATTTGAGTCGAATACGAGTTCTGTCTTATGTCCGTTCGTTTAGCATTTCGTTCGGGATCAGGGACCATAAGAATTTCCATGATGAAATGCCAAACCAAACTAAATAAAAATATCATGAAAGTTCGGCAGTTTGATCTGCCATAAAACGATTGACTACTATTACCGTTTTCACCTTAGAATTCCAGAATAACTAATATGGAGAAGTTTACTGTTCTCTAACGTGATTTTTTGAGAGCCACAAAATTATGTTAATCATAGGCCATGATATACTTTTGATGAACATTTTTATTTAAGAGTTATGCAATTGCTTGCATATAATTTTAAAGCTTGATTGACGTGTTTACAAAAGCTATCCAGAAATGTATAAGCTACAATTCTTTTGAAGACAGCTACGGCAATTTATTTATTGTTACGCAAGGAATGTCAAAACACATAAAATACGAGGAATTCTTCATAAAGTTTACGGGAATAATCTAACACCGGTGTACTTTTCCTTGGAAATATGTTGGAGTGAATGGTGAAATGGGAAAATAGCTACAATATTATCAAAGGTTGTAATACAATATTTCAAACTGTTTAGGGTTTATTGTAAACAAATTGTTACTGGTCTGTAAACAAATTGTTACGTATAAGGGGGAAAAAGAGCGATTTTTTGTGGTACCACTTTCAAGTACTTTGGTTTGATTGAGGCTGATAACAAAAACCTTTCATTTGTTGCACAGTGTTATTTGAGTGCTTGATAATCAGTGTTACTCATACGCGTAAAAAACTTTTTGATACTATTTAATATTAATCATACGCCTCGGAAGTTTTAGAAAATTTATAAATTTTTAATTAATTGTTAAGTAGTTTTTTGGTATAACATTTTAACATTTATACGACATTAAATGTTTTGCTTTTATATTTGTATTAATCATACGCTGATCTGTTATGATTTGTAACAACGGATTGTATAATCCGAAGTGAAGATTATACACTTTGGACAGGCCTCTTTTTTTCTAATAAATGGATTTTAAGGCTTCCTTTATTACATACTTAATAATATTAATTATACGTCTTGCCATATAATGCCGAGCGTATTAATCATTCGCCGTGGCAGAAATTAAAAGCAAAAATGTAAGCTCATATTACACCTACAATTACGATTACTGTTAAATTAACAGCAATGTTAAGTTTTGCAATTGCTGATGTTATTTTCTCAATATTGCATCATCCAGATGCACAAACTCTAATACAACTTCTTCAATATGTTATACATTATGTTATTGTTATATTTAGGTGAAACACAATCTGTCACCTTAACAAATATTAGCTACAGATCTTCAGTTGGCTGTTGGCATTTGCTGTAAATAAATGTTAAGTTAACAGACAGGTGTTTCCATATTTACAGTAAACGATAGATTTGATCAAAATATAACTCGATTAAAAAAAAAACATATAACATGCTAAATTACTATGAAAAAATAAATTAATTTAGATTTCATTTTTAAAAAATTAACATGCCTGGTATGTAACGAAAAAAGTTAAAAATTTTAAAAACTGGGTCATAGGATGGGATTTCTTAAAAAAATGATTATTGACTTTCAGTGGCTTAATGAAAATTATTATGAACATGAAAGAAAATGCATCAAAAATGTTAAACTTTTGACATCCTATGTCAACATTTTTAATCTTAATACCATTTTGTTTCTTATTGATTGTGTAAGGTTTAATGAAAATCATGCTGAATATGGATGAAAAACTTTGCTTTGGAGCAATTAAACTCTGTTGGGGTTTTCTTAAAATTTTCAGAGGGAATTTACTGAGTTATGGGACTTTGTATTAGTAAAATAATAAATCCTTGATGTGTTTGGTTTAACTTCACTAAAACTTGTGGATTGCATCAAGTTTAAACCAAGAAATTCAGGTCAACTTTACCTCAAAAGTTGATTTAAAAAAATTTTATTATAGTATAAAATAAAATGTAAAATATCAATAAAAATATATCGATTTTGTCAAAAACACAACATATACTAAGAAAATACAACAAATTACACTGAAAAAAAACTTACAACTAAAAACATTTAAAAAAATAAAACTACTACTTTATAAAAATTCTTAAAAACAAACAAAAAATCTTATATAGAACTTTAAATAATAAATAAAAATATATTGAAATATATAAAGGAAAACATAAATAAATGTACTTTTACAGTAAACTGTTAATATTTAAGAGAGTACTGTTAATTGTCTGTTATTTTTGTTTCTCATGCTTTAAATTTTCTTGCTCTACCAGAAACATGCTACATTCTACAACATGCTAAAAAAACTAAATAAAATACTGAAACAATACATGCAATACCAACTACTTAAATACCGAATACTTTTGCACAACTCATGTATGTGAATACTTACGACAACTCATTTCATCGCTGCCATCTCTACACTGAGGCCTGCCATCACAAACTTGCGTTTTGGGCAAACAACCACCGCCGCGTTTACACTTGAACTATAATTATTTTAAGGGGGTTTTTAGTCTCCAATTTCACCACCATTATCCATTAGATATTTTCTCTAGATTTTCGTAGTTTGGCGCGTTAGCACTTACCTTATCGGCGGCACAGTTACACAAACCATAGCTTTCGTCGTCCAGGCGTCTACAATCGCCCCTGCCATCGCATACACTTTCCAGGGGTATGCAATCGCCATTTTCGCACATGAATTCCATTCTGAGGCAAGATTTTTTAGCTTTTGTGTTTGTACCAGGTTTTGTTGCAGTTATTTGGTATTCGATTCGTTTTTTTTGCGTAAAATTATTTAATAGTGATTTAGCGATTTTGTTTTTGATTTTTGTATTATTGGTTGTTGTGGTAATGTGTAAGAAAGTGAAGTTTAAGATGCGAACGAATAATTTTCAAAAAAAGAAAGAAAAAAATTGGTGAAGAAATGCTAGATTAAACTGGTAAATGCCTCGATTGCTTAGATAAAGGAGGAAGAAAAGAAAATGTGATGATAATGTTCTAAAGAAAATGATAATACAGCGATACAAAAAAAAAACACAACGTTAAAGTTTGTTTTAGTAATAACTAATGCATATGAAATATATAAAGCCATATACATTTTTTACAGTGTAATGTATTTGTACATTGTTGTATGGAAAATTACAATGCTTAATAATGTATTATGGCAGATAATGCGAACAAAATTTATGAATTTCTTAAAAAACTTTTACAGTGTATTTTTATTTTCACAGCGTCTTATAAACTATTTACAGCGTTTGTAGATTATGCAAGTGTTCGAACTTGATGCGGAGTGCTTTAAAACGTTATTATATGCGTCTTTTACAGAGTATGAATTATTATTAATCATACGCAATACAATCTAATATTAATCATACGTTTGACAGATTTAAATGCAATTTATTCGACGTTTTAGCAAAATTATCGAAGAAAACATGAATCTCTATTATTTTTATGACATATGACATTGTCAAACTGTCATGATGGCTTTACTCAGTATTATTTAACATTTCATTAGAGAACCTTTCGAATTCATTCAGTCAACGTTTCAGTCTTTGGGCTCTTGAAATAGTTAAAGAAAAATAACCATTGTTTTCGCCTAAAGTTTTCTCCAGAGATGAGACCCATTTCTGGTTTAGTGACAACTCAGTACCCGAAATGGTTAAAGACCTGCCGTTTTATGAAGAAAAATAATGGGTTAGTGTAATTTATTGGCTCGAAGAATCATGGATCCATTCTTAAAAAAATAGGCCGGTTGAAAAGTTACAGTGAATAGCGCCCGTTATTGAACCAAGATAACAGACTATTGGCTAGATACCATTTAAGCTTGAGATTTCAACAGCTTTTGGTTCCAACAAGATGACGCTGCTTGTCATATAGCCCATGAATTCAGGGCAGTATTTCGAGAACAATACGCTGACCAATAAATTTCCCGGTTTGTGCCGGTGAATTGGCCGCCTGTTTCAAGTGCTGTCACGCCTCTAATCTTTTTTCTTTGGGATTACGTAATGTTCAATGCCTATACGGATAATTCATGTAGGATTAAAGAATTGGAAGCCAACATTACGAGAGCCATTAGCTAACTATCACTCGAAATGCTTAAAATCGTCATCGTAAATTGGAACCTCAGAATGCACCATGTTAGCTGGAGGTACAGGTAAGATCTAAAGGACCTCCCTTTCATATCAGAGGTTTAATATCAATAATTTTCCTCTGAATTCATCTCAAATCTTATCCATATATTTGTATATATTTTCTAAATTACATGGAAATAGATTCTAGATGAAAAGTTAATTTAACTAAAACTCTGTAAAAAAAAGTCTAAAGGAAGTAATCTATAAAAATTAAATGTATCGCATTGTTATTTTGTATGATAATACAAATGATCAGACAAAATTTAAGAGTATTAAGAGTTATTGAAGCCTTCTTTCATAGCATACTAATTATTATTAATCATATACCTCAATATATTATTGGCAGAAATTATTATTAATCATACGCCTCAGAAATTTGAAAATATTAACTGAAATGTATTGGAGCCTTTATTGCGTTCCTATTGATGTTAATATATTTTATATTAAACATAAAAATAAATAAATGGTTTCCCATTACATCCCATGAACGAATTGGGGAGAGCTTCTCACAACCAGTGAGCTGTGCGCTTTATAGTTTTATACTCACTGATTGGGACCTACAGTTTTACACCGGTTCCGAACGGTATTTTGAGATACTTTTTCATGGCTAAGAACTCGATAGTGTCGCCGTCACTAAGCGAGGTGACCCTCGTCGAAAGAAATTGTAAGGTAGTCGGAGCAGGGATCGAACCCAGGATCTCCTGTACAAGAGACGCGCACACTAACCATTGCACTGCCGATATTAATCATACGCTTCGGTTATTTTGACAAATTATAAAACTACTCCTCAATCTGGATAAACAGTTGGAAATAACGTATAATAAATCAGAATAAACAGTTGTAAATACCGTATACTAAACATACTGATTTCTATTATTGCATTACATTAATGTTAATCATACGCTTTGGCAAACTGGCAACTGAAGTTGTTATTTGAAAGCAGACTTTTATTGTCAAATAATTAATATTAATTATACGACTTAATAAATAATGTGTATTTAAAAATGTAATATTAACCATACGCCTGAGACGATTTCATAGGAAATTTTAATAAACTATTAAGGCACAATGAACGCGTCTTTCATTCTGTACCTACTAATTAATGTTAATTACGGACTTTAATACATTTTTTACAAAATTATTCTTAGGCCTTTAATACATTTCCGAAAAATTAAATATAAATCTTACGCCCGGGAAGATTTCAAGAAAATTTCAAGCAGGAATGAATCAAAAAGGTAATAGTGACTCATTCATTGCATTTAAAATTAAAATTAATCATACGGATTAATATGTTTCTGCCAAAAACTCTAATAGTAATCAAACGCCTGTGAAGTTTTCACGGGAATACGTTTCTTTCAAACACCTTAATGCAAATTTCAGTAAACTTGTATAGAATCGTTTGATCGTTTAACATATTTTTGGTTAAAAATAAAAAACCCTTTCCCATTACATCCCATTAAGGGGTACGGGGCAGCTCTCACAACCAGGGAGCTGCGCTTTTTAGTTTTTATTTTATACACACTGATTGGTACCTACAGTATTACCGCGGTGCCGAACGGTATTTTAAGAATCTTTATCGTTGCCGAAAGAAATTTGAGGTGGTCAGAGCAGTGATTGAACCCACGTTCTTATATACAAGGTCCGCGAACACTAACCATTGCACCACCGACAGCCAATGTACAAAAATACTGGGAAAAATATTCCGTGTGCCTTATTCCTTTAATATTTTTATAAGCCATACACCCTTGTTACGAGTATTAACAACTAATAATTCCGAGGTAGTTTTTTTGCGACAATTGCATTAGAAAATCTGGCGTTGAAGGTTTCACATATAAGTTGTTGAATTCTTCTTTCATAGAATGCTAATTATGATTAATCGTACTTTTTAAAATGTTTATTATATTAATCATGCGCCTAGGATGTTTTAAACGAATTTAGTGTTTCTCAAAGTTCGAGTAAAACTAATATTTTGAACATAAAATATACATAAGAGAGTCCAAACGTTTTTATTAATGCATTTTTTGAACCTCAAATTTTTGGATTATTAATAATGAAATTGAAATAATTTCTCGCAGTGTTCTAAAGGATTCCGAAAATATCTGGCAATTGATAGCACTATTCATAAACTACATTACACTTAAAAACGCTTACAATTTCTGTTTAATTGTTGGGAAATATAAATACACTGTAATAAATTTCGTGTAACCCAATCAATTATAATCAATTCCGCATAGTTCGCATTTCTTAACGTTGTTTTTTGCTTAAGTTTTGAAAATGCGATAAGTTCAACTGAAATTTGTTAATGATTGTTTTTAAACGGTTATGATTAATGGGTGGTTATTTTGTGAATTTTTTCAGTAAATTTGTCAATTCATGCCAATTTGTCATTGTCTGTAACAAATTCACTAAAAATATTCCAGATGATGATGAAAAAGTCGACAGAGAGAAAAGACTATGAGTGAGTTTTGAAATTTGAAAAGAGTTTCTTTTTCTCTTAAATTTGTAGCCCTTTTTCTTTGATTGAAACATACTGGGAGCCATTGTAGTCGTTGGGACATATCTTGTAGTGGTTGTTCTTCTAGTCGTAGTCGTGGTCGCTTGTGTTGGCCTAGTCCAATAGGTTGTAGGCCTTCTAGGTGGGGCCATCGTTGTAGTGTACCTAATATTTGCGGGGGGTGTTTGTGTTTGGGGACGATGGGGTTGTGTTTGATATTGACCACAACCCGTTTCATCGCTTAAATCGTTACAGTGATAGAATCCATCACATCTCAGATGTAAGGGAATACAAACATTGTTGCCACATCGAAACTGGGATTCATCACAGGGATTATGATATGAATTCGGGTGATAGTAGGAATATTCATTGTTGTCCAATTCATGTAAACCTCCCGTACTGGGTCGGCGATGTGGTGCATCGGTACTTGTGGTATGTGGCCGTTTGTGATGTGTCGCATAGTCACGGATAATTTCATCATCATCGAAGATATTTCTATCGATATCTTGTAAATCTATGGTATCGTCGTGGTGTTTGTTTTTGAGGTTAAACCAAACCGCATGCATATCCAATTGGGGTTGTATTATAATGATGGGTTAAATGATTAAAAGACATGCAAGTAACGGGTAGGAGGAGTTTTTTTTTGCCAATTTTATACAGTTGTCCCAGCAGTTTAACATCCAATTAAAGTTTGTTGTTTTTGTGTTAAAATTTTGTTGTAATTTTTTTTTAAAAAGAATTTTGGAGTTGGTAAGTTTTGATTTTGGTTTGTTGATGGGTAGTAATTGGTTAAGTTGTAGGTTTGTTTATATTGAGTTTGGACAGGAAACCATAACCACATTTTAGTTTTGTTTTTAATTTGTTGGGAAGTTTTAGAATTTTGTTGAATTTAGGAAAAAAATTAAGAAAAATAAAATTTGAAAATTAATTTTGTAAGCCAATAAGAGAACAAACACTCAATTGTAACACATACAAGTTGCCAACTTTCTAAGTGAAGCCTTTACTTTATTTCAGGATCAACTAACACCGATACGCCCAAATATTAGCCACCACCATGAATTTGTGGGAGTTGGTAAACTTCCGCTGTTAGAGAACATAAACTTACCACAATCCCTTTCATCTGAATAATCAGAACAATCATAGATATTATCGCAGACCTCACGATAGGGTATACACAGACCATCATCACAACGGAACTCATTAAATTTACAATAGTCACCATCATAATAATCACCGCCTTAAGGCGTTTTTCCATTATTATTGTATTCGAATGATGATTGGTGACATATTTTTACAGGGTGTTAGATTTATTACAAGATTAATATATATTTATATATTATAGTAATTTGCATGCAATTGAAATAAATGTTAAAGATTTAACGAGATTAGTTTAAATAAAATACAAAAAATAGGAGTGAACAATTCAAAAATTATGATATAAATGAAAAGTAATGCATGAGTGGGTTAAGAAGTTTCAGCAAAATATATAAAAAACTTGAAGGAAAAGGAAGGATTGATTTGTTGTGTTGTATTGTTACATGGCATATATAATTAAAACATATCCCTAAACAAGTTTCACTTGTATATCCTGAACGAATGAAGTCATATGTTTGTAATTCCAAAATATGCTCTAGATTTTTTGTATAAGAAAAAAAAGTTATTTAACGTTTTCTAAAAAAACAAAGAAATTAATATTACTCATACGCTTTGGGTAAGGAAATAAGGAAGTTGTTATTTAAAAGCTTCTGAAGGCTTCTTTATTCGTGTTTTAGTTACTTATACGCTTGAGTACTAGTTAATATTAATTAAAGGGTTTAAAGTAGTTGCGACACAATTTGATATTAATCATACGCCTGGGAGTTTCAACTGGTATAAGTATCTTTCAAACGCCTTAATGTATAGTTTGGAAAACTTCTAAACGTAATTCCATAGATATATCTGCAGTATCTTATAAGCCAAAACTGGCATTTAAGCTTTTCTTCAATAACCTAGAAATTAATATTAATCATACGCTTGATGCACTATGTTCTTCGTGACGCTTTTATAAAAACTTTTTATTGTAATATTATTTTATATTGTTATATTCTGTTTAAATATATAAAGGGCGTATATATATATATGCATTTTGGCAATCTAAATATTGAAGTTGTTATTTAAAAACTTCCGAAGGCGTCTTTAATGGTATACTAATTACTTATACGTTGCGTAGTAATTAATGTTAATTATACGCCTGTTTTCGATACAATTTAATATTATAAATAAAAACACATTGGCTTTGAAAAATTGTCACATTTATACTCTGATCACTTGATGTCTTAATTGTAACTAGAATTAGTGTCTCTTTTAAAACACCTTAACTAGTGAAAATTGTCACATTTATATTCTGATCTCTTGACTTCTTGAGTTTGTAATTCGATAGATTCATCTACAGTTATTCATATGCGAAAACTGTAATTGAAATTTTTCTTCAACAACCTATAAACTAATATTAATCATAAGTCTAGTAAGGCGAATTTATATCAATCATACGTTTTGTATGATAAATGTAGATAAGTAATTGCAAATATGGTTTCTAAATTTAAACATGATATCTCCCACATTTGTCTCAAATTAAAAAAAATTTGGAAAATATAATTACCCTTTAAAAAAATAAATACAAAAATTTGATTTCGTCTAACAAAAACTAGTAATAAATGAGAACAAAATAATGTAAAGGAAATTCAGTTTTTTTTTATTTTCTTTAAAAACTATTATGGCCAGTTTCACAGTTGAAAATTCTCCATTTAAATGAACTTTAAATGCCCGATGTTTGTCATTTAAATGTCACTTAATATGAAAATTTTCTATGAGCTTTTAAATTGAGTTTTTAAATAACGAGTGTGAAACTACTTAGTATTTTCGTGATTTGACATAGTTATGGGAGTATAGTTACAATGTAGAAACGGTATTTATAGTTTTCTACAAAAATATCTACATTTGTCACAAGGAAACATATGATTAATTTAAATTTTACCATATTATACTTATGATCACTATTAATTTCTGGGTTATTGAAGAAAAATATAAATTAAATTTTTCATATTTGAAAGAATTTAAATCATTCTATAGAATTACAAACATAAGCCTTCAAGGTTCCAGGGTGTACAACTATTTGTATACATTTTCCAAAATACACAGTACGGATTTCGGAAGACACGTATTCCTGCTAAATTTCCCATCCTTAGGATTAATATTAAATTCTACCGAATAATTAATATTTTGTGTAATTTACAACCTCTCGTAGTAAAACACCCTGTTTGAAAAAGAGAAAACTAATAATATGTTACTTAATTAAATAATAACGAAGTAAATCTAAAATTAAACTATTAAACTATTTAAATTAGTTTTTAAACTAGTTTCTTTAACATCCAAACAATGGTACTAACAAAATCGAGTCCTTGAGAACTAGTAGTTTAATTAGCCTCTTAAAAACCAGCTGTTTATGGTTTCTTAAGCTTTACGATCTTTCACTTTACTTGAATATCTTTAAAAGTAATGTAGGGCAAAAGATATTCTATATTGCATTTCAAAGAGTTGGGTGACTTAAAAATCTTAATAAATTTCAAATATTTAAATTTTTCTTGTGAGTTTTGAGAGACATTTTAAGTGTTCAGACTTGCTAGCTGAGATCTATTAAAGTGTGTACATTTTCTAAAGAGTTTTGTATAAAAGCCTCTTTGTTCCATAAAACTTGTTGAAGAAACACCAAAGTTATTGAGATTTTCGCTAATTAATACATTAATTAATATTAATCATACGTTCTGTTGCGCTAAAATAATATTTTATTAAAACTTCCTCAAAAGGAGGGATTTACGTATTAAATTTATTAAGTATTATTATTCTTCGACTACATGAGAACATGTGTAACAAGTGTCACTGAAGCACGTGTCATTGCCATTTTATACATGTAGTGATGATGAGTTAATTGTAAAACTATGTACAATATGCCAAGAAAAGGGCGTTTTCTCGCCAGAAAAGAAGATTTGACATAACGTCTAACAATTGAATAGATTTCAACATAAAAGGTGCGATATCGACAGCAGTGTTTGAATTCTAAACCACATTGCCAGCAAGTGCTGAGGAATCTCATTCAAAACCTAATTGAGAAATCAGATAATGAATGGAAACTGACAATAAACTTATTAAAAGTCAATGACAAGAAAATATAACTTTAACGTAAATTTATCAAGTTGATAGTGATTGAAATAATTTCATTCACAAATTCATTTTGCATTAGGAAACAGTTGAACACATACACATTTTGATTGGGAAACATTTAAAAGCTCTACTAATTTCTCTGCGGCAAAATCATTTAGCAATTTATATAAATAACACTATTAAAAAATTATAAATTCTTGTGTTGAAAAATGACAGGAAATCCCATAATAGATTTGAATATTGTTTTTTTATAGTGATTTAAGATATTTATCTGTCGTATCCAAGTGTTATCAAGAAAACATTTGTTTTTCGAAAAGGGGTGTAACATCTTGGGAAACATTGTTGGCATTATAACGCTATAAAGTAAATAACAGATTTTTTTTCCTAATGCAAATCATAAATAATAAACTTGTTAAACTGTATGATATTTATAAAATAAATTAATATTTAGCACACATTGTAGAGTGCAAAAGTGCTTGGAATTGTAACAATTCGAACGGAGTGTCGGCACCTGTTAGATGCCGACATGGTGGGGAACATGGCACTGGCAGGGGGATATTTTTGTGAGAACAAATATCAGTTGAAATAAAATGAAAGATATTACGAAAATAACTCCAAACAAGTCAAAGGAAGCCTTGGCATGATTAAATTCGTATAGCATTATCTATCTTTTAACAGAACGAAATTTATAAAACTATTATGAAAAACTCAATATGATTTGAGTTTGAATTGTTTTGAGTTAAATTTTTTTTATAAAGAACTTGAACGTGTGCCACTACGGAATTGTGGAAATCTTAAACTTTGTTTGTTACTGTATTCAAAGGTAGTTTAAATACTAGCATTTTTGATTGTAAGATACTATTTATTTACATTTTCCTCAAGAAACCAATAATTAAAATTACTCATACGCATAAATTACTTAAGATTATATTAATCATACGTTTTCGGAGTTAAGAAATAAATATTTTAAAATAAATGCTCTAAATAAAAAATATAATGAATATAATTTTTAATAAATGGAAAATGGTCTTGACCTTTTGTAAATAATAAAAACTCCAGTTTAAACCCTGGCGAATAATAAATTATCTTCAAGGGAAAATCTGGAAATAACATACATAAATATAAATATTTCTTTAACTTCGCAGCGTTCGACATCTAAAAACACAAAGAAAAGTGGTTTACTATTTTATTCGGTGAAAGAATTGGGGAGAGCTAAGGGCTTCCTAGTTTCTACACTAACTAATTGTAACCTACAGCTTAACACCGGTTCCGAATAGTATTTTGATCGCCGTCAATATACGAAGTGACCGTCATCGAAAGAAATGTAAGGGATCGAACTCACGTTCTCGTGTACATGTGTCGTACAAGTACAAGTGAGGCCTCTATAATTGATTCTTTCACAAAAATCAACCACATATTACATGGACTCGAAAGTTGACATGATTATTAAGCAACCTTGACGGCAAAACAATTTGAGCAATTATCACAGTTGTAGTGACCATTATTTAAATGTTGGACCATGTCATCAAACTCAATTCATTTCATAAAATTCCTGGGTATAGTAAAACAATTATACACATTTTCCCCTAACAATCTGAAAATTAATATTAGTCATGCGTTTGGATAAATTGCAATATCAACTTCTATTGTCGTTTAAATTCCATCAAGTAGTACTTTGGAATATTTGGAAGCAGCACTCCATATGTGTGATTTGTATTCCAGTTTAGACTGTACATACGTAGTGCGGATCTCTACAAGTTTAGATAGAGTAAAGTATTTCTTGCAGTGTTTTAAAATGCTTAAACACTTGAAGGTGTCTTTCAACAATTCGAATAAGAGTTTACTCCAAAGGAAGTCCTCTCGTATTATCATGCCCATAATATCCAGATCATATGATTTTTGTAGAACTACACGTTATTTAAAATTTGATGACAGTGTCAAATCGATAGAGGGTTTGTGCGTCAACAAACAATGGGCTTTACCCACGTTAAAACAGATTCCCCATTGCATTCTTTGAAGGGAAAGAACAGAGCTTTTTACAATTGGAGAGCTATCCACCTTCCATTTAGAGACTAACTGATTGGTACCTAAATTTTTACACCGGTTCTGAACATTTTATTTTTTAATTGAAGCTTTTTCATGGCTACTTGCTCGACAGTGTCGCCTGCGTGAAAATCAACTCTATTCATTTGACCACCCTCAGTTATTAAGACCAGATCCTAGTTCGTTGATGGGTTCATAACCTGTCTCGTATTCGATATCGGCATAGCGAGGACACCAATCGAATGAATAGAAAGTATAGAGGCATATATTACTGTCACCAGTGAAAGTATTGGATTTTCAGTTCCGACCGAAAGGTTTTTTTATGAATATAAGCAATAGAGAAGGAAAAAAGATTGAACCTCTGCATACAAAGAAAGAAAGAAAAGAAAGATACCGCCTCTATAACCAAAGTATAGTGAGAT
The DNA here is from genome assembly GCA_963931995.1 of Phaonia tiefii. Taxonomy (NCBI): domain Eukaryota; kingdom Metazoa; phylum Arthropoda; class Insecta; order Diptera; family Muscidae; genus Phaonia; species Phaonia tiefii. The sequence goes on from OZ008370.1 coordinate 8,639,726, forward strand.
CTCTGAGAAACCTCGAAATAAAACGAGTGAGGATATTACCGTCACCAAAGACTCTAGGCTTTTAGCTACTTTTCTGTATACTTTTTATATTTTTGTGTAAATTTTTTTACTATTAAGTACACTTTTTTTACTTGTGTGTAGCGCAAATTGTTGTTCCCACTCTCTTAACAGAAAAGGTTGCTGATCTGAATGATTTGAATATTCTCCTGTACAAACATTACAGTTTATTCTTAACTCAAAAAAATGGTTTCCCATTATATCGTGAAGGGATTGGGGACAGTTTCTCATAACAAGTGCTTCCAAACTATTTAGATGATAGAAATGGCAGAAATTTGATTTAAGAGAAAACATTTAAATAAATATTAATCATACGTGAAATAAACATTAATCATACGCCTATTTCAATATTTGTGATACTTGTAATATGAGAAAATACTTGTAATATAAAAAATAATATAAATCTGTTAACGGATTTAAGATTATTATCAAAATTTGCAAATCGTTTATAAAAATAAATAAATGTTAGAATTTAGATTTAAGTGTTTTTTTAGATTAATACGTTTTAGATTTATACCCTCTGCATATTAAATGGCTTTTGAACTTAGATATATTTCCTACTGAAGGAAAACTTACTCTTATTTTATGGACTAATTCGGTGTCAAAATATCTTACACATAACCAGAGGTACTAAAACTTGGGTTTAGTTTGATATCCCTTAATATCAATGATACGGCTTCGCTTAGTTTGATATCCATTAATGCCAATCATACGCCTTTGAATGTTAGATATCGTGGCGTATAATTGATGTAATTTTAATTGCTAAAATTTGGATTCTTATCTTTTATACTAGTTTCTACCCATTTATATAACTAAATTTTACTTTTCTTAATTATTTTTAGATTTTAAATTTATATGAGATCTATACTTTATAATCTAAATATTGACTCTCTAAATTATTTCCAAATTGTAAACTTATATTACAGCTAGAGGTAGATTTTCCTGAAATGGATTTGCATTAATATCAATCATACGCCGCAGGGTTTTGGGTATCATGGCGTATAATTGCTATTAATTCCTTGTATATAGTATTGTTCTCCTCACCATGACAACGCCTTTCATCCGATATATCTTCTGGGCAATCTATATTGCCGTTACATCTTAACTCTTTACTAATACACGTGCCATCATCACACTGCCATTTATCATATAAGCAGGCTGTGTAGTGTAAATTTTAAAACAAAACAAATTTGTAAAGGAATTAAAATCTTAAGATTCTGCCTGAACTATTAACATTAGGAATAATAAGAAGAAACAAAAACACAAACATACGACATCCTTCCTCATCCGAACGATCTTGGGGACAATCTACTTGTCCATCACAACGGTGAATTATTGAGATACAACTGAAATCACGACAGGTAAATTTGCCTTTGGGACAAACAAATTTCAACTTAGGAACAACTAAGTATTGTGAATGTGTGTTTGAAATATTTGATATTTATAAGAAATTTTAAAATTTATTTTACAAAAATATTCAAGTAAATTAAAGGGAGAGAGCAAAAATTTAGATTTTGAGCAGGGAGAAAAAGAGAAGAGAAGATTTGTAAGTTATTTTTTTAAACGGCTATGAAGATGAAATGTTTTCTTATTTATACAAGATGGAATGTTTTTTTTTACAATTTACATATTTTGGTACAATAGATATACTTACTGCTCTCACAGTGTTCTTCGTCATCACCATCGGAACAATCCGGGGTGCGATCACAGAGCCGTGACTCACTTATACAAGTGATGCCATCTCTACATTGATACTCAATACTACTACATTCAGCAGCTGCATTGACAGTATTTGGGGTCGAGGTTAGTCCACACAGTTAAGAGGTACGTTATTAGTGTTTGAGTTTCGAGGGCAGGTTAATAATTTAGACATGCAAATTATGTTAGTTAGGTTTGTTAGTTTTTTTGTTTTTCATTTAGTTAAGGCATGTTAGAAAAGTATAGAAAAAGATAAACATTATTTGGTTATAGAATAAAATTATTTCCTAATATTCGTTTAAAAATTAAAAATTAAATATACTAAGTTAACTTTAAATATAGTTGAACTATTTTGTTGTTGTTTTCCATTTGGCTTAAAAGCTGAATTATATATATGTCTAGTTATATAAAGCTAACTAATACTGTTTGGATATAAAAGATGAAATAATAATACAATTACTTACGGCATCTATCATCCTCGTCATCGCCATCGGGACAGTCGGGAACATGATCACAATGTCTTGCATTATCAATGCAATCGCCAGAGCGGCATTTGTACTGAGAAGAATTGCATTCTATAAATAATAAATAGAAAGGAAATTGTTGAAATACATTTTTTGAATAAAATATAAGATTACGAAAATTAAGTTTTGAAATAAATTAAATATTGTGACACAAAAAGAAGCTGTAATATTTTTTTAGTTATATTTTCATTTACATTGAAATCTTAAGATTCAAAAATAGTTTATACTGTTGAACTGCTGCTAATAGCAACAAAGTTATTGCGGTTTTCCTAAAAGAATCTCAAAATTAATATTAATCATACGCTCAATAATAAATTTTATAAATTTGCAATACAAATGTAATAAATCGAAGAATGATAGAAAACATGAACTACAATGCTATAATTAATTCTTTTGTATATATTTATACGCTCTCTATTTATTTCAACAAAGAATAACAATATAAATCTAAAAATTTTCAACGAATAACATAAGTCGTCAACGAATTTTCTCCTTCGATGTCTATCTCTAGCAAATGATATAATTTGGTTACATAACAGTCGTTTTTCTTTTCTAAATAACAAATAAAAGCTTTTTAGAAAATATTTTGAAATTTTTTTTAAAAATCGAAATTATTTACTTTTGAAATAATTGACCCAGTTCTATAGGCTGAAACAAGGATACTTCTATTCTACTTCTAAGACTATTAGCATAAGTCATCAAAATCTTGGTGTTTCCCTTAATTTCTTGTAATAAATTATAATAATAATTGAAATTATTAACGATTCCTTATAATATAATCATACGTTTGCAAGTGATTCTTTCCAAATCTGGCGATACATCACTATAAATGCAGAGTCATAACTCAAAATTGTTTATCTAAAAACAATAACCAACGACCATTTATATCGGGCGTCATTTTCTCTTCCCCCTTGTGAAAAAGTCCCGTAATATGTACGTAATTACAGAGTTATGACTCTTTTATAGTCAGACTGTGATGTTTAAAAGAAAAGGGAATAGTAACAATTTGTTTCCATTATATCCCATGAAGAGATTGGCGAGAGCTTCTCTTTCTTTCTAGTTTCATTGGGACCTACAATTTCTCGCTGGTTCGGAACGATAGTTTGAAAATCCTTTTAATGGTTCTATACTAGATAGTATCGCCATCAGTAAGCGAGGTGACCACCGCCGTAAAAAATGTAAGGTGGACAGGGCAGGGATCGAACCCACGTTTTCTTGTGCAAGAGCACCACTCTCTACCATTTCATTTTCGACGTTGGTACAAAAAAACTTTTGAATAAAATCCACATGGTATCACAACACGGTGGAAAACAAGTAAAATGTGAAAAGAACAGAAGAAGATCTTCTAGGCGAAAACTTTAACAAATATTGGCACCTTAATAATTTCCATTATTATCAGAGTGAACTTTACTGGAATGTTGTAGTCTTAGCTTTCAACAGCTATTTATTTCATTAAATTCCTACGGATAGCAAGAGAGTCATTCCAATTTTCCCCATATTAAGCCTCAAATTAATAATAATCATACGTTTGGATGCCCGATTTTTCAATTTTTAATACTGAAGGCGAATTGGAAAAAATACAGAAGGAAGGAAACCTTTGTGATTGACCGTTTCAAAAAAATCAACTAAATGTTACATTGAAACAAAGTGTGGCATGCTAACACTGTGTGTAATTTTTTAAGTCATGGCAAAATAACCATATACGGACACCACTACGTGACAAAAGACTAAAAAAAAGGCCCGTGTTTCCCAATTTTTCCCAAAGTTATGCACTTTTTTTTTTATGGGCCGCCAAAGATTTGGGGCCTCGGTATCATTTTCGTAAAAATGTGATCATTTTCTCAGGCTCATATCTTGCAATGAATATCTCATATGAATTTCGGTTTACTCTCTGAGGCAAAGTTGTAGCTCTTGTCATAAAGAACAAAAATTGCGAACATATAAAATCAAAAAACTTCACCTTCCAGATCAAAATCGCAAAAAACTTAAAAAAATTCGATTTTTTTTACCTTTTTTCCCGTGTTCAGGTCCACAGGTATCAAACTGTTCAAAATTCAAGGAAACAATCAACTACAAAAATTTACCTAAGATCTCAATAAACAAATTTCTAGAACATATAAACTTCCTGGGAATTATTCTTAACACCGTTTTTTAATTTCATTTGTTTTTTATTTACTTCAACATTGAGATACTATGCTATCTATTACAAAAATATTAAAAAAAAGTATTCGTATTATGTTTATAATGTTGATGGCCCTGGACTTGCAAATCGCGCTCTCTTAAGTTGTTGATCCAAATCGTCGTCCGAATCGTCCGAATCTGACTCTGATTCAGCAATTATGGTGTCCACAGGCACGTTGCTTCCAGACTGCCTTCCAACATCAGCTCTTTCTTCTTCAAATACTTCATTAACATCATACAGGGTGATCTTGTGACTCCCCCAACATACCTCTGCAAGCAATGCGTCGAGGTTTTTTCCTTTGTACCGTTTTTCCATGGGCATTGTGGTTTGATGAAACCGTTCTCCTTGCTCATCGGATTCTGTAGGGAGTCGTTTGATAAAATCGTCAAAATGAAAATGAAGAAAATGCAGCTTTAATGTCATCGATGCGCCGATTATCTCAAAATAATGCAGCATTTTTTTCACCCATTCTCTTGCTTCCGGTTCCGTGTCTCGATCCCCTCCCAAGACTCTGGTGCATACTCGCTGAAGGTAAATCCATGCCATTGAATGATTTTCATCAAGCGATGAATCAAAGTTGCTCTTGAATCCACTTCGTCGAAAAACAATGTATATGCTCTTTTGAATTCACTAGTTAAAAGATTCTTTTCCTTCTGAAATCTTGTAGATGTTTTTTTTCTGGCTTGATGACCGCAAACGTAGCAAAATAAATCAATATTTTCACACTGCATATTGAAATAGTCAGTTGCCAATGTTGTGTGCGAATTATACTTTTCACTTTTCACTTTTTTTACTTTCATTTTCACTTTATAACTTTCACCGCTGAGCTCTCGTTGACATCGTGCTGTGTAATGCCTCGATGTGAGCGTCGTGTCGCTTTTATATTGTGTGCTGCGTCCCTTGTTGCGTGTGCTGAGCTTACTGCATTGCCTGTGCTGCTGCTGTCGGTGCATGATCGCGTGATACCTAAGCGCTACCTAAACGGTGTTAACCCTTGGACAAACACATGGTTCTGGCCAGGCATATTTAATTTTTTGCTACCTATGAACCTGAACAGGAGAAAAAGGTAAAAAAAATGAAATTAAAAAATTTTCGGCAAATTTTTCACTTTTGCGTGCTACCTAAACAGTGTTAAGAATCATCTCTAGGAAGTTTATATGTTCTAGAAATTTGTTTATTGAGAACTTAGGTAAATTTTTGTAGTTGATTGTTTCCTTGAATTTTGAACGGTTTGCTACCTATGGACCTGAACACGGGAAAAAAGGTAAAAAAAATCGAATTTTTTTAAGTTTTTTGCGATTTTGATCTGGAAGGTGAAGTTTTTTTGATTTTATATTTTCGCAAGTTTTGTTCTTTATGACAAGAGCTACAACTTTGCCTCAGAACAACTTTGAACGGTTTGCATGATATGAGCCTGAGAAAATGATCACATTTTTACGAAAATGATACCGAGGCCCCAAATCTTTGGCGGCCCATAAAAAAAAAGTGCATGACTTTGGGAAAAATTGGGAAACACGGGTCTTTTTTTTGTTAGTCTTTTATCACGTAGTGGGGTCCGTATATGGTTATTTTTTTTCGTGTTGCACTGTGTAATTCAACAACCTTCATGTCAAAACAATCTGAATGAGGTATAAACAACTATCATCAGAGTTATGGTAAATATTACTTAAAAGATATAGTCTAAGCTTTCCAACTGAATTAATTTCATGGAATGCTTTATAATCGTCAGATCACTATTTACATTTTCCTTCATCAATCCGCAAATTAATAGTAATCATACGTTACATTAAAAGATTCGAATATAGACGAATATTCAGTATGTGGTAAGAGAATTAAAGAACCCACAAATAAAACCTATATGATTAATATATTCACAAAACAGATAAAAAAATTATATGTAAATTATTCTCGACATGATAATAAATAACAGAATTACCCTCACGACGAAAATATTTGAAATTTTGCGCGCTCCGCCTGTATCTGTCACTGTCAACTTAAACGTTACTTAAATGACGACATCTTAACTTCTAAAAACATTTTATTTCATTAAGATCTGAAGAATGGTAAAGGGGTTTCACATTTCCTGTAATAAGGCTAAAATTAATAATAATCATACGTTTGGGTGGCACATATGTTAATATTGACGACAGACGTATATGAAACAAATAGTATAATAATAAGTAAGGTTCCTTCCTTACTAATAATAAGTAAGCTTCCTTCTTTACTAATAATAAGTAAGGTTCCTTCTTTACCTATGCGATTAATCGTTTCATACGCAGGAGTTATAGAAAATATTTGTTACACAGTTTGTTAAATAACTGAATAATTTTACATCGAAAACATCCAAAATTGTGGTCACTCAAACTAGTACTCTCACTAGTACTTAAATAATGTAGTCTTAGCTTTCAAAATAGGTTTCATAAATATAACTACGAGCAATTGTACGAAGGTCAAAATTAATAATAATCATACGATTGGGTGATACAGTTTTTTAATATTTACTACAGAGGAAATATTTGGAAATTTTCCAGATAACTAATAGTACGACAAATTTGCTAATCCCCTTATACGTGTTAAATAGGAAGCAAGTTTAAATTCAAACAAACGATGCGATTTACATGGTTTCGTTTCCTATAATGCCTAGTTATAGGCGCCAGGGGCAATAGTAATAAATTTAATCGCATTTTCCGTTACTAATGCCAAAATTATATTAATAATACGTTTGGGTGATACCGTTTTTTGAATGTTTAATACAGATGAAATTTTTAGCTCAAAATTGATTGCTTTTAGTAGTATTTGAGTAGGGATGTCGTAGGTTTCAGAAACACTTTGTTAAACCAAATCCCTAGCAATTGTATGATAGTTATTCTGAATTTTTTTGACTAAACCAAAAATTAATAATAATTATACGTTGGGGTGCCCAATTTATTAATATTTAAAATAGATGTATATTCAACGAGTAGAAAGGAAGTCTAGACGATAGATCCTTTCACGAAAAAACTGTCAATCATTAAACCGTTTTTTAGCAAATATCCAAAATTATTTTGGGGTAAAATATTTAAAAATTTTGGTTATTGAAACTGTTGCTACACCCAGTACGGTATATTGTAGTATTATCTTTCAAAATCTCGTTATTGAACAAAAATCCTGCAAACACTAAGAAAGTTATTCGCGTTTACTTCTAATAATTAATTATTAACAATCATACGTTTGGGTGCCATATTTCTTAATATTTAATTCAGAGGTATATTAAAGGAGTAGTAAAATAATAAGAAAGCTTATAAACTACAAGGAATCCTATATGAGAGATCGTTTCACAAATAACAACAAAATGTTGTATAAGAAATATTACGTAACAGAAATAATTGTATGTCGATAACATTTCAAATTTTAGGAACTCAAACTATTGGCGTTGGTAGTACTTGACTGTTGTAGTCTTAGCTTTGAAACCCATTTCTTGCAATAAAATTCCCAGCTATAGTAAGAAAGTTATTCGCATTTTACTCGAATAAGGCGACATTTAATAATAATCATACGTATCGTGGTCACATTTTAAAATATTTTATATGTGTTAAATCTGTAAAAAATATATTTTTAAAAGTATAATTTAAAGAATTTCAAAGGAATTTAAAGAATTTATAGCATCTCCAAGGAACTTTTAAAGCGACCTGTGGAATCAAACCATGGATATTGTATTTCGAAAGCAATGCATGTTAATGTTAAGAAACTGTTCATTTTTGGTTAGAACTTTTATTTTAGTATCAAGTTTCAAAAAATGGTCCTGACATGGATGATTGAATTAACGATACTTTTAAGACTGCGAATTAAGTACAATTTATTTGATTTTTTATGTATTAATATCAATTATACGCAGGGTTTCCCAAATGGGTTTATTTATTTTATTCAGACTTATGGAAACTCGTGTTAGACTTGTTTATAACTCCTTTAAAAAGCATTAAGCTAATAAGTAAAACCATATATTTAAATCGTTTGTATTTGACGGTTATATCTTAATTTCGGCTGTATCTAAATTTAATATACATCATAGGCTTCAATTTCAGTTTCTATCTTTGGCTTTAATTAATTAATTTCGTAAAATTGTTAAAATTCACCATTTAAAGTACGTTCGATTAAGTTTGCTTTCAATATCAATAATACGTTGTGATGCTTCAAATATCAATCATACCATATGATGCTATTAATATCACTCATACGTTCAGCTTCTTCCAATAATATATTTTACAATTTCATGGCTTTTATTGCTAAAACCGCTTGTTTGTTGTACATGTTAAGGAAAATTCTAACTTTCTTAAAAGTTTTGTTAAATATACCAAGCTTTTGTAGTCTATTTTTAGGCCTACCAAATTAATTTAAAATAATTTTCTATAATGTAAGAAAATCTACAATAATTTATGACAACTTTGTGTGGGTGTATGTGTCTTGAGTTCTTGTTACACTTCCTAGCCTTTTGGCCTTTGAGGCTACTTACACTTTTCACTTCTGGTTAACCCCTAATGAGGCACGTGATGCTAATTGTAAATCTCAGCGTTTACACCGGATATTTCCCACAATTCTGGCTAGAGAATAATAATGATACTTTAAACCCCTAAACATGAAACATCATATAAAATTTAACTCATACTATAAAGAATTTCTAACGTTGCCCTCAAAAATATGCAAAATCCATATCCCCTTCTCTGCGCCCACAATACTCCTTTGGCGTCAAACTTTCTCTTATTTATCCGAATTTACAACGAAGAGTTAAATTGCATCCTGTGTTGTGATAATTGTTAAACAAAATGAAAGAAAGAGGAAACTTCTGTTGAGTTTGAAGCTCAGCGTCCTTTTGATCCTTTTTTCCTTACGTTCAGCATTTAAAGTTCAACAAGTAGCCAGAGTATAACAAAACATTGAAATCTTTCAGACAAACACAAAAGGCAACCCCAACATTTCAACAAGGATTACTGTGTTGATCTAAGGATTTTTCTTGTTTTGTTGTTTATCCAAAAATTTGCAATATGTTGCTTTATATCCTTTTCAGAAATATGCAAAAAGTGAAATTTTTTTGTTTGCCAAACAACAGATTAATGCCTGTTATATTGGCAAATGGCAACAAGGTGGCTAATGATGCAAATATAAATATTTAAAATAGAGCCTACTTGAAGGCGTTTTGACATCCATTAAAGAAGTATAACCATCATTTAGGCGCTCTCCAAACATATATGTATAATTAAATTTTTACAGTTGTACTTACTGATGGCTTATATTTTAATTCAAAGGTAGCTATTCCGAAAACCCCATTACTTTTTTTGAAATGCAGTCAAATACTTCGGAATAGGGGTGCAAAATAGAATAGAATAGAGAAAAATAGAAAGCAAACAGCTTATTAGAAGTTAGGTGGATTTGCCAATCCCCTTATACGTGTTAATTAAATTGAAATCAAAATTTAAATTCAAACAAATAATGTGATTTACATTGTTTTGCATTTTTTATAGTGCTTAGTTATAGGCGCCTGGAATAAACTAGCTTTAAATGCATTTAAGAGATTCATTTGGTGGCTTCGAAACGAAGAAGTTATACAATAATTGAAATTGAAACGTTTCAAAATGTGATGCACACTTTTAGGGGCATTTCCTGCAACAGTTTTCAAAAAGTGTTAGCCTACATTTTGGGACGAAAAGTAGAAAGTTCTTAAATTATTTTTATATTTAGCTGGATGAGTTTTGTGCCAACTTTCCTGAACGCTCTAAATTCGTACATTAAAACTCAATCAAATTAACGCGCTTTTATTATTAACTACATTTTCCACAATGTAGTGCATACTTTTGGTTGTCAAAAGTGGAAAGGATCTTAAATTGTTTAATTTTTGGCAGAATGTTTTAATGTCAATGTATCTGCAATCACTAAATTCAGCAGCATAATATTATAAAACGTATTGCAGAGGTTAAGGTATTTGTTTTACAATAATAAAATTGCATACTTTAAGGCATTTTTAGGTTCTTTGAATAAAAGTAAACTCTAAATAAAGGATCTTATTAATAAACTAGTCGAAACAACAAGATATTCAAAAATCAGTTGAATTGTTGGTCTTTTATAGTGACAATTATATTATATAACGGTTACTTAAAAACTAAATTTCCTAAATTCAGATGTTCAAAGTAGGAAGATGTTAAATTGTTTATTTTTAATTGTTTAAGATTCCAATATTATATAGATTTACAAGATTATACAAGATTCCTATATTATAAGTTCACATGCTACAAAGCATCTTAATATTGTAAAAAGCATTGCATACTTTAAGGTGTTTGCTATAACACAATTATTATTGCATACTTTGAGACATTTTTTGGTGTTATGAATAAAAGTAAACTCTAAACATAGGTATCTATTAATAAACTAGTTGAAACAACAGGAAATTAAAAACCCATTTGAAGTTTTCCACTGTTATAATGATAATTATGTTTATAATGGTTATTTAAAAAATACATTTTTCGAAAAGGGTTCAAAAGGTTCAAAAGTCAATAATCAAGAATTTTTTAATTTTCCGCAGTATATTTTGAAATTCGTATAGTAAGGCTTGGCGTTCAATAAAGCTGATTGTAGTATGAATTTCTCATAGATTAACCAAAAGCTGATTAATATTATAAAACGCCTTGCATACGTTTAGGTGTTTGTTATTACAATCATATTATTGCATCCTTCAAGGATCTTTGAGGTTGTACTCGTACCCGTAGGCTCTAACCATAGGTTATTATTAATAATCCATTTTAAACAACTGGAAATTCAAAATCTATGTTGAAGTGTTTGAAAGTTATATGGATAACTATTTTTTATAATGGTTAATTGAGTTTAGAAATCCCTATTAAAACACTTTGGAAACTTTAATGAAGTTTGCAATTTATTGTGCCTGCCTGTATTAATAACTACTTTTCTTAATGACTTTATTTTGAAGCATACTTTTGGGGAAGTATCTGTTTGTAAATCTATTTCATATTATTAGGCTTTGCGTGTGTGTTTTATTCTCTCAAATACTAATTGACTTCCGTACATTTCAGATTGTCCAAGTCGTTTTTAAGAATTTGTTACTTATAACTTAAGTTTAAACCAACTTTTCTATGAAAGATTTAATTTCTCTTAACTATCATTTATAATGACAACCGTTAATCTAGAAAAGAAAACTATACATTGCAACTCCAAAACTTCTTGCATTATTTATAATGGCAGAGGGGAATTCACAACAATCACCACAACTGCAATCCCAAATAAAAATTTCTCAATTTTAATGTTCAATTTCCATAATATAAACGATAAATGATTGCAAGGAATATATTTACCCCTAGTTGTATGCAACACAAAATAGTCTTCGCATTGCAGATATCATTGAGAAATTTGTAAGGTCTCAAATCAAAGTAAGCAAGGCAGTGAGCAATTGTTCTTAAGTCTTCCAAGGTAGTTGTATGAAATAGTTTTAAACTTCATGACCGCCCTATAAATGACAGTTAAACAGAAAGTTTAGGCTTAAAGAGAAGACATCATTAAATTTGCATGTTCCTCAATGTGCTTAAAACTTGCAGCATAAGTTTAAGGCAAAACACAGAAGGAAGGAGTTTATGAAAATGTGGCATGCTTTTAGGCGGAAACGGAAATGAAACTACATTTGGGAAGTGGTACAAGTAATGCGATTAAAGATTGTGTATTCCAAATAAAAGATATAAAGGGGAACAATTGGATTTAGCTGCTAAACAGTTCACTTTTTCAGGGGGAAAGTAGTAATTCTATAGAAAAAAGAAAATTTTATCCAGTAAAATTATAGGAAAACGAAAAAATAAAAAACCAGATATGATTTGAGTTAATGTGAATATAAAATAAATAGTAATAATTAACATATATTTTTACTAGTTTCACATCTGCATCTATTCAACCAAATTCATTCAATTTTATGTGATTCGATCTGCATTTGTTTTCACATTTTTTTCATTGGGCCATAGAAAGTTATGGTATTGCCAGTAAAACAACTGCATACTTTTGTATGCAATCGTATGGGATTACTATTTCAAAGCATATCTCATGGCGTTTTTCTGCAATTTCTGCTCCCCTATTTGCCGTGAGAAATTCCAAAATGTCGTTTTGCTTTTAACTAGACTAAGAAGTGAAGTTTTGCTCTTCTATCTGCCTAGAAATTACCAGAAAGTACTGAGTTCTCTCTTACACACAACACGATTAAGTGACAAGTGTTTCCGCTCTTGAGTATTTATTTGGTTTACCAACACCTCTCCTTCCACAAAGGGATGTCAAATCTAACACGACGACGCCTGGCACCCGCCCAACAGCATCTGGTTAAGTTTACCAACAATTACCATAATTTGCCGTTGTATTTGTCTACACACATACATACATGTATATAAACCTAAATCAACAGGCTGTTGTTCAAATTCTGCCAATTTAGTGGTGGTGATGTTAGTGTCGGTGTGTCGTCCTGGGAACCTGTTATTGGATGCTGTTAAGCAATCATGTTTGATTGTACAAATACATATGTTTACCAAGATTAATGATTACTATTATGACATTAGGGGATTACAGGAAGTCAAACACATGTACAGTTATAGAATACGTGCTGTACAGACACACATGGTAGTCCTCTTTCTCTGTGTGTTGAGACATAACCTCATATGGAAGCTGTTGCCTATGTTAAGGCAGTAGATTTTTGACGTTGTCTGCCTTGTTTTTCGGTGGTCTGCCAATAAGGATTTGGCTTTGGTTTTCTTTCCCCTTATCTCTAAGGGAACAATTCAGTGATAAAAATTCCCAAAATAAATACAATAATATTGAAACAAGAGAAACAAGAGACAAGAGCTATAAAAATCAAAAAATTATAATATTTACTGCATAGTTTTAGGTGTGAAATGTAAACAAACATTTCAGAGCATAAGGTATAGAGCATAGACAGCTATATAAATAGAGATAACATGCAGGTTTCCATAATGTAAAATATGTATTGCATACTTTTAGGTTTACTAAATTAGTAGATATTGCAAATCTGGTGGATGTTTTCTGCGGTATTGCATACTTTTGGGGCATGTTTTTATTTGAATGAAAAAAACCTGAATTATTAGTATCCCATAGTAGGCACAACCTGCCCGCTAGTGCTGGACATGTGCAAAGAAGATGGTCAGTGGGATCTTCATCTTCCTCATCGTTACAGCTTCAACAGAAGTTATTTGTCCTTGCTTTTAGTCTCGCCGCATGCCCGCTAATTAGCCAGTGGCCCGTAAAATTATCTTTAATGTATCTGAAGTTCCACTGCCATGGAATTGTAGGAAATTATAGGGATTGAATCTGACGAAGACAGGATGGCGATCCTTGATTTAGTAACAATTTCCACGGAGTCTTCTGATTTATGAGGAGTACGTCCACTTATAGCGATATGCTCATTCAGAGAGTTGGCAGGGAAATGAGTTTTCATAAGGAGATTGTGCGAATCTCCACTGCGCAAAGTTACTCTAAGAAAACTAAGTAATTTAGTCTGCATTTACCAGACTTATAGAGGTAAAAATTAGATGCGTACAACATGGGCTCATTACAAAATAAGTTCTCCTATAGGAGATGCTAGTATTTAGTTATTACTGAATTAATTATTAAGTATTCGTAGGCATCGCATTTCATTAGCTCTAGTTTTCTCTACTGTATGCTGTGTCCCAGTGGCTCAAATATAGTTAGTTTTAGTTTTGTTTAGTTTATTGGATTTTTTCATCGAACTATAAAATATCGAACTATAAAATATTTATTTATTTCGATGTCAGATAAAGTTAATATATACCAATAAATTTATCATCGCTCCTTAAGGTATGCAATTGTTCTGGCATAGGTTAAAATACAAAATTGTTTCTTTTAAATTATAGCATATCTTACAGCTGCATGCAATTTATTTAAAATTGTTGCATATCTCTAGGCGCACATATGTATTTGTGTGTTTTATTGATATTAAATTGATGTGAATCTATGAAATGGGAATATGAATTTCAACCACTTATTGTAACATCCCTAAATGTTATAACTACGAATGCAAACATAAAGCGCATGCCACAACACTCAGTTTCCATTTACGAAGTGCGTAAAATGTTGTTGGCAAATTTTTGTTGCAGGTGTAAATGTCACGATTGTGTGTTTTTGCTGTAGTACTCACACTTGTGCAAAAATATAAATAGAATTTTACAACAAAGTCTTTTACATTCCCATAAGCCTCCCGAGAGTCCATTGGAGTTTTGTATAGTACAAGTGATTTTGTTTTGTGCTGTCTATAGACGATGAAGTTAGGGATGGTGTTGCTTCTAATGGTATGAGAGAATTGTGCTCCAGCAAATGACCTTAAGACATGTCCTTTGCGTTATGAGCTCCTGCTCGAAAGTCCTTCAAGAGAGATGACACTTCCGGTTTTGTGAATGAGCTTTATTTATGGCATAATAATGGATAATCTTAAAAGGAATGGCTGAGGAATACTGAAGTCCTTTTCACGCATTATTATTTCTACTCTCGCTAAGGAACGGTATGACATTTAATAGTTAAGTGAGAAATTTGACACACTTGGAAGTGGAACTAATGATGGGATAACATAAATTTAAAGTAGTATAAATAAGCAAGAACAGGAACAAAAGCATTTAAACAAAACGGAAGTTGTAATGCAATAAATTCCTGGCAATTTAATGGAACAATAGAAATGAGAGACAGGGTGAAGGAAAGAGAGAGAGAGAGAACAAGGCCACTAATTTTCTAGTTAAACATTTCTATACATTATTCTAGTAATAAATTTTATTTCATTGACTCTTACGGCTCACCATCATGTGCATGTGTTAAATGTTCATTAAATTTTAGAAATCAAAATCATGTTCTGCTACTTTTTCCACCCATAATTAAAATTGCATACGTTATGATGATACATTCTACGTTGTGGTGTTGAAATTAAAAGATGAGTCTCTCTTGGTAGTCACGTCACATTTGAAATATTGAAATAATTGTCACAAAAAAAGAGAGCAATTTACAGGTCGTTTTGGTCTTGGCAAACATGCAATCGCAAGGGTAGTGCCTTTTTACGGAGGCTATTGCGATAACACGCAATTCCATGGCAATTCATTGGAAAATTGTTTAGTTGTGGTTATTTTTGTATTTTGTTTTGCTTACAAGTTTTGGAAACTAATAATAAGTTTATTAACTGTGAAGAATTTTTCATTTCGAATAACTTAGTGCATACTTTTAGGGGATTTTCAAATATGGCCTTTGCGGCAGATATAACAGAAGATACAAATTCCTAAGATAACAGTGCATACTTTGAGAAGATTTAAAAAAATATAGCTTCAGCCTACTTTTAGGCAAGTAATACATCACTCTTAAATTAGTATAAAATTTGCCTTTACAACTAAAACTAAAACATCAAGTTTAAAACTCACTAAGTTGTGGGGTGCAACAATTATGTGGAAAATCACTGAATTTTATTATTTCAGGACTAACTTCAATACATAGTTTTAGGAATTTATAGAAACAGACAAATCAGAGCATACTGTTGGGAGTTAATTTTAATGTTATTATGTTATTATCTCAGGACTAAATTCATTACATAGTCTTAGGAATTTATAGAAACAGACAAATCAGAGCATACTTTTGGTAGTTAATTTTTGTCATACGAAATTTTCATAGGGCAAAGATTTATTATCCTCGTAGTTTAAATTAGGCTCCCAAATGCCCACTTACTAAGTATTCAAAACATTGCCTGCTTTTAGGACATAAATTGCATCTTTATTCTTCCCTGGAACCTACTCAGCTGGTCTTTTCGGTCGTTGCCAATATTTTCAAATAAATTAACTTAAGTCCTTATAACCCTAAATTATTTTTAATATAACTTCACTCAAAAAGTCACGCAAGATTGAATGTAATTGAATTGTTTCAACGGATGTATGACGTGTGGGACAGTGTTGAGAGAATCACATATCGGCCAAATCCATGTCGTACAATTTAGGAGTTACACAAATCTAGATTATAATATCGCGACAGAACAGTATCGATGAAAAACGGCTCGGAGATGGTCCAGCCCAAAATCAACGTCAAACACTGACACGTTGTTTTCCAAGCCATTAACTTGAAAATCACCTTCAACGCTGAAGATTATTTTGTTAGAGAACTTTTCATTATTTTTAAAATATTTCCCAACAATGAAACAGCGTTGTTAATTTAAAATTTTATTTGAAAAAACCTGAATTATCAACCTACGTGATATCCTGTGATATCCCCGTACATAACCGAAATTCAAATCTTGTGTGAGTTTTCGGACCCTCATTAGACATAGATTTAATTTCTAAATGCAGTTTGAAATCTATTGGGTTATTCTTAAATTAGTTTCTTAAAAGGTGCCGTATGATTAATATTAAATACAACCACTAATTCCGATAACTCTTGGCCCAAAATATGTTGCATACTTTAAGGGGATGATAAAATGATGATTTAAAGCATCTGATAACTTAAGATGCAGCTGCTAAGAGATTTGTATCTTCATAAATAATAGTATCCAAATATCAGGGTATTATGAACTGAATATGGACACTGTTGCATACTGTTGGGGGATAGTAAGTTTAGATGATTTGGTATTTAATAGTGATATTGTCCATGACGTGTGATTGATATTTGTGTATGTAATCAATGAAGTATGCCTGATTTTTATATTACCAATGATTAAAATTTATAAAAGTCTTCTATGACGTTCAACTGATATACTTACATACGTTGTATGTGACGTATAATTTATATTTATTTGAAAACCTAACATAGGGTTTAATAGTATATTTTATATAAATCTATCATAAATTTTTCAGTTAAAATAAAACAGAAAAAGAACTGGAAAATCGCGACGAATTCTTTATGTTTATATATACATTTATTAATGTATATAGTAATATAATTTTTCTCTGATATATAATTGATATTTATATAAGTATTCTAAGACGTATGATTGATATTTATACAAATTTCCTATGAGGAATGATAAATATTTATTGAAGATATAAAAAGACGCATGGTGGCAACTAATATAAATGGCCTAAGCCCCTATGATTGTTATGAATAAATTTTGTATATGACGTATGATTGATGTTTTTACATAAGTAAGTTATCACTGACGTGTAAGTATCATTAACTATGACGAATGTTTAATATATGTTAGAGTTACCTTTGACGTATCATTGATATTAATTCAAGCTACCTAGGATGTGTGATTATTATTTAAAATTACAGCCTGTGGCTCGATCTCAAACGAAAGTTGTCGTTCGTATTCTAGGCGAAAGGAAGTTGATTTGGTTTCCTAAACCTTCGCCTTACCAATACCCACCCGGGTGACTACCTCGGTTGTAAGTCTTTAATATCTTTACTAATTTTGCTCCGATCAAGGTGAAATTTTGGCTCACTGAACAAGTTGTTCAGAAAAATATGATAAAATTGTTATTTTTTTAAAGAAAAGAAAAGGGTATTTCGGTATGGTACCCTTCGAATGTTTGGGAACAAAATTGGAGTCAGTCGAACCAAAATTCCGACTTATGGGAACCCAATTTTAGTCGAATGGAGTGACTGACTTTCGTTCGCTTGGCTTTTCGTTTGACATCGTTAGCCATTAGTTCTCTGTGGCGTATAATATATATTTATATACAAATTAAACACAGTCTATTTTAATCCATTCTATATAAATCTTTCACAGCTTTTGTAAATTTAAACTCTTTGCTAGTCCGTCTTTCACAGCGTTTATGAATTAAAACTCTAAGCAAACCACAACCACAATGATTAAAGAACTGGTAATGGTTTTAGGAAACCACGACGTATGCTTAATATTAATTTAGAACACCCCTAACGTATGATGGATAATATTTTAAATCATTAGGTACTGTAAGATGATATTGACAAGGATATATTTACTTTATGTATGTGTTTTTTACAAGATTTTAAATAATAAGTTGTTTTTATTTTTTACGCGATTGAATTATAAAGTAAAAAGTTCTGTTTCATTTCTTTTTGATTGTAAAGTAAAACTTTTTTGTGAATTTTTCTAAGTTCTTCATTTCTAAATTCGTTGCTATTGAGTTTACTGTAGTGTCGCGTCATATTTACAAACATAACGAACGATTCACAATTCAGTTATGGTTTATTTGTCAAATAACCAAATGACAATATGCCAATTAACGCCTTGAATAAACAATTTAACATGCAAAATAAGCATTTACGAGTTTGAACTTATGTTAGCCCTCCCTTCCTAATACTTCTCTTGGAGCACAGTGAAAAAAAAAACACAATCAAATTGCATTTACAAACAAACAAATTTAGACTTTATGCAAAAAAAGAAAATTATGCTAAATAATAACTTTTTCCACCGTGAATTCCATGACATATTAAGGATTTTATGAAATTTTAGGTATGAAATCAACTTTCACTCATTACACTTGATGATGATATTAACAGGGCTGATGACGATTATCATATTCCCCAGTATTTGTTGGTTGCACAAACTCATTAATAATCCATAAGGGAGAGGGAAAGAGAGCGAGGGAGAGACAGAGGGGTCTATGCCAACAAACTAGCTCCTGTTCGCCCAGAACGTAGTACGACATGTGTACATTTCTAATGATGACTACAACTTAGCTTTAATGTTGCAATGTTTTACATGCAAAGGAATATCGCAGATATCCTCTTACCCTTACATCCTATTTATTGTATGTTATATTTGTTGATATGCCTTATAGCCGCTTGCCACCCATTAATGTAGTATTCCCCATTGTTTACCTTTTTATAGAAAATGCATGCATATTCATAATCATGACATTCGTGTTAAGTTATCATTTTTATGATTTGTTCACTGTACTACATCTAATGCCGTCGAGCATTTATGTGAGCAGCCAGCCAGTAAACGCCTCCACCTCGTACGGCTGATGATGAAGTGGTTTAAATACGGCATTTGTTGTCAAACAACTTGACACGTTTTACTATAGATGTCTCCCATAAATAGGCTTAAGATCTTAAAACAAACAAAAAGAAATAAATGTGCCCTAAAGTAGGCAATGATTTGAAAGTGATGCTCCTAAATGTAGGCAATGTTTGATGAAGCTGAAAAGTTAACTTTTTGTTAAACTGTCACAAGTAAATATTGCAAATATGTGTAACGAATTAGATTTTATTTTATACTTCCAGAGTTCTATTTTATTTTAAAACGATTTCGTGGGGTTTCATGACAGTAATGATTCTAACTCAGCATGAAACTCCATACGTATGATTTATATTAAAACGGTAGCCTCATTCGATAGCGATCATACGTATGATTAATAATAATAGTTTTAGTTTAGAAAATGTATCCAGAAGACAAACCATCTGGGGAAAAACGCCAGTGCGACACAATTCAAACATTCCGAGACCCGTAAATTCTGTCGAGAAGTAAAAAGTCAAATCAATCTTTTGTAAAGGTAAGGATTATAATCTGGCCGCATATGACATCGATGTTGTTATGCGTATCAAAATAGGGCGTTTACGCTGGCTGGGATAGGTTAGTAGAATGGATCAGAATGAAGAAGTGCGAATTGCATTCGAAGACATACTCGAAGGTCATCGGAAAATAGGACGACCAAGACTTCGCCGGGAAAGACCAGGTAGAACATTGACTACGAGAGAGAAGCATGCTATCCTTAATTTTTTAGGTCCTTGACTCCTGTGGGTTGTTTGAGGCCTGCTAAATAAGTAAGCACACTATTGTGGATCATGTTCCAAAGAACAGGGTCAATTACCGATTCTTGTGGAACACCTGCAGTTACCCCAGTTAACTGTGTACCTGTGTTCCAAAGAAGAGGGTCAAGCATCGATTCTTGTGGAATACATGCAAAAACTGTGCACCGTTGTTGGTAGTGTAAGCCAGCCTATGGTTCGATAAGATGCTCCAAATAAGGTCTATCCCTAGGACACTGTCGTACATAATATCTCAAAGAATAAAGTAAAGGACCGAACGTTATGGAACACCTGCAGTTACTTCATCAAACCCTGCGGGTTATTGCTAAGGTTCAGAATGTACATTCTTACTAGGGCATTTCTCACTTGCTGAAAGCAGTCGTCACGTCAAGTGTGATCACTGTGCAATTCCTCCAACTCGCCTCAGTAAAGCCTGTGATCCTGGGAGCTATCGAGGGAAGGATGCCTCGAACCTATATCCCGACATCGAGATAGTAAAGCTAATCAAAACCACTCGATTATGCTTGCTAGACCATGTCAATAGAAGCGATTAAAATTCACCAGCACGAAAAGTTTCCGAAGACGTGCCTGAAGGACATCGAAAAATAGGACGACCGTGACAGAGCAAAGCGATTACACTAGCTAGGCCATTTAACTTATTATTATTAAATTTAACCAGGCCTGAAAGGTTTTCAATGTAGCCGAAGGACATCGAAAAATAATAACAAAACGTCTATTATTCACTCTTTGAATAGTACGAGGACGTATGACTGATTTTAGCCCAGTTTGTATGATATAATTACAGAGTATCCACTATAAGCAGACGCTACAATAACAATATTTTGTTCGCAGTAAACGAAGGCGTATGCTTAATAATAATCCAATTTTATTTATCACAGTCAATTCAGAAGTTATCATGCACTACTTTCCATAAGGGTTGCAGTAAACATAGGTGTATGATTAATATTAATCCAATTTTTTTTTATCACAATCAATTCAATGATAGTAACCATGTGACCTTTATAATATATTACACTTGGGCCAATATTTAAATAATTCAACTTCTACGATACATAAACGTATGACTAATTTAATACTAATCCACATTTGTTTGCAACAATTAAACAATAATAGTTATATGTCTATTATTTACTTTATAGTACATGTTGTTTTGGGAAGTATTTTAAAACACAGTACGTATGGCGTTTGATTGCTATTAATATATTGCATATTGTGTATGAGTTATATTTATATAGATCATCAACGACAGATGATTTCAGTTGTCTGTGACGTATGATTCATACTTATATAAGTGCAATATGACGTATGATTGATACTAATACACACTGTATATAATCTGATTTTTGTAAGATATCTGTGCCGTCGGTGGTGCAATGAATAGTGCATGCAACTCTTGTACATAAGAACAAGGGTTCCATCCCTTATCTTACAATTATTTCGGTGCCGGTCATTTCGCTTAGTGAATGCAACACTCTCCAGTAAATATCCATGAAAAGGAGTCGCAAAAAAGCCGTTCAAAAATAGATTAAAACAGTAGGCCGCAATCTGTTAATGGAAAACCAAAAAGCGCACATCTCACTGATTATGAGAAAGTCTCTCTTGCCACTTCATGCAATATATAAGTGGGAAATATTAATAATAATCCAATTTTATTCAACACAATTATCAGGTGTCACCGAATAGTAATCAGACGTCACCCATGTTATCTTTTTAATTCATTACATTTAGGGCTATATTTAATTAATACATATTTCTATGATGTTAATCAAACCGATATTAATTAAACAGTATTCATTTGCAACAAGGTGCTATGATTAATTATGCTTGTATTACAACAGATAAAAGTGTATGATTAAGTCTAATCCATTTTTGTTTATAACAATCAAACAATAATAATTTTACGTCTGTTATTAATTTTTTAGTACTCAATATTTTAGTTAATATTTAAATAACGCAAGTCAAACAATAATAATTATACGTCTGTTGTTTACTTTTTTAATACTCAATATTTCAATATTTTAATAATCAATATTTAAATAACTCAAAATTATATGACACCCAAACGTGTGATTAACATTTATAAATTTTATTTCAGATCATATTTTAATATAAATTAGCAATTTATTTAAAAGAATTTGCAGTAAGCAGATGCGTATGATTAATACTAATTAAAGTTTTTTGATTGCATTTAATTCATAATAATCATGCGCAACTAATGTTATCTTTGTAATACAAGACATTTTGATTGATATTTAAATTATTCAACTTTCTATGACCCGAAGATGAATATTGACACCCCTCTCTTCTCTCAGGCAGCATTAAAAGGAAATGTTTATTACTAAAATTGCAAAAGATTGGGGGAAATGTACGCCGCCATTCAGTGAAGCATAGTATACATACATATGTATGTTAGTGGGTGGTTGTATAGTTATATTTGAGTTAGAATTTTAACAACCTTATAGTTTCTTGTGGCTCAAAAGGAAATCAATCAGTTAGTGAGGAAATTAGGCAGACTTGTGTTCAAAAAAAGGATTACGACCAACTATAATTGTAAACGCATGTGAAACTTGAATGATAATTTTGACATTATTATAGTTTCCTAATGACAAACAGCATCTGTAAAATAGTTTCCGACTGCATTCATATAATGACTACATCACATTAAAGGATAAGAGAGATCTTCTTAAAATCAGTGATTAAATTACAGTGGAAACAAAAATATTTTGACCTTTAACTTATCACTGGATAAGTCTCATTCTATTGGAATGTTTCGTCAGTAATCATAACCTTAAAAACGTCGATAATCTTCTATTCTCGCTGACAATAACTACATTATGGTAAAGATTCTAAAAAATTTTATAAAAAGGTTAACAGTAGTTAATTGGAGCCAACGTATAAGTAACATTAATACGTATCATAAATATACAAATAGTACTGGCTCATCTGTCATAGGAATATAATTAAATATTTAGTGGCTTATTCATAAAAGTTTATGAGAGATTTAAGGAATGACTTTTCTGTGATAAATCGTCACATTTAGAGTTGGGTAGTTCATGAACTATATTAGTGAATTTAGGGTGACTAGACATCACCCTAGTGAACATAATCCACTTGTTTGATACGGCGTGTTATTCCCGGACTGCTTCAATGGACTAGTTCGAGAACTAGTGGACAAGTTCGACGCAAGCCTAGTCACATTCCTTCATCACTGTAAAACTGTCATGCTATTGACATATTCGTCAAGAAATTTTAAACTTAAAAAATTTAATAAACTTCTGTTCTCGCTGACAATAATGACATTTAGTTAAAGACTATAGAAAAATGTGTAGAGAAAAATCTACAGTAGTTATTTGTAGGTAACGTATAAGTGATATTAATACCTATCATATATTCGCTTAAAATTTAAATTCCTGCCATGGGAATATAATTAAATATTTAGCGCCTTATTCGAGAGATTTGAGACACGAGTTTTGTATGATAAATCGTCTCCCAAATCTTGTATAAATTTTTATGAATAAGGCCGTTAAATTTTATCTTGTCCGTATTTTTAAGATTCTGCTCACACGTATAAGTAATATTAATTCGAATGATAACAATATCAATTATCCAACACTCATACGTTGGAGTTAACAACGATTATTGATTTTGATCACTAAATTCACATTAATTTTCACAAATGACACGGCAAAGGCAACCCAAGCATTTGATATGAAAATTTCGATATATGTTGGCATTTCTACACAGGAAATAAAATTCCGTTGAATGCCGTAACAAAAAAAAACAAATATTCCAAACTATGTTTCGGGTGGCATGTCGAAGAAAAAGTTGGAAGTTCTGCAATAACATGCTTACATATTTACCTCCAAACCCATTACCCAGACACATAGACAGACAGATAGACAAATAATCAGGCCTAGGAGTTGTCCAAGTACCTGGCAATAATTCTCGGTCTTGGTTGTAGAGAGCTGGCAAATGTCGCCTTTCATGTCATCGATTGCATGACATTTTGTGTTTATAGTCATGGTTACACAAACAAAAATGCTATCGCTGTAATTTTTTCTTGCAAAACTTTTGGTTTTCTTTCCCCAATCCCCCTTACCATGAAGTAGTAATGATGAATTAAATAAATTTAGTTATATGCCTATAAACGCTAAAGGTTTAATTTGAATTATTAGACTAAGCGTTTGTTATAATGCTTGGGAAATAGGAGAAAAACCACAACACCAAACAAATATAATTTCACTGGTTGTTGATATTAGAAGTGGATCCCTGTGGCAGTCTTTGAAGGGGCTTATGAAGGTTATTGTTAGCTTCGGAGACATATAAGTATAATATTTGTGGCAAAGTTTTTTGATAATTTGAATAGCATGTCCTTGTCATGTACAATTTGTACATATGTTATAAATCTAGTAAGTGTGCAAGTTAGAACAGCGCCGGCTCTCCCTCACGCTAGGCCTTAGATTATTCTGAAAATCATTGCCAGTGTTTATTGCCAAAACGGAAACCAAATAAGGATATTTGTTTGGGGTTAAGAGTTATGGCCAAACTGTTGCATTGTCAAGTGTATATCAATAAAATAGAAGACAATGTTGTATTAAATAGGAATTTATTACAATTGCCACACAAGTGAATTCATCATTTGTATACAAAACAATGGTAGAAGGCTAAAAGAAACGTGTCCTAATAATTAGGGGGTAACTACTTTTTAATTGTATCATTGAGTCATTGTTCAAAGTAACATTTGCCTTTATAATTATAACAGGTACAGCATCGTATGAGTGATATTTATTAATATTTGTTAAGACGTATGAGTAATATTAATATATGTACGAGAAGAACAAATACAATAAGTAATATATGTTTTCAAAGACGTTCGAGTTATATCGATACACATTTGTCAGGATGTATGTATAATACTAATACAGACTTTATATTAAAAAATAGTTCATCCCATGAAGGGACATAAGAGATCTTCCTAGAATCGCAGAGCTGTGGGCTTCCTAATTTTACATTCACGAATTGGGAACAACAGTTTTGCACCGTTTCTGAACGAAATCTTGAGAAGAATTCTCATGGCTAATTACTTGATAGTTTCCCTGGAACTTGGCAAGAGAACGTCGTCGAAAGTACCGTAAAGCGGTAAGAGCAAGGATCGATCCCACGGTACAAGAGCCGCACACAATATTATTTTATCACCAACGTCCATCAAACCGAACCAATCTTTTTGAAATTTGTCATTAGAATATATTAAGTCCAATACCATTCTTGTACGGAAAATGATTTGTTTTGGCACTCCCATTCTGGAAACTCCCATACGGAAGGTGGGTGGAAATTCAGTTGGTCGACACGATAACTCTCCTAAACCACATCCGATCTTAGTGAGATTTGGTACAAGGCTATGTTTTAGCATCTACTTTGCCACGTCTACTTTCGTAGACGTATGAAGAATATTTATTCATATATATCAATATATCAATATATATCAATATATGAAATGTTCGTGTATAAATATACAAGGTCTTATTAATATTTTCGGAGGCGTAGAAAACGTTTTAATAATTTTGACGGGGAAAGTCAATAACGCAAAAGTTGTGAAAAGCAGCCTATAATTAATGAACTCATTTAATATAATTTGCCTTGAACTAATTTTTTAATATATCTGTATTAATTCTTGTAATAATTTCTTTTAAATTGTCTCTTATTCCGTGTTATATTAATGTTACATTAGTTCTTTTAAAATTTGTCTTTATTCCTTGTTATATTGTTCTTTCAAAATTAGTTTGTTATTATTTGCAATCAAATGAATTTGATCAAAAGCAGAATAATGTTTGGAAATAAATTCAATTAGTTTTCCACAAGTAAAGTTCTTTGTCGACACAAAAGTTATCGGCTGGAAAATCTCTAGTGTTGAAAGTCGTGAACAGTTTTGATTGATAACCATTTGATAACCATCTACTTTATAGTCTTCGGAATAAAATTATTTCAATATGAATTTTGTATAATACGAGTAATATTACTACGTATTTTCTACGAAAATATGAATAACTAACTGAAAATCCCGATGCTTCGTTATCGGTAGTTTAGCCAAAGGTGTTTGGGCAGGCCGCCATGGGAGAGACTTTTCCACGTTTTGCTCCTCCCCGTGGGAATTACCAAAAATCCCGTCTTAGCGGACGTCAGCTCTGGAGGATGGACCTCCATGCCAAATTCCAAGTTCCTAGCTCCAGCGGTTAGGGCTGGGCGATGTTGAGTCAGTCAGTCAGTCAGTAACGTTATTCTTTTACATATATAGATATTTACACACATGTACCAAAACGTATAAGTAATATTAATGCATCGCTGGTTAACAGTGAAAAATTTCCTTCGCCATATGCCAGTCACTAACTCGTATGTGTTTACGGATACGTATGAGTAATATTAATAGTTTGTATACGAATAAAGGAAATACGAGTATTAATAAATATTTTCGAAAGCGTATGAGTAATATTGATACATATTGTGAATAGTATTAATACATATTTACCAAGACGTATAATTAATATTTACGCGTATGTACCAATAATTAATATTAATACGTTTTCCGTATATTATTACAAATAGCAATAATTATTCTCTAAAACGTATGACTAATTTAAATACATATTTAGAATAATTTGAAGCACACATTTTGCTAGTAATCGAAATTAATAAATTTTTACACAAACTTATTTATTTTATATAATTTTACATATATTTTACATATTTTAGGCCGCAAATTTAATAAAATATTTGCGCTTGCTATGCTTATGTTATATGTTGATTACTTTGAGGATTTGCTGCTTTTGTATTTTACACCCCTTTGGATTGTTGTTGTTCCTTGCAGTATAGTATTTCCACAACAAATACTTTTCCAACTAAATGTTGTTTGGTTTAGGTAAAGTTAGAAGAAGAAGAAAAAATGCATGGAAAAGCAAAAACATATGTACTACACGTCACTCTCAACTAATTCGATTTGACATCGATTAAACTTTTGCAAATACTACATGTTGTACCTTAACTTCTGCTACAGTACTTTTTTTCCCAACACACGGGTTGGCCACATTTAAACGATGACAAAATATTTTTAAAGAGTATATGTGGGTGGGGGACCAGGAAAGCCTTCTATCGTGGTATGAAAACAATATAAAAATGTTGTGTTTACTGTTCTACCAAAGTATGACAAACAATAAAACATCAATCACAACAAGTGTATTTAGAAGCAGGTAAGGTTGTATAAAACCATGCAACAAGCAGCAGTTGTAAGGGCCTTCAACACAGCGCCAGCACGTTTGGCATTTCAATTGAAGTTCTGGTATCCAAAAGTTAAGTGCTCTTCACAGAAGGTATCTAGCGCCACTCTGCCATACAATACCCGAGTGTGTTTTACATTTCAGCAGGAGTCATCGTTGATAACACCTTTCACACACTCTCTCACCTCTCTCTCCCTTTTCCCTATCTTTTCTCAGACATGATATAGGTTTGCGGTTTGTGTACTTGTAAGAAAAGGATATACAATCATTCATTCACTCATTCGTTCATATGAATGAATGTTGCTGTAAGGAGTTGCATGGTGTTGCACAGAGTTGTTCTGTAAAGCTGGTTGGAAATGGTAAAAGAGAAACAAGTACTCCAAAATGTAGTGGTTGTTGTGACACTTGCAAAATTTACTGTTTTAAAGTGGTCAACAAATTATTGTTGCCATTCTCATAGACTCTGGCAGAGAGAGAAAGAAACCGCCAGACAGACAGTTGGATGGACGTACATTGTCACACAGAATGTGAAGTGTAAAACTTCCGGTTTTAAATGCGGTTAGTTTTGTTGCAGGCAATGCATTTTGGATAGCTGTTTCAACGTTTAACCCTTTAAATGCGGGGGCTAAAAATGCTCAAGATTACGTGTTAGATATTGAAAATAAGTTCGAGCACAGTGAATCATTTCTCAGCATGTAAACACAGGTATAATTTGCAGCAGTACCTATTTGCGTGGACGTATGAGTAATATAGTGTCAATGTTTGAAAAGGACGAATGATTGATAATAATACATTGTTGGGGATATACATGACTGATAATAATGCCTTTGTGCGGGGACGTATGCGTAATATTAATAAGAATATTCGAAGTAATATCAACGACAACAATTTATGTCCAATACTAGATATTTGTGAGGACTTATGAGTTGTATTCAAGAGTAGTTTCGAAGACGAGTGATCAACCTGATCAGCCTTCCCTCTTTTAGCAGGATTATCCCGCTTTTGAGGGGATGGCCCCGCGTGTTGGTGATTATATACTAAATGAAATGTTTTGTTTTATATACTATATAAATATAAATAAATAAATACATTTTCACCCGTTGTGACCAGCTTTTTGGATACAACCAGTTGGTCAGGTTATGTATGATTAATAAAAAAAAATATTTTGAACAACGTATGAGTTATATTATTATACTAATTATGCTTAATATTAATGCATTTGTTGCGGATACCTATGGTTAATAATAACGCGTAATAGAAGAGTGTTAGTAATATCAGTGGCGTATGATTAATAATGATTTATTAATATCATTGTTTAATATTGCACATTTTCGAAGGCGTATGAGTTATATCAATAAGTAATTTGGAGATGTATGCTCAATAAAAAGCAACATTTCGGGTAACGTGCAGCTTATATAATTATATTAATTAATACTGTCATATAAGTTATACTGTTTGTCCTTAGAAAACAATTGAAGCAGCGTTTGAAACTAAAAATAAAAATTGCAAATTGTTACATCGAAGAAACTGTAATACAGCGTGGCTGAACATTTATCACCCTTTCCGGAGATGATATTACTTTTGCAAATGGCGGAAACTGTCAGTTTTATTTTGATATGTATGATGTAAACAGATACAGAGTACACGTCACTAGGACATGGGATGTTATAATCGTCGATAATAAGGATCAGTTTACTTTCAGTTCAGGGTACGTTCACGCTCAGTTCAGGTTCAGTTCAGGTGCAGTTCGGGTTCAGTTCAGGTTCAGTTCAGGTTCAGGTTCAGGTTCAGGTTCAGGTTCAGGTTCAGGTTCAGGTTCAGGTTCAAGTTCAGGTTCAGGTTCAGGTTCAGGTTCAGGTTCAGGTTCAGGTTCAGGTTCAGGTTCAGGTTCAGGTTCAGGTTCAGGTTCAGGTTCAGGTTCAGGTTCAGGTTCAGGTTCAGGTTCAGGTTCAGGTTCAGGTTCAGGTTCAGGTTCAGGTTCAGGTTCAGGTTCAGGTTCAGGTTCAGGTTCAGGTTCAGGTTCAGGTTCAGGTTCAGGTTCAGGTTCAGGTTCAGGTTCAGGTTCAGGTTCAGGTTTAGGTTCAGGTTCAGGTTCAGGTTCAGGTTCAGGTTCATGTTCAGTTCAGTTTCAGTTTCAGTTCAGTTCAAGTTCAGTTCAGTTCAGTTCAGTTCAGGTTCAGTTCAGGTTCAGTTCAGGTTCAGTTCCGGTTGAGTTCAGGTTCAGTTCAGGTTCAGTTCAGGTTCAGTTCCGGTTGAGTTCAGGTTCAGTTCAGGTTCAGTTCAGGTTCAGTTCAGGTTCAGTTCAGGTTCAGTTCAGGTTCAGTTCAGGTTCAGTTCAGGTTCAGTTCAGGTTCAGTTCAGGTTCAGTTCAGGTTCAGTTCAGGTTCAGTTCAGGTTCAGTTCAGATTCAGTTCAGGTTCAGTTCAGGTTCAGTTCAGGTTCAGTTCAGGTTCAGTTCAGGTTCAGTTCAGGTTCAGTTCAGGTTCAGTTCAGGTTCAGTTCAGGTTCAGTTCAGGTTCAGTTCAGGTTCAGTTCAGGTTCAGTTCAGGTTCAGTTCAGGTTCAGTTCAGGTTCAGTTCAGGTTCAGTTCAGGTTCAGTTCAGGTTCAGTTCAGGTTCAGTTCAGGTTCAGTTCAGGTTCAGTTCAGGTTCAGTTCAGGTTCAGTTCAGGTTCAGTTCAGGTTCAGTTCAGGTTCAGATCAGGTTCAGTTCAGGTTCAGTTCAGGTTCAGTTCAGGTTCAGGTCAGGTTCAGTTCAGGTTCAGTTCAGGTTCAGTTCAGGTTCAGGTTCAGTTCGGGTTCAGTTCAGGTTCAGTTCAGGTTCAAGTTCACTACGCTATGCTCACGCTAAACTAAACCCACCAAATGCGGGATACTCCCGCCAAAAGCTGGACTGTTGTCAGGTTACTTATACGTCATAATATGAACACGTAGTTAGTTTTGTAGTACGATATTGAAATATGGCCTGAGAAGTACAAAACTGTTTTAAATTTTTGTCACTAACACGTATGATTAATTTAGAAATAATTTTGTGTAATTAATATTACTTATACGTTTCGTTTTAATTTATTTTAAATATCTGTATTATTACTACAGTATTCATGGGTTAATTTCATATTTGACGATCATGATGTCTTTGTTTAATGAGGCCGAGGTTTAACATTTTCTGGAAATCCCCACTCCTACTAACCCATATTGTGGTAAATCTTGACTGGTTGTATGCATTCCTGTCCTGCTCCCTAATTTGTTGTTGTAATTTTGTTGTTAAGCTGTTGTTTTAACTTGCTCGCTAGTACACATACTCGCTTGCACGCACTCACACACACCCAGCTTAAACACTCATTCCCCGGGTGTCACATGGTGTCTGGCACCATGTCGTGTGTCTTTTCAGTTGTCTCTGTGATTTTCAACAGAAAAGTCACCAAATTGCAGGATGAACAAAAAATTGTAACTACAACGATGGGAAAACTTTTTTGCGGGCTTTGTTTTGATTGCCAACTTGTATAAGTAAACAATAACTAGTAGAAGTCAGTGAGTACGACGACGACAACACAAATGTCTGGGACAGGGTCTGGTACTGGGAGTTTGTGAGTTCGTGGACAAATGGCAATAGGAAATAGCAACAACAATGATTTGTTTCCGTTGGTTTTGAAAACAATGAGGATTTATAAATTTTTACACTAGACACAACAAAACTAGATAAGGGAAATTGGTTTAAAAAATCCAGTGATGGCAGAGAAATAAGAAATAATTATTGTATGTGATTATGAACTTTTAATTATTGGAAAATAAACGTTTAAACTTAGCGTTTAGTGGAATCTCTGAATATTCTCAAGTTGTAAAAGCCTTACCATACCAATTTATCAAGAATATAATACAGTTCGTGTGACGTTTAAAGTAAACATACCTGGAATGATATAAAAAATAAAATTGAGATTAAAAATTTTGTAATAGTGTAGTTATTGAAAAATATTAAGATTAATAGTGATCCTAAAAGTATGCAACAACAATTAAATGAGTTGCAAAATGCATATAATATATAGAATGTAAATAGGGTCATTGTATATACTTGAGGTATTCTTTTCAACTTCTACAGGGTTTTCTCTTATATTTCGAGGTATGCTTTGTACAGATTTTACTCCTGCAAGTATGCAACACTTTTGGATGTGCCCTCTGATATTGCTATAATTTGACCAAAAAGTAAACCACTCAACAACAAGAAAGTCAAGAAGTCTTCTATGTCTATATATGCCCTTTGTTTATTTAAACAGAATATGAGAGCATGAAACAATATTACAAAACAAAGTTTAAAAACATTGTTCACGAAGAACATACGTAGTCTTTTAAGTGTTTTTAAAATGTATTTTTATATATCAATCCTAAAAGTATGCAACAAAAGTTGTTTAAATAAAAATAGAAGTGCCACACGATTCAATAAATAGTAAAGGTAAATGGTATGTTTATTGAGATAAGCTTTCAACGAGCCTGTATGTATGCAACTCTTTTAGATTTAGATGCAACACTATCTATAGCCAGCCTAGAACTGTGCAATGACATGAACAATGAAAAGAGTATATGAAACAATTTGATATGTTTGTATATACATACTGTTAAATTTATACAAAATTTTCTCTGGAAAGTACGCAACAGTTTTCGATGTCAGAAAATACATCAACTATGCTACAAAAAATTTAACAATACAAACAATAATTGGTAAAATTTCTTTTGGATTGTTGACAAAAAGGATTTGGGGTTTCTAGACAACATGTGCCTAAACAGCTTAACAACTATATCCCCATCATTATGTATCTCAACATTTCAGGCAATATATTGGTAGGCAACCTGAGGTATCAGGAAACGACGCAGCATGTGACCATCCAGATGATTTTCTCTCCGTATGTTGTCCTTGGGATGGTCTCTTTAGAATCAAAATCTGACAGAGACAGCATTTCATACTACTACAAGTAAGCAGTAAGAATTAAATTTCACAAAAGAGAGGAAAGCGAGGTCCAGTATTATTATTTCCGGTACTCTCTAGTGGCCGTCGGCGGTGCAAGGGTTACTGTACACGGATGTTGTGCGAGAGGACGTGAGTTCGATCCCTGCTCTGACCACGTTACACTTCTTTCGACAACGGCCACATCGCTTAGTGACGGCGACACTATCTGTAACTATCGTAAAACTGTAGGTCCCAATCATTCAATGAATGGAAATTGGAAAGCGCACAGTCCTCTCTAGAAGTCTCTAGAATTGCACCGTTGGCATAGTATAGCCAGATGCTCGAGTCAAATATTAACTCGGATCAGACTTATTTTCCTCGAGAAGAATATTAGCATACCCCAGTAGAGCTTGATTTCAACAACCAAGTTTTATCTTTGTAACGCACATCTGGTTGCAATCCGATTACCGTGAAGGTCCAGAGTAGTGAGATCCAAAATTGTATTCAATGCCGCTTCAGGGGAATTCCTCATGGCGTCACAAAGTGAAATAGCAGCTGTCTTTTGAACCATCCTCAGAAGTTTCAATGGATTGCTTTTGTCCTGAGGCAATCCACTAAAACAAGCATACATTGGTAATGGTTGGGTAGAGTATTTTCCAGTATACTTAAGCATAATAGTCTGTCCAACCATGTATAACCAGTAAACTTGGCTTCGGCTAGTTCCAAGCAGATACCTATTGCATTTCGACAGGTTTAGAGAGCGCGCTATCCTGCATACTCCGGACCTCAGTATTCGTTATCCTGTGGAAATTCCGGTCGGGAATAACACGGAGATATTAGGCCTCACACTGCAATGTTAGCACTACACCGTCTAGCTTGGATATCCTAAATTCCAAAGTCTTCAAGCTACAAGTGAATAGAGCAGCCACGTCTTGAATAATAGCCCCTTATCCTATTCTATAGTCTTCCCAAAGCAACTTGTCACTGACAGTATATAGCGATTTTCCAGCTACCAGAATGGCAATATCTTAAACGTAGGTTATGACACTACGACTCGCCAGTTCAAAGGACTTTAGCATGCCATTAACCACTTATGACCAAACGCAAGTGGGAGAATACTCATACGGTATACAAACACTGTTCTTGCGGTATGCGGTACCTTGTTCCGATATTTCCACTGATCGCCAAATGAGTACATCAACTATCTCAGCTCAAGAGTCAGTCCCTAACACATCCGCATGCCTAATGAAACCCAGCACCTTAGAGTCCTTAGATGCTCTGCATTATTGGCTTCTTGTATAGACTCACAGAAATGGATCCAGGTGGGCCAAGTAGCCGTATTGATTTTATTTTGAAACTAATTGAAGTTGAACTGTTTTGTAGTCCAGTCCTTGCTCAGTTTCTTTATTTCTACAGAGTTTCCTTGGGAATTGTCACAACTTGCCGAAGACCTTCGTACACCAACTAAGTTGCTGCCGATTTCCCGGGTAGGTGATAAGACATGGGACAATAAAGCATTTATACAGAAGACCTGTAAAGCTGGTCATCTTCCCACGCAGCTAAAATTTTGTTATAGGCAAACTACAAACGAATTTTTCACAAAGTTTATTAAAATACCTTTAATGTTTCTATATTACTCTTTTCTGTTGCATACTTCTAGGAGAAGGCAACAAAATAAAAAAACTATTACATACTTTTAGGATACATCCATAAAGAAACAACTATTGCACACTTTTTGGTGGTCATATATACGACTCTTTATACATTCAATAACCGTTCAATATTTGTTTCACAAATTAAATCCATAAATATTTAAACATTTTTATTGCGAGTGGAAATATTTCAATACCAACAACACAAATACCACCGACATTATAGATATTATCTTAACACAATTAAACTATTACAGCATTCGTGTAAAAAAGAGTGAACAAATTGAACGCTAGCGATAGCAGTGTTCGAGTGTGGGCCCGAGACTCATACCGCACATTAAGATAAAGTCCAAAAAAGTCATCAATCAAAATTTTTGGTAAGCGTGTATAAATATACCATGCATGTATATGTAAATTTGCTTGCAGACATATCACTTGCGTGGACATCATAGATGTATGTGGTGGTGTGTGCGCGCGTGTGTATCCCTTTTTTATGGCCAAAGTAAATATGAATATTTATGTGATTGTACCGCAG
The DNA here is from genome assembly GCA_963931995.1 of Phaonia tiefii. Lineage (NCBI taxonomy): Eukaryota > Metazoa > Arthropoda > Insecta > Diptera > Muscidae > Phaonia > Phaonia tiefii. The sequence continues at coordinate 8,674,338 of OZ008370.1, forward strand.
GAATCTGTCGATATTTGACCATTGAAAAAGGTTTGACTACGCGTTTGTGCCTCCATACGAACATCCATTCAGTTACTGATCAAGGATAACAATCGAAAACATTTTAATTTCGATTTGGTTTTCGTCCTTTTTCGTTCTTTGTGTTAACATTTATATGTTATTGAAATGGCTATATGTGTATGTTATGGTGCGATTTATTGACATCACATTGTACTTTAGTTTAATTTCAGCGATTGAAGTTACAATGTTTAGGTTAAGTTGAACATGCGATATCTCTTTTAGCGATAAAGATAAGAAATAATCATTTTTATTAGCTAATTGCCGAAGTATTTACATTAATTATAAGAGCTATTTGAATAATCGATGAATAGCGAATTTCTAGTTGGCTCCCTAAAGGTATGCAACAATTTTGGGGGCTCTTAAGAGCGCCTGATGAGTAGGCAACAAATTATGACTGATTTTCATGGCTTGCCCAGTCTTTTGCGTCGATAATGTGAGAAAAATTTAGGGTTTCAGCTAAAAATTTGATACATGATTTTCTACTGGACAGACCTGAATACTTTTCTCATATTTTATCTTAAATAACCGAATGGGATGATATTTAATAAGAATTAAATAAGGTTGTTATTATGCTGCTTTAATAATATTAATTTTAAATAAATAAAAATAAATATATTTAAAATATTAATATTAAATTTAATTAAACTTAATTCACACCAAAATCGGTAGTATTATTTTTCCCTCATCCTAAAGGTATGCTAAATATTTTGTAATATTTATTTTTTCTTGTTTCCATACACAGTTGTGATAATGCTTAAAGTTATTTGTATAAAAATTGAGTATTTGATTTGGATTTCAAGCAAATTATAGAATGAACGTATTTTTCAAATAGTGTTCTTTATTATCCTAAATGTATGCTATAGAATAGATTTTGAAATAAATAAAGATTCCATACTATTATACAGCAAAAAAGCTGTTTAGTTTCCCCTATAATTTAATAACTTTCAGGTAGAGTCTGGATTTATTAAATTTTAGATATTAGATAATTTTTACTGTTTTGGAACTTGTTTTACAAAAATCCACTTACTGGACTAGAATTTTACCCTGTGGCTTGTGTCCAATGAAATCTTGTGCCTCGCATTTTTTTAGAAATATTATAGCGATAGTTCAATCGTATGCGAGTTATCGAAAATTTGTGTATTCACCGTTTAGTCTTTATATTTTGAGTTGTCATAAGAAAAGTTTTTCCTGCATGTCTATTATTTTTTTGTAGTTCTATTATTTTTAAAGATTTGGTTAAATTTTAACATCCTATATCTCGAAATGTACCAGAGATATCAAACAATATTAGTTCGTGTTTCTCAAGTACTTTGAGGTGTTGTATCAGGAAAAGTGATTTGGAATTCGTTTGTACGAAAGTTTTAGTATTTGTGGTTTGAGTCTGAGAGGTGGTGAGAGTGATTTGGAATTTATGTGCACGAAAGTTTGAGTATTTGTGGTTTGAGTCTGTGCTATAATGTCAAGGTGTATTCCTCTATAATTTATTAACTTTTATGCATGCTAAATTTATTATTTAAGAGATATTGTATTAGCTGATTTTGAAGCTACTCTAAATTGTTTTCATAAATAGTGCTAAATAGTGATAAATATATTCGAATTTTCTCCTCTAGTATGTGTCCAGCCAATCTTTTTGCGCCGCAATTATTTGCATACAAATATTTATGGAATTTTAAATTTCAACTTGCGATAACTCCGTAACTACGCCAACTATCGAAAATTTATATTTAATATTTTGTGTTTATTTCTTGAGTTGCCATAAGAAAAGATTAGAACTTTTTCGTTTTATTGATTTTCTAAAATTTTACCAGCTTACTAATTTGTTGTGATTTGTCCGAACTTTACCATCCGGTATCTTGAAAACTGAGAGAGATATCGACAAATTTAATTTAATTTTTGTAAATTATTCTCATGTGTTCTATTAGATTCAGTGGCATAAAAGTTATCAACACAAAATTTTGAGTATTTTGGTTTGTGTCTGTACTAAAATGGAAGGTTTTAGCTGATGTTATTAATTTTAGGATTTTAGTTGCTTTTCAATCTACTCTTATTTGGTTTTAAAATTACTGCATTAGTTTGGAACCACTTTGAAAAATATTTAAAAATTGTAAACGTTCTATAAGAAAATTATATATTTTTTTGTTTAATTTTCTCTATTGTACATGACGTTTATGACAGCTTTGGTATATAAATCATGTAACAAGTCATTCACCCACAATTTGCGATTAACTGTGATTGTTAATTTAAGATATGACTTGACAGTGCAATTACTCTTTATGTGGTCGAGTAAGTAGACACAACTTTTGGTGATTCCAATACTTGAATGTACGAGAGGCTCAGTTGAGATGGAAGGCATTTGGATTTAAAGCTTGAAGTGCAAACAGAGTTTGACTGCGTGGGTGAGTCGGCCTAATGTTAAGGTTTTTTCTGCACATATGTATGTGATGTGTGACATCATGCAAGTTTGATCACATTACCGAGATTGTAATAATATTTTATTTATTTTTTCTGTTTTACCAACGAGAAGAGTTTAAAAAGCAATTTAATGCTCTTTTAGTTTTCTGTCATATTCAACAGCACGACGATGATGATGATGACAACGATTGGGTGTTCAATAACCCTAGTGCGTGCATGCAACTAGAGTTCTGTTTTTTTTTTTTTGGGAATGGAATAGCTGATATTTTTGTTTGTATGAAATCACAATGCGTTACAATTTATCATGTCAAGATGCAATTTCTTTGCTAACAATCGTATCAGCTGAAAGCCACACGATTCTTATGATTCTCCACCTCTTTCTGTTTGTTGCAAATTTCTGTGGCAAGCAAAGAAGAAGAAGAATCAAAACGTTATTTTTGTTGTTGTATTTTCCACAGAAAAACAATTGATATTGATTACATTTTAATAACGATTATGTGTAGTGCTCAAACGCTTTTCAATATACGGGTATCTAGAGTGAATTATTGCCAAGTAACTATGATTTACATACTAGATGATCTGAGGTTGTCACCGATTTGTTATAAATTGTTTTGTTTTGTAAAAGAATTTAAATTTATTGCTGACAGACATTGTAAGTATTACACTGTACAACAGAATTTTTGAAGTGAAAAAGAAATCATCTCCGCAATAAAAGAACTATAATTGAACGATGTTGTCATCAATGATAACGTCAGTGATCTCTTCACTTTATTCATATTCGCAAACATAGCTTGATCGCTTATGCACAATGTTCTAAACATGTCATCAAGCTTTGCCATCGTATCACATCAATTATTAACACTTTGGGAATCACGTTTTTCCAATCAATCCACAGTGACTGTATCACAAAGGAGCCCCCCCCCCCCAGAGAAATCATGATCATTACCTTAAATAACTACTCAAATATAACTTGAGGATTTGGAGGAGCAGCAGATTATTATCATCATCAATGTATGATGATGAAGATCATCGTTATGCTTCTACTCTGGAAGCAGAGAACAAATTTGCATAACAAAACGTTTACAATGTAATAACAAGTATGAAGTCATGTTTTCCTCGTTTTTTTGGTTATAACGTGGCTAAAAGGGTTTCGGCCTTTTCGACGGTTTATTTGAAATATTATAAAACGTGTTAGAACATGAAGTCTTGTGGATTTAATATAGTTGTAATAAATGTAGAAACGTGAGTAGTTAGTTAAACAATTCAAAGAGTAAAATCATTTTATTTTGAAACATTTTTCTCATGACAGTTTTTTTAGAAACAACACCTGTACTCAAATTATGTGCCAGTCCAACAATAAATTTATGCAATAAAAATAACAAAAAAAGAATAAAATTTTCAATAAAATTTTTTAATCAATATTGTTTGCTTCAATTGTTATAAACGACAAAAGTCAGTCAGTTACTTTTGTCGTACTCTGTACAACGACAATCTTATGGATACTTAATATAAATCAGCTGTAAGGGGCGTGTCTGTTTTTTGTACGGGCACTGCTTCTACAATCATTGTGATAAAATTACAGTAATTCGTTTTTAAAATGATAAAATGTTGCTACTCGAAATTTTGTTTCTATTAAAAACTGTTGCTGAATTCATATTTCCTCAGCTGAATTGTTTTTTTTTATTGTGAATCAATTTTCCTTTAGTTATGGTTAAACGAAACTAACCATGGAGATGATATTTTTCATCAAGAGATTGATGAATTGTTCTTTCCGGTGAAATTCACAAAAAACTTTCGCTGAATAGATAATTCCTATTCGTAGTGCTAGATTTTTGTTGCTCACACTTATATTCCTATTAAAAATTATTTGCTGAATTCATATTTCCTCAGCTGAATTGTTTTTTTTTATAGTGAATCAACTTTTCCACAGCTTAAAGCAACATTTCCACTGCTTAAAGTAATTATCTTTAAGAAATACAAATTTGTGTTAACTTAGACCAAACAGGGAGATGATATTTACATCAAGGGATTGATTCACAATGAAAGTTCACAAAACATTGCGCTGAATAGGTAATTTGTATTTATACTGATAGTTTTTTGTTATCCACATATATTCTCCTATTAAAAACTGTTTGCTGAATTCATATTTCCTCAGCTGAATTGGTGTTTTTTATGGTGGATCCACTTTGCCACAGCCTAAAGTAGTTGTCTTTAATAAATAACAATTGTCGTTAAATGAGACTAAACAGGGAGATGATATTTTATATCAAGGGATTGATGCTTTGTTTTTTCCAGCTGAATTCACAAACAAATTTCGATGAATATATAATTCTTGTTTATAGTGAAAGTTTTTTGTTATCCAAATATATTTTCTTACTTAAAATTTGTCCTGGATTCATATTTCCTTAGCTGAATTAATATTTTTTATGGTGGATCAACTTTGCCGCAGCTTAAAGTAGTTGTCTTTAATAAATAACAATTTTCGTTAAATGCGATTAAACAGGGAGATGATATTTTACATCAAGAGATTGATGGTTTGTTTTTTTCCGGCTAAATTCTCAAAAAACTTTCGCTGAATAAGTAATTACTATGCATGCACAAAAAATATTTGCTGAATACACAATTACTATTCGCAGTGATATATTTTTCTATCCACCCTTATTTTCCCATTAAAAACTGTTGCAGAATTCATAATCCCTTAGCTGAATTGAGATTTTTATTGGCGGTAAGTGTTTTTAGAGAAGTGATTCGTTGCTGAAGTGCTTTTGTTCCCTGAATTCGAAAAAAATTGTTTGCTGAATAGATAATTTCTATTGTTATTGGTTATCTCATGTTTATTTGAATTTAAATTTTATGACCCATTTGGTTTGTTTTTAGGTAGTGTATGACAAATTCATACTACAAGATTACAAGATCAGGAACATTTTTGTAATTGAAAAATGGTTGGTTTTTGTTGGAAATACTAGACAATTCCGTTAAATACACTCACTGGCATGACTAGTTTCGAACTCCGTGACAAGTTCATCATTAGATGTTTTCCTGAAATATTATCGTATTTAAATTCCTTTGCTGAATACATTTTTCTTTAGCTGAATTGTTTTTTGATTTCTCCCGCATAAATGGAAACTTTTTTCTTACTTTATAGTTTTATTCTATTGATTGGTATAAGTATTGAATATTTTTTTTTATTCGCACATGTTTTCCTATTGTGAGTTTTTGCTGACTTCATATTTACTCAGCTGAATTAGTATTTTTATAATGAGACATATTTATTTGTGTAGTTTGAAATATATGGTTCTTACTAAATCGATATTTTCCATCAAAATTCGTAGTAAAGTTTTGCTGAATATATATTTTGTGATTACGTTACCTGTTTTAGTTTATTATTAGGTATTTTGTCTGTTGTAAATTTCAATTACTATATGATTCACCCATTTTTATTTACTAATTTCCTTCAGTTTCACAACGTCTCCCAAATAATCTCTATATCCTTAGCTGTCGATAGCTTATCGACAAACAGCTATAAAGGCAGAATGACCGCGTCTTTGTAATCTCAAGTAACTGTCAGTTTTGCTAATTGGCTAAGTGGATATGTTTGAACCTCAATACCAACTACTTTGACTTCTAATTTCATACAAATATTTCCAATATATCAATATAATATGAAATTTTGATAAGAAACAAATGCGCGAAAGATGTAGAATGAAATAATAATAAAAAGTTAGAGATAAAAAATTTGCATAATTTAAACTAATGATTGTTGGTATTGGCAATTGACCAGAAGTTGTTAGAGTTAGTTGATCTAGTAACATGTGAAATGTAGCCACCACTATTAGTCAATGTATCTGTCCATTCAACTTGTTGCCGTGAACGATGAGGGAATCAAGTTGATGGTTGAGGACAGAATATGACTAAGGCTTGATAGTGTTTGTTTAATCATTGTGGGGAAGGACCTCCAAGAAACGTGTTCGATAATTGGCTGATCGTAATTAGACCAATATTAAACAGAAGCTTTATTGTTACAGATATTGTCTATTTTGTACATTTTTCAATTCAGCTAAGGAAAATTGTTTATTTTTAACATTCTGCAAAAACTATAATTTAATATTATGTTGGACTTTAATAAAAATTAATGTTAACCTGCTAAAAATAATGAATACAAATTTTCGTTAAATTAAACTAAATGACGGGATGGTATTTAACATTAACAAACTGATGAATTGTTTTTACAACCTAAAGTCTCTAAAAATCTTTGCTGAATGCATATCTCCTGTTGGCAATGATAGATTTCTGTTATCCTAACTTAGTTTCATATTGAAAATTGTTGCCGAATTGCTATTTCCTTAGCTGAATTGATATTTTTTCAGGGAAAATATTGTTTTCTCATAGATATAAACATGTTTTCTTAATAAGTACAAATATTAAAGTAAGTAAAGTAAACTACACGAGGAGATGATATTAACATCAATAGATTGATGAATTGATTTTTACAACTAAATTCACAAAAAGTCTTTGCTGAATAAATAATTCGTATTTGTTTTTATAGATTTTTGTTATTCGTACTTCTTTACCTATTAAAAATGTTTGCTGAATTCATAGTTCCTTAGCTGAATTGAGATTTTTAAGGCCAAACAATGTTTTTCACAACTTAAAATATTGCTCCTTAATAAATCAATATTGTTGTCAATGCTGAATTGAGTTTTGCGGGCAGAATTTGCAAAAAAAAAGTTTCTGCTGAATGGGTACGTTCTATGTGCATTGGTAATTTCCTGGAATCCGAACTTGTTTTCTCATATATAATTTTTTCTGAATTCATATTTACTTAGCTGAATGGACATTTGTATTGTGTGACAACTCTGTCACAATTTTGAATTGTTTTTAACGAATATATTATACTGTTTCTTGCTGCATTCATTTTTGTTGCTATTAGTTGGTACTGGTATTGATTAATTTCTGTCATCAGCACATCTTCTCCTACTAATAATTTGCATAGGATATGCCTAAGGTTTGACAGTGCTTTTTTAATCATTGTGGGAAAGAACCTCCTAGAACTGTGTTCTATAATTGACTGATTATAATAAGATCAATATTAAACAGAAGATTTATTGTTACAGGTATTGTCTACTTTTCAGGTTTTACAATTCAGCTAAGGAAAAGTGTTTATTTTTCGTATTCAGCAAAAACTGTAATTTAATATTATGTTGGACTTTAACAAAAATTAATGTTAACCTGCCAAAAATGTCACAAATAGTAATTTCAGCTAGAAAAATACTATAAATTATACAACTTCAACTTTATTTTAATTGACAAACCTAATAATAGAAAAAAACTCTGTTATTTAAAAAGTTATTGTGACAACTTTTCCCTCATCCCTTCGTGGAATGTAAGTGGAGACTTAATTTTAACTATTTATCATTTTTTAGAGAAATATAATCAATCATTCTATAAACATCAATTCCGTTGGAATGCAATGGGAGACGATGTATAAACTATTGTTCTTTTATTATGGTAATAGAATCAATGATTCGAAAAATATAAATTCAACTGCGAAAATATAAATTCAGCAAACAAATTTCAATAAAAAAATTGGTGCGGATGACAGAAACAATCAATGTGTGTAGCAATTATTTATTTAGCAAAGATTTTGTGCGAATTGAGTTAATAACGAACAATTCAGCAAAATGTAAACTGAAAAAATTTATCAATTCAAATTTTAAATTGGAAAATAATGACTCATATATTGAACTACCAGTTCAGCTAGGAATGAAAAATATCGATGTGAATTGGAGTCATCGATTCAGCAACTGTTTTGCAAATTCAGCTAATAAAAAGCAATTCAGCAAAATGCAAATTGGAAAAAATATATCAATTCAGAACATGTGAAAATTTGAAATTGGAAAATAATGAACTACCAGTTCAGCTAGGAATGGAAAGTATAGCGCTCGTTAGAAAACAACTGTTTAGAATTGTTTGTACTTTTTTCTACAAAAACTGAGACATTGAATTCAGTTAAAAGAAAGCTAGTAACGGCAGTTTTATATTCTACTTAAGTAAAAAAGGTCATATACACATATCAACGACAGTAAAAAATTTAAAAAATTTTGATTTGTCTAGAATACTACAATTCAGCTATGCATCTATTCGCATAATATTAATTCAGCTGGGATAAAACAATTGAAAACAGTGAGAACTACGAAAATATTCACGACTACTGAAGAAAACTTAAATTCAGCTAAACAAATATCCTCATAATGTCAATTCAGCTAAAGTAAAACGAGTTCAAATTGTAAAAAAATAAGAAATTAATTTTGATTTAGCAACGAAATCGCATCTAAGCTCTGAAAATGCACAAATAACATAAATTCAGCACACATACATCTATAAGAAACTGTGAACAAGAAGAAAAGTATTGTGTTAACAAGAAAACTACAATTCAGTTACGCAAATGTGCCACTTATACATATTCAGCTAAAATAAAAGTTGAGGAAAAAGTTCAAAACACAAAATACAATAGAATGCAAATACAAAAATTGTTATTCAGCTGTCAGGTTATGTCAGAAAGATATATTCAGCAATGTTTATTCTTTATAATGCTGAAAAGTTTTGAATTTCTTAACTCTAAAACTCATTTGATATTTAACACAAATTGTTCCTTAAATGTGTGAGCTACATCTTGTCTCGATCGATCAATTCGTGTTGATTTTCAAATTGCATGTGCAAATATTTACAGATACATAATAGAGAAGCTATATTAATAAATTTCAATAAAATATAAATACATAGTACACGACATTTTCTTCAATGCTTGTAAATTCTTGGCTTCCATTAGCGCTGCCGCTATTAAAGTGTGAAATGAACTGCACCCCTAAGTGTTGGCCAGTGTTGGTTGGCATCCGTCTGTCCATGTGTCAGTCTGGCATGTGCCAATAATTTGCCTTCGAATGAAGTAATCATGTCCAAAGCGGTCAAATTCATATTGCACTGACACTTGTCGGTCGCTTGATAGTGATACGATATCGTGACGTGTTCATTGTTCCATTCAAAAGCAATTCAGCAAAAGATTGAAGTGGAACATACCAACAGTTTTGTTGTTTCTAATCCCCAGAGCCTGAAGAATTCTTGAGCTGACTAAAACAATCACAAAATTAATTCAATATTATGACACCACTCTCCAGATCGGTGGGGGGTTAATTGACCCACCAGCTATATGTACAAGTTACTATAGTCTGCTGGGCATAACTTTTGCCGCCTTTAAGTTGACTGCAATCAGCCGAAAGATCAATTGACTATGAACGCACAAAAATGTGGCAAATATACGGCCAATTGCAAATCATGAAATGTAAAAATAAAAAATCAGCGGCAAACTGGCAACGCGCATTTAATTATTGAGAAAAAGTTACTTCAAACAATATTTACAAAGCAATGGAAATACTCCTAAAGCTCTTGGTCATAGTATGATGGACTCCAAGATTAATAAATGGACGGACAAAGAGCCTGGAGACTGTTTCTTTGGCTGCCGTTTGAAGTTCCATTTTCTGCTTGCGTGTTTGAAACTCTGGACCACAATTCAGCGATCAATGTTATGTGAGTTAAGTCACATTGTGCGTCATGCGATTACTTGTCATATGTGGCAGATACGAGGACTAGAGAAGAATGCGCGCATTAATGTAAAATCATAAAAACTCACATAAGTAATAAGAAAATCAATGAAAATAAAAGTTTCAACAAATGAACAGTGGGCTTATAGAGTGACGAAACACAATTCAGCAGCAGCCAAATTTGGCTATATCCACAAAGGAGGCCTAAGTATAGGGAAACTAGAACTACAGCGTTGAAGAGGGTAATTCAGCTAAGGCGAATTATCAAAAAACAGAGTCGAAAAACAATATTTCCAGAAAGCCTAGAAACTTTAAGAATTAATCAACTCAACTAAAAAAGTTTATAGTCTAACAAACAAAAGACAAGAACTGAAGAAAATTATGCAAATATCATTAAGACAAAATACAGATAAGAACAATTGATTTAAACAATAATTAAGCTAAGTCAAATTACCTTGAATATTCAATGAAACCCCAATTATATAAAAACCTACAATCACAGCCGTTAAAATGTAATTCAGCTAAAGAAAATATATAAACATAAATGGCGAAAAGTAAATAATATTATAAAATAGTAAAACTATCAATATTGTACTAATTCAGCTGATAAAAGATGTATTCAGCTAACTAGAAATGAAGTAACACGCGTTGCTAAATCCTTGACCTTAAGAAAAGTGACCAATTATGAACAGGTCATCAATTCAGCAAAAGAAAAATTACCATAATCCTACAAAGGAAACGGTCTTAAATGAAAAATTAACCCACAACAATAAAAAAGGTGATTCAGCGAAAAATTAAAAAAACCGAGTCTGGCGAAGTCAATAATTACAGAAATGTAAAAAATTATACCGGATAAATTAATTCAGCTAATAAAAAATGTATTCAGCTAATTATAATGGATCAAAACGTCGTATTTAATCCTAGAACTTAGGAAAAAGTGAGTAAAAATCAATGAAAAGTCAATTCAGTGGAGGAAACATAAACATAAATCTACAAAGTAAACAGTCTTAAATGAGAACATTAACCCGCATCAATAAAAAGTTAATTCAGAGGAAAAAATTAAAAAAAACCGCACCTAGGGAAGTCAATGATTACATAAATGTATAGTATGACATGGGAAAATTAATTCAGCTAGTAAAAACTGTATTCAGCTAACTTGAAATCTATTGGAAACAAGTTAACGAATGCACGAACCACTGAAATGTAAACTTAATTCAAAGAAATATTAATTCAGCTGAGAAAAATTTCGTTATTTTGAAAAACAGGAATAAACAAGGAAAATATATACCCGCAGTTGATAAAAAGTTAGTTAAGTGAGGACCAATTTAAAAACACTGTGTACATTGGTCAAAATACTAAAGAAAAGTGGATTAAAACCACAATGATGAAATACAGCTGAGAATAGTTGACTTGAACAATAATTCAGCTAACTAAAATTGACCGAAATCTCTAAAGAGGACTCAATTATTCAAAAACCTTCAATCAAATTCAATGAAACTCTAATTCAGCTAAGAAAAATTATAGTTATTTTAAAAACCTGGCGCCAACAAAAAATATTAGATCTGTAGTTAAGAAAAAGTAAATTCATCTAAAGAAAAGTATATTCAGCTAATTAGAAATAGATTAAACCAACTTGCATAATGATAGAGCGTTAGAGAAGTGAACAAGTGTGAATGGGACATCAATTCAGCAAAGTAAAAGTTACTATCAATGAAAAAGTGACCACCTATTAAGGGAAAACCTTAAACCACAACAGAAAATAAGCCAATTCAGCTTAAACAAACAAAAAATATAGTCAGTGAAAGACGATAATTATAGAAATGTAAAAAATATACAAGTCAAATTAATTCAGCAAATAAAAAGTGTATTCAGCTAACTTGAAATATTGGAAACAACTTAATGAATTCACGAAACACTGAACTGTAAACCAAATTGAATGAAACGCTAATTCAGCTGAGAAAAAGAATAGTTATTTTAAAAACCAAGCAACAACAAAGAAAGTACAACTCTGAAGTTAAGCAAAGGTTAGTTCAGCTAAGGAAAAAGTTACAACTAGTGTGTAGATCGGTTAAAACTAAAGAAATGTAGGCTAAAACCGTTAAGATAAAACAGCTGAGAATAGTTGACTTGACAATAATTCAGATAAGTCAAATACTGAAATCTCTAAAGATGACTCAATTATCCAAAAACCTTCAATCAAATTCAACGAAACGCTAATTCAGTTGAGAAAATCTATAGTTATTGTACTAACCGGATACCAACGAAGAATATGAAGACCTCTGCGGTTAAGAAATAGTTAATTCAGCTCAGAAAAAGTAAAAGAGTAACGCTGAAAAATTAATAACCTTATAAAGTAGTTAATATATCAAGCTGAAATCATACAAAGTATATTTAATGAGAAAGAGATTCAACCAAATTGCTAAAGGATAGAGCGTAAGAAAAGTGATCAAATATGAATGGATCATCAATTCAGCATAGGAAAGATTAACATAAATGTAAGAGCCAGCCCTTATTAAGGGAAAAACTTAACCCGCAACAACAAAATGGGTAATTCAGCGAAAAAATGCAGAAAATCCAGTCTGAGAAACATAATAATAACAACAAAGTATACAAATATTTTAAGTGAAATGAATTCAGCTATTACAAAGTATATTCAGCTGACTTGCAATGTATTGGAACCAAGTTATCAAACGCACGAACTACTCCAATGTAAACTAAATTCACATGGACAATAATTCTGAGAAAATATATTGTTTTTTAAACGGGCAGACAGAAGCACAGAAAAAGTTGAGCCACAGTTAAGAAAATGTCAATTCAGCTAACAAAAAACATAAAAAAATTGAGGAGAAACTTAATTCTATTCAGAAAATTATAAGGTTTATTTAGTTTATTTATCATCAATTCTGCTGAATTCACTGCGACACTAATTCAGTTAAGAAAAACCTATTTTATTTAAAAAACAGGCAGAAACGAAGGTATCAATTAAGAAAAAGTTAATTCAGCTAACTGAAAAGTTCAAAAAACTTTGTAGATAGGTTAAAAACTACAACGAAGTATAAAAATAACAACAATTAATCTATTCAGCTAACAATAAAGTTTGTTCAGCTTATTAGACATCAATTCAGCTATGAAAAACATGTAATCCAAATGTATATGATGCACGTTTCATACAAAATTGATATACTTTTGTGATTTAGCTTAGAAACCTGATGTGAAAACAATAATTAAAGAACAAACTGGAATTAGGGGAAGAAGATACATCAATAAACTTAGAATTCAGTTATAAAAAGAAAATTCAGCTAAATATATCTTGTTTCAAAAATGTGCAAGATACAAAAGTTTAAAGGAATTAAGCATACAACAATAAATCATCAATTCAGCAATGACAAATGAATTCAGCTTAGGTATTGTAAACATTGAAGAATACAAATATAAAAAAAAACAACGTTACAACATTTGTAGAGTCGGAAATGGTACAGAGAAGTGAATATACCGATAGAAATTCAGTGTAGATTCAGCTACGATTTAAAGAATATTGTATAAATTTAACTATTCCCTTGAACTTATATTTTAAGATGATTCAAAAATGCTTTTTTGAAGTTCTCAAGAAAAATATGAATTTTATGAACGGAAAATAACAAAGACTCAATTGTATATTTTTGATAAAAATACAACGAACATTGTTCTAACTGAAAGGCATACAAAGAAATGAATTCAGCTATGAGAATATGCATGTACTAGTTTAGTAGAACTACTAGTTTAGTTGAATTGTTGTTATTCAGCTAAGTTTGTTCAATTCAGTGCACCAATTAAGTTTATAGTTTGTAATAATTGCATGACATTTCTTCTGTTTTACCTCACTGTTCGCTATGATTTTGTAATTATTTGTGAACAAATGTAGCAAATGAATTAATATATATAAAAAGTTTGTATACAAAATGTTCATTGACTACATTAGCAAAAACCCACAATGTTTTGCAAGACACTTGTAATTCATTAGGTGATGATATAATTATGGTTTCTAAAATATAATGACTCCAACATCATGAAATCTAACAATATTGATTAAAACCTTTTTTTATAAAGATTTTCGATCAATATTCAATGTTGTTGTAGCAATTTGTAAAGGATTTTTGTTAGCTGAATTGTAATATTGTGAGCTGAATCAGTAATTAGTATTTAGTTTTTAAACTTTAACATGATCTGAGTATTTGAAAGCTTACTGAATGACAGTGAATGTTACACCGGACTATGTACTGTAAATTGTATTGACAGAGGTGTTTTACGAGATGGTGATATGATTAACGAAAAGGTAGCTGAATGACCGTATAGTGTGCGGAAAATTAGTAAATAAAGTCATATTTTTGTTTTGAAGTATTTATAATGTTCAAAAATTACAAACTTGCTGAATTATAGAAAATATTATATAGGACAAACACAAAAAAATAAACATAAAAAATAAAAAATAATTGTAAATTTCAAATTCAAATAAAAATAATAAATGGTTTCCGCTAACATCTCATCAAGGGATTGAGGAGGTCTTTTCACATCCATTGAGCTGTGCGCTTTCTAGTTTTACACTCACTGATTGAGACCTACAGTTTTACACCAGTTCTGAATGATATTTGTGAGGACAATGTACGGAAAAGAATAGTGGCAGCTGGCTGTTCTGTTTAGTAGTAAGAATTAAGGAAACGTTAGCTGAATTGTATTATTCGATAATTGATACGATGATAATTTTAAAATATAGAAAATGGACATTATAAATTAATAGAAAATTACATTTAGTTTATGCGTTTCGGTGGTATTTCTGTATGCAATATATTGTATTCCTTTAAGTTATTTGTAGTATATTGCCCTCGAATTACTTATGTATATTTAATCACTGAATAAATTGAGACCACTACATCCTCCGGTCTTTTTCTGCTCCCTAATGTGTTAGGAACCTATTGGTACTTTTCGTCAATATAACTGAGATCAAAATGCAAAGTTTTTTTTAAACTTTTGATCGAAATACTGATATAATAAATTATTAGCCTCATCTGGTGCATATTGCTTATCGAGCCTTGTTAACCAACTGTGATATGACTTTTAATGTTAGCTGAATTGCAAAATTTAGTTGCTGAATTATGGATATTTCTTACAACTGTCTGTGATAGACATATTTCTTACTTAAAACCTCAGCTGAATTATTTTTAATGCAGCTGAATTTAAAATATAATGAATCCTTACATGGTTTATGAGATAGAGATGGTTATCAGTTAACCAATTATATTCAGCAAAGAGGATTTGAATATAAACAAAAGGAAATTTAAACAGCTACTTAAATATGCAATGAACACTCTTCTGTATTTATAACCAAAAGCGTTAAGTTAGTCTTAAAATTAAATTCAGCTAATTGAACTGCTATTCAGCTAAGAGTTTGGATATTTTAAAATAATATTAGTACATTAAAAATCATATTCAGCTATATTAAATGTAATTCAGCTAAGAGTTTGTCTTTATTCTAAACCAAACATTGTCTTCATCGACAAACAATTTTGTTCAGCGCCTTGAGTTGAGCGCCTTGGTGATTTTTTATAAATCGATATTAAATGTTCTATATATATATATGTGTTTTGACATAAAATGTTAGCTGAATTGCAAAATTTATTTGCTGAATTGTATAATTCAGAAAGAACCGTGTGCGATGATCATATTTCTTGCATTCGGCATTGGCTGAATTACCTCGAATGTAGGTGAATCCAGTAAATATTGAAAATTCAAACGTCATATGAGTTGATAATGGTTATTTAGTAATTATCAATTGTTCAATTGTAGTAAATTCTATTGAAATTAATTTTATGTATTTTTCATTGGCTGAATTACCTTAATTGTAGCTGAGTCAAGTAAATTTTAAACATTCCCACGTCTCATGGGTTGATTATGCTACAAATGTTAAAATTCTTCTAAATTGTATTGAAATTAATTTGTCGTTATTAAATAAATGTTAGCTGAATTGCAGAATCGCATTATTATATTGTTTAATGTTCTTAGTAGAATGTGTAAAAGTTTATTTTATTCCCTAACACATGAGCTGAATTAAGTATAATGTAGCTGAATTATATTTAATGCACCTACGTTTCTGAAATATTGGATATACAATTGTGACAGAAGTTGATATCACTTATCGTATTTTTGTTATTGGGTATTCTATAATCGGACTGAATTTAATTTTTTCTCGATGAACTTATAATATTCCATATTAAAACCTTTAAATTGATGCGCTCTTACTTAAAGTTGTAGCTGAATTGCAAAACATCGCAGCTGAATTGAAAAATATTGTTGATGAACGGAGTAATTTTCTTACAAACATGAGTAATAGACATATTTGTAACTTAAAACTTAAGCTGAATTAGGTTTAATGTAGCTGAATTATATTTAATGCAGCTATATTTGGGAAATATTGGATATACAATTGTGACAGAAGTTTATAATATCAGTTATAGTATTCTTGTAATTGTGCATACTGTCATTAGACTGTATTTAATTATTTCCCAAAAGAATCATCCATATTAAAACCTTTTAATTGACGCGCTCTTACTTAAAATGTTAGCTGAATTGCAAAATATCCCTGCTGAATTGGAAAATAACGCCGCTGAATGGAATAATTCTCATAGTAACATACGTAATTGACATATTTCTCACTTAAAACATTTGCTGAATTAGGTTTAATGTAGCTGAATTAAAGATATTTTAAGATTACACATGTGGCAATATTTGATAATTGGTACCAATGCTATCAATTACTTAATCCTGGTCAAGTAACCAATTCTGGCAAACTTTATTAAAATCTATCCAATAAATATTTTTGAACTAGCGCTTAAAATGTCGGCTGTAATGACTGAACCGCCTTTTTGTGATCCCAGTCTTTTACCTGCATTTACTTCAATTTTGCAGAGTTGTCAATAATATATATTAAAAACTATATAATTGTATGCCGTGTCTTAAAATGTTAGCTGAATTGCAAACTACCAGTGCTGAATTGTGTAACTTTCTTGGTGCTAAGTGTAATAGACAAACATATTACTTTAAGTGTTAGCTGAATTACTTGAAATGTAGCTGAATTAAAGAATTATTGAAAATACACATGTATCATGAGTTGATAATGGTTACTAATTCACATGGTTATCTCTTTTTATATATGCTAATGGGAAATTTGATACCACCATCATCATTACCCCTACCTTTCACCTTTTATTATCATCACGTTTTTCTTGCCATGTTATAGAACTTTTACCGCCCGCTAGGCACAGAATTAGCAACACTGTAAATGGGTATTAATATCGGAAAATGGGGTTTTAAAGTATTTCAAATGGAAATGTTATTCCTTTACACTGGAGCAAAAGCACAAAAGTCATGTTCGTTGCAATGAAAAGTGGCACGAAATGTTGCTATTTTCTTGTCATTGTTGATAGAGATGTCACAGAGTTGTTTCTTGTGCAAAAATAAAAAATAACAACAACAACAACTCTGATGTTCTTGTGATGTTGGTGTTGATTAAATACGTGACCTAATCGCAACTTGTACTGAACAAACGTTATGCATTCCACAGCCTTAGTATTCAGCAAGCTATTCAGTAGCAGTCTGTGTGTACTCGCAGTGTAATGCATATGGAAATGTTATGTCATTTTCTGGTTGTTTTCTTCGAGCAGTTTGCAATCATAAGGTGTTTCTTTTTAAAATTTCTTATAATCAGATTTCTTCTAAATTCTGTTTCTTTTTTTGTTTGTTTAATTTCTTGCTGACTTCTTGGAGAATTTTGTTTGTTTAACATTTGCAGGCGAGTAAATTGTTTGTTTGCCGTTCCATTGTATTTCCTTGACAATGAAGGGATTCTCGTACTGTTGTACGTTAAGAAAACTCTTTGCTTTGGCCTTATTCCATGGCTCTTCTTTCAAGGGTTGGTGGGCGTTTAGCCCATAGTCACTCTGCTCTCTTTGTTGCCACCTTTAAAATTCGAAATGTAATCAAGTTTCTATTTGTATGAATGTTCGTAACCTGTAGCTGAATTTGAGATTGAAAAAGCATATGTGTGTATTTGTAGGGGTTTTCTATTTACAGAAAATGGTTTTCATTTTGGAGGGGGCATTTTTTGCCAAGAAAATATAACTTAATACTTTAATGCCGCCGTGGCAAAGTTTACTTAGCTGAAAATTGCTTTTTAACTTCCAGGCAAACTAATTTCGTAGCGAAAAAATGAAACCATCAGAGAAAAGTTAAAAAACATTGTTTTTCCTTTTCGTTGATTCCTCAAATGGAATAGCCTTCTCATGGGCGAGCGTTGGAAATCGCCGTTCAAAAAATAACCGCCAATAATGTCACAGCCTCTTCACAACTCTGAAGTGTCATGTTGCAGTTGCTCCTCCATTCATTGTTCATTTAGTTTCACATGTTATCAAGTTTAACTTTGCACCAAATTCATGTCAAAGTAAACCAGCTGAATTGCGGATTTTGTATGTATTTGAGACTTTTCAGCAAGCCATCTCTAGCAACAGCAACACTATTAACATGTCAACCATCTCAAAAGCCCTCAACGAGATATATTTATGTGCTCTTCACAGCCTTTAAAACTACATGCTCTTTTATTTTTAATGACTTGGTTTAGCCATTGGTCTTCTGCTGTATTTCTGTCGCTTTGTTTATTTGCCGCTGCCCCTAAATACTCCCCCCTTGTAATTATCTGTCACCCTGTAGTTGTAGGCATTCCGTTTTTGACACCCACCATTCATGTTGGTTTTTTGACGTTTCTTTTTCAATGCGCTATGTTTTTCATTCTCTCACAGAAGCCGGTGTCAAATGATTTGCGCAAAGTTTAGAAAATCGCCATAAAACAAAAAAATAAAAAGATCATAGAAAAGATTGAAGCATGAAATTGAGGTATTGAATATCACAACACATGACGTTTGCACAAAACAAGTCAAAAGAGATTACTGCAAGAGTGCTTGAGAGGCACAAAATGTTCGTTAAAATCTGTAAAATTGTCACGTTGTTTGGTCTAATGAGTTACAAGTTATATTCAGCTCTATTAAATGAAATTCAGCTATCCAGTTAACTCAATAATAGACGGTACACGTTAACTATGACGAAAAAGTTATATTCAACTAACTATTTAACTCATTGGTATATTGCATTATGCCCACAAAGTCACATTCAGCTGCATCAAATGTAATTAAGCTAGCTAATAACCTTAATAATTGATTACAAGCGTCAATTGTGGCGAATTATTGTAATCAGCTGCATTAAATGTAATTCAGCTAAGTCATACACTCAATGAGCGATTGCAAACCTTAAGTAAGTATATAACTACAATTCAGCTAAGTAGTTAATTCATTGATAGATTGCAAACTTTAATTATGCTAAAAAAGTTTATATTCAGCTATATTAAATATAATTCAGCTATGTAGTTAACTGGATGATATATATCCAACGTAAATTATACCCAAAAAGTTATATTTAGCTTCATTAAATCTAATTCAGCTAAGTAGTAAATTCAATAAGAGATTTCAAGCGTTAATTGCACCGAAAAACTTATATCCAGCTGCATGAAATGTTATTCTGCTAAGTAGTTAATTCATTGATAGAATGCAAACTTTAATTATGCTCAAAAAGATTTTATTCAGCTATATTAATTATAAATCAGCTATGTAGTTAAATGGATGATAGATATCCAACGGAAATTATACCCAAAGAGTTATATGCAGCTGCAATAAACGTAATTCAGCTAACGAGTTAGCACAATGATAGACTCCAAACGTTAATAATGTTCAAAAAGTTTTATTCAGCCGCATTAAATGTAATTCAGCTGAGCAGTTAATTTAATAATAGATTGCAAACATTAATTACTCTGAAAACAGTGTATTCAGCTGCATTAAATATAATTCTGATAAGTAGTTAACTCAGTGATAGATTCCAATCTTTAATTGTGTCGACAAATTTATATTCAGCTGCATTAAATGTAATTCAGCTAAGCAATTGTCTCAGTGATAAATTGAAAACGTTAATTATGTTCAAAAAGTTGTATTCAGCTGCATTAAATGTAATTCAGCTGAGTAGTTAATTTATTAATAGATTGCAAACATTAATTACTTCGAAAAACTTCTATTAAGCTGCATTAAATGTAATTCCGCTAAACAATTTCGTCAGCACTGTTTTAAACAAATCAAATTTGTTTAAAAATATATAGCATTTTCAGATTAAATGAAACCTCTTTCAGATTAAATGAAACATTTTTCAAATAAAATGAAACTTTTTCAGATTAAATGAAACCTTATTCAAATTAAATGAAACCTTTTTCAACGGAAATGAAACTGTTTTCAGTTGAAATGAAGCTTTTTTTCAGTTGAAATGAAACTTTTTAAAATTAAAATGAAACTATTTTCAAATTGAATGAAACTTTATTTAAAACACAATATTGTTGTTCCATATAAAACAAAAATGAAATGTTTTGTTCTAATATCTTATCCTACAAACTTAAAGTAATTTTATTTTCTTAAACTTAGGTAGATCAGCATGTTCCATTTGATCGTAATATAGTAAAAATCTAAAAAAAATAAATTCTGAAAAAGTGCATGGTAACATCAATCAACTTTACTTACATTATAATGTTCAATGAAGATGTTGGCCGTTTGCTGCTTTAGGAATTTGCAGAACCATATCCATTACATAATTGGAGCAATCGGTTTGATTGAGTTCTTGGAGGCTTCTATTGATGACATCAACAATGTTGTGTTCAACGGTTGTATCGCCTAATATTGCTCTAGCTTTACATTTTATTTTTGAGAAAGCCTTTTCAATAGGATTCAACATTGGTGAGTAGGGGGGTAAATACTTTATACAACTACCACTTATTTCAATCATATTCTGGATGTCCTGACCTTTATGTATCGCAGCATTATCCATAATTAAAAAAGAATTTTGTAAATCGGGGATTAGCTTCTCAATCAGCTCATTTACAAATATTCTGAAACGTGCTGCGTTTACTGTAGAATTAGCAACGACAGTGTGATGCACTAATCCTCCATTATTTATAGCAGCTATCAATGTTACATTACGTCCTCTTATTGTTGGTACTGTAATGTGTGCTCTTGAACCTTTCTTTGAGCGAGCTTGTGATCAGCGCAGATGGAGATTAAATCCACACTCATCAATAAAGATAAGTTTTTCTCTTTGCTGCGGAGCCCACTCTGTAAATTCACGGGCATACCTTTGGCGTAATTCCACTGTACGTGGACAATTCATTCTGTCTACCTCCACTGATGCCAACTTTAGAGTTATTTTTAGCTGTCGCAGAGCAGTATCAACAGACGTAGTCGATATTAAAACACTTCTTTCGTCAAGTAATTTCATTTTTATACTTTTTAAGGTTATGCCTGGTTCACGTTCTACAATATTCTCAATATAATGCAACACTTCAGGAGTCAGAACTTTCGTACGATTTCCACCTCTTTTTCTTTCGATAAAATTCCCGCCATTTTTATTATATCGTGATATTAACGTTTTAGCTGTACTCAATTTAATTGCCGTCAATTGCGCAGCTTCTGTAATGGTCTTTCCGTCTTCGTACAGTTTAAACAACATAATTTTTGTATCCTTTGAAATTTTTGTGTATCGTCCTATTCTTCTTCGTGATATTGTCCGAGAAATATGTTCCTGCTCCAAATTATTAGTATTCTCACTTTCATCTGACGGAGTAGGCTCCCAGTTATCAGAGCTTCCAGAACTAAAATCTCCACTACTCATACTAAAACTTAGCTTGGAACAGGTTTTCGCGGTTCGAACTAACAATTGATACTGATATTTTACATTTGAAATCTATGTTTGCAAATATTTCAAGAACAATAACAACAAAAGCAATTGTAAGTGAGACAGACACTATGTATGCAATGTTGTGTTTAACCGTTATTTTGAAATATTTGTATCAATTGTTTGTTCGAACCGTGGAAACCTGTTCCAAGCTAATTTTGGGTGTGAGTAGTAGAGATTTTAGTTCTGAAAAATTATGGTTATTATTCAATGTTGCAAATGTTTTGTTCAATGTTTTAACCCTTTCGCATCTGCAGGGATACATATGTCCCAGCAAATGTTTAAACACGACTGAATTTAAAAGTTTGCAGGCAATATGGTGTATTTGTGTCCCAAATAGTCTTTTGGAATGTTGTCTAACGGTATTTACTTTTGTGGTTGTCTCTCTGAGTAATTTGTGTGTTTAGTTTTGTATTGGAAGTTGTGAAGTGCAGTCGCAATTGATAACAAATTATTGTTTTTCGTAAATAAAAACTAATATTTTCAAGAAAGAGGTATTCTGTATATTAAAAGTGAAAAACGTAATTATTGGAAGTATTTAGTAAAAGGTAAGTACTATAGATATTTTTTTATAGGTTTTTTTTTAAGTTTTTCGCTGCGGGACATATTTATCCCAGCCGTCTTTCCTGACGGGCCATATATATCCCACTAGTCCTGTTATTTCATATAAATAAATGAATTTCTTTTATTTTTATTCAGATATATCGTTTTTCTTGTAGTTGATATTTGTTTCAAAAGCCTGTTGGGACATATATGACCCATCACAAAAGACGAATGGGACATATATGTCCCACCCACTCCAGCCCGCCCCCAGAATATATTTAACAAAAAAACATTTAAATCATATATTTCAGACTAGAATAAACGTAATATATTTAACAAAAGTCATTTAGTACTTAAAACTGAAAGCCGCGGCGAAAGGGTTAAATAAAGTTTCATTCCATTTGAAAATAGTTTCATTTTAATTTTAAAAAGTTTCATTTCAACTGAAAAAAAGCTTCATTTCAACTGAAAACAGTTTCATTTAATTTGAATAAGGTTTCATTTAATTTGAATAAGGTTTCATTTAATCTGAATAAAGTTTCATTTAATTCGAAAAATGTTTCATTTAATCTGAAAGAGGTTTCATTTAATCTGAATTCAGCTAAAAGTTTCTTACAACACTGAATGTAATATCACACAGTAGGTAAACAACTCGAACTCATCCGGCAATTTAGTTGACCTAAAATTCAACAAAAAACTAAATAAATTTGGGGATATTTTTATTAAACCATTAAAATACGAATTAGGCCTTGTATCAACTCAATGTCTTTATTTATATATTGATGACAGTACGGTGTCCCGGTACCTGATAGTACTTAAACTGACATTCAGCTCTAGCAAGTGTAATTCAGCTAAAAGATTTTGGAGTTAAATAAACAAAATTGTGACCTTCACTTTAATATAATACAAAGACAATTCGATTTTATATTAAACCAAAACCATTAAATTACACTTAAAATATTATTCACCTAACTGAACTGCTATTCAGCAACTATTTTGGATTCTAAAATAATATTAGTATCGTATAACAATACTCATTTTCAGCTGCATAACAAGTAATTTAGCTACGAATTTGTCTTTATTCCAAACCAAAACTGGTTGGATATACTAAAAATGCTGTTCAGATATTTGAATTGATATTAAGCTAAAAATTTAATATGTTTAACACTGAATTAAAGGAATGTAAATTGTATTCAGCTGCATAAAGTGTAATTCAGCTACGAGTTTATAAGTATATCAACAGTAAAATAAGTAAACTCAAATCATTCGGCCGCAGTAAATATGATTCAATTGGCTTTTTGTGTCGTAATGTTTTAATACAGACTTTGGTAAAAAAGATGCACATGTTAAAGTGATACAAGGAGTGGTATCTGGAAAATAGGTGGTCGTATCGTTTAATAAATAAATAAATCTAATAAAGGCTTAACCAATGAAACTTAAACATTTTCAGAAAGTGTTATTCAGCTGTTACATTCCCCATAAAAAATGGAAAACTCATTTAGAAACACTTTCAATGTGTAAAAACATCACACATATGCTTTCCTAGGGGGTTTCAGTTATGTTTTGCAATCCAGCTGAAAATTGTTATGACCTCAAACAAAGAAAGTGTGAGCCTTTCATTAAAACCTCTTAGATCGTCCTTGGTTCTGACTAAATGGGGTGTCTAGAAATGACTGAATTAGGAGAAACAGTCATTTGAGGTTGAATGTTTACCAGTTTTCGATCTATTTGATACCAAAATGTTAGCTGAATTACCCAAAAGAGATCAAAAATCGATAGTACTTATATGTCTTATATTCAGCTGAGAAAACTGCTGCTGAATTCAGATTTAACAAACCTCAAGTGGTTTAAATTACTACAATATTAAATTTAGCCTAGTGCTCCTTCTAAATTGATTTAAAATAAGAAAAATCTCAAGTCAATGACGAAAGGAATTTGTTATAATTTATACATATTAGTCATGTTATTAATCACTAAGTACACAAGTTTCATTTACAAAAATTGTAAAATAATTAATAATTCTTACAATAAATTACTCAATACTCAATTCAATGACATATTCAGCGTGTGTAGCAAATTGTTTAACTTCATTGTGATTTATGGATTTTTAAGTTTTTCCAATTGTTTAATGCATTCAGCTGCCAGAGAACATCGCATGTCATCTATTTGTCATAGATTCGCTCATCTTTGCTATGGTTTTGTGCCGATTTGTGACACAAAATTATACGAACTTGCTGCAATCAAGATTATTTATCAGCACTACAATACATATCGAATGTCATTGATCATCTCGGCTACCATACGACCGACCAATACGGGCGAAAAAGGGGTGTGTTTGTTTGCTTTTGCATTCAATTAAAATAAATTTATTTTAATTATTTTGCAAATTTAGCAGATTCAGCTGGATTTTATAAATGTATGCATATGGAATGAAATACAGTACGAGTACGTCCTATATGAGTAATAAGTATGACATAAATATTTTCCTGAGCTCAAGTGCTAAACACTCGTGTGCCTTCTGGGGGCTAATGTAATCGAAATTGTTCAATCGTGTTAGCTGAATCAGCAAAGAACAGCCTGGTAGCTCAAGGCATATGTAACATAAACACTATGTTATTTAACTTACGTGCGAATATTTATGATCGAGTATTACCAAGTTTGACCAAAGTGTTTTTATATTAAACTCACCTGAAAAGAAAAGAAAAATTTTAGAAATTAAAAAAGTGAAACAGGAAATGCGGTTATTTATAAACAAAAACATATATATGTAAGTAATATAAACCCTCTATATAAGTACGTCTTAAAGTTAGTACAGCTAAGGTTTTTTTTTTAAATTTAGTGGTATAAAACTTATAAATTTATAAGACTTGTTTGCTAGGATAGACTGGGGACATTATTGCGTAATTCAGCAAGCATTTTTTATTAGAAAATAGCTTGTTTCATACGTTTCGTATTATTTTAGGGATTACAGCTCCATTGTAACCAATTCAGCTAACGATTTCCAAAGCAGAATGCAAGAAATTATCATATTTTAAAGGCAGACAGTGGAATCTTAAATGCCATACAATTTTCTTTGCTAAATGTTTAAACAAACTACAGAAATTTATTGCTTTTGCATGTAAAGTGTTAATTACAGGCATTGTTATATAATTCAGCAAACATATTACGTTCTAAAATAATTTTCCCTAAAGGGTTTTAATTGTTTTATGTAGTTGTAAGCAAATTGACCCAATTCAGCAAAAGGTTTTATTAGCTGAATTAAAGAAAACTACATATATTTGTCGCCTAGAACAGTATCCTATATGTTACATAGATTTCATTTACAAGTTTTGTATTTAAAGTGTAGGCTCTGTTTGGCATTTCTCTGTAGGTAATGTCTAAATCTGAAAGTTTTGGTTTGTAAATTTCTAAGGCTGACTATCGAATTTCACATGTTTTGTATTTAAACTATAAAATACTTTATGTGTTGTACATATCAATTGTGCTAGGACTTAATTGATGACTTTTAACACAATTCAGCAAATACTTTTCTTTATAAAACCAAATATTTTAAAAAGTTTTAATTATTTTGAGCGATTTAGAAATGATTTGAAGCTTGAATTGAAACCGTATTGTTAGCTGAATTTAATAAAACATCAAGTATTATTGATTGATAACTGAATCACAGACGTCTTACACATTTTGTTACAGAAGTTTTAAATATATCCTTAAAAATTTAAATTTATTCATGTTATGTGCTGAATTGTGTTTTCTATTGTATAGTTTATATTTGTTAAGAATAAATTATTTATTTTTTCTATAATTCAGCAAATTTCTTGTTGTAAGATATTTCTGTTAAACTTTTTGATTTGTTCTTAAAACTGTCCAATGGTTAGACTCAATTCAGCTAAAGTTTTACTTTGCTGAATTCTTAAAGTCTTCATGTAATACTAAAAACAATTGACTAGGATTCTCCTGAAAGTTTTGGTTGTTAAATTACTAAGGCTGACTGTCCCATTTCATAAGTTTTGTATTTAAACTATAAAATACTTGATTTGTTGCACAATTCAATTATTCTAAGAGTCAATTGGTGGTTTTTAAAGTAATTCAGCAAACATTTTTCTTTAAAAAAAATCATATTTTAAACTTTTTTAATTTCTTGAAACACTTAAATACAATTTGAGCCAATTCAGCTAAAGGTATTGTTAGCTGAATTTAATAAAACTTCATATATTGGTAATTATCGACTGAATCACAAACGTGTTTCACTTTTTGTTCTAGAAATTATAAATATATCCTTCAAAATGTAAAATTTGTTCATGTTAAGTGCTGAATTGTGTTTTCTATTGTACAATTTATATTTGTCAAGAATGAATTTAACATTTTTCTATAATTCAGCAAATTTTTTGCTGTAAAATATTTTTTTTTAAATTTTTGTTTTGTATTTATGTGTAACGAATGGTTAGACCCAATTCAGCTTAAGTTTTTCTTAGCTGAATTGAAGAAAATTATATATAGTAGTGTTTTGCAGCGAACCACAGAAAAATTATAAGCATTTTTGAAATTTTTTAGCTGAATTGATGAGAAGTACATAAAGTTAAGGAAAAAATTTACTGAGTTTATGCAGAAAGAAGAGAATTTCTTTAATAAATCTGAAATAGAGTCTTTTGCGACCAATTGATGTTTTTTTCCAGATGAAATTAATATATTTTCTTCTCATCCCATGGAGTTATATTACAGTAGAATGCAATATAATTCAGCACAATGTTTTTGCAAGAAATTATTGAATCTCATTGTTTATATGTTTATGAATTGTTAAACAGAGATTTTTATACAATTCAGCTAACAACTTCCTTAGCTGAATTTGAGAAAAGTACGCATATGTTGGTCTAAATATGTTTATGAATTGTTAAACAGATTTTTACACAATTCAGCTAACAACTTCCTTAGCTGAATTTGAGAAAAGTAAGCATATGTGGGTCTAAATATAGAATATCATCATTTTAACTATTGGTTGCCTTAGCTGAATTGAGAAAATCTTTAATTTCTAGGTAAATTCAAGTTCGTGGATCGGTTAAATCGGGCCGATAGTTTTGCTTTATCAGCTTTTTTGTATTTTTATCTAAAATTAAACGGTTTCAATTAAAATTAATTACAATTATGACACTAACTAAATATTTGCTTGAAAGAGTAAACAAAGCGACCAGAAAAATAAAACAAAACGTCATTATTTGCGACAATGACATCCTTGACTTCATTAAATTCCGTGTAATATGATCCCTCTAAGCCATGAACAGTAGTAAGTGGCAACAGAACTGGCGATTAAACAAAAAATTGAATCTACAGTTTTAAGAACACAAAGAAGTAGAGTATGAGCAAAATACAAAAAGCGACTATAGAGAATGAGCTTAATAACTGTTTTAGCTAAGTTTTAGCTTCTTTTTTAGTACAACAATGCGAAGATTCAAATGTAAAAGATAGATAAGTATATATACAACCATGTACATAAATAAATACATATGTATAAGTATGTAATGACTAAATTTATATAAATGTACAAATTTTGTATGAATAAAAAATGAGGAGAAGAAAATCAAAAATGTTACTTCCAAATTGAATTCACGTTTTAATAGAGAATTAAACACGTGTACACGCTGAAAAATAAAGATTTTCTCCTTTTCGTTTCTTTATTTTCTGTCACGTGTATGGTTTCAGAGGGTTTCAACAAACAAATCCACCTTTGGGTCACAAATACATATATTATTACCTATTAATCATTGTGTCCCAAACACGTTAAATTCAATAGCAAACACAATGTGTTTGGACACATGTATACTATATTTGCGACAAGCTGCAAACACGTTATATTTCCATCCAAACAACAACAAAAAGTAAAATGATCTCCTGAAATTACTGCACCTTTTTATAAACCACCCAGAAAGTATTAAACGTTTTCTTGCAAAAGTATTACCATAAAATTTTCACTTCTTCAATTCATCTGTTCAAAGTAGTACACTTGGACTATAGCAAAGTGGAATTGCGAACAGCTTTTTGAGATATAATTTTGCATTTCTTTAAACTCTACCTGCAAGCGAAAGTATTACAGCCATACAATTATGAAGGTGGAATTGGAAACAAGTTTTCGGTCATCATTTTACCTTTTTCGAAATATATCATTTACAAAAGATATATTGCTTTCGTCTGAAATGCACTGGTTCATGGATATATTAAAGCGTGAGAATTAAACTGGAAACACGATTTCATAAAAGCATTCAACCTTCACGAAAATTCCTCGGGAAAACACGTAAACATCAGTGACAGTGGTCCGGTGAACAATTGAGGCTATTGCATCCTCATCTAAAAGCAACAACTTCAAGGGTAAGTCAAGATATTACACGAAATTATGTATTGTGAGAGCAATCCACATTGTCCTAAAATCGACGGGCTTAAAGGTACGTGAACAATATCAACAATCTGCCATGAAAGTGGAACTGGGAACACTTTTTCGCCAACGAACCCAAATTCCACTGGTTATGAGAGAAAGTTGAAGTGATAAACTAGGAAGATGTTGAGTTAGACATCAAAATAAGCCGCAGATATTTAGCCTCTCAAATTTTCTACTTAGCTTCTCAAAATACCGTTCGGAACCGGTGCAAAAACTGTCGTTCCCAATCCGTGAGAGTAAAAATAGAAAGGGAACAGCTCACTGGTTGTAAGAAGCCCTTCGCAATACCTTCATGGCATATATAGGAAACCATATGTTTTTGTAAACATTAGATGCAAAAAACCTCGAAAGTAAAACTAGGAACAGTATTATCTAAAATCCTATGATTTACCATTATGATGAAATTGGGGACATATTTTCTGAAAACACTTCATCTACACTAAAAATGTATTTATTCGCAAAACCTTCATGAATATCTACAACTGAGAGCTGATTCTGAATCAAGGTTTACTTAGCTTTGTGAATTCAAAGCCACAAGTGTATTGAATCTACCACAGGTTAAACGAGTAAGTAGATGAATTACAAACAACCATCAATGAAAGTGTAACTGAGAACACTTTAATCTTAAATCCTATAGTTTAAATGAGGGTGAATCCTCGAAATGATAAAACTGGGACTATGATATTTGTAAAAATATTTCACCTTTACTAAATTACTAAGGTACTTATTCGCAAATATTACAGGAATGGCTACAACTGCCAGCTGATTCTGCAACAAGATTTTCTTAGCATTGCGATTTCAAAGTCACAAGTGAATTGAATCCGCCACAGGTTAAACGAGTAAGTAGAAGCACTACAAACAACCATCAATGAAAGTGAAACTGAGCACACTTTAATCTTAAATCCTATAGTTTAAATGAGGTCGAATCCCCGAAACATGTTTTTTATGAAACATGAATTACTAAATTACATAATGCCAAATATTACATGAATGGCTACAACTGAGAGCTGTTTCTGAAACAAAGATTTCTTTGCTATGTGAAATAAAAGCCACAAGTTAATGATTGAAATGAATGAAATGCATGAATACAGGTTAAATGGACAACTGGAATCATTGTACGGAAACAACCATAAGAGTGGAACTGGGAAAACTTTCATGTAAACTGCTATTGTTTAAAATAGCTCGAATCACCGTGATAGCGAAACTGAGGACACATTTTTATGATAATGTTCCACCTGCACTTGCAAAACTTTACTATAATTACACCTTGGAGTTGATTTTGAAAAAAATATTTTCTCAGCAGGGTGATTTCAAAACCACAAGTGAAATGACTCCTTTAAAGGTTAAATGGATAAGTGGATGCAATACACTTAACTAAATGTGATTATGAGACTGGGAACGCTATCATTTAAGGCATATATTAAATTTCACTAACCGGAGAAAACATAATCTCTTAGTTTTAGATCGTCGGATTAATTTCACGCGTGGCTTGGAATTCACAAATTTAAAAAAGCCTTTTCTCTGAGTCGTCTCTCAGTTGCAGACATTCAAGTCATAATTGCGAAGAAATACTTTTAAGTAAAGGTGGAACATTTCCATAAAAACATGACCTCAGTCTTACCATCACAGTAATTCACGATATTTTATGTCTTAAGATTTGATCGGGAATTACTGTGATGGTGAGACTGAGGACATGTTTTTATGGAAATATTCCACCTATACTAAAACAATATATGAATATCTACACCTCCCAGACGATTCTGAGAAAAGGATTTTTTTAACTTTGTGAATCCCAAGCCACACGTGAAATGAATCCGACGCAGGTTAAAGAATGCAATTACTGAATCCGCCACAGGTTAATAACAGTGCAACTGGGAACACTTTCATATAAACTCCTATTGTTGCAAATAACTCGAATTACCGTGATAGTAAAACTGGGGACATCTTTTTTGATAAACGGTATTTATTCGCAAAACTTCCATGAATTTCTGCATCTGCGAAGCGATTCTGAAATATGATTTTCTCAACATAGTGAGTTCAAAGCCACAAGTGAAATGAATCGGGCACGGGTTAAATGAATCAAATGAATGAATGAAACCGCCACAGGTTGAAGGAATCAAATGAATGAATGAAATTATTACTGGAATGTCTACAACTGCGAGGTGATTCTGAAACAAGGGTTTCTTTACTGTGTGAATTCAAAGCCCCATGTAAAATGAATCCTTCACAGATTAAATGAATGAATGAATCTGCCTCAGGTTAAATGCGCAAGTGGCAGCCTTAAAAAGCCAACAACAATTAGAGTGGAACTGGGAGCACTATGATAAAGAAGAGCGCAAATTGCCGTGATGGCGAAACTGGAGAGAGGTTTTAATAAAAACATTCTAAAAAAAATGATTTCCCATTATATCCTATGATGAAATTGGGGAGACATTCTTACAACCAGTGAGATGTGCACTTTACAGTTTTATACTCACTGATTGGGACCTACAGTTTTACACCGGTTCCGAACGGTATTTTGAGAAGTCTTTTCATTGCTAAGTACTCGATAGTGTCGCCTTCACTATGCGAGGTGACCGTCGTCGAAAGAAATTTTTAGGTGGTCGGAGCAGGGACCGAACCGAGGATCTCCTGTGTAAGAGGCGCACACACTAACCATTGCACCACCGATGTCCAAAATATTCTGCCTTTATAAAAAATTCGTTCTTTCGAACATCTGTGAGGTGCTTCTGAAAAAAACCTTTGTTCAGCTCGGTGATTTCAAAGCCACAAGTGAAATAAATCCACGATGAAAAACAGAAAATGGTTGTCACAGTTGTTGTAGTCTGTGACGAGATTTGGAAGAAACTTCATATCCTCTAGTGAAATCAATCAACGCTGAAAGACGACAGTTCCAGACTGTGAACGGTTGTGAGCCATTAAAGTCGTAAGTGGATTAAATACACGTTGAACTGGAGTACGGCTGTATTGAAAATTGCCGGAGAGAAGTTTTAATAAAAATATTCTGCCTTTATAAAAAATTCGTTCTTTCGAACATCTGTGAGGTGATTCTGAAAGAATCTTTCTTCAGCTCGGTGATTTCAAATCCACAAGTGAAATGAATCCACGATGAAAAACAGAAAATGGTTGTCACAGTTGTTGTAGTCTGTGACGAGATTTGGAAGAAACTTCATATCCTCTAGTGAAATCAATCAACGCTGAAAGACGACAGTTCAAGACTGTGAAAGGTTGTGTGCCATTAAAGTCCTAAGTGGATTAAATACACGTTGAACTGGAGTACGGCGGTATTGAAAATTGCTGGAGACAAGTTTTAATAAAAATATTCTGCCGTTATATCTTCTGCTCGGCGATTTCAAATCCACAAGTGAAATGAATCCACGATGAAAACAGAAAATTGTTGCCACAGTTTTTGCAGTCTGTGACGAGATTTGGAAGAAACATCATATCCTCTGTGAAAGGTTGTGTGCCATTAAAGTCCTAAGTGGATTGAATACACGTTGAACGATACTGAACATTGCTGTTTCTAAATATTTTCTGCCTCGAGTCATTTCTAATCCAAATGCGAAATAAATGAGCGGTGAAGCATAGGAAATGGGTGTGCAAGTTGTTGTGTTCTGTAATACGATTCGGGAGAAACTTCAAATCCACTAATTGGAATGAATCTTGTGTATTTGTATATTTGTATATATACCCTAAATACAATTTAAAAATGCATATATATTTATAATTTTATCTTCTGTTTTTTGTTTTGTTTTAATTATTCAAAGTCGTTACACTATTTGAGTTTAAGACGAATCAAATTTCGAAAACATAAAAAAAAGTTAACGAACGTTGTAACACAAAAATATTTTCTAAGCCAACTAAAGACAACTGTGTTAAAAAGTACATATATTTTTTTCGTTTTCTTCCTCCTAACATGTTTATTAGCAAATCCATGTTTATAGCTAGAAACCTTTTGTTTTTGCTTAATAACTCTCGTGTTTCCTCGGGCATGGACAATAATATGATTTAAATCTTTTATAGCCTTTCCCAGGCTGGCCTGGCCTTTATATGCGTCTGAACACAATAGATTTTAGAACTGATTGTACTTTACAGTACCTATAGTATAATCGTTCTAGTTATGAGTAATGAGTAAGTAGTCATGGTTGCCTGATCATTGCATTTCCTGTTGCTGCTGCTACTACTCACTCATACTTACAACACGTAGTTGTTGTACTCATACTACTACTGTTAATATGTAGTAACTATCTGGCTGCCTATATAAGATCTCAGATCTGTTAGACTGATCTATGCTTAAGGCCGTCTATTGTGGTTGGTTGTAGCTGTTCTTTTCTTGGGTCTTGTTTTAGTGCACGAGTTAATTTTTTACTCGTCAAGCAAATTGTGGCAAATATATTTTGCTTTTTTTTTTTTGCTGATGTAAGTGCATCATCATCATCTTCTTCATCAGCTGCAACTGATCTCGAGAGTGTCTTGACATGTATAAATAATAATCTTTGTGTTGTCATCTCGAAAAAACAAAACAAAAAAAAAAACTACCAATTCATATGAGTACTTTATATAGTTTTACAAAGAAAAGATGACATTAGAGATATGTTTACATTCAAAATTTGTTTTATACATCTGTTAGACCAATATTTATACTCGGACAGTCCAGT
This sequence comes from Phaonia tiefii, assembly GCA_963931995.1. NCBI lineage: Eukaryota > Metazoa > Arthropoda > Insecta > Diptera > Muscidae > Phaonia > Phaonia tiefii. Next base: position 8,707,877 of record OZ008370.1, read on the forward strand.
CCCTAAGACAGACAAGCACTTGCAACAATTAAAATTAATGTCATCTTAATTACTTTTGAGTTGACAATGAAACTAAAAACATTCTCTCTAGGTTGCAAGAAAGTCCATTGTTCTAGAGAATAGAATTCATAATCCATAGAACGTTAAAGGATTTCCTTTACAAACCTTCAGTGTAGAACTGTAAAATTGTTGAAACAAATGTCAATCAAACAAATGTTAGCAACATTGTGGCATGACTTCCGTTCTCAGTTTGAATAAAGAAAATATTTTCAATGCAAAAGAAAGAAACGAAAACAAGACACGGAAATCCAAGACCAATAACTGTTAACACAAAGCACACATAAAAAATCACATGGCCTCTTGGTGAAGTCTACAATGAGAGTTAAACTGCAGTTACACCTACCAAGATTATCGCTTTTTCGGGACTATACACGTCAAACTCCATAAGAAAGAAACATCCATAATCCCGAAAATGCAATAATCTAGGTAGGTGTAAATGCCGCTTTACAGATTAATTATCCCTTGATAACTTGATAACCCTTGATTATCCCCTGAAAGTTATCTTGTCAAAAGGCTGCTAAACGGAACATCGAAGTCAGCTTGAGCAGTAAAAATATTTACACAATGTAAAACACAACTATAATTGACAAAAATATCATCATGTGTTAACGATGGTAATCGCACCAAACATGTCAGGTTAAGTTACGGTAGGTTAAAAACACGTATAAACAAGTTAATACATAACCAATGATTAACCAGTTGATACTTCATATACATCAGTTATAATAGATAACAATTCTTTATCATGTGTCGCCGATGGTGCTGCCGCAGTAATAAAATATTATTTTCTGAATAATGGATCATGCCTCTTATAAATTCCTTGCATTGTGATGATTATGGAATTTTAATGGGGTGGGTGTAGAAAAGAGTAGGAACTATCATCATGTGTTAAGGATGGTACTCCCTCACACATGTTAGGTTAGCTTTTGGTGCGAGCGCGTATCAACAAGGTAACACATAATCATTTATTAACCAGGTGATATTGCGTGTACATAAGTTATAATATATAACAATTCAGTATCATGTGTCGCAGATGATCCTACAGTAGAAATAATATATTTTTTTGATTAATAAAACTACAGTCTTTTGATGTCCGCTATAAATGCAGTGCATTATATTGTTTCCAGGTTAATACCGTGGTTGTAGAAAAGAGGAGGAGCTATCATCATGTGTTAAGGGCAGTGCTCCCGCCCACATGATCGTTTCACTTCGGTTACGAACACGTATAAGCAAGGTAGCACATAATCAATTCTGTGCTGAAAATGTTATAGATAACAGTTTAGTATCATGTGTCGCAGATGGTGCTCCAGTATAAATTAAATTTTTTTTAGTAAAAGATCAATACACAGGGGATGCCCCTATATCTGCATTGCAGTGGGTAGCCGTTTCCTGTTAAGCTCAATAAAACCCGGGTTTTCATACCACAAGATAAAACACAATAATATTTGCCGAAAATTACACCATGTGCCAAAGATGGTGGATCCGCAAATATGTTTCTTTAAGTAAAGGTCACGTATAAACATAAACATCGCATAATTTCATAATTATAAACAAGTTGACACTTCATGTCCTGCAGATATAATATATAACAATTCAGTATCATGTGTCGCAGATGGTGCCCCAGTAGAAATAACATAATTGTTTGATTATAAGATCAGCACTCAGGGGAAGCTCCCTATACATTTATCCTATATCCAATTGCTTACAGTATACTAGGGTGGGTGTAGCAAAGAGTAGGAAATTTCATCATGTTTTACAGATGGTACTCCGTACACATGTTAGTTAAGGATAGGTTAAGGACACGTATCAATAAGGTAATACATTGACTCTGATTAACCAGTTGATACTTCATGTACTGTATCAATATATTGGGAAGATATGATAGATAGTCAATGAGCTGTGTGTTTCCTATTTTTAGACTTGCCGCTTGCAATCCACACTTTCACATCGATTCCGAATAGTTTGTTGTGAATCTGTTGCATGGCCAGTTATTCGATAATTATTGAACCCTTGTTCTAATGCAGTAGAGTCGCGTATGCTAACCTTCACAGCACCGACGGCTTCGCAATTATATAGATACAAAAATCAGTAGCATGTGCTGCAGATGGTCCTTCGACGCTAAGGTAGTTTATTCAAATATATAGAAAACGCTGTTTCCAAATTCCTCATGTGCTATGTGATAAAATTTGCTTCATATGCTACAGATTGTGCTCTCGTAATAATGAAATCAATTAAATTATTGAATCCGCACAAAAAATCATCATGTACTGCAGACTGTACTTTTACACTCAATTGTATTAATTTATATACAACTACAAATTGTACATGGAAAATTCTGTTTATAAAAACTTTAGTTTGCCTTTAAGAAATTGCCATACATTTTAATATGTTTATCAAGGTCTAGCCGGAAAAGGACTCCTGGAACACAGCAGTTGTTGAAATGAAGGGATATGTGGAGGAGTTCCTGGTATAGAGAGATATCGGATCTATTGATTTTAAGATGGTGTTTCCAAAATGATGTTGTTAATTACAGATGTATGAAAATAAGATTGTAAATCAATATAATTGATAAAAAATTAGCATCATGTGCTGACGATGGTGCTCCCGCACTAAATGTTCACGTTTATGTTCACATGTATTGGAAATTGTGGGAAATATTGTAACAGTTTTATCAAGATACCGTTAAATCTGGAGTCTCCATAAAAAAGACAAATATTATTTTGAAAAATTGACATCATGTGTTGAAGATGGTGCTTTCAACATGATGTAGTTAATTACATTATTGAGCAGATGTATGCAAAGAAGATCGTAAATCAATATAATAGACACAAAATGAGCATCATGTGCTGAAGATGCTGCTCCTGCACTGAATGTCCACACGTATGTTCACATGTATTGGATATTATTGGAAATATTGTAACATTTTTATCAATATTCCGGTAAATCTAGAGCCCGTCTTAAAATAACAAATACTATTTCAAAAATTTTCCATCATGTGTTGAAGATGGTGCTTTCAACATGATGTAGTTAATTACATTATTGAGCAGATGTTTGAAATGAAGATTATTAATCCATACAATGGACACAAAATGAGCATCATGTGCTGAAGATGGTGCTCGTGCACTGAACGTTCATATTTATATTCACATGTATTGGAAATTATTGGAAATATTGTAACATTTTTATCAAGATTCCGGTAAATCGAGAGCCCGTCTTAAAATAACAAATACTATTTCAAAAATTTTCCATCATGTGTTGAAGATGGTGCTTTCAACATGATGTAGTTAATTACATTATTGAGCAGATGTTTGAAATGAAGATTATTAATCCATACAATGGACACAAAATGAGCATCATGTGCTAAAGATGGTGCTCCTGCACTGAATGTCCACATGTATGTTCACATGTATTGGATATTATTATTGGAAATATTGTAACATTTTTATTAAGATTCCGGTAATTCTAGAGCCTGTCTTAAAATAACAAATACTATTTCAAAAATGTTCCATCATGTGTTGAAGATGGTGCTTTCAACATGATGTTAATTACATTATTGAGCAGATGTTTGAAATGAAGATTATTAATCCATACAATGGACACAAAATGAGCATCATGTGCTGAAGATGGTGCTCGTGCACTGAACGTTCATATTTATATTCACATGTATTGGAAATTATTGGAAATATTGTAACATTTTTATCAAGGTTCCTTAAAATCTAGAGTCTACCTTGAAAATACAAATATTATTCCAGAAATTTGGCTTCATGTGCTGAAGATGGTGCTTCTATACTGAATGTATTGGTAATGCATTTGTTTAAAAGCTTTAGTTTTCCTTAGTGAAATCATCATGTGTTGAAGATGATGCGTTCAAAAGTATGTGGTTAATTACATTATTGAGCAGATGTATGAAAGGAAGATTATAAATCATGTACTGAAGATGGTGTTACTGTGTACTGTTTAAATTACTTTACATGTGTATGTAGAGATTTCTGTTCCTTAAAAATTTCAGTTTGCCTTAAACAATTCAAAGTTATTGTTATAAATTCAAGTCAATTGTAAATTGAACCTGTTCTCAAATATTACACTGACAAATGTGTAGGGGCAAGTTTTAGCCTAAATTGTATTAAGTTTACGAATGTTTTTGAAATTTTTATTGGTAATACTATTGTCATGTTATTCATACATTTTGATTGTTGACTTCTGGGTATTTGTTGATGTTTATTTACATAATTATAAACTTAGTTTGTTGCGAGAAAGAGTTTAAATATGTTGATATTTTTTTCCATCTTTTACGCCCATTTTCCTCGAATTTGAAACCAATATTGTTTCTTTTTAAATTCTTTAGCAAAAGTTCAATGATTCCCTCAAATAAACTTTATTCTCTTACGATACGAGTTAGAGACGGTATTACGATTCCAGTCAAAACAAACCACAAATTCTATAAACAAACAATTTGAATGATTTTGATAAACAATTGTGAAGTAATGTGGATATTATGTGTTTGTTGATACTACATACTATATAAAACCTTAAGCAGCACTGACTTGAAATTTGTTTATGTTCAATAAAACCAAAAATCAATAAATTGAAAGAGTCACTGTCGCCGCAATCAAAGCAGCAAACTCTATTCAATGAATATAAAATACGTTGGGATTTTTATATTCATTGCTGTGCAACAATTTGCAATTAAAGTGGTGTTTTTTAGATAAACCCAAACGCATATTATATGTTAAAATATAGTTTTTAATCATTTGCGTTATCGTTATCTTATTCAGCGGCATATTCAGCAAACCGTTTCAGTGTAAGGCCAGCCTTAGCAACCACACAATTGTAAACAAAAGGCATTGAGTGTAAATTATGAAGTGTGTGTAAATTAATTGGCCTTTTGCGATGATGTTGATGCTGATACTGATTATTGCAACATCACGACAATTAGCCCAAATACTTGCAACATGATTTCAGAAGAAGTGTGAATTTTTCAACAGCTTTCCTAGCACCACCAACCCCTTGTATACAAAGTGTAGAGTTTTACTTTCGATTTCATTGTTATTTCTCTTAGCTTTAACATGTTATACTATAAGTGGCCGCTCTATGATTGCGTTTTGATTGTTTGGGTCAATTATTTGACCCATATTTTGTGATTTCAGCAAAGAGTGACTACATTTTGATTCCATCATTTGTATATTTTTCAGCGATGACTCAATTGTTAAAGCTGCTGCTATAGAATTGTAATGCCGCACGGTATTTTGTTGCAGTTGTCGTGACAAATTATGACTGACACTCTTGAGCTGCAGATTATCTTGAGTACATAATCCCCAAGAAGTCCACCACATTAACACAACACTCTACAGATGTGTTGGAATTTTGTGAAAAATTCTTAACGTACAATTTTATGTTCCACTTTTAAATCTCTAATCTAAAAATAGTTTTCATTTCCCTTTTCAAATTGTTGTTTGTTTGGCTCCACTTCAAAATATTTACAATTTTTGGAATTTTTCGATGTCAACACTTTGAGAAACGGAAAGGCACTTCATGTTCCCCCGGCATAAAATCCAAATTGCATTCAAGTGAAATGTGTGAAAATGCGTGCAGCTTTCAACATTTGGAATTATGAACAATTTTGAAATTTTACCAAATATTTCTGTGTGTTCGACATATTCAGCAAACAGACGTCATTAAATTGTACTTAAGATTTGTCACAGCCAAGCAAATGTGCTCGTTAGCTAATAATTTAGATGCGGATCATGTATAAAAATTCTACTAAAAACAAATTCTTAACAGGGAGTTTAATTTCGAAACGACTAAATGAGTTCAAATCCTATTTATGATGGTTTCAAATTTATCATTAACATAAAGCGAGTTCACATCCTACTGGCGAGAAGGTCTCAAATTTATCTCCAACAAAAAAAACTGCAGATGTTAATTTCTTAAGAGCTGACAGTTCAGTTTTTTTCCATATTAGCAAAAAATTTTAAACAGTCCCAAGTAATACTTGAACTCGCTACGATCGTTTCGAAGTTTTTGAATACTTCATCTTTTCAGCTGCTAACGTGTTAAACCATCTGTTCAAAAGTGTTACTAAGCGACGTTTGCTGTCATGTGAATAATTATATTTCATTACAAACACATTTTCTCTTCTGTCAGAACCTAATGGGCAGTTTCACAGTTGAAAATTTTACATTTAAATGAACTTAAAATACTCGGTGTTTTTTATTTAATATGGAAATTTTTTGTGAGCTTTTAAATTGAGCTTTTAAATGATGAGTGTGAAAATCGCCCTAAGAAATTAAAATTTGTAATAACAATTTAAAACGAATTTAATACAAAATTTAAAATTCAATGCATGGTAGAAATTTACGGCAGTAGCGTTAGCCCTGATGATTTCCTTTGTTTACATGGCATCGGGCTGAGTAAATGTCAAAGTTGTTGGTGTGAATTCTTTTTCCTTTGATTTCATATTTTTTGTTCAAAATTGTACCTGTATGTGTGACATTTTTACAGCTGATTTTGACAATAAATCTGTACGAAAATTACAACAATGCTAATGCTGCTACCGCATATTTGTACCATTATTAAATGCTTAGGGCGAGCTTTATATTTATCAGTTAAATATAAAAGCTCACAACAAAATTTGCCATTTACAATTTTCATACTAAAAAGTATTAAAATGACGAACATCCTTTTAAGTGGATAATGACATTTAAGTAGTATATGCGCAACTCCGCCTTAAAGTTTTTCGAAGATGGACAGACGGACAGGAACTTTAAAAACGAACGATAGGAAAATGATCAGAAAATTTTATATGAAAACAAGAAATATATATGTAAACTGAAATAAAAATTAAAAATAACAAAAATCAAAAATTTTTCGGAATAAAGCTCGTAGGACAGTCTAAGAGAGAGTTTCACACCCGCCATTTAAAAGCTCTATTTAAAAGCTCACAGGAAAAGTTTATATTAAATGACATTTATGTGTATGTGACGCTCAAAATAGAAAGGGACCTAAGGGTAAAAACTGGTTTTGTTCAGGAGAGCCATTTTAAAGATTTCAATATGTGTATCTGTGGTGTATTTCACTTTCATAAAACGCGCATATCTCTGGGAGGGAACACTTTTGGGGCATGGGATCGGTCTCTCATTGGTTGTTGTTGTCCACAGATGTTGTCCACATCAAAAACAAAAGTGAAAATTGATTCTTTTACCCTTAGCTCCCTTTCTCTATGCGCTGTCACATATAAAGAACATCGGGTATTTAGCTATGAAAGTGAGCATAGCTATGAAAGTGAGCTTAAGAAAGCTTTAAACTCGAAATCGCAATAGGTCATTCAATTAACTTTAAATGACCGAAATTTATCAGTTAAATATAATTTCGTATGGAATTTTTCTGCGCGCTTTTAGATCGAGCTTTTCAATGACGAATGTAATTGCCAGTTTCACAGTTGAAAATTCTCCATTTAAATGTATTTTAAATGCCCGATGTTTTTCATTTAATGTGACAATTTTTTGTGAGCTTCCAGATTGAGCTTTTCAGTGACGTTTGTAAAACTCGCTCTTAAGCTACTAAGGCTAAGAGAAATTTAACAACAAACATTTTGAAATTGTAAACACCAAAAAGCATAACAAAACAATTGCTTATTTTTCCCTCTTTTTCAATAAAAATCTAACATTTTCGGTTGTCATGATAAAGAAAGCCTTTGCTCAAAACTTTCAATAGGAAGCCTTTTCCCCTGATAACCCAAAAAGAGGAGCAGTTTAAAGAAAACCTATCTCTATATTTCAAATACATTTGGTTGCAGTTTTTATACAATTTATACCGCGAAAGCTTTCGAAAGCTTTTTTAACTTGATCCAACTATTTTCATTTGTAAGAAAACATATGCCTATTTTTCCGCCTTTTCCAATAACAACCTAACATTTTGCTCCGCATTTCAACGAAAAAGCTAACATTTGCGATTGTCATATGAAAAAAGCTTTTGCTCAGCAATGCCATTCTGAAGGGATTTCCTTCCTAATGACCATAAAAGGGGAGCAAATTAAACGAAACCTATCTCTATATTTGAAATATATCGGGATACAATTTCTAGACAGGTTATCTCTGTGAAAGCTTCTGAAAGTTTTTTTTTAATTTGGGCCAATAATTTTCATTTCTAAGAAAAACTATCCGCATTTTTTCCTGATTTTTAAGAAAAAAAGCTAATATTTTCTTTTGTCCGTTAAAAAAAAAGAAGCTTTTTGTCAATAATACCAATTAGCAGCTTTTTTTCCGGATGATACAAAAAGTGGAGACAATTAAATATATATGGTTTCAGTTTCTAGAGAGTTTATACTGTGAAAGCATTCGTATTATTTTTTAACTTGGGACACCAATTTGCATTTCCAAGGAAACATCAACCTATTTTTTCCTGATTTTTAAGAAAAAAACTAATATTTTCTTTTATCTGTTAAAAAAAGCTTTTCAAAAAGATGAGAAAATTAAATATATATGGCTTCAGTTTCTAGAGAGTTTATACTGTGAAAGCTTTCGTAACCTTATTTAACTTGGGACAACAATTTGCATTTCCAAGGAATCATCCCCCAATTTTTTTCTGATTTTTAAGAAAAAAAACTAATATCTTCTTTTGTCTATTAAAAAAAGCTTTTCTCAGCAATGCCAATAGGAATGATACAAAAAGATGAGAAAATTAAATATATATGGCTTCAGTTTCTAGACTGTGAAAGCTTTCGTAATCTTTTTTAACTTGGAACAACAATTTGCATTTCCAGGGAAACATTCCCCTATTTTTTTTTCGTTTTTAAGAAAAAAACTAATATTTCCGTTTGTCTGTTTCAAAAAAGCTTTTGCTCAACAATACCAAGCTTTTTCTCGTAATAGCTCAAAAAGAAGACCAACTTGAAGAAACCCTGTATCTATATTTCAAATTTATTTGGTTTAAATTTTTACACAATTTATACTGTGAAAGTTTACGGAAGCTTTTTTATTCGTTCCTTAAAGATTTCTGGTTGCGCTAAAGATGTAGGTACAAAATGTCTTCGTTATTAATATGTATGGAAATGTATGTAAGAAATATCCTTAAAATCAAAGGATTTGAAATAAAAAATAAGCCGTAGATTTCTGTCTGAGATAACAGCTTTTTCCCATGCATTTTCTGTGCAACAACAAAATTAAAGTATTCTATTTATATCATATTGATATTTTTATAAATCATTTGCTTGTTCAGTTGCATGGTGACACAATTATTTTATTCTCTGTGTTAAGTTCAGGGATGAGATCATATTTCACAATTACTTGACATTCTAGTCTATATACTTATACATTCGTGTAGATTGATTGGCACTACATTTGCTTTTTCATTCCCTTTTGGCGCTTATCATATGAAGCGATTGGACTGACACATCCATTGAACACAAATCAAGAAATACATTTTCATGCCATCCATCCATCCATCTTTTCCTTTTCAAGAAACCTCAAAACCTTAATTGTTTGTAATAGAAATGCCATATGGAGAATCAGCAAACAACAAAATAGGAACAATTGCAATGATTGCATTCAATACATTTTCCCTAACGTAACACGATTTCTTTCTTGTCTGGTCCGAAACAATTCTGTACAATTTTAATTGCTTTATAATTGTAAACTTTGGAACTGAGACGGTTTAAATTCAAACTAAACTGAAAACGTCAAAACAAATATTTACTGAAATAATAAATAATTAAAAAAGAAAAGAAAAAATAAATAATATAAAAAAATAGTGCAGATATTAAGTGTTGCCAGTCTAAAGAGAAATCAACGAAATCATAGATGATTAAAATTTATTGCCGCCACTGTAGAAATGTGAGCAGGAGCAATTGGCCAGAGCACTCAGTGATTAAATTTTGAAATACAAATAAAAATGCCATTGGGGACAGAATTCCAAAAACAGGGTTTCATTAAATTGAAATTTAAGTTTTTTGAAATAGAAAATCATGGATTTTCATGTATTTTCTCGATTCAGCAACAATATTCGCTAAAACAACAACAGAAATTTGTTGAAACAAAAACAGATTTGTTAAAACAACAAAGATGTTAATATTAAAATCAACTAACAACGATATTTATTAACACATTACCAGCAAATATTTCTTATCACAAATAGATTTTATGAACAATAATTTGATACAATAAATTTCGTTAATACAACACACTTTTTAATAACAAAATGCGTTAAAACAGAAGAATTGTGAAACTAAGCATGAGTCAGGTTTAAAAGCTTTTAATTGACAAGTGTGTAATGAGCTTTACATTTTGATTTTGTGGCCAAAATGTCTGGAGAAGTGTCGTGAGAAAACTTCATAATATGTCACGATCAAAAGTGGACGAGTAGCCTAAAGCCTGTCCGGGGTAAATCTGATTCAAGCACAACAGTTTTCAAAAATTTTATCATTGCCCAAACAAAAAGCTTTTTGAAGAAAAACTATTGATAATGGTCAGAACAGAGGCTTAAGGCTATTATATATCTAAAAGCTGTTTCTTGAATATTAATGGCCAGTTTCACAGTTGAAAATTCTCCATTTAAATGTAGTTTAAATGCCCCATGTTTGTCATTTAAATGTAATTTAATATGAAAATTGTCTGTGAGCTTTTAAATGACGAGTGTGAAACTCGCCCTAAGTAATGAGATTTAAATGTTTATTTCGTGACTAAAATCTGTAGAGAAGAATCGTAAGAAAATTTAGTAATATATCCTGGTCAACAAGAAAAAAGCTTGTCATCACCAAAATTGATTGAGACTCGACGGAGTTTTACAACTGCAGACTTTGCTAAAGCAACAAACAGCTTTTCACAGCGTTCGGCATAAAAGCTTGAAGCTAAGTCAGATCTGAAAGCTTTTTATCGTATAAGCTTTATAAGAGTACATAGAAGAGTCATGCGAAAACTTAATAATATGTCATTGCCGAAGGAGACTAAGTGCAAATTTGATAACCGTCATTTAAAGCAAATGTTTATATTACGAGTCAATGACTCTTGAATAACAAACATGGACAATTTAAAGCTAATTGACGTGGAGAACGGCCAACTGTGAAACTAAGCGTAAAGCTTGTCCGGGGTAGTCATATAAAAAAGCTTTTTATTAAATAGTAAGTAATAACGTATAGATTTTGGATTGGTGGCTGAAATTTGAGAGAAGATGACTAAAATGAGACAAAATACCTAATCGTTTCTATTCTAGTGGGCTATATTTTAAAATATAATTTTATAAAATATTTCTTTTCTTCTTTTTTCTTTTTTTATTTCTTTTTTATTCTCCTAATATAATAAATTTTTTAAGATTTATTTGCTACCAATAATCAGTAGACACCCTGTATATTTTACTGCATCATTTAAGACATCTGCGTGTGATACAATCGTCATTATCATGATCAGCTTCTTATTTAGACTTCACTAGTTGGCATGTATTGTCGTATAATCATATATTAACAATAGTATACTAAGTAGCCAAAAGACGATTATGCTTAAGAGAATTCACATTCCAATGATGGAATTAATGAATTAATACATTCTTCCAAAAATTAGTTCACAGCTGCAATTGACAATTAAATGGCGCTACAATAAGTGTGGAAAATTTAATTGTTTGTATGAATTAGTTGCGGCTAATATAAGCCGACATATGGCAACAAGACAAAACAGAAGTCAGCTTAAAAAATATTAGAGATATGGTAAGGTTTATAGGAACGAATAGGCAATTGCAAAGAGTGGCAACCCTGAAATCGTAAATTTAACAGAGTCTAACTACCCTGTTTTATATTTTGAATGATTATGTCGTGGTGCTGTTTTATTTTTTTTTACAAGTTTCAGGCTTGTAGTACAAGTCTTAACATCTAATTGCATTTTTTACTTCAGGATATGTGTTTCGTGATTTACTATTCATAAACTAACTGAAACTTAAATGTGTGTGATTTTTTAAATTTATGAAGAAAACATTACAGGCTTTCGATATTTGAAAACTTTAGTTCGCCGGATCGAGCCATTTAAAAGTTATGAACAATTAATTAGATAAATAAAATAAATGGTTTCCCATTACATTCCGTGAAGGAATTGGGGAAAGTTTCTCACAACCAGTGAGCTGTGCGCTTTATGGTTTTATGATCACTGATTGGGATCTACAGTTTTTACACCGAATGGTATTTTGAGAAGCTTTTTGCGAGGTTACCGCCGTCGAAAGAAATTTTTAAGGTGGTCTGAGCAGGGATCGAACCCAGGATCTCATGTACAAGAGGCGCGCACATTAACCATTGCACCACCGACGGCCAGAATTATTTTTGTTTGTATAAGTTTTAGGTTTGTAGTACAAATCTTAACATCTAATTGCATTTTTTACTTCAGAATATATGTTTAGTGATTGACTATTCATAAACTAACTGAAACTTTAATGTGCGTGATTTTTGAAATTTATGAAGAAAACATTACAGGCTTTCGATATTTGAAAAATGTAGTTCGCCCTATCGAGCCATTTAAAAGATATGAACAATTAATTGCTTGGGAAAAAATTTGAAAATCTGGCAATGTTTTTCAACTATGACTGTATATATTCTTATTTAATTTATTTCTTATTTTAATTTTTGAATAAAATTCAAAGATTTAAAAAAAAAAAACAATAAAATAAAAAATATTTTTAAATTTAGTTTTCTACCGGCTGATTTTTGAGGGAGTTATAAAAAAATCGCGGGTTATATATCTTAATATCTTGCACATTGACATATGTTTTCCCTGTGCTATCGGCTAGTTCTACGATGTTGTGATGTATGTGTCGGTATATCTCATAGGGCCGTGAGAATTTCTCCGGAAGGTTTTGAGATAATTTGTCTATTGCGGATGAAAGTGGCCTTTCCCTTTTCCAAACTAGAGAACCGATAGCTGGTGCCAATTTTCATCTCTTTGGGTTGTAATATTTTTTGGTGGTATTTTGATGCTTACTCAGATTGTTCTTTGAGTCTCTCAATATTTTTTCATTATAATTGATTTTAGGAGATTAAATTTGTCTTGTAAAAATAGTTAATTATAATTATTTCTTTAGCAGATTTTTTTTAATTTCTATTGTGTAAAATGACTTTTAAAAAAATGTTGTTAAACTTACCATAAGGATAATAGCCTCTGGATACAGTGGGGGCGATTTGCAGTAAAACTGCCGCCAGCAGCAATATCAGGGGGTGTAAACACCCCATTGGTGTTGCTCGTTGTTTACAACTAAATTTAGATAAATTTCACAAGATTTTCACAATCAACGGCAATGAAATGCGAAAAAACTTAATTTGTTTTCAAAAATAAAAAAAATTTAATTTAAATTTTTTAAATTTTTCCAAATAAAAAAAATTAAATACGTAACAAAAATCTACAAAAAAAATTAATAAAATTGTAAAATAAAAAAAAATTTTGAATTAAAAAAATATTTTTTTTTCAAATTTTCAAGAAAAAATTTTTTATCAAACAATTTTTTTTTAAATCTTAATGTTTTTTAAAACAGAATGGGGACAGCTTTTTAAAACAGAGGAAACACTGTATTATTTTGTTTAATTTTAGTTCTCAACGTGTCTTATTCAAAAACAGTTTTAATACCAGCGTTTTGCTTATTATTAGAGTTTTGTTTTTACTTATTATTCGAAAACGGAATGTTATATAGTTGAGATTTTTAAAACGTTAAAGACAGTGTAATTTTTTGTTGAAATTTTAAAACAATTTTTTTTAAATCAAAGTTATTTTTTAAAAACATCAATTTCCCACGTGTGTTTGTGAATGAGTTTTTTAATTTTTATTAGGAAACGGAATGTTTTATTGTTGTGATTTTAGTAATGTTGAAGGAACCAGGACTTTTTTTTATTAAAAATCTAAATCCTTTTTTAAAGCCTCGTTTTTGTTTATAACAGTTTTGTCTGCCATGTGTGAAAAAGTCTTTTTTTTTGTTGTTTTTTTTTTTTTAGAAAATTGACTGTTTTATGATTGTGATTTTCAAATTCGCATATTTAAATTGCATAATTCAGTTTGTATATGTACGATTGATGATCTTCCGATCGTATCAATTCAGCCACAGTAGTTAGGCATCTGATGATGACCTTGTCACGGAGTTCGACACTAGTTCATGCCAGTGAATGTGTGTTGAACTGAATTGTCTATTATTTCAAACAAAAACCAAGCATTTTTCAATTAGAAAAATGTTCCTGACCTTGTAAGATTCTAAAACACTCAAATAAAATTCAAAATTCAAGACTATTTAGAATTTGTTTATTACAAATATTCAATATCTCTCTTTATTAATACTAAATCAGTATTTCCTTTTTTTAATAATTAATTTTTGTTTTCAAAGGATAAACGTAATCGGATTTTTTAAAAGGCGAAACATAAATGCTAATCCTTTCAAGATTTTATACGGTCCTTGCTAATGTCCCTTATCAGTTGTCAACAAATTGCTGCTAAGTTTTTGACGATTTCTAAATTAGAGAATTCATTTGATATTTTTACCATTTGTTGTTTAAAGGACAGAAGTCCTTTAGTTTTATTTTATTTCAATAAAATTTTTAAATTTATTTCTTTAAACATTTAAAATTCTTAGTATTTTGAGTTTAAAAATGTTCTTTATTGACAAAATCTTGCAGTTCTTAATATTTCTTTTTAAATTTGATTTTAAAATGCAGCATTTAAAAATTTGATTTTGTGTTTGTAAATGGCCGAACATCCTTTTACTTTCCTTGATATATTGTTGCTAAACGAGTGTCCTTTTTTGTGTGGAAATAATGCGGTGAAAAGGATACATGTTCCCGCACCACATGTGGTCGATCAGTGGTGTTATTTCGTTGCCAACATTTAGTAGTCATTATTATTAACACCATGTTCGCAGTTACCAAAAAGTCAATGGGTCTCATTTACAAGACCAACAGGAAATCCTTGAGTGGCAGTAGTTTTATATCCTGCTCCTTTTCTCCAAAATGAAAGAGAGACACAAAAAGAGAGTTACAAGGAGGCAGCATGCCAACCATCAGAGAGACAGGGAATAAAGTACCAAACAGTTTGTAATATTAAGCAAATGTCTTGTTTACACCCAAACAACAGCAACATCACATATACAATTTATAGCCTTTACTTTCGGCTGCTGTTCTCTCTCCCTCCAACCCCCCAAAAACATCAACACAATGAAAGAAACAGCAGCAAATGCGTTTTTGTGTGTATGTGTGTGTGTGTGAGCAAAACCGGAAGTGCTTTGTATCATTTCCGTTTTATTTATGACTTAATGTGGCCACCCCAAAGTCATCCTGTAGTTATGATTTTCAAAAAAAAAAAAAGTTAAAAATATCAAGGACACTCAAAGTGTAAATTAAGAAATGACAAAACGACATTTCATTTAATATTTTTGATTATTTGTTTGTCTAGCACAACATTGTAATATTATGCGTTTTAAGAGGCGTTACTCGGTTGTCCAATAAGGATAACTCCACTTTCCCCCAACCGTTGTCCTGTGCAAATCCTTATACCCCCAAGGTTTTTCATACAATTTAATGTTTTGCTTTGTGGGTTTTTGTTTAACAATTTTATTATAATTCTTGTTAAGCTTTTTTCTCGCTCCCTCTGTCTCTCTCCCACCAAAGTTAATAATGAGTTGTCTTGGTCGCCCAGGACGAAAAGAAAATGCTGCAGATTGTGGGGCGATAATGATTTTATTAATGCCTCATCAAGTGTTTTGTTATTTGGAAATTTTATGATGATGTCCTTATTGTCTGGTTTAGTTCAAATATCTTGTCGAAAAAAGAAAGACATTTAAAGAAGGAAAGCAAAGCTTAGAAAATTAAAATTCAGAAATTTTAAATAATAGAAAATATAATTTAAAAAATAACAAAATTAAAAAAAAAAGTCCCTCATCTACCAATCATTTTCTTAAAAACAACGGTTCATACATATAAGTTTGTGAAGACAAAGTCTTGTGAAAATTGTACTTTCATAAAAATTCGCCACCAGAGAGAGAGAGAGAGAGTTTCGTTTAAATACGATTATATAACTTTTCCCACGAACAGATCAAAAAATCAAAATGTATTATGGAAATTTAGTTACATGAGCAAATTTATGAACTTTCAGTCAAATTTTAACAAGAACTCCATAGTCATATATAACTTTTCCCACGAACAGTTCAAAAAATCAATATGTATTATGGAAATTTATTTCCATGTGCATTTCAAATTTATGAACTTTCAGTCAAATTTGAATAAGAACTCCATTATTGAATTTTACCATCAGAAATTTTATTACAGTTCGATTCTTAAAAAATGTGAAGCTGACTTCTTTCTTATAAACATTTAAAACAGCTTTCCGTGTTAAAAAAAAACCCGCGAACTTTTCTTTAGTTTGAAACTTTTTATGTAGTGAATTTTGTATTTGTATTTATGCAATAAATAAACTTGTCTTAAAGAAATTCCATTTATAAAATAAAAGTCAAAATTAAAAACAAAGAATCAGAAACAAAACACAAAACTGAATCTGCATGATATAATATAAATTTATGAACTTTCAGTGGAATTTGAAAATAAACTTTATTACTGAACTTTGTCTTTAAAATTTTATTCGAATTTAAAGATTTTTACTAAAATCTACTGAAGAATTTAAAGCTGACTTCTCTTTGATAAAAATTCTAAACAACTTTCCTTATCAAAAATATGGGTTTCAAAATTTTCAAAATGAGCTTTTTCATTCGCAATATTTCATGTAATAAACTTTAGTACAGAACTGTCACTCCACTTAATATCAAAATTAAACAAAGAACTAAAAATGACAGTAATTACACCTGTGTTAAAGAAATTTTGTTTCCAGAACCCTTAGTGAACTTTTAGTAAAATTTTTAAAAAAGTGTGCGGAATTTTTTAAAACTCAACTTTTCAAATATTAATAATTAATCTTGTTGTAAAGAAATTTCACATACGAACTTTTCGTAAAATTTTTTAAAATGTTTGATAACTTTCGTATTTCTAAACTTTTCAAGAATTGAACGTTAGTACTGAAATTTCGCTACAGGCAATGACAACAGAGAGCAAAAAAACGTTAAAAATTAAACTAGTCTTAATGAAATTTCGTTCATGAACTTTAAGTGACCTTTTTTCTAAACAAACTGTCTTTGCTAGCTTTTCCTTACTTCTACACATTTCACATAGTGAACTTTGGTACTAAAGTTTCACTACAGGCAATGCCCACAACGAACCAGATATATTAATAATTAATCTCGTTTTAAAGAAATTTCACTTACGAACTTTTAGTAAAATATTTTAAAAAAACATTATTTTGAGAACTTTCGTATTTCTAAACTTTTCAAGTATTGAAATCTAGCACAGAAATTTTTCTACCGGCAATAGCAACAAAGAGCAAAAAACGTTAAATATTAAACTAGTCTTAATGAAATTTCGTTCATTAACTTTAATGATCTTTTTTCTAAACAAACACTTTTAGGTACTTCCTTTGCAAGCTTTTCTTTACTTCTAAACATTTCATGTAGTGAACTTTGTTACTGAAATTTCACTACAGGCAATGTCCACGAATAACTGCAAATATTAATAATAAATCTTGTTTTAAAGAAATTTCACATACGAACTTTTAGTAAAATTTTGTAAAAAACATTATTTTGAGAACTTTCGTATTTCTAAACTTTTCAAGTACTGAAATTTAGTACAGAAATTTTGCTACCGGCAATAGCAGCAAAGAGCAAAAAACGTTAAATATTAAACTAGTCTTAATGAAATTTCGGTCATGAACTTTAAGTGACCTTTTTTCTAAACAAACACTTTTAGGTACTTCCTTTGCAAGCATTTCTTTACTTCTAAACATTTCATGTAGTGGACTTTGTTACTGAAATTTCACTACAGGCAATGTCCACGAATAACTGGAAATATTAATAAAAAATCTCGTTTTAAAGAAATTTCACTTACGAACTTTTAGTAAAATTGTTTAAAAAAAACAGTATTTTGAGAACTTTCGTATTTCTAAACTTTTCAAGTACTGAAATTTAGTACAGAAATTTTGCTACCGGCAATAGCAGCAAAGAGCAAAAAACGTTAAATATTAAACTAGTCTTAATGAAATTTCGGTCATGAACTTTAAGTGACCTTTTTTCTAAACAAACATTTTTGGGTACTTCTTTTGCAAGCTTTTCTTTACTGCCAAACATTTCGTGTAGTGAACTTTGGTACTGAAATTTCACTACAGTCAATGCCCACAAAGAACCAGAAATATTAATAATTAATCTCGTTTTAAAGAAATTTCACATAACAACTTTTAGTAAAATTTTTTAAAAAAACACATTATTTTGAGAACTTTCGTATTTCTAAACATTTCTAGTATTGAACTTTAGTACAGCAAGTTTGTTACCGGCAATAGCAGCAAAGAGCAAAAAACGTTAAAAATTACACTAGTCTCAATAAAATTTCGTTCATGAACTTTAAGTGTTTTAAACAAATTTCATTTATGAACTTTTAGTGACATTTTCTTTTATAGAATATGAACTGTAACTTTTGTATCTCACACCTTTATGTAGTGAACTTCAATGAAGAACTTTTAGGAAAATATTAAAATTTGTCATAAATAAAGTAAATATATGAAATTTTTTTAATAACTCATTGTCAAACATAATTTATGAACTATAAGTAAACTCGTTTCTGACAAAGTTGTAAACCAATGCTTTTGTTTAAAAATTACAAACTAATAAGAAATATGTACTTAACTTTACTAATGAACTTTCAAATAGCAAATTAACTTTCTTGTTGAATTTCACTTATCGAAATTTTATTTATGAACTTTAAGTGAGTTAATTTTTATAGAAGAGTTTCTTGTTAGTGCTAAAAACATATTTTAGGAACTTTATTATTTCAAAACTGCCATTAGTGTAACTTCTTTTAAATAAAGGGTCTGTTAGTGAACTTTCCTTTTACTCTTTAGATAATAACAATATTAGTTAAGTGTGTTCGAAAATTTAAAATTAATTTTTTTAAATAATAAATTATGTAGTGAACTTTAGAAATGGAGTATTCTTCAGCATACAACTTTTCCAATGACAGATGTATGCATGCTTTTATTGGCGACGAGAAATTTAATTTATGAACTTCTAGGAAAGTTTTTTTGATTATATTTTACAGAGAACTTTTGTGAACTTTGGTAACACCGTTAATTGTGAACTTTACTAATGAACTTTTATTTAACTTTAAAACATATTTATATTACTTTGCATACGTGATATTTTCTTGTTATTTTATAAAATCATACTTTGTGAACTTTCTTATTTCAGAAAATGCCATTAATTGAACTTCTTTTAAACAAAGGGTCTGTTAATAAACTTTCTTGTTATGGTTTAAAAAATATTAATATCAATTTAATATTTTCGGAAAATTTTGTACTTCCTCTTCTGCAAATAACTTTATACATGAAAGATAAATGCAAGTTTGTTTTGGTGACGAGAAATTTCAATTGTGAACTTCTGCAAAAGTTCTTAATTATATTTTAGGGCCACCTTGTGTGACGTTTATTAATTCAATTTAATTAGATTAAAGTTTTGTGCTGAAGTTTAGTAAGGAGCTTTTATTGTACTTTAAAACATATTTACATTATTTTTGCTAAAAATACATAGTACATTTTTTTTAAACAATAAATCATATAGTGAACTTTAGTAATGAACTTTTCCTTTAGCCAATAACTTTGTCTGTGAGAAGTGAATACATGATTTTGACTTGAAAATTGAATTTAAGAACTTTTATTAGGCGTGATTGCAAAGAAATATATTTTTTAAAAACATCTTAAACGAACTTTATTATGGAAGGTTAATTATTGCAAAAGCTCTTTGCTTGATTTATTTCAAAGAATTACGTTTTTGGAACTTTTGTTTAAGAAAATTGTAATTTGTGAACTCTTTCTTATATAAATAAACCAAAATTGTTTGTAATTTACGCATCTAGAATTCGGACCTTTTCCTAAAATATAAATTAATTAATTAATCAAAATATAATTAATCAACTTTCTTTATTGGAAAGTGTGTGTTTAAAAGTAAATTTTTGTACTTTGTACGTTTCGAACTTTGCAAAGTTCTCTTTTATGCCAAAACTGCTTCGCTGGTTTTCCCCCAAAGTGGATTTCGTTATGACCCTATTATTTTACTATCGTTTGGTCATTATCAACTTCTACTACTACTACTCGTAGTTCATCTTGGCAACCATGTGCTCAATCCCAATGTGATTTTTTTATTAAAATTCCACTCGTGGGTGTTGTAAGTTGTACTCGCATGTTTGTTTGTACATCTTGTCAGAGTGTACTAGGGTATTTCTCTATCCTCTCCCCAGTGAGTGGTGTTGCATTGCTTAGGGGGTGCAACAAATTGTTTTGGTGTGCAATTCTGCAATGCAACAGATACAAATGTTCGGACGGACGGTCAAAGCTTACAACTGAGTCTTATGTGAATGCAGTTGCAGTTGCTGTAGAGGCGCGCGATGACGCCAAATGTTTGCGATTTTGGCTGACATTATATTGCGCGTTTGTATGGGAGATTCGGGTGTTGCTATTTGGTGCAAACAACTTAAATTAAATTGTTTATTCATATTACAATCCACTGCACTTTTTTCATTTTTGTACATTTGATTAGACTTGAATGAACATAAAAATCTGTTTGTCCCTCCCGCCAGTCTATGGATTTTTGTTAGGCTGTTTGCCTAAACCCTCGTCTGTCTGGCTGTGTGTCGATATGTCTACCTGTACCCGTTTCGTTGGTGTATCGAGGTATTTTCGTTGTTGTTTGCAACTACGACATATTGAATAGTTACAAATTGAACTTGAACTTGCTTGCTTGTTGTTGATATTGGATTTTCCACATGTCTTGTGTTTGCCACTCTTTTTGGCGCGAGAGATTTGATTTGCGCTTTGGTGTGAAGGCGGCACTGCCCGTCATAGATATAGCGACTCTTTTGGGGTCAGTTGTGTGATGTAAACCATTTGAATGATTATATTTGATTTGTTTAGTTCGAGACGCTGATTGCTGCCGCCTCAGTCACTGCAGCAGCTATGATTCAAGAGGGAAATTGAAAGTGTTGCAAATTTGCAGGTCATATGACTGGAGAGCAAACAAAAAACGAAAAAAACTCACAGTTAAGTGCAGAAGAACGACAACATGATAATAATTCAAATTGCAACTGATAAAAAGGGAAAGTTATGCCCAAAAAATAAACAACATATGTAATAACAGAAAAAGAATTATGAAAAAATATATCATACAATTTGCACAGACAGCTTGGAAGTCGTACAATTTATTGTATATCTGTTACAATTACGACAGATGTCTTAAGGCACCTTAAGTAAAAATATGTTGTAGTTGTTATTCAGACAAGTATTTACCTCAAAGAAACATTTTAAAAATTCCAAAAGTTTGCAAAGTTAGGACTGTTTTTGAAAATAGCGATTTTTTTAAAATAACGATTTTTCGAAAGGTGGAATCTACATAATATTCCAGATACCATTAAGAAGCACATGTTCTTTTGAACTTCATGAGAATATTCTGGGTAATTTGAACATTATACAAATCTATCAAAATTCCCTTTTTTTGTAAAAAAACATGAGGCTCCAAAGTTATTGCAGGTTTTCAAAATAGCGATTTTTGAAAAAATCGATTTACACTTGAAAGGCAGCATTTAGATAATATTCTAGATACAATGAAGAATCATATGCTCCGTCAAACTTCACGCAATTCAATGCTTATAGCATCTTATCAAAATTGCACCTTTCAAAACAAAATTTTGTGTATTTCGAAAGTTACAATAGATTTTGAAAATAGCGATTTTTGAAAATAGCGATTTATACTTGAAAGGCGGCATTTAGATAATATTCTAGACACGATGAAGAAACACGTGCGCAGTCAAACTTCATGATATTATTCTACGTAATTCAGTGTTCATAGCATCTTTACAAAATTGCGCCTTTCAAAAGAAAATTTTGTGTATTGCGAAAGTTACAGCAGATTTTCAAAATAGCGATTTTTGAAAATAAAAATCTATACTAATATTCTAGATACGATTAAGAGACGTATGTTCTTTAAAACTCTATTGCTAAATTTTGTGTAATCCAAATGTTATAGCAGTTTATGAAAATTTTGGCTACAAAAAAAAAAAAAGCAAAAAATCGCATGTGGTTCTAAAGATATGGCAATTTTTCAAAATAGCGATTTTTTAAAAAAATATCGAATTTTCGAAAGGTTACGTTTAGACAATATTCTAGATATGATTTCAACACACATGATGTTTCGAACTTCATGATAATATTCAGCAGCTGATCAAAATAGCGTCTTTCAAAAGAAAATTCCACGAATTTCGAAAGTTTTTCAAAATAGCGGTTTTTAAAAACTATCGTTCTATCCTAGAAGACGGGATTTATTTTATATTCGGGATACGATTAGGAAACACATGTTCTTTCGAACTTAATGACTATATATTTTTGTGTAACTCTATTGCTATAAAAGTTTATCAAAATTATGGCAAATTTTTGAAAATAGCGATTTTTGAAAATAGCGACTTTTGAAAAAAACTACGATCGGTATTTATATAATATTATAGATACGATTAAAAACAATATGTTCTTCTAAATTGTATGACAATATTCTGCGTAATTCATCTATTAAATCAGCGTATCAAAATTTCGTCTTCAAAAAAAATCCATGTAGTTGAAAGTTTTTCAAAATAGCGATTTTAAAAAAAGACACTTATACAATATTGTAGATACGAGTATGAAGCACATGTTCTTTTAAAGTTCATGACAACATTCTGTATAATCCAAATGTTAAAGCAGTTTATCAAAGTTAGGTCTTCAACAACAAAATACCATGTAGTTTGGAAGTTGTTGCAGTTTTTCAAAAAAGCGATTTTTGAAAAAAACAACGAAAGGCGGCATTTCGATAATATTCTAGATACGAATAAGAAGCATATGTTCTTCTAAATTGTACGACACTATTCTGTATCATTATTCTGTTATGGCATCTTACTGAAATTTCGCCTATCAAAAGAAATTTCCATGTATTTCGAAAGTTATAGGAGTTTTTCAAAATAGCGATTTTTTAAAAAAATAACGGTTTTTGGAAACGGTGCATTTAGCCAATATTCTGGATATGATTTCAACACACACGTTGTTTGGAACCTCGTGATAATATTAAGCGACTGATTAAAATTACGTCTTTCAAAAGCAAATTTCACGAATTTCGAAAGTTTTTTCAAAATAGCGATTTTTAAAAAATATCGTTCTATCCTAGACAACGGCAATTATATTATATTCGGGGTATGATTAGGAAACACATATTCTATCAAACTTGATGACTTTATTTTATAATTATATATAAAAGTTTATCAAAATGATGGCAATTTTTGAAAACAGCGATTGTTGAAAATAGCGGTTTTTGGAAATAGCGGTTTTTGAAAAAAACTATGATTTAGCTTTGAAATTCGGTATTTATATAATATTCTAGATACAATTAAAAACAATATATTCTTCTAAATTGTATGACAGTATGCTGCGTAATTTATCTATTAAATCACCATATCTAAATTTCGTCTTCAAGAACAAAAATCCATGTAGTTCAAAAGTTATGGCAGTTTTTCGAAATAGCGGTTTCAAAAAAAGATATTTATATAATATTCTAGATACGAGTATAAAGCACATGTTCTTTCAAAATTCATGACAACATTCTGTATAATCTAAATGTTAAAGCAGTTTATGAATATTACGTCTTCAACAACAAAATTCCATATAGTTTGGAAGTTATTGCAGTTTTTCCAAATAGCGATTTTTGAAAAAACCACGATTTCTTCTTGGAAGGCGGCATTTAGATAATATTCTAGATACGATTAAGAAGCATATGTTCTTCTAAATTGTACGGCAATATTCTGTATCATTATTCTGTTATGGCATCTTATTGAAATTTTGCCTATCAAAAGAAATTTCCATGTATTTCGAAAGTTATAGGAGTTTTTCAAAATAGCGATTTTTTGAAAAAGACACTTATACAATATTCTAGATACGAGTATGAAGCACATGTTCTTTCAAACTTCATGGCAACATTCTAAGTAATCCAAATGTTAAAGCAGTTTATCAAAATTACGACTTCAACAACAAAATTCCATGTAGTTTGGAAGTTGTTGCAGTTTTTCCAAAATAGCGATTTTTGAAAAAAAACAAAGATTTCTACTTGAATGGCGATTTCTACTTGGTGTGCCTCTTGTTATCCGAAATCGCGGATAAGGAATCTCCTTCATTAAGGAACCCTGTTGCTAGAATAGCCATTTCTAACCCCTTGTATTGCCTTGATGTGCAACATTTTCTGGGCTACTGCTGTCGACAAGCTGTTGACGTCAGATAGAATGACGTCTTGGATGTCCGTGCAGTAGCGCCTAATGTCCTTCCATATATGACGAGGAGATGGTTTCTGCATCAGAATATGATGGTTGGGGTGACTGGGCAAATGACAATCCAAAAGAAACTGTCTCATCAACAACACATTTTGTTGTTGCACTGACAGCATTTTGGTCTACTCATGTAAGTGATCCACGTCCGTCATTTGTTAACATCCGGTTTTGATTCGAAGTGCACTATTTTTTATAGGTACCTTAAGTAAAAATATGTTGTAGTTGTTATTCAGACAAGTATTTACCTCAAAGAAACATTTTAAAAATTCCAAAAGTTTGCAAAGTTAGGACTGTTTTTGAAAATAGCGATTTTTTTAAAATAACGATTTTTCGAAAGGTGGAATCTACATAATATTCCAGATACCATTAAGAAGCACATGTTCTTTTGAACTTCATGAGAATATTCTGGGTAATTTGAACATTATACAAATCTATCAAAATTCCCTTTTTTTGTAAAAAAACATGAGGCTCCAAAGTTATTGCAGGTTTTCAAAATAGCGATTTTTGAAAAAATCGATTTACACTTGAAAGGCAGCATTTAGATAATATTCTAGATACAATGAAGAATCATATGCTCCGTCAAACTTCACGCAATTCAATGCTTATAGCATCTTATCAAAATTGCACCTTTCAAAACAAAATTTTGTGTATTTCGAAAGTTACAATAGATTTTGAAAATAGCGATTTTTGAAAATAGCGATTTATACTTGAAAGGCGGCATTTAGATAATATTCTAGACACGATGAAGAAACACGTGCGCAGTCAAACTTCATGATATTATTCTACGTAATTCAGTGTTCATAGCATCTTTACAAAATTGCGCCTTTCAAAAGAAAATTTTGTGTATTGCGAAAGTTACAGCAGATTTTCAAAATAGCGATTTTTGAAAATAAAAATCTATACTAATATTCTAGATACGATTAAGAGACGTATGTTCTTTAAAACTCTATTGCTAAATTTTGTGTAATCCAAATGTTATAGCAGTTTATGAAAATTTTGGCTACAAAAAAAAAAAAAGCAAAAAATCGCATGTGGTTCTAAAGATATGGCAATTTTTCAAAATAGCGATTTTTTAAAAAAATATCGAATTTTCGAAAGGTTACGTTTAGACAATATTCTAGATATGATTTCAACACACATGATGTTTCGAACTTCATGATAATATTCAGCAGCTGATCAAAATAGCGTCTTTCAAAAGAAAATTCCACGAATTTCGAAAGTTTTTCAAAATAGCGGTTTTTAAAAACTATCGTTCTATCCTAGAAGACGGGATTTATTTTATATTCGGGATACGATTAGGAAACACATGTTCTTTCGAACTTAATGACTATATATTTTTGTGTAACTCTATTGCTATAAAAGTTTATCAAAATTATGGCAAATTTTTGAAAATAGCGATTTTTGAAAATAGCGACTTTTGAAAAAAACTACGATCGGTATTTATATAATATTATAGATACGATTAAAAACAATATGTTCTTCTAAATTGTATGACAATATTCTGCGTAGTTCATCTATTAAATCAGCGTATCAAAATTTCGTCTTCAAAAAAAATCCATGTAGTTGAAAGTTTTTCAAAATAGCGATTTTAAAAAAAGACACTTATACAATATTGTAGATACGAGTATGAAGCACATGTTCTTTTAAAGTTCATGACAACATTCTGTATAATCCAAATGTTAAAGCAGTTTATCAAAGTTAGGTCTTCAACAACAAAATACCATGTAGTTTGGAAGTTGTTGCAGTTTTTCAAAAAAGCGATTTTTGAAAAAAACAACGAAAGGCGGCATTTCGATAATATTCTAGATACGAATAAGAAGCATATGTTCTTCTAAATTGTACGACACTATTCTGTATCATTATTCTGTTATGGCATCTTACTGAAATTTCGCCTATCAAAAGAAATTTCCATGTATTTCGAAAGTTATAGGAGTTTTTCAAAATAGCGATTTTTTAAAAAAATAACGGTTTTTGGAAACGGTGCATTTAGCCAATATTCTGGATATGATTTCAACACACACGTTGTTTGGAACCTCGTGATAATATTAAGCGACTGATTAAAATTACGTCTTTCAAAAGCAAATTTCACGAATTTCGAAAGTTTTTTCAAAATAGCGATTTTTAAAAAATATCGTTCTATCCTAGACAACGGCAATTATATTATATTCGGGGTATGATTAGGAAACACATATTCTATCAAACTTGATGACTTTATTTTATAATTATATATAAAAGTTTATCAAAATGATGGCAATTTTTGAAAACAGCGATTGTTGAAAATAGCGGTTTTTGGAAATAGCGGTTTTTGAAAAAAACTATGATTTAGCTTTGAAATTCGGTATTTATATAATATTCTAGATACAATTAAAAACAATATATTCTTCTAAATTGTATGACAGTATGCTGCGTAATTTATCTATTAAATCACCATATCTAAATTTCGTCTTCAAGAACAAAAATCCATGTAGTTCAAAAGTTATGGCAGTTTTTCGAAATAGCGGTTTCAAAAAAAGATATTTATATAATATTCTAGATACGAGTATAAAGCACATGTTCTTTCAAAATTCATGACAACATTCTGTATAATCTAAATGTTAAAGCAGTTTATGAATATTACGTCTTCAACAACAAAATTCCATATAGTTTGGAAGTTATTGCAGTTTTTCCAAATAGCGATTTTTGAAAAAACCACGATTTCTTCTTGGAAGGCGGCATTTAGATAATATTCTAGATACGATTAAGAAGCATATGTTCTTCTAAATTGTACGGCAATATTCTGTATCATTATTCTGTTATGGCATCTTATTGAAATTTTGCCTATCAAAAGAAATTTCCATGTATTTCGAAAGTTATAGGAGTTTTTCAAAATAGCGATTTTTTGAAAAAGACACTTATACAATATTCTAGATACGAGTATGAAGCACATGTTCTTTCAAACTTCATGGCAACATTCTAAGTAATCCAAATGTTAAAGCAGTTTATCAAAATTACGACTTCAACAACAAAATTCCATGTAGTTTGGAAGTTGTTGCAGTTTTTCCAAAATAGCGATTTTTGAAAAAAAACAAAGATTTCTACTTGAATGGCGATTTCTACTTGGTGTGCCTCTTGTTATCCGAAATCGCGGATAAGGAATCTCCTTCATTAAGGAACCCTGTTGCTAGAATAGCCATTTCTAACCCCTTGTATTGCCTTGATGTGCAACATTTTCTGGGCTACTGCTGTCGACAAGCTGTTGACGTCAGATAGAATGACGTCTTGGATGTCCGTGCAGTAGCGCCTAATGTCCTTCCATATATGACGAGGAGATGGTTTCTGCATCAGAATATGATGGTTGGGGTGACTGGGCAAATGACAATCCAAAAGAAACTGTCTCATCAACAACACATTTTGTTGTTGCACTGACAGCATTTTGGTCTACTCATGTAAGTGATCCACGTCCGTCATTTGTTAACATCCGGTTTTGATTCGAAGTGCACTATTTTGGATCCCCTGCAAACCCTTCCATTGAGTGTAACTTAGGAATGAGGTTCAAACCAGGGTGGCTTAGTAGATGATCGAGTAACTTATAGGTACCTTAAGTAAAAATATGTTGTAGTTGTTATTCAGACAAGTATTTACCTCAAAGAAACATTTTAAAAATTCCAAAAGTTTGCAAAGTTAGGACTGTTTTTGAAAATAGCGATTTTTTTAAAATAACGATTTTTCGAAAGGTGGAATCTACATAATATTCCAGATACCATTAAGAAGCACATGTTCTTTTGAACTTCATGAGAATATTCTGGGTAATTTGAACATTATACAAATCTATCAAAATTCCCTTTTTTTGTAAAAAAACATGAGGCTCCAAAGTTATTGCAGGTTTTCAAAATAGCGATTTTTGAAAAAATCGATTTACACTTGAAAGGCAGCATTTAGATAATATTCTAGATACAATGAAGAATCATATGCTCCGTCAAACTTCACGCAATTCAATGCTTATAGCATCTTATCAAAATTGCACCTTTCAAAACAAAATTTTGTGTATTTCGAAAGTTACAATAGATTTTGAAAATAGCGATTTTTGAAAATAGCGATTTATACTTGAAAGGCGGCATTTAGATAATATTCTAGACACGATGAAGAAACACGTGCGCAGTCAAACTTCATGATATTATTCTACGTAATTCAGTGTTCATAGCATCTTTACAAAATTGCGCCTTTCAAAAGAAAATTTTGTGTATTGCGAAAGTTACAGCAGATTTTCAAAATAGCGATTTTTGAAAATAAAAATCTATACTAATATTCTAGATACGATTAAGAGACGTATGTTCTTTAAAACTCTATTGCTAAATTTTGTGTAATCCAAATGTTATAGCAGTTTATGAAAATTTTGGCTACAAAAAAAAAAAAAGCAAAAAATCGCATGTGGTTCTAAAGATATGGCAATTTTTCAAAATAGCGATTTTTTAAAAAAATATCGAATTTTCGAAAGGTTACGTTTAGACAATATTCTAGATATGATTTCAACACACATGATGTTTCGAACTTCATGATAATATTCAGCAGCTGATCAAAATAGCGTCTTTCAAAAGAAAATTCCACGAATTTCGAAAGTTTTTCAAAATAGCGGTTTTTAAAAACTATCGTTCTATCCTAGAAGACGGGATTTATTTTATATTCGGGATACGATTAGGAAACACATGTTCTTTCGAACTTAATGACTATATATTTTTGTGTAACTCTATTGCTATAAAAGTTTATCAAAATTATGGCAAATTTTTGAAAATAGCGATTTTTGAAAATAGCGACTTTTGAAAAAAACTACGATCGGTATTTATATAATATTATAGATACGATTAAAAACAATATGTTCTTCTAAATTGTATGACAATATTCTGCGTAATTCATCTATTAAATCAGCGTATCAAAATTTCGTCTTCAAAAAAAATCCATGTAGTTGAAAGTTTTTCAAAATAGCGATTTTAAAAAAAGACACTTATACAATATTGTAGATACGAGTATGAAGCACATGTTCTTTTAAAGTTCATGACAACATTCTGTATAATCCAAATGTTAAAGCAGTTTATCAAAGTTAGGTCTTCAACAACAAAATACCATGTAGTTTGGAAGTTGTTGCAGTTTTTCAAAAAAGCGATTTTTGAAAAAAACAACGAAAGGCGGCATTTCGATAATATTCTAGATACGAATAAGAAGCATATGTTCTTCTAAATTGTACGACACTATTCTGTATCATTATTCTGTTATGGCATCTTACTGAAATTTCGCCTATCAAAAGAAATTTCCATGTATTTCGAAAGTTATAGGAGTTTTTCAAAATAGCGATTTTTTAAAAAAATAACGGTTTTTGGAAACGGTGCATTTAGCCAATATTCTGGATATGATTTCAACACACACGTTGTTTGGAACCTCGTGATAATATTAAGCGACTGATTAAAATTACGTCTTTCAAAAGCAAATTTCACGAATTTCGAAAGTTTTTTCAAAATAGCGATTTTTAAAAAATATCGTTCTATCCTAGACAACGGCAATTATATTATATTCGGGGTATGATTAGGAAACACATATTCTATCAAACTTGATGACTTTATTTTATAATTATATATAAAAGTTTATCAAAATGATGGCAATTTTTGAAAACAGCGATTGTTGAAAATAGCGGTTTTTGGAAATAGCGGTTTTTGAAAAAAACTATGATTTAGCTTTGAAATTCGGTATTTATATAATATTCTAGATACAATTAAAAACAATATATTCTTCTAAATTGTATGACAGTATGCTGCGTAATTTATCTATTAAATCACCATATCTAAATTTCGTCTTCAAGAACAAAAATCCATGTAGTTCAAAAGTTATGGCAGTTTTTCGAAATAGCGGTTTCAAAAAAAGATATTTATATAATATTCTAGATACGAGTATAAAGCACATGTTCTTTCAAAATTCATGACAACATTCTGTATAATCTAAATGTTAAAGCAGTTTATGAATATTACGTCTTCAACAACAAAATTCCATATAGTTTGGAAGTTATTGCAGTTTTTCCAAATAGCGATTTTTGAAAAAACCACGATTTCTTCTTGGAAGGCGGCATTTAGATAATATTCTAGATACGATTAAGAAGCATATGTTCTTCTAAATTGTACGGCAATATTCTGTATCATTATTCTGTTATGGCATCTTATTGAAATTTTGCCTATCAAAAGAAATTTCCATGTATTTCGAAAGTTATAGGAGTTTTTCAAAATAGCGATTTTTTGAAAAAGACACTTATACAATATTCTAGATACGAGTATGAAGCACATGTTCTTTCAAACTTCATGGCAACATTCTAAGTAATCCAAATGTTAAAGCAGTTTATCAAAATTACGACTTCAACAACAAAATTCCATGTAGTTTGGAAGTTGTTGCAGTTTTTCCAAAATAGCGATTTTTGAAAAAAAACAAAGATTTCTACTTGAATGGCGATTTCTACTTGGTGTGCCTCTTGTTATCCGAAATCGCGGATAAGGAATCTCCTTCATTAAGGAACCCTGTTGCTAGAATAGCCATTTCTAACCCCTTGTATTGCCTTGATGTGCAACATTTTCTGGGCTACTGCTGTCGACAAGCTGTTGACGTCAGATAGAATGACGTCTTGGATGTCCGTGCAGTAGCGCCTAATGTCCTTCCATATATGACGAGGAGATGGTTTCTGCATCAGAATATGATGGTTGGGGTGACTGGGCAAATGACAATCCAAAAGAAACTGTCTCATCAACAACACATTTTGTTGTTGCACTGACAGCATTTTGGTCTACTCATGTAAGTGATCCACGTCCGTCATTTGTTAACATCCGGTTTTGATTCGAAGTGCACTATTTTGGATCCCCTGCAAACCCTTCCATTGAGTGTAACTTAGGAATGAGGTTCAAACCAGGGTGGCTTAGTAGATGATCGAGTAACTTATAGGTGTATAAGTCACTACAATTGTCTCCTTTTCCTTGCCCCAAGTTTTCTCTGTAGGTGCCTTTAGTACCTTTTTGTGGGTGTGGACCTTTCTTCTAATGTGATTCCGATGCTTCGAGAATGTATTTTTTTGTGGGTGTGGACCTTTCTTCTAATGTGATTCGGATGTTTCGAGTATGTAAGGAGATTATCGAAAATAATACCGAGAAATTTGATAGTATAAACCACCCATTGACAGAAATGTCAAACTCTCTCCCAACTTCTTTGGTCCAAGAAGCAAAAAGGATCACAGAAGACTTCGACGGAGGTTCTGTTCCAGCAACATCAAACTTATGGGATTTACGTAACATACGATTATTTTGTCGTTACTTCAATGAATAGTTTCGTTTACACAATTCATCATCAGATTTAAAATTCTCATTGCAGTAACGACAAATTTGTCGGGTGCATTAAACATAAGATGATTTTGTCGTTGCCTTAATGAATATTTGCGTCTTGACTGTGAATTTATACAATTTATATAATTCATCACCACAATTTAAATATTCATTGAAGCAACGACAAAACTATGCGATGTACGAAGAAACATGCGATAATTTTTTCGTTAGCAAAATTAAAATTTTCGTTGTGCCGATGAATTTATCTATCCAATCAATTCTTCACTTAAATGCTTAAATACTCATTGCAGCTCAACGGCCTTATTCGTAAGAAGTTATGAGAGATTAAAGAGACGATTTATCATACAAAAAACGTCTCACAAATCCCTCGTAACTTTTTATGAATAAGGTGCTCAATGTTCATGGCAGCAGCAACAAAATTATGAGATGTGTGAAACATGCAATGATTTTGTCGTTACTTCAAGGAATTGTTTCGTTATGGCGCTGAATTTATAAAATTCATCACCACAATTCAAATATTCTTTGCAGCAACGACAAAATCATTGGATTAATAAAATTGTTCTTTGCACTGCAACGAATGTGTAGGATGTTTTGATTAATTTTTTGCGTAAACTGACGTTTGATAAATCCAAGTATCATGTTTTTCCTAAAACGGGCACTTTTGCACCTACTTACGAAAACTGTGGACTCACTTTTATCTAGACACATTACTAATGACCCACTTTAAGGCAATTGAATGACTGCATTTACAGAAGAAGAAAAAAACAATTGAATGTCTGGCCAATCTGTCAAAAGTTTTCCATACACAACATAAGAGTACAAATGTCTGCATTTTATAATAAAGCAGACATAAGACATGTGTAGCTTTTTAAATGAAATCTAATAGCAAATAAGTGAAATTGGCAGAATTTCAAAAATTAAAATTTAAAATTGAAAAAAAAAAATGAAAACTAAAACAAATTAAAATACCAATCGAAGTGTTTAGTGATGGGATATTTTAAAATCTAAAAAAAAACAATTATCTCTAGAAATATAAAAGAAAAAGTTTGTATTCAAACTAAAACATAAAACATTTTGATTTAAATTATTTTAAAAACAAAAACTATGAACTGCAAACGTTTTCCATTAACCTGACACACTGTTGATCTATGCTTACGCACAAAAAGGCTGGGGCGCATGCAGGTGCCCTAATGAGCGTTACTGCAGACAAAGAGTGAAGCACAGCCAGCCATATGGTAGCCTATGAAAAGGATATGTTGAATGATTTGAAAAACATTACTTGTTTTATTTATAGCAACAAACAACAGCCAAACTTAATGACTGTTAGTGCAAAATTTGTTAAGGATGTTTTGAATAAAATTAATTCTAAAATCGTATCCTTTTTTTTTATTTAAATTCCATAAAACGCAACGCTTAACAACAAATTTTGTTTAGCAAACGCAAACAAAAAAATCGGCTTATATGTTTGCCACATTTGTGGTGTGATGACATACATTCCATAACATAATTTTGCTTTGTTTATTGCTTCCATGTGTCGTCTCCTCTACATATTCTGTCTGCTGTCTCATTAAAATAATCACGTTTTTTCTTCTGCTTCTTTTTCTTCTTCTTCTTCTTTACTATAGTAGGAAGTTTCTGTGGAATTCTCATTTAAACTAACGTTTCTTTTCAAAACTAACGAACAAATGCCACACAGAACCGAGAACAGAACCTCGTGCTATTCCACACCCTTTAGTTGGGCTCGTACATATAAATATGAGAAGTTATGCTGAGTTTAGCATAATTTGAAAACTTTTGCTGCATTCAGCATAAAATTCCACAACAATTGCTATAAGAATCGCCTCACCATCTCCAATTTCGTCGCTTCGCATTGAATACTTCTCACACGTTCAGGTTTTGTGTCAAACGAAACGTATGAAGATCAGATTCAAAAGATTTGAGGATCGGAAATATGTGCACAAAATAACAAAGTGTTTGGTAAAATTGTAAGTTTATTTGAAGATTGTGTTGAATTATATACGTTATAATTTGAAAATGAAATTAGGGTGACACAGATTGATTGCAAAGGCAAACAATAATTGCACATTGCCATAACACGTTAATATTTCGGAACTAAATGTTTCCCTACTTTCCATTAGTCATGGTGCTCACAACACCGCAACTATCGCGCAACGAACGTTTTATAATCGGTCTTGTCGCCCAAAAATCGCATTGTTAACGCGTCTTCGCGCTCGAATAATGCTGGCATGTTGACTTCTAAAAACTGGACACGTGCCTTCGTCTACTGACTGTCGCTAATACAACTACTTCAACAAGTTACCATAAACTAAAGGCTCCATTCTGTATCCTCCAGCGTTCTGCCATTAAAAGGTCAATTCACAAAACAGCAACTGTTGCTCAAAAAAAAAACCTTTATAAACGCGATTGTCGTTCGATTGTAACTCGACTGTTGCAATTTTATAAACACACAATTGTCGCCCAACAATCACTTTATTTCGCGTCTTCGCGCTCTAATAATTCTGACATTTTGACTTCAATAAACTGAACAGACGCTTAGCATGCCAGACATTTGTTACAGATTATAGAAGGTAGGAAAATATTCTGTTTCCTAGTCCTTTCCTTTCCTGCCTAGCCGTTGAAGTAAATACATTAGCACCAATGGGGTACCAAGAACTTTTACAAGGGGTTTGTTGCGCGATAGTTGTTGCTTTGGGAATTCACCTTTATGAGGGAAGACTACACAGACAGACAGACTGATTTCTGCAGTCAAAATACGCGTCGTCTGTTAACTTGTTTAGGTCATCATACTAGCGACAGTCAATAGACAGGAGCATTTACAAATTGCGCGACGGTATGCTAAGCGCCTGCTCAGTTTTTTTGAAGCCATCATGCCAGCGTTATATGGACAGCAATAACGTTAATGAACCGATTGTTGGGCGCCAATCGTGTATGTGGAAACGGGCAATTGTCGCCCAACAATCGCTGTATAAAGGTCCATATAATGGTGGCATGTTTACTTCAAAAATCTGATCTGGCGCATAGCATGCCGTCGCGCGATTTATAAATGCTGCTGTCTATTGACTGGCGCTAGTGTGATTACTTCAACAAGTTAGCAGGCGCGTATTTGTACTGCAGAAATCATTCTTTACTCTCCAGCATTTTCTCATTAAAAGGTCTGTCACAAAGTTGCAACAGTCGGACAACAAATGCCTTATAAAATTTATTGGCACCACATTGTCGCTAATGTAGTTACTTCAACAAATATAGACAACAATATATAGACGCTTACTAAATCTAACAGACTATTTTTCTACCTTCCTTTATTCTGATTTAAATGCCTGTTAATAAACGCGCACTTGACGCACAACAATCGCTTTATAAATATTATTACTGTCCATATAATGGTGGCATTTTTACTTCCAAAAACTGAACAGGCGCTGTTGCGCTGGGTCTCAGCTGTCGCTACTTGACTACTCCAATAAGTTAACAGACGCATATTATGACTGAAGAAATCACTCTTTACTCTCCAGCATTGTCCTGTAAAAGTATTTTTAAAAATCCGCAACTGTCGCTCACGAAAAGCTTTCTACACGCTGAAAAATCTGTATTTTTTGTTGTTTGGATGCAAATATACCGCGTTTGCAGCTTAATACAACCACTTCACATTTCTTGTATCCAAACACATTGTATTTGCTATTCAATATTGCATTGAGGACACAAAAATTAATAGTTTAAAGCATTTGTTTTTGTAGACAAATGTGGCTTTGTTGGTTGAAGCCTTCGGCAAACAAAAATGTCACTGACAACAAAGAAACAAAAAAAAAATAACAGATCTTCAATTCATATAGAAAATGTTTGCAAATATATACATAGTTCCTGCAATATGTTGCTGGGACCGTTTTGTCAGCGTGTAATAGCTCTAGTCGGTGATTCTCGTTAGTGAATTTACCCCAACAACTAGACAGACGCTTAGTAAGATGGACATACTCTTTTCCTACAATCTGATATTCTGTTAGCTCTTATCCATGCATATTTACAAACTCTCGATTGTCGCCCATCATTCGTTTTATTAACGCCTCTTTGTTCTCGAATAATGCAGGTGTTTTTACTTCCAAAATCTGGGCAGGCAGTTAACACCCAGTCGCATAATTTATAAACAATACTTGTACACAAAAGTACAAAAAACTGTTCGCAAAATCTCAAAAAGTGTACATGAATGTACAAAAAACTTTACACAAAAGTAAAAAATGTACACAAATGTACAAAACTGAACGCAAAAGAGCAACAAATTTACACGAAAGTAAACTAAGTTTGTACAAAAGAAAGTATATAAGTACAAAACATGTGTGCAAAAGTGCAAAAAATGTACACGAATGTAAATGATGATCAATTCCG
The DNA here is from genome assembly GCA_963931995.1 of Phaonia tiefii. Taxonomy (NCBI): domain Eukaryota; kingdom Metazoa; phylum Arthropoda; class Insecta; order Diptera; family Muscidae; genus Phaonia; species Phaonia tiefii. The sequence goes on from OZ008370.1 coordinate 8,744,096, forward strand.
CACATTTCTTTTTAATATGTAAAAAAAGTTTACACAAAAGTAAAAAATTTACACAAAACTACAAAAACTGTACGCAAATGACCAAAACTGTACTCGAATGTAAACAAAGTTTACACGAAAGTAAAAAGTGTACACAAAAGTACAAAAAGTGTAAAAAGATTTTACAAAAAAGTTGAAAGCATATACAAAAGTACAAAAACTGTACACAAAAATACAAAAAATTTTCACGAAATTACACAATAACCATTACACAAAAGTAAAAGTTGTACACAAAAGTATAAAAACTGTGCAGAAAGTACAATAAATTTCCACAAAAGTACGAAAAGTATACACAAAAGTAAAAGAAGTGTACATATCGGGTTTTTCAATAAGAGCGCTACAAAAGTTTTTTTTAAATAAAACAAAACCGGTTTAAGATACCAATGAAATTCTTTATTCCTGTGAAAGTACGTTCGATGCCATTATGTATGGAACTCGATTTCTTTTGCATGGCCACCACGGGCACGCTTGCAGAAGTCCAGACGCTGAACCCAATTTTAGACGGTTTTCAAGCATAAATCGGCCGATACTGCTGCAATTTCACGTTCGATATTCGTACGAAGTTCATCAATCGTCGCTGGCTTGTTGGCATAGACCATAGACTTGACGTAGCCCCACAGGAAATAAACTAACGGCGTCAATTCGTACGACCGAGGCGGCCAATCGACTGGGCCATTTCGTCAGATAACACGTTCACCAAACTTGGTTTCCAATAAATTGATTGTGGCATTCGCTGTGTGGCTTGTGGCGCCGTCCCGTTGGAACCACATGTCCTCCAAGTCCATATTATCCAATTGGGGCCAAAAATATTCGGTTATCATTTAACGGTAGCGATTCGCATTCACAGTAATGTGCCGGTCTTGATAATCACGGAGTACGGCCCAATGACGCCACCGGCCCATAAACCGCACCAAACCGTAAGTTTTTCGGGATGCAATGATGACTCATGGATTACGTGTGGATTGCTGTCTGACCAATAACGCATATTTTGCTTATTGACGAAGCCATTCAGCCAGAAATGAGCCTCATCGCTGAAGATGATTGAGGCCACTGACTCCAAATTTCGGTAGTAGATTTTAATAATTTCGACTCGTTGTTGGCTCGTATATCTTTCCATGATGAAATGGCAAACCTTACTGAAGAGATATGTCAAAAGAGCGGGAAAAAATATGGCGTCGTTTGCTGTCCCTATCGATTTACTTTTGTAGCGTCTCTGTTGAAAAACCCTTTATGTACAAACAGTGTACACAAAAGCACCAGAAGTGTACACAAAGTACAAAATAGTACACGAAAGTACAAAAAGTGTGCACAAGAGTGTAAAAGTGTACACATTACTACAATAGGCGTACAGAAAAGTTTTGAAAGTGTACACAAAAGTACAACGATTGTACACAAAAGCACAAAAAGTGAACACAACAAATTGAGGCAAACACACTTGAAAAAAAAAAACACCCATTCGTACACTAATAACAAATTTGGAAAACGATGGGTTTTGAATAGTGTGTGTGACTCTTCTGTATGAGAATGATATCTGCTACAACCACTTTAAATTTCTTTCGACGGCAGTGTTTTATCTATTATAAAGCTTTTCAAAAACCGTTCGGAATCTCTTCCAGACCTTAGGTCCTAATGGGTGAGTATAGAATGTGGAAAGCGACCAGCACCGGACTTCTGTAAATTTTTAACGATAACAGTCGGTAATTAAACTGATAAAATTCGAAAATTTTGTATTGACAATTTATAACTTTTGACAATTTAAAAATTTGTCATTAAAAGCTACTGAATGCCGGTGCAGCTCCCTGATTTTGAGAAATTTTCTCCTGTGAATGTAATGAATGGGAAGAAATGAAAATATATTTCTAACGTTGACTGCTGCACTCCAACATTGTATCTACTTACATATACATATTTGCAATAATTCACTGTACAGGACGAACGACTGCGATTTGATTACGATATCAAGGAAGAAACCAAAAGACACACACAATCATAAAAAATAAATCCTCTCATATGAAGATGTCAAAACCAGCGTATGGGCAAAGGTCAAAAACGTGCGGAAAAAGTATAAACAGAACTTTGTTAATCGCAGTGTTCGAGCAGCAACTGCTGCACGTGCTCTAAGTGTTGAAGTGAGGTACCATATAAACTCATTCCGTCTTAGTGTACGAACACAATCGGAGCGTTAACGAAGACGTTGAAAATTTCTACATTCCTTCTTATGGAAGAAGAATAAGATTTGGCGTTTAAAGTCGTTTCTAGCGTAGGCCACACTAATTAGAATTATTTTTATTTCTCTGGCGTGAAGAAGGCACAATGTTGCCAGATTAATACAAAAATTACTAAGTGTTGGAAAACGTTTTTCTATTTTTCAGACAATTAAAATTAAAATATGTATTTTGAAATTTTCTATGGAATTTGAAAGGAAATGGTAAATTCATGTTCCATAGTGTGAAAAATTACAGTCGAAGTAATTTGTGTCCTTCCGCCCCGTAAAAAATAATAATGTCAGAATAATTGCTGAGATTTGTGTTTATGGGTGAGTGACCAAACATGGACAAGTAAACAGCGGTGACAAATTGATTGTGTTTAACGACAACGTTTTTTGAATTAACGCCAACGCTATCGCCCTTATGGTTATACGCTTATGCATAAAAAGTTGTGAGAGGTTCGAGAGACGTTTATTGTACGATAAAGCGTCTCTTAAACCTCTCATAACTTTTTAAAGTGCCCGAAATCGGCGTTGCCGTATTTTCTAACTCTCGCAACACGATCTCAATTTATATGTTGTAGCAATGAGAATAAATCTCTCGTAGAAGCGTGACAAAAATTAGTTTTTTATTATGATAAACAATTTCTATGAATATTCAAAAAGGGGCGTGGCTGTTTCTTCGTTGCCAATAATTGTTTCAAAAAGATAAAATTTTGGTAAATTTTTAAGCTGCAACTAAATAATGTTGGGTATGCCAGGAGGACACCGAAATAATGGAACACTTTCGTTGCCATTAACCCAGGATTAAGATTTCAATATAATATTTAGTGTGGAGAAACTAATCTAAACAGAAAGCAGAACAATTTTTAAACAATACGAATTTTCCGTAGAGAATTTAAGGTTTCCCCCGGGAATATGAGGAGCGTCTAACAGGCCTACCTGTTGGCTTAAATGTATATCCAGACATGGGTCACGATTAGAAAACAAATGCTTCGAATCCTCTTTTTTAATCGAACTACATTTTAGCTTGTCGGTTTTAGCTGTTCGAGATTATTGGTTGAAATTCTCTAAAATTGTTGAGGATTTTTTTTCTCCCAAATATTTGCCAAACTGGTCACTCCAAAACGTACAGCCCTTTTTGGGCTAGATCAATGATGATCACTGTCAAGTTTATCAACAACATCCAGCCACACATGCAACAAATACCGCTTAACACACCGCACTAGAGCACAACATTTATATGATACCTCTCGCATCTGTGTTGCTGTTTTTGGAAATTTAGGCTGGCATCTTGACGTGTTGGGAGCGGAAAGGAAGGGCCCCATCAAGTAGAGAGTGTTTATGTTGCATCAAATGTTTAATTTGTGTGATTTGTGTCGCGTAGTCGCGTACGTAAGATGACTCGAGCGTGCTGCTCTGCCATGGCTGCAAATGATATGTTGCCTGGCTGGCTGCTGTTGCGGGATTATTTAGCTTGTAAAAAACGTGTGTTCAACATCTAGCTCTAGCATTAGACGTTATTTATAGGTGTGTATTTTATGCATCTAACACAAATGCTTATAAAGGCTATCAATAGCTATGTGATTGCTTCAGATTATGCTGTGTCTGTCTGTTGTGCGTTTGCATCCCAAACTTTTCTTTCCCCTTCAAGATTTACAATGCGGCATCACAAAACAATACAACAACGATGCGATGCGATGCGGTGCTGTGCGATGCGAAAACAGCACGTCACATCATCATATCTTGCTATGGTGTATTTGTGGTAACAACGAAACAACAACAAAATATCGCATCGTTTCTAAGGTTTCCGTTGTAAAGTTGTCAATAGAGTGATGAAGCTTTTTGAAGGGATTTTGAAATAAAATCAATTTTTTTTATAGTGAGGGAGGGTGAATATTGCGATTGATTTGAACTATTTATAGTTGTCTGATTATAGTGGACTGGAATTTTAAAAATTTCAAAAATGTATGTTTAATTGCGGTGTTTGGCCCTCGCATTTTTAAAACTGAATTTGTTGTGAACAACAAATATTCCAACTAATTACATCGGTATTTTTTTAAGTTGTTTTTGAAATTAAAATATTAAGTCTGTTTAGTAAGTGATGCCTAAACCGGCAAGTGATGCACTTCACTTGTGTAATAAGGTCATTAAACATCAAATAGTTCATGCTGATCTACCTACAACTGTATTCGAAATTCGCCACTTCACCCCCTTATCGAATATCGAGTGTTGTTCTTTGGCAACAATTATAATATTTTAGAATTTATCTTCTTTATCTTATAAACAAGAAATTTGAAAACTCGATTAGTTATCGAGTTGTCGACAGTTGAAATTTGAAAAATCGATGGGTTTCATTTCCTCTAAACACATGCTATGCAAAATGCTATGCGAGTTATCGGATGTTGAAATTGATTAAGTTTTCTAATTTAAATTTAGTAAAAATGGATTCTGCTTAATTGAAAACAATCCATACAATTAAACAAAAATGTTCACTGACTATACCAGTTATAGAGCTATCGAAAGGTGAAATTTCGAAAATCAATAGATTTTTACAAATAAATGCCACGCAAAACGCTGTACTTTTCGATCAAACTCGCTTAGCTTTCCAGAGTATTGGAGTTTAAAACATAATTACAATTCTTTTTTTTTGTATGGAAATACAAAATCACTATAAACAATATCGATAACGTTTGCGTATTTATCGGAATTTGGATATAAGTTATTGCAAATGTATTCGTTTGCAGTTTTTAATTATTTTCCTCTGTATCTAAATTCCAATTTCTATGAAGAAAAATTTAAAATGTTAAAACTATTTTTCATAATTCAAAACATTACTTTCGAGTTATCGGAAACTGATATTGTGGAAAATCGATAAGTTTATTTCTCTCTAACTAAATGCTACGCACAGAATCACTCTTTGGTATATTGCTTAGTTTGCAAGTAATCGCATGTTGAAATTTTGAAACATTCAATTAAGCTTTATTATTTTGCTTTCGTAGAAACTGATTTTCTTTACGAAAATTCGAAATAATAATAACTCAGACAGAAATTTCCGATAACTACGACAGTTACGATTATTCGGTAAATCTATTATTCTATGAAAAGGTAATTCGATAAGACCATTATTCGATAAAACGTTCATTCGATAAATCAATTAATTGATAAATCGATTATTAGATAAAGGGACTATTCAATAAATCGATTATTCGATAAATAGGTTGTTCAATAAGTCAATTGTTCGATAAGTCGCTGTTTGATAAGTCGATAATCAAGTGTTCGATAAATCGATTATTCGATAAATTGGTTGTTCGATCAATCGATTATTCGTTAAAACGATCAATCGGTAAATGGATTATTTCAAAAATCGATTTTTCGATAAATCGATTATTAGATAGAGGGACTCTTCAATAAATCGATTATTCGATAAATCGGTTATTCGATAAGCGAGTTACGCGATAAATCGATTATTCGATAAACTGATTGTTCTATAAATCGATTATTCCATAATTCGATAATTCGATCATTCGATAAATCGATTATTCGATAAATCGTTTATCCGGTAAATCGATTATACAATAAATGGATAAATCGACAAACTCAATTTTTCGATATATCAGTTGTTCGGTTAATCGATTGTTAGATAAATCGATCATTCTTTAAACCAATTATTCGATAAATCGAGTATTCGATAATCGAGTTATCAAGTATTATTCGATAAATCGATTATTCGATAAATCCATTATTCGATAAATCGATTGTCGAGTAATCTATTATTCGATAAATTGATTATTCGGTAAATCGATTATTCGGTAAATCGGTTATTATTCGATAAATCCGATAAATCCGGTAAATCGATTATACGATAAATGGATTAATCGATAAACAGATTATCCCATAACTTGATTTTTCGATAAATCAGTTGTTTCGGATTGTTAGATAAATCGTTTATTCGTTAAATCGATTATTCGACATATTGAGTATTCGATAATCGATTAATCGAGTATTATTCGATAAATCGATTATTCGATAAATCCATCATTCGGTAAATTTATTGTCGAGTAATCTGTTATTCGACAAATTGATTATTCGGTAAAGCGATTATTCGATAAATCGTTTATTGGGTAAATAAGTTATTAGATAAATCGAATGTTCGATAAATCAAAAAACGGTTATTCGGTAAATCGATTATTCGATAGACTATTTGTTCAATAAATCGATTATTCGTTAAGTCATTTATTCGGAAAATCGATTATTCGCTAAATCGATTATTCGTTAAATCGATTATTCGGTAAATCTATTATTCGATAAATCGATTATTTGATAGACTAATTATTCAATAAATCGATTATTCGATAAATCATTTATTCGGAAAATGGATTATTCTATAAATAGATTATCCGGAAAATCGATTATACGATAAATGGATTATTCGAAAAATAGATTATCCGATGAATCGATTATTCCATAAATCAGTTGTTCGGTTAATTTATTGTATGATAAATGGATTATTCGTTAAATCGATTATTCGTTAAATTGAGTATTCGATAATCAAGTATTATTCGATAAATCGATTATTCGATAAATCTAGTATTCGATAATCGAGCATTATTCGCTAAATCGATTATTTGATAAATCGACTGTCGATTAATCTATTATTCGATAAATTGATTATTCGATATGTCGATATGTGATAAATCGATTACTCGTCCGATCAATTATGCGATGAATTGATAAATCGATTATTCGATAAATTGCTTATTCAATAAATCCATTGTTCGATAAACCGATTATACGATAAAACGATATTTCGGTAAATCGATTATTCGATAAATCGATATTCGTTAAAACGATCATTCGATAAGTCGTTCATGCGATAAATCGATTGTCTTTAAAAGGGCAAACCAATCAGGGGCGCATATTATTGCAAAATTTAGGATTGTTTCAATGACAAGTGGCGGAAGCATCAAACGCATTTGGCCAAGGAACAGAGTTCTTCCATAAAATTTAGATAACGACTTTGATTAATTTTGGAAATGGATTGAGTTCTCCATATATTATTCTGCTTCATATTCTTCAGATTTACATAGGCCTGCGACTATTATCGGTTTCCAAGAGTGGTGTCTAGGCGAAAAAGATGTGGCAAGAAGCAATGAAGTCAGCGCAAAAACGAACGCCTACTATGAGGATCTCAATAAATCACTTTTTAGGGATTACAAGTTCCGATAAACTTTTGATGATGTGGGCATAAATCCAATAAGTTATAGATTTTTCAATCTGATACTCATTTGAACAAGCGACTGAAAATGTTTCATTTATCGAATTTAACAGCCTCAATAAATTATATCAAATATATCGACATTTAATTTGGAATTTTACTGAAAAATGTTAAGCACCTTAATAGCAGCACTCTTATTCTTAATTACAACAATAAAATTAAAACATAAACTAATTTGTACAAAATCTATTAATTAAGATGTTGCCATAAAACCTCCACTTCTTTGCAGGTACCTGGTCCATGGATATAAACTTTTGTGGGATGATGTTTGTTGCCTTCTCTTCCTTTTGTTAGGAAACTTCATAAAATTTTGAAATCTATTTATTTTAAACTGGAACGTGAAGCATGACAGCCTTTTTGTTTTTGTAATTTTCTAAACGAGATATACTTTTTTTTGGGCAAAGGGAGAGAAATGATCATCTGTTAAACTTCCGTCTTGTTTAAATACCAAGCAAAATATTTCGTTCCTAATGAAAACGTACATATTATTGTTGATATTGTTCAATACTTTCGCTATTACAGGAATTTTTAAGGTCTAATAAATTTATTTTTCAATTTGGTATTTGGATATGAATACGGATGGAGATGGAGATGGGGGAATGCAATTTTCGTTGGTTCATCTAAAATCGAACACCATGAATCCTAAAACGATTTACGAGGGAATTTGAAAGAAAAAATCTAAGTTGATGCTGAAAGAATGAGGTGTTCAGAAGGGGGAAACATTTGTTACAAATCCTACTAAAATAGAGCCCAGTGTTGGGAAATGATGACATGAAGGCAGCAAGTTCATTGCTATACACTTGAAGGAAAAAAATCGTTTACACTTAAAGGAAAACATTGTGTATTTATTATTTTTCCCTAAAACTATTTCGCTTGTTATTTAGTCACATAGTTGTCTGTAGAAGTTCCTACTTTGTAAATAATACTACTATTGACCGTAAATAATATCAACTTAAAGGCAATTAAATAGGTAACAATTATTACCTACATATTTTCTCAAGCAAATGATTGATTTAGTTGAAAATATTATAACATTATATACACAAATGGAAAGAGTATTTTCAATACTGTTTGATTTAGAAAAGTTTTTAGAAGAGTTTCGTAATTATTATTATTATTTTTAGCTTAAAACCAGGTTTCTGTTTAAGGGCAAAAAATTAAAAAAATTCCAAATTTTTTTTAAGTTAATTTTTATGTTAAGGTAGGTTGACAATTAGTGCCATATCTCGGAATTGGGTTGTCAAATATGACCGTAAATAGTACGAAATTAAAGGAAACTGAATGGGTAACAATTATTGTCTACACATTTTTTGAATCATATGATTGGTTTATTTCGAAAATATCATTAAACAAATAAAAAACCATTTCATTAAATTTTTTTTAGAATTTTCTAAACTAACTGATGGAAATTTTCTGATAACAATTAAAGAATTAGATTTTAATTCATTTTCTTTAATTTTAAAATAAAATTTTTTGTTTTAAGTTTCTTGTTTTTTCTGCGGAGTTTTCATAAATAAATAGAAAAATTATCATCAATATTATTTGTTTTAGAATGTTTTTTTTTTAAAAAGTTTCCTAATTATTATTATGATATTTAGCTTCAAACCGGGTTTCAGTGAAAAGAAAAAAATAAAAAAAAATTCAGAATATTTTGTTTTAAATTTTAAGTTCGTTTTTAATATTATTTGACAGTTTTTATGATATCTCGGAATTGCGTCGTCAAATGTGGCCTTAAATACCATAAAATTAAAGGCAACTGAACGGGTAACAATTATTGTTTACTAATTTTTTGAATCCCATGATTGGTTTATTTCGAAAATATCATTAAACAAATTAAAAAAAATTCGTTAAACTTTTTCCAGAATTTTCTAGAATGACTGATAAAAATTTAGTGGTAAAAGTGAAAGAATTTTATTTGCAGTTATTTTTTCTTAATTTTAAGTTCTAAATTAAGTTTTATGGTTTACGTTTTCATGTTTTTTTTATGTGGATTTTTCCTAAATAAATAGAAAAAGTGTTTTAGGGGTTACAAGTTCCGACAAACTAAAATCCAACAAGTTATAGATTTTTGAATCTGCTTTCGTCCCATATCAGGTAAGACCGATATTCATTTGAACAAAACAATAAATTAAAGATTTTTATTAAATAAATAGAAAAAGAGTTTTCAATATTGTTTTGTTTAAAAAAGGTTTTACATAAGTTTTTAGAAAAGTTTCGTAATTACTGTTTTGATTTTTATCTTAAAACGGGGTGTCAGTTTAAGAGAAAAATAATAAATAAAAAAATTCCACACAATTTTTTAACTTTTAAGTTGATTTCTAACCTAAGTTAGGAGCATTGACAATTTTTATAATATCTCCGAATCCGGTCGTTAGATATGACCCTAAATAGTACCAAATTAAAGAACATTGAATGAGTAACAATTATCGTCAACATATTTTTTTAATCATGTGATTGGTTTAGTTGCAAATATTAAAAAATTAAGTAAATAGGAAAAGTATCTTATCTCATTTGTTCTCTTACACTTTTTTGGTCTATTATATTAAAAATTCAAGTAAAAATTGCTTCATTATTTTCCTCCGCCGTCTCGCTGGGGGTTTTCCAACTATATTGAAATTTTTTTCAGTTTCAAGTTAATTTTTAAAGTAAATGTAGGTAGTTTGACAGTTTATATGATATCTCAGAATTGCGTCATCAAATACGACCGTAAATAGTACCAACTTAAACGCAATGGAATGGGTAGCACTCATTGCCTACATATTTTTTCAATCAAATGATTGGTTAAACAAAAAATAAAACAATTCCACAGTTTTTTGTATAAAATTAATTTTTAAATAAATTTTACGTAGTTTGACAATTTTTATAATATCTCGGAATTGCGTTGTTGTTTGTGCCCGTTACCAACTTAAGGCAATGGAATGGGTAACAATTATTTCCTACCTATTTTTTCAAACAAATGATTGGTTTAGTTGAAAATATTAAATACATAAATAGTAAAAGTATTATCAATATTGTTTGTTTTTGAAAAGTGTTTATTAGTTTTCCAATTATTGTTCTGAGAAAAAAAACAAAAAATTCCAAGAGTTTTTTAAGTTGATTTTTAAATAAACTTTTTGTAGTTTGATAACTTTTGTGATATCTCGGAATTGCGTCGACAAATATTACAGCATTTAGTACCAATTTAAGGCCAATGGAATGGGAAAACATTTTTGCCTACATCATTTTTCAATCTAATGTTAGGTTTCCTTGAAAATATTAAAACTTTAAATAAATATAAAATTAGTTTCCATATTCTTTGGTGTTAATTTATAATTTTATTAATATATATTTTTTTTTAATTTCTTTTCAGAATTTTTTAAATTTACTGATAAGAATGGTAAGTAAGTGCGTAAACTATTCTGGTTTTTAATTATTTTAAGAATTTAATAGATTTGAAATGAATGTATTTATACTCCAAAATAAAATGTTCGGGCGTTTGATACTTTTTAACAAATTATTTGATAAAAGACCAAACTTTCGAACATTTTAATTTTGAATATAATACGAAAGGTCGGATAGATCATCAATTTGTCAATTTATTTAAACTTTGAAACTTAAGTTTAAATTGAGAAAAGTGATGAAAATTGAGAAAGTGATGATCTATCCGATTTTTTTAAAATATTTAAATATTTTTTATTTTGAGTTTTTTTTTTTGTTTTTCTTTCGTAAAAATTTTATAGGTTTTTAGTGACCATGAGTTAATACGAAACTCCATTCAAATCAAAAAATAAAATATTAAATAATTTGTAAAAAAAATGTGCCTACACTGAAGTTCAAAACAGGTTAAGCTTTGTAAATTGTCTGACCTTTTATGCAATATTGATATTTGATATTTGCTTGATATTTTCCCAGACTGAAAATCACAAAAAATATAATGCTGTAAATTCCTTGTTTCCTTTATTTTAGATTTTGGTTTTGAATTTTTATACTGGGATAAAATGGATAATATTTTAATTTACATAATTTTGAATTTTACTTAACGTTTTCCTAGATTGAAAATCGAAAAAGTAAAAAATTCTCTATCTTCATTTTAAGTTTTGTGTTTAATTTTTCTAATAATTTTCAATATTAAACAACCATTTTCCTTTAATTTAGAAAACATTTTCTCAACATCTTCCTAGATTGAAGATCAAAGAGTTCGAAATTCCTTGATTTTTTTGCAATCTAGTACTATCGTTTTTCGAATTTTGGGTTTTTCTTAATTCCCCTCATTCATTTAATTATTCTCCGTTAATTTAACAGAAATTTGAAAATTGAAGATCAAAAAAGTTGCAAATTTCTTGATTCTGTTGAAATCTCTGAGTATCCTTTTCCATTTTAAGTTTCGTTTTTAATTTCGATTATAAATTGAAATATTTGTCAACCATTTTCAGTTAATTTAAAGAAATTTTCTTAGCATTTTCTTAGACTGAAGATCAAAAAGTTGGAAATTCCTTAATTTTATTTCAATACTGTACTATCGTTTTGTCGAATTTTAGATTTTTCCTAATTTTCCTTATACATTGAAATATTTGTCAAATATTCTCCTTTCATTTAACTGAAATTTGCTTGATATTTTCCTATATGGAAGATGAAAAAAGTTGCAAATTTCCTGATTTTGTTGAAATCTCGGAGAATTCTTTTCCATTTTAATTTTTGTTTTTACTTTCGATTATAAATTTAAATGTTTGTCAATCATTTTCCTTTAATTTAAAAGACATTTTCTTAACATTTTCCTAGACTGAAGTTCGAACAGGTTACCAAATTCCGCGATTTTGTTCCAGTCTCGTAGTATCCTTTTCCGAATTTTTGGTTTTTCTTAGTTCCCCTTATAAATTTAAATATTTGTCAACTATTTTTCTTTAATTTAACTGAAATTTGCTAGACTTTTTTCTAGATTGAAACTCACAAAATGTTGGAAAATGCCTGTATTTGTTGTAAACTCCTATTATCCTCTCTCTAGGTTAAGTATTCTTGATAAATCCCCTTATGAATTTAAAATTTTTTGTCATTTTTCCGTTAATTTCAAAGAAATTTGCTTAACATTTTCCCCGACTGAAAATCACAAAAGATATAATGCTGTAAATTCCTTGATTTTTAAAAATTCCATAGTATTTTTTTTACCAAGTTCAGTTGTTATTCCTTGTACAAGTTTCTATAATTACTAAATTTACGGAATGTAGTTTTCTTTTCTAAATTTCTCTCAAAAATTTAAACATTTTTTATCTATTTTCTTCTAATTTCCTAGAAATTTTCTTGAGATTTTCCCTGACTGAAAATCAGTAAAGATAAAATGCAATAAATTTCTTGATTTTTAAAAATTCCATAGTATTTTTTACCAAGTTCAGTTGTTATTCCTTGTAAATTTTTCTATAATTACTAAATTTACGGAATATAGTTTTTTTTCTAAATTTCTCTCAAACATTTAAACACTTTTTATCTATTTTCTTTTAATTTCCTAGAAATGTTCTTGAGATTTTCCCTGACTGAAAATCACTAAAGATAAAATTCCTTGATTTCGTTTTAAATCTCAGTATCTTTCTTCTAATTTTAGTTTTTTGTTTAAATTTCCCTCATAAATTTAAATATTCACTAAATATGTTCCGCTAATTACTAAATTTAGTTTTTTTTTAATTTCCCTTTTACATTAAAATATTTATTATCCATTTTCCGTTAATTTCAAATAAAATTGCTTGCCATTTTCCCAGACTGAAACTCACTACTATAAGATCCCTGTTTTTTTGAAATTTCAAAGTAGTAAATTTTTTCTAATTTTAGTTTTTTTTTCAACATCGCTTATAACTATAAATATGTATTATATATTTTCCCTTAATTTCAAAGTAATTTCCTTCACATTTTCCCAGTCTGAAAATCACAAAAGTTTACAAAAAAAGTTAAAATGTGTCTTGTAGAATCCTTTATCAATTCCGTTTCGTTTCTGTGTTTGAAATTCCCGTATAAATTCAAATATTCATTATCCAGTTTCCGTTAATTTTCAATATCCTTTGAGCTTTGTATTATCCTTTTTCACACATTTGAAATTATCCTTTTAAACATTAATTATAAATAAACGCAAATTTATAAGGTTTTTTTTACGTTTTTAAAAATTTAGTTTTTTCTTGTTGTTAATTTTTATATAACTTTTTTAAGTTTACACACTTTTCTTTTGAAATATTACTTTTCTTTGATTATAAAATAAAACAAAATTTCTGTAACCGCTTTTTTTTAAATTTTCACAAATTTTTTCAAACGATATTTAGCCGTTGCTTTCAACTCCTTTCTCTCTTCCGTTTTCTTCAACTACTTTAAAATAGAATAAGAATAACAACAATCGCAACAAGATTGAAAAGAAGAGGAGGCGTTGTTTGTATGTTTTTTTGTTGTTGTTGTTGAATGTTCACCACCCGCGTTCGTTAGGAAAAAGCTTTTGCACAGTTTAACGTCTGAAGTTCAACTGAACATAAACGAATGTTAAGCCAACGAAAAATATATGAAATTTTCACACTGTGGCTGACTGTGACTGTGGCAGAAACAGAGGCAGCGCGACACACACAGCCAGTTAGACAACCACCATCAACATCACCACCACCACCACTATTACAACTAGCAACGGCAACCAACAACGCGTACGCTAACGCGCGCATTAGCGGCTGATCCAGAACATCTAACTAATCTAACTATGGCAAACATTTAAGACGCGCGAACGCCAACAGCTAAACGATTACGAACACGGCACACAAAGAAGAAATCTAAATGTTGTCAGTCAGCCAGTCACTCACTGAGTGCAGATGGATGCAGTGCATCTCTTCCAAGTCCGCAGAAGGGCATCTATGCATCACTAAGTTGTTGTAAACTTCGCAGTTCGCCATGTGTTTGTGTTGGTGTGTACATGTTGGTTGGTAATGTTGAGAGAAACATCAAGAAAACACGAAGAAAAACTAACCACAAATCGCTTGATGGCAGTGGTGACAACAACCCAACAACTGTAACAACTACAGCAGCCAGCAGATTCAACAGCCAACCACCCCACCCACCACTCCCGCAATGCAAAATAAAAACAACACACAATGTGAAGGAAACAAAAAAAAATACAAACAAACAACAGCAATTACGAAGACCACGAACAAACAAACACGAAAACGACAAAGCACGAAGTATCGCATAAACAATGTTTTGGTTTTTTTTTTGTATACGGAACGTAAAAGGAAAATTTGTGACAACATTTAGCTTTATTTCCCCTCAAATGTTGCAGCAACATATTGTGTTAACCAACAAAAATGTTGTGTTTACATTTATTTTGTGGTTGGTTGTTAATGTTTGAGTTGCATTGTAAATGTAAACAATTTGAACAGAGTTGGAGAAGGGGTTGAATAAATCATCTCAGTTGTGTTTGAAACACGTGCTAGCAACGCAAAACAATGTTGTAGGTTACAAATCATGAGGTAGGAAACAATGTTTATTACTCGTAGCGATTGGAAACAGTTGGCTTAAATTTTTTCACAAATTAACCGACTTTGTTATACAAAAGTTTGTCAAAATTGCATTGCACTACAGAAAACTGCTGGCAAATTACAGATACAAGTCGATTAGCAAAATAAGCTAACAATATATCTACCCTCACCCTAAAAACGTTTAATGAAATTAATATAACCAGCAATTCGTCGAAGGCATACTGAACTTCCACGCAAACAGGCAAGATCCAAGTGTGTCAAAGTACTTCGACGCGAAAAGTTTCTTGACGAACAGCGTATTCGTGCTAAAGTCCTTTCTTTCCCTAGTGGAAGTAAGAGCTTTTGCTAATTTGCAAGAAGAATAAAGGATAGTTCTTCCTCTATCCCAACTCTTTTTAAAGATGACATAACATTCACTGAACCGATTAATAAAGCTAACCTCTTGGCTGAAATGTTTACAAGGAACTCTTCCTTGCCGGATAGCAATCAACCACTCCCCGTGATCAATTACGTATCTTGTTCCATGCCCAAGATATTTTTTCGAACGCGATGAGTTAAAAAGGTTCTGCGAATCTCGTCGTAAATAAATCCCCGGGCCCGGATGACATATATGCACTGGTCTTGAGTAGGTGCTCTTCGACGCTGGCGTGTCCACTGCGCAACCTTTCATACCGTGCCGGAGTCTTCCCGGCGCGTTGGAAGGTTGCTAATGTCCAGCCAATCCCTAAAAAAGGTGATGCAAGTAACCCTGCAAATTACCGCCCAATTCCAATTTGTTCTGCGCTCTCGAAGGTTATGGAGAGCATGGTTAACCACCATCTAGTGAAATATCTTGAGTCCAATAACCTTCTTAACGATCGGCAGTATGGCTTCCGTAGAATGAGATCTACTGGAGACCTGATGGCGTTCCTTTCGGAACAGTGGAGTCGATCCATCCACCGGCTTGGTGAGAGTAAGGTAGTGGCTCTTGATATTTCCAAGGCCGTTGACAGAGTATGGCACGATGCACTCTTGTCAAAGCTCGCTGCTTTTGGTGTCGGTGATAACTTCACTCGATTTATATCGAGTTTTCTCAGAGATCGCACTATACGAGTTGTTGTAGATGGGGTTTCATCCGACGAGCATAAATTGACTGCGGGAGTACCACAGGGCTCTGTTCGTTCTCTTTCTCCTTCTCTTTTTCTTATTTTCATTGACGATCTCCTGGGTCAGACTGTGAATCCAATCTACTCTTTTGCCGATGACAGTAATCTCTGTCATTCTTATTCATTCGATCGTAGGCCAAGTCTTCAAGAGATTGAAGTCAAACGCCGGACGATGAATGAAACACTCGACCGCGATCTGGTGTCCATTGTTGAATGGGGTCGAAAGAATAGAGTAGATTTTAATGCGAGTAAGACCCAGTGTTGTGTGTTGACGCATAAACGTATTGCTGACCCAGGTGTGTCGTCATTGTCTATGGACGGTGTGGACATTGATGAATCAGACGCTCTTGATGTTCTGGGCATGAAAATACAATGTGCTCCTAGGACATCTTTGGAGCTTCTCGACCGTGTCCAGAGGAGAGCGATGGTGTTGATAGGGGACAGTAGGGTATGCAACTCTATTGTCTCCCTTGAGCATCGTCATAATGTGGGTTGCGTGTCGCTCTTCTATCGATATTTCCACGGTGTGTTCCTCGGACATTCGTCAACTTATGCCAGACGTGAGGATATTTAACCGAAACATGCGCCTTTCCGGGAACTCTCATCCGGTTTTTATCGAGTGGCCGGTTGACCGCACTACACACTATAGAGAAAATTCGTTCTTCAGCCGTACCTTCCGTATGTGGAATATACTTCCGGCCAGTGTATTTCCCACCAATTGTGACATACAACGATTCAAGGCAAATGTCAACAGACACTACTCCCTCTTTCCACCCTCCATTACCTCAATTTTCCTTCGCCAGCACAATGCACTGCATTTGTAGGGGGCATCCCCTGAGTGTTGGCTTGATAAAAAAAAAAAACTAGTGAACGAGTTCGACACAAGCCATGGACTAGGCGTAAATTAGAATACAGAAACCATATCTGCCATCTGACGCTTCATTTCACACTCTTCGTCTTGGGTTCGTGACAATGAGAGATGTTGGACAAAAATTGACTGTTGAAGTTACACCAGGTGGAGTTACAAGAACTGCTGACTTAATTTTTGTGTCATTTTGGTATAGAACTGTGAAATTTTAATGTACTGTGCACTTTTTTGTTGACTTTTATTGTTGGTATACATTTGTGTTGTATTTAACACAAGTATTTTACCACAAAAACACGCAATAACGTTGGTGGTGTCTTGTTGGATGCTTTGTACTAATGCCCCTATCTGGTATTATTGAACTCATGTAGACTTGTGTCGAACTCGTTCACTAATTCTCGAACTCGTTCATTTAAGGTCGTAACAATAACGAACATACTAGCCGTATCGAACATGAGCGTTATGTTCATGAGGGTGATGTCTGGTCACCCTAATTGAACTAGGTAGTTCATGAACTACCCAACTCTAAACTCATGCATTCAAACACTCAACGTTTACATGCAACCATACCTATGACGTTAAAATTATCGAAAGATAAAATTTCTGTACTATGTTTTATTCTGTGATATGGTCATGGGTCGATTTTAAAGGGTCTGCAGCAATATTGAGAGAAACTTCGGTACTTATATCGTGGACAGATAGGACTGGATAAGACGCATATCAGATACGTTCATGGCTCCAAACTAGATGGCAAGGTAGGGTCTGGAGTCTATTGTGAATAGCTGGAACTAGGCCTTGCAAAAAGGCTACCACACCATTGTAGTGGTTTTCAGTCAGAAGTAATGACAATCCGAGTGGTAGTGTTTTGACTGGGACCAAACGTTGTCATATCTATCAGTATCAGTATCTACTATGACAGTCAGGCTGCTATAAAACCTCTGCAATCTGTACTCCTGACTTCAAGAATTGCCCACAACTGCCGCGCATCTCTACATAACATCTCTCCCATTACATCCCATGCATGAATTGGGGAGAGCTTTTATAACTGCTTGGGACCCACAGTTTTACACCGATTCCGAACGGTATTTTTAAGAAGCTTTTGCATGGCTAAATACTCGATAGTGTCGCCTTAAATATGCGAGGTGACCGCCGTCGAAAGAAATATAAGGTGGTCTGAGCAGGGATCGAACCTAGGATCTCATGTACAAGAGGCGCGCACACTAAACAATGCAGCCGACAGCCGAGAATAAGATGACCAAACAGTTTTATATTCATCTTGTATGGTTGTAATGGGAAACCAGTGGTCCAACCAAAGAGAAAATTACAAATGCAACTCGAACTCGATGAAATGGCCTACTACCTCATCGTCATCCAGAAAACACACGCGAAGAGAGGCATATCGGCTCTTTTCTATTTCTCTATGACGGCGATCATCTCGCTAAGTGATGGAGACACTATCGAGTATTTATCCATGAAAAGTTTCTCAAAATACCCTTCGGAACCGGTGTTAAACTGTAGATGCCAATCAGTGAGTTTAAAACTAGAACGTACACGTCTCACTGGTTGTGAGAAGCTCTCTCGGATCCCTTAAGGGGATGTGGTGGGAGATCGTATGTGACCCTTCATGTGAAAACCCACCTAGGGTGTCAAAACAAGTTTTTGAGTAAAACGCAATTAAATTTCTCCCTCTGTGTTGCATTTTCATAGCTTACTGTATTATATTATTGTATTTTTACATTACTTTCCGAAGTTTTTGAGACTTGGGAGCGGTTTCATATGAAAATTTAAGATTTTTACAAACAAATGCAAAAAAAGTGAATTCTTGAAATTTGACACACTACGTGGGTTTTCTTAAGCAGGGTCGGATATTGTCTATATTGTTTGTGTTTAAGTGTAGAAGTATCTAATACATGAATTTGATCATATTTAAGTACTGAGAAAGTCATACATAAAAGTGCTGCCATGTTATGCTGGTCATTCGGATTTTATGACAAACGACCTGTTGTTACTGAGTTCGTTTTGTTGTCCATAAAAAGTGTTGCCAAGTTGCTTTTGATAAGATCGTTTAATTTAAGATGCATTTGGTAGCGACATTAAGGTTCGAAAATACGGAAGATTGCCATAGTGATTATTACTATAAAATTTTTGAGTCAGAATGAAAAAAAGTGGTGCCATGTCCTACGGGAAATAAATAAATAAATGGTTTTTCGTTACATCCCATGAAGGGATTAGGGAGAGCTTCTTAAAAACCAGTGTACTGTGCGCGTTCTAGTTTTACACTCACTGATTGGGACCTACAATTTTACACCGGATCCAAACGTTATTTTGAGAAGCTTTTTCATGGCTAAGTACTCGATATTATCGCCATCACTATGCGAGATGACCGCCGTCGAAAGAAATTTAAGGTGGTCAGAGCAGGGATCGAACCCACGTTCTCATGTACAAGAGCCGCGCACACTACCATTGCACCACCGACGGTCGACGGCTATTAGTAATGCTGATCCTTTTTTTGAATTTGAACGATTTGTTGCTAGTAAGCCCAAGTCTCCTTTTTTTAATTTTGACTATAGAACAGTGGTGCCAAGTTGACTTCAACATAATTTTTAATTGAAAATAAATATTGTGTTGTTTGTGCAAAAAATAAATAACTAAACATTTCACCTCAGCAGATTTTGAACTGTTTCAAATTTAATACAACGTTCAAAAATTATTTCCTATTACATTGTATCTTTCGTGGCCTATCTATCCCTTTTTGAGGCAAATGCTGCCTTCTCCTTTAGTTGACGATGTTACTCTCCTTTCACTTTTGCATCACCAGAAGACCTATTAAGTGTTTTATGAGTTTATGAGTTTATCTAAACAATTTAGTTAAATTTCTTATAATTTTTTACAGCTCCTTTATCGCTTCCCCCCCCCCCCCCCCCCAATTTTACACATTTTCTCTAAGCGTTTTTTTGCCTGTGTGGAAGTTGTCGTCTTGTGTCACACTCTTTTGTCTAATGTTGCAAAGTGCTTAACCTTATGAATATGTTTAACATGGTGGAGATTTTTTTGTTAACTTGCTAGTGGAAGCTCTTAGCTCAAGTTGGCAGTTTGGGAGTCATGTTTGGCAAAGTAAGTGTCCTTCTACTAACAGATTTTGCTAATATTTTTTATTTGCCCCTCTTTACTCTCATTGTCACCGTGAGTCTGAATACACATCCTCACTCTGGCTATAAGGACAGGCAAAGTGGTGCGGCAGCAAAAAGTCATGCACAAAGGAACAACCGAAAAAATGAACTCTGTACAAAAATTTAATCAACTCGCCAGATTCCAAGGGAGAGTGGGAATTGGTACGAAAAAGGACATGTGAAAATAGATATGCTGTTGTTGCATCAACATGCAACATACCCCATTCTAAACTGTTAAGGGCTGTTGTTCCACTGCTTAAGGCAGCGCCTCAAAAGTCAAAATTAAAATAATGTGGACCACCTTAAAAATAATGTACAAGTCCAAAGTTTATATCAAAAGTAAATTTTTTTTAAAGAAAACTTGAAGTGCGAAGTTCAAATGGTTGTAATAAATTTTAAAAGAAATGTCAAAAATAATTTTGATTTCTCAAATTAGTTCCAAATTCCAGCACTCCCAATATCCACTATTCAATTCTTCATCTACACAAAGCTTGTAAGTAATTTAGTTAACAATCCATAAAGCAACATAAATTGCAATACAATTCATAAAATATAAGAGCAGTGCCATCTAAGGCCCCTCTAGCAAACAAATTTGAAAGCTGTGAAACAAGCTTTGACTACACGGTAAGAAAAACATGGCTAGAGATCGGTGGGCGCAAAAATATTTATTTTGCCCTAAAAATATTTTGTTTGCTACTTATGGCGATTTCGTTTCGGAGAAAAACATCAAAGTTGTTTCCGCCCTGAAACCAATCTTCCTGTGGAATCTATAAGGTGGTCCTTAGTCTCACTATTTCTCATTAGCTCTGCTGTTCTCTGGAATGAAACCTATGGCCTGGTACCAATTTGAGGTAAATATCTTAGTACTGGTCCATCTCCTTGAGGTGAATATCCTATTCCTGGTCCATGCATCTATCCAGATAAGATGTTGACTGCAAGAATACTGATTCCAGGGACTTAATTACCGCCTGACTGTCAGAAAAGTCATTTTCTCAATGACTGCTTGACTATTATTTCTCAGTCGGCCGATCACTTCCCTAATTGCTAAAATGGCTGCCTGTGAAAAATACAAATTCCCTTAAATAGACCTTATGCCCTAGTTTATCATAAATTTTCGGCCCATCCGCTTTAAAAATAAATAAATGGTTTCCCGTTACATCCCATGAAGGAATTAGGGAGAGTTTATAAACTCACTGATTGGGACCTACAGTTTTACACCGGTTCCGAACGGTTTTTGATAAGCTTTTTCATGGCTAAATACTCGATAGTGTCGCCGTCACTAAGCGAGGTGACCGCCGTCGAAAGAAATTTAAGGTGGTCAGAGTAGAGATCGAACCCTCGTCCTCATGTACAAGAGACGCGCAATCTATCATTGCACCACCGACGGCCACGGCCCATCCATATTGAGATGCATATATACCTCTATACCAGTAACTCCTATTGTTCCCCATTAAGTACGAGAGTCCGATAGTGGTACCGCTTTCGATTCGTTCACAAATGCAGGAGTAGTGGAGGTAGCTCCAAGCACTGTGCCATAACTAACCTGGCTACCCGTCCCGGTTTTGTCGGGATTGCCCCGTCGAATTGTCCCAATTTAATTTTTTATTTAAATCCAAAAAATTCCGCTACTTTACTCATTGTATCATTGTATTGATCACAACCAGTTGGTCAGGTTACCCATAACTAACTCCCACCATGCACCACTGAGAGATTTGCCTTAACCTGATGGTGTAGACATGGGTGCAATCTCCCTAACTGTTTGGTCCATCGACAACAAATTCATCATTACATTCAGTGCACCCATGGTAAAGTTCGTCGCCATTCTCTGAACCCAAATCAGTGCACAATACGTGGGCTTTTCATGCCCCTGCCACCACACGATAACCCCATAGAACATTATCAGAACCAGAGAAAATAAACTTTATCTATGAAGATCTCAATCCGAATAACCCAGCATATTTCAACATGCATGAACACTAGACATCTGCACAAGATGTCTTGAATGGTCATTCAAGTCATTTGCTTTTCCCACAAGACATGTACTGTAGCGAAATTTCGGCAACCAAATACTTCAGAGTTCTGAAAAATCATTCGTGTATACATACGTATGAAGCTGTATATCATAAAAAGACAATACTACTAGTTCTACACGAATGCTTTGTCGATAGTACCCCGAAGTACTTGGTTGTCGCAACTTCGTTGTACTATATGTCTTGAAAAAAAATCCAAACGTCTTGAATTGTCATTCAAGGCATTTGCTTTTTTACAAGCGATGTACTGTAGCGAAATTGCGGCAACAAAATACTTCAGAGTTGTGAAAAATCATTCGTGTATATGTGTGAAGCTGTAGATAACAAAAAGACATTACTACTAGTTATACACGAATTCTTTGTCGATAGTACCCCGAAGTACTTGGTTGTCGCAACTTCGTTGTACTATATGTCTTGAAAAAAAATCCAAACGTCTTGAATTGTCATTCAAGGCATTTGCTTTTTCACAAGCGATGTACTGTAGCGAAATTTCAGCAACCAAATACTTCAGAGTTCTGAAAAATCATTCGTGTATATGTGTGAAGCTGTAGATAACAAAAAGACAATACTACTAGTTATACACTAATGCTTTGTCGATAGTACCGCGAAGTACTTGGTTGTCGCAACTTGGTTGTTTTCAACATGTCTTGAAAAAAAAGCAAATGTCTTGAATGGAAACGTCTTGTTCAGATAACTAATAAACACCCCATTATATATTCTACTGCATATTCAGTCACCGGATGAATAACAGAAATGATATGCTGTCGCATGGAATTTTTTTTTTAAATTTTCAACCAAATTCGCGAAGGTAAAAGTTTTGTGAACATTTTGTTAATATCTGTCAGTAGTACCAAGTTAGTGAAATTCGATCGAACTACAAAAGTGCTGCCAAGTTGAATTGACAGTGCGGTGGTTTAACGAGCTATACGCTTTTGAAGATGATGGATTCTTCACAAACATCGAAACGATTGTCCAGCGATGTGACTTGGAATCCTACCCGAGGCTGTTTAAATTTTTTTACTAACCGAAAAACTTGTCTGTTTGCTTAATAGGAATTACAATTCTCAGAATTTGACTTAGTTTTTCTTTTAGAAAATATTTATAGAGGTTCTTCTACCAAAAGATTTGCACAATAATGATTTTATTTCAACCACAAGTTACCACACTTTCGCTACGTTGGTTGGTTCAACTCTGTGGACATTTAAGCGATGTTATGCATAGTTAACCGTGTGTAATATACCCCTGCTCTGGATAATTCCCATTGGGAGTTATTTATGCTTGTTTACAAATTGCCAGAAAAAAATGTAACAAAGGATGCTGCAGTAAATGGTTGATGTTTATGTTGATGTTAATGCTGGTCCTATACAGTCAGCGTACAATCTCAGCCGGATGGTTGTGTGAATGGTTAGCACGGAAGATAGACAGAGAGACAGTCAGACAGACAGATAGACACTCAACCCAACAGACTGAATTAATGTTGAGAATGGTAATTTTTATGATTGCCAAAATAAAATGTAAGTGAAAGAGCTGATTTTCGCAACTCTATACTAAATACTAAAACATATTTCGAAGGACTTTCAGGATATGAATACATCTGAATGTGTGTAAATGTAAATTTCTATTATGTTGCAGCGTTTCTGTAACAGTCTCTATATGTTTGCAAATGCGGTTTATTAATTATATTTTTAGTTGTTCGAACATTTATTTTTTATGATTTGCTGTATTTTTTTCTCTTCTCCACAAGGGTACTAAAGGAAGAAATTTACATTTTTGATTAAAATTCTGCGGTGATGACATAGAAATTTTATTTTGTACCACTTAGGAATCTAAGTTGTTTTTTTTTGTCTCGGTTTATATGAAAACAATGCAGAAAATTATGATTCTTGTTATGAAATTTGAGTATAAAAATTACTAAACCAATTGTGTTCTTTTTCTTTTACAAAAAAAATTAAATTTTACTTTCTCTGTACGCTATAAATAAATCTCTTTTTGCTTTCCCCTTATAACTTTCTAAGCAAAATACGCCACACAATTGTTATGCTCTTGCAAGCAAGGAAGAGTTTCAGTATAAAAGTGTCAAAACTTTTGTGTAAACACTTCCCCTTTATGCAAAATTTATTAAATACTAATCTTTCTCATGTTAACACCCACAAAACTGTTTATATCTAATAACATTTCGACTCTGCGATGACCTTTTTCGCAATGAAATACAATTAAAGGGTGTTGTGTTTAGGAAAGCGATAGAATTTTCAATATTTTTTACTGAAATATAACGCTACACATTTATATATATAACGAATACGAAAACATTTTTTTTAAATATCAAATAAACAACCTTTACTGTTAAGTTAATACATTGCGCTGTTAAGTTAACAGTATTCACTTTATGCCTTAAATCACACTTCCTATAATAAATATATAAAAAAAGGTTTTAGATTACATCCTGTGAAGGTACAGAGGACAGTTTCTCATAACCAGTGAACTTTGCTGTTTATAGTTTTACACTCACTGATTGTGGCCCACAGTTTAACACCGGTTTCGAACGGTATTTTGGGAAGCTTTTTCATGGCTAAGTATCCGATGATGTCGCCGTCACTAATAAAGGGTTTTTCAACAGAGACGCTACAAAAATAAATCGATAGGGACAGCAAACGACGCCATATTTTTTCCCGCTCTTTTGACAGTTCTCTTCAGTAAGGTTTGCCATTTCATCATAAAAAAATGATATATGAGCCAACAACGAGTCGAAATTATTAAAATTTACTACCGAAATTTGGAGTCAGTGGCCTCAACTTTAAGAGCGCTACGATTCGGATTTTCATCGGAAAATCATCTTCAGCGATGAAGCTCATTTCTGGCTGAATGGCTTCGTCAATAAGCGAAATATGCGTTATTGGTCAGACAGCAAACCACACGTAATCCATGAGTCATCATTGCATCCCGAAAAAATTACAGTTTGGTGCGGTTATGGGCCGGGGGCGTCATTGGGCCGTACTTCTTCCGTGATGATCAAGACCGGCACATTACTGTGAATGCGAATCGCTACCGTACAATGATAACCGAATATTTTTGGCCCCAATTGGATAATATGGACTTGGAGGACATGTGGTTCCAACAGGACGGCGCCACAAGCCACACAGCGAATGCCACAATCAATTTATTGGAAACCAAGTTTGGTGAACGTGTTATCTCACGAAATGGCCCAGTCGATTGGCCGCCTCGGTCGTGCGATTTGACGCCGTTCGATTATTTTCTGTGGGGCTACGTCAAGTCTATGCTCTATGCCAACAAGCCAGCGACGATTGATGAACTTCGTACGAATATCGAACGTGAAATTGCAGCAGTATCGGCCGATTTATGCTTGAAAACCGTCGAAAATTGGGTTCAGCGTCTGGACTTCTATAAGCATGCCCGTGGTGGTCATGCAAAAGAAATCGAGTTCCATACATAATGGCATCGAACGTACTTTCACAGGAATAAAGAATTTCATTGGTATCTAAAACCGGTTTTGTTTTATTTAAAAAAACTTTTGTAGCGCTCTTATTGAAAAACCCGTTATATGCGATATATGAGTTATATATCTGTTAAGAATATTTGGTTAGATTTGTCGAAAATCATACAAAACTAAACATAGCTACCTGGTTCTCTGTTAACTTAACATAATTTTGCTTTTACGATTAATAGCATGTTCACTTTACTGAAACCGGGTGGTAAAAACCGTTGAAAGGTAGTCTGTTAATATAACACAATGTTAAGGGCTAAAATATAAATTATTTGATACTACTTTTTTTTATATATTTAATAATATTTGACATCCTCTGTTAACTTAACAGAGTACATATCTTATGTCAATAGCTTAACAGTATTATGAATATTTATACTTAAAATAATATTTCCTTTTTTTAATAATATCTATAAGGACATATCAGTGGAGTTTTGAGTTTTGAAAACCACATCAAAACTGAGCTTTGATTTACCTGATTCTCTGTTAATTTAACAGAACACTATTCATATTTCTTACCATGTTCAATTTATGAAGTCCTGAAGGCTAGAACTCTTACGATCTGCTCTTTTAACTTAACACAATTGTTAAAGGCTAAAATATCAATAATTTGTTAAATTGTTTTAACCTATTTACGGTTATGTATATCACATGCTCTGTTAAGCTAACAGAGAAAATATATTGTGCTGTGAACTTAACCGTATTAATGTTAAAGCGAAAATCATATTTTCTTCATTAAATATATATACGAAAACGAAAAGTGACGATTTATTTTCATTTTAATGAATACAAAATCACCGTTGGTTTTTCGGAAACCCTACAAAATTAAACATGGTTATTTGGTTAACTTATCCGGTTTACTGTTACCGTAACAGCATTTTTCTTTTATATTTAATAACACGTTCACTTTACTGAAACTTTATTGCTAGACCTGTCACATGATTCTCTGTTAATTTAATACAGTGTCTAACGGCTAAAATATAATTATTATTTTATCCGACTTATTTTTATATATCTACCGATATTTTACAAACTCTGTTAACTTAACATCGTAAGTATATTGTGCTGTAAACTTAGCGTTATAAATGTTATACGGAAAATCTTATTTCCTTTATTATTTACATATATGTATAAAAAATTGCATTCGGTTTTTCGAAAGCCATACCAAACTAAATAAATGTTACTGATTCTCTGTTAACTTAACAGCATTTTTCTTTGGTATTTTAAATCACTTGCACTATACTAAACCCTGATGGCTAGACCTACCACATGCTCTCTGTAATTTTAACATAAGGGTAAAGGGTTAAAATATGAATTATTTAACACGATTTTGTTTATTTATTGACCAATATTTCACATGCTCTGTTAATTTAACAGAATAAATATTGTGTGCCCTTGACTTAACAGTCCCAAGTTTAGAAACAAAATTATATTTCCTATTTTTCATCTTAGGGTACACAAAAGAGCACAAAGTGTACACAATACTATAAAAAATACTAAAAAAAACTACAAAAAGTGTACACAAAAGTACATACATTTAAAAAAGATGCACTTAAAAGTACAAAAGTACATACAGAGTATGCAAAAGTACAAAAACTGCACACAAAAGTACATTAAACTACAGAAAAGTGTATACAAAAATGTGTCCCTAAAAGTGGGCAACAGTACAAAAAGTGTACACAAAGTACATATGCCTACAAAAAGTGTACATAATAGTACAAAAAGTGTACACACAAGAACAAAAGTACATAACAGTCAAGAAAATGTACAAAAATTCAAAAACTTTACACAAAAGTCGAGAAAGCGGCCATAAAGACACAAGATGTGTACATAGAAGTACAAAACGTATATACCCAAATACAAAAAGTGTACACAAAAGTATATAAATTTAAATAAGATGCACTCAAAGGTACAAAGTGTACACAAAAGTATATACACCGTATTCAAAAGTACAAAAAGTGCATAATAATGTACATTCAACTAAAAAGAAGTGTACACAAAAGTACATTTACGCAATACCAGTCGTGCGTGCGTGTATAAAAAGTGTCTTTAAAACCAGGCAAAAGTACAAAGAGTGTACACCAAGTACATACGACCACGAAAAGTACACCCAATAGTACAACAAGTGTACATACAAGTTAAAAAAGTTCAGAAAAGTACACAAAGTGTAACAAGAGTACATAAATGTTATACAAAAGTACAACAAGTGACCACAAAGATATAAAATCTGTAAGGAAAGGAACAAAACGTGTACACACAAACACAAAAAGTGTCCACAAAAGTAGTACCTAAATCTACAAAAGATACACTCAAAGCTACAAAAATGTACACATAAGTACATACAGTGTATACAAAAGTACAGAAAGTGCACACAAAAGTACATTCATTTACAAAAAAGTGTACACAAAAGTAAATTTTCGAAAAGCATTCGTGCGTTCGTACATAGACTGTGTCCATAAAAGTAAGCAAATGTTCAAAAAGTGTACCCAAAGTAGATACGACTATAAAAAGTGTACATAATAGTACAAAAAGTGTACACACAAGTAAAAAAAATGTACACAAAAGTACAAACAGTGCTTTGTGGACACATACAAAGTTTGTACAAAGAAGTAAAAAACGTGTATACATAAACACAAAAAGTGCACACAAAAGTACATAATGTACATAAATCTACTAAAGATGCACTCAAATGTAGATAAGTGCACACAAAGGTACATACAGTGTATACAAAAGTACAAAAAGTTCACAAAAGAGTACATTCAACTACAAAAAAGTGGACACAAAAGTACGTTTACGTAAAACCAGTCGTACGTATATAGTAACTGCCTACAAACATGCGCCATTACTCACTGTACAAGACGAACGGCAATTGCTTTCATTACGTCATCAACGAAGAACCATACGACAAATACAATCCGAAAAATTATGCCTCCTTTACGAAGACGTCAAAACGAACATAAACATACCATACATGTTTCATCTATGTTCCATCTATAGACACGAAATGTTTCACCTATATACACGAAAGGAAATCCACAGTCTTCGGAGTAAACAGCGGAATGCTTCAACTACGCACTTCCAAGTTCCATTTTAGTCGCTTGTCTCATGGCCCTCTGATTTTTTCTGTTTTTTTCTGCTAACGTAAGATTATTATGCTAACTCAACATCATTATGTTATCTTAACAGAAATTTATTAAAGTTACAGTAATCTTAAATGAGAATAAATAAATAAAAAATAAATGGTTTCCCATTACATCCCATGAAGGGACTAGGGAGAACTTCTCACAATCACTGAGCTGTGCGCTTTCCAGTTTTCACCCACTGATTGGGACCTACAGTTTTACACCGATTCCGAACGGTAATTTGAGAAGCTTTTTCATGGCTAGATACTCGATAGTGTCGCCGTCACTATGCGAGGTGACCGCCGCCGAAAGAAAATTTGAAGGTGGTCAGAGCCGGGTTCGAACCCAGGATCTCATGTACAAGAGCCGCGCACACTAACCATTGCACCACCGACGGCCACACCGACGGCCACATTAAATGAGAATAACATTTTTGAATTAACAGTATACTGACCTAACACTAATATAACATTATGTTAAGGTTTCAGCATTATTTGAACTTGAGGGAGAACTTTGATCACTTTAGAGAAATGTTAAATAAATTTAAAATTTTGGACTTAAAAAACTTTTAACTGAAACAATAAATAATACATCACTGTGTTTATCGGAGTAACATATTCATTGAAATATTTTCCCTCGCATTTGAACACCCTTTTGAAAACAGTAAGCCAACAATGCTGCTGTTAAGGTGCCCTCATAGTAGATGCGTGAGCGTTGTTGCTGAGTGTACCATGTGGTCCGGGGGTGTACATATGGTTTTTTTTTGCGAAAATTTAAATTAATTTTAACTAAAAAGTTGCTTGTACATGTTTTTGCTGTTGTATACTTCGGTCAAAATTTATAGTACAAGTACTTATTTCAGGGTCATTATGATTTTAATTAATTTGAAAAACCATATGATTTTTTGGTTTTCATTTTAATTTTCAGGCAAGAGAAATAACAACAATAAATAGAAATTTTTGCAAAAAGAAACAATCTAAAAAGATATGTCTGTTTTTTGTCTTGCAAAAGCGAAAGTTTCAAATCTAAGGAATTTTAAATGCTGGTTTATTGTCTAGAACTCTAAAGAGGCAATGAGGAAGAAAATATCTATTTTCATCTCAAGTGGTTTGTGAATTAAATGGGAAAAATCATAAATTCTAAAAATACATAATTGCAATTTTATAATCATTCATTTGAATATGTGCATATAGTTGCAGTTTAACAGGAGATTAATATTTTGAAGTTATACATTAAACCTGTTGTTTTATTCTCTGCTAAACTAATTTTTCGACGACTTTGTATGGGTAGCCGCTTAATATCGCGTAGTTCCCCATACAAAGTGGTCGAAAAATTAGTTTAGCAGGAAATATTAAACAGGCTTATTGTTAAAATAGATTTCACTGTTTAAGATTTTCGACGAAATTTTAAAAGCCTCCAAAACTAACGTAGCTTCCATGTTAGATTGTATTTCAAAATACCTTGAACTTAGATTTTGGATTTTGTGTTAAAGTTAAGGCTATGTTCAGGTATACCGAGATTTCGCAGTTTACGGGATTTCATTTCCAGAAACAGCTGATTTTTCTACTGCAAAACATATGTTTGGTGGGTTGAAATCCCGAAAACTTCGAAATCTCGATATACCTGAATGTTGCTTTACTCTTTGGTTTAACTTTAAAACTAATACTTAACAAAGTTGTCAACCCATCCGGTATTAAAGGAAAATTAATTCGAACCTTGGGATAAATGATCATCTCCAGCACGAATCATGATTTTAACTGATTGGTGGTTATGCTTTTGTTCGAAATTTTGGATAAACATTAAATTTAGAATCCGCTGGATTTAAGAAAGTAATGAGTTTAACTAAAGCTAAGAAAGTGTTGAGTTTAACTAAAACTAAGAAAGTGTTGAGTTTAACTAGACCCAAAAAATAGTTCCGAGCTTAACTAAAACTATAAACGGTGTATGGAGTTTCTCAAACGGGACATTCATATGGCTAAAGATTAAGTTTTATCAAAAGCTTGTTAGAATTGGGTTAAACTTTCAGTTAAATATAACCTTTAATGGCTAGGGTTTAAGTGGGTGGTTAACTATCATAGTACTTAATCGTAATTGAAAGTTAATTAGAGGTTAACTAAGCAGCTGTTTTCAGTGGCGAGTTAATGTAAGCCGTCATATTGTTAACGACTATATGACACCCTTGTATTCTGATTGGAAAAACATGTGTTTTGGTCTAAATACATAAATAACAAAGAGGAATCATCAAATGGAATCATGTAGAAATAAATGCATAAAATAAAAGTCGTGTTAACAAAAGTGTAGTAAACGATATGTAGGTTCAAGAAATTAACGATTTAGGCTAAAATAAAATCCACAAATACTCAAACAGAAATATGTATTTAAACAATCTTACAGTTCCCATTTTGACAATCAGTAATGTGATTGTCAAAGTCATATGGTTCTTACTACAGGTTAACAAACCAACATTGGGTGGTTAAATCATTGTTAACCATTGACTGAAAAACAAAAGGCGATGCGATCATATCCTTCTGACTAAAAGTTGAACAACCAACGTTGGGTGGTTAAATCAATGTTAATCATCGACTCAAATACACTGTACAATGTTTAACCACAATTTAACTAAGAAACGAATATGATCACTGACTGAATAACTAGCCATATGTCGTTTAGAAAATCATTACATTTGACTATAATTCAATGTATTTAATTTGTATTTCGTTATGTTTAACCCGTTGGTTAAACTTTAAACCTTAAGTTTAATCAGCTTTTAAATCTAACTAGAATTTGTTAAAGATCATATTAAAAACTACCTTACACCTTAATGCTAAACTTCAGGTTAAAGTTAACTCTAAGTTTAGCCTTTGAACAAAATTGATTAACTTGTAAACTTACCTTTTTCGGGGCAATTCATTTCGTCGGCACCATCCAGACATTCCTTATAGCCGTTGCATAAATAATCTTTGGGAAGACAGCGGTCATCGCATTTGAATTCATTTTCGGTACAAGCTAATCCATTTAGTGCAGCACAGAGGTGAAAGGAGATAAATCGCAATATATTAATTAAAAAAACTTCTGTTACATTGCATTTAAAACACATACAAATGTGGTTGTAATTTGACATTAGTAAGTGATTTGTAATGGAAGTATTTGTTAGTAACTGGTGATATTTACACGCAAAAACGATTAAAATATTCGTTTTAAGTTGGTTGGTTAGGAGTATCAAAATTCTAGTGCTGTAAAAAATTTCTTGAAATACAATTTCGGATTCTGTATGCCAACTTAACTAAATATTGTCTATTATTAATAATTTGTAACTTTTAGTAAGTAAAAGGTAAAATTTCTTATGTTGCGCTGCCCCATTTTTGTGGTGATTATTTGAAAAGTAATCGGTTACTTAAAGTGTAGAAATTCTTCAGGGATGCAAAATTATTTGGGGAAATCAATTTGTTTTTGAAAAGTGACTAATAAAAAAGATTTTTTAAATAAACAGATATTTTAACAAATAGTCCTGGTAGTAAAATTTGTGTATGCGGTTATTCTCTATTAAAAAATATTTGGTTACTCGAATAATATTTTCGACTTACAAAATTTTACGGTTACTTGAAAAATATTGTAGATTACAAAAATACACTATATTTTCCTATTCAATGATTATTTCTTTATCTCATCACAAGGCCATCTAAACTAACTAAAAAATCCAATAAGATAACATGGCTACACCAAATTTCTAAACTTCTAAATGAATTAATTTGATACCAATTAGTTTTAAATTAAGGATATAGAAAATAATATTGGTTTTCTAATTCTATTATATTTATTTTGTATAGATTTGAAATATATGTATATTTATTTTGTATGGATTTTAAATTTTTTAGGGAAACTTTCTTTAAAATAATGAAATTAGTAAAGCTTTTTACGTTATTTTATTAAAAATACATTTGTACTCTTTCAACGGTTACCGACTACTTTTGCTAATAGCTAACTATTTTGTAATAAACATCTTTACATTTTGTTACAGTAAAAAAAATTCAAAAGCTCTTTTATACAAATCATTACATCGATAAATATTTTTTTATTCATTAAAATAACCGGGTTTACCTTTTGACGATGGTTACTTTTTGCCCTTGATAACTAACCATTATTATTCTTCATTTTAACGTGGATAGAAATAGCATTTGAATAATTCTATGTCTTCAAATGTGAAATAGAAGTAATTTTTAGTATCTTAGTGCTGACAAGTAATCGATTAATTTTCATAAACTTTGTTTATTGTTGTAAACTCATGGTGCAATCCTTAACCTGCAAGCAACAAATATGCATAAACTGCCAATTTTTTGGAATTGTGTAATTTTTTCGTTGTGGTTATCTGACTTTTTAAGGGTTATCGATTACTTTTCATGATAATTAACTAATTTGAAACTTCATCGGTAGATTTTTCTTTCGTGGTTATGAGTTACAGCCTTTTTTGTACATACTAACATTTAGGATTTGATAAATAAAGTATAAGAATGCTACTAATAATCTACGGTTACTTAAATTAGGGTTTAAGTAACCATTATTCCATTATCAGTTTCATGTAGAAAATCAATCCGATAATGATTCTATAATGTGGTATATGAAATAATATAAGATATATTTGATTTGTACTTTAATGACTCTAAAAAGTAATCGATTAATTTGGCAACAAATTTTAAAACATCACCATTGACTGCTATCGTTAATTTCAAAGCTCAAACTATACGTGACATGTGAAAGCGGTTATTGATTACTTTTCATAATAGTTAACAAATTTTAAATAATATTTCTATATTTTCTTTTCTTGTTTATTTGAGAGCTGTTTGATATAAATGCATAACAACTTTTCGATAAATGATAACCGATTACTCGGTAAGGGATACTACTTTAGACAGACTTTAAGTAAGTAATCGTTTTACTTTCTAAAGCTTTAAAGAAGTAGTAAAATATGTGCTATGTTTTACCCCGGTTCCAAACGGTATTTTAAGAAACTTTTTCATGGCTAAATACTCGATAGTGTCACCGTCACTATGCGAGGTGACCGTCGCTGAAAGAAATTTAAAGTCGTCAGAGCAGGAATCGAACCCAGGACCCCATGTACATGAGGTGCGCACACTACCCATTGCACCACCGACGGCCACATTCACTTTTAGACTTTAAGTAGCCATTATTAATTTCTAGTTTTTAATTATGTAATAAGTTCGTTGATCATTCTTGACTTGTGTTTAATGATTATCGATTACTTTTCCTAATAGGTAACACATTTTAAATAACATCTCTATATTTTCTTTTCTTGTTTATTTGAGAGCTGTTATATATAAATGTTTAACTGATTTTCGATAGATGATAACCGGTTACTTTTTAAGGAACATTACTTTAGACAGACTTAAATAACCATTATTAAAGTTTTTATTTGTGTAATAAGTTCGTTGATCATTCTTGACTTGTGTTTAATGATTATCGATTACTTTTCCGAATAAGTAACGAATTTTAAATAACATCCCTACATTTTATTTTCTTGTTTATGTCCTAGAGCTGTTTTATATAAGTGTATAACTAATTTGCTATAAATAATAACCGGTTACTTTTTAAGAGTGATTACTTTAGACAGGTTTTAAGTAACCATTATTAGATTCTAGTTTTTACGTTAAAAAACATTATATTGACAATGTTTCATTAAATGTGAAATATATTATATATATTTCGCATTCTTAGCGCTGATAAGTAATCGATTAATTTTGCAAATATTTTTGAAAATGATTGTTGATATTAAAGTCTGAGCTAAAGTATTCATGAAATGTGTGTTATTTTGTTCGTTGCAGATCTTTTACTGGTTTTAAATGGTTATCGATTACTTTTTCTAGTTATTAACTAATTTCAAATAAATTTAAATTCCTTATTTTCCTTTCCCTATTATATTCTAAATTTTGTTTCATATAAATGAGTACACAATCAGCGATAAATTATAACTGTTTTTAAATTCTTAGTGCTGAAATCGATTAATTTTGCAAATATTTTTAAAAACGATTGTTGTCGTTTAACTCTGAGCAAAAACAATTCAGGAAATGTGTGCTATTTTGTTCGTTGCAGGTTTTTTACTGATTTTTTAACGGTTATCGATTACTTTTTCTAGTTGTTAACTTATTTTAACTAACAACATTAAATTTTCATTTCCTTATTATTTATATTTTAGATTTTTTTTATATAAATGAGTACACAATCGGCGATAACTGATAACTGTTTTTATATTCATAGTGCTGATAAGTAATCGATTAATTTTGCAAATATTTTTGAAAATGATTGTTGACGTTAAAGTCTGAGCTAAAAGTATTCATGAAATGTGTTCGTTGTAGATTTTTTACTGATTTTTAAACGGTTATCGATTACTTTTTCTAGTTGTTAACTAATTTGAAATAAAAGCATTAAATTTTCCTTTCCTTATTATATTCAAAATTGTTTTTATATAAGTAAGCTCACAATCTCCGGTAAATGATGACTATTTCCATATTCTTAGTGCTGATAAGTAATCGATCAATTTTCTTAAACTTTAAAGAATTTGTCAAATGTTTGCTATAGTTATCAGCTGATCAAAATCTACTCATAAACTGTGCATAGTTTAGTTTGTTGATTATTTTTGGCCCCTTCTAACGGTTATCGATTATTTTTTTGAATAATTATAAAAGTGTATTTATTTTCCTTGATGATGTTCTAAATTTTTTTATTGTAAAAAACCACTTAATTTTCCTAGAAAAAGAAGTGGTTACTTATAAACTGCGGCTATTTGAGGTTTGTTTCAAGTAACCATTAATTATTTTGAAATAATTAAGTAGAAAAAAAA
This sequence comes from Phaonia tiefii, assembly GCA_963931995.1. NCBI lineage: Eukaryota > Metazoa > Arthropoda > Insecta > Diptera > Muscidae > Phaonia > Phaonia tiefii. Next base: position 8,779,775 of record OZ008370.1, read on the forward strand.
TCACTAAAGTGATGAACATTATTTTATCCTAATATATCGGTATTTTGAAATTCTTAGTGGCAAAAACTAATCGATTAATTTGTGAAAGGCTAATTTTTGGTAGCAATAAATTTTAGTTTTTTGATGGCTACCAAAAATCACTAATTCACTAATTATTCGATTACTTTTTTTGAGCAAAATAGTATCATATTCACAGTTTGTCTACTATTATATTTTTGACTTTTTTAATGGTTATCGATTACACAGTGCAACACCAAAAAATATAACCATATACGGACACCACTACGTGATAAACGACCAAACAGTTTCTGCCAGTTTTGCCCAAAATCATGCACTTTTTTATGGGCCCCAAAGATTTGGGGCCTCGGTGTCATTTTTGCAAAAAAGTGATAATTTTGTCAGGCTCATATCTTGCAAACCGTTTGGAATTTTGAATAAAAAACTTTCTAGAACATATGAACTTCCTAGGAATGATTCTTAACACCGTTTACTTCAACAGTGAGATACTATGCTACCTCACCGACCGCAGCAACACAGGCAAAGCAGTAAGCTCAGCACACGCAACAAGGGACGCAGCACACAATATAAGAATCATTCTCTAGGAAATTCATATGTTCTATAAAGTTGTTTATTGAGATCTTGGGTATATTTTTTTAGTTGATTGTTTCCTTGAATTTTGAACGGTTTGCTACCTATGAACCTGAACAGGGAGAAAAAGGTTAAAAAAATCGAATTTTTTTAAAGTTTTTTGCGATTTGCTATTTTGATGATGAAGTTTTTTGATTTTATGTGTTCACAATTTGTGTTTTTTACGACAAGGGCTACAACTTTCTCTCAGAGAGTAAATCAAAATTCCAAACGGTTTGCAAGATATGAGCCTGACAAAATGATCACTTTTTTGCAAGAATGACACCGAAACCACAAATCTTTGGGGGCCCATAAAAAAACTGTCCATGACTTTGGGCAAAACTGGGAGACACGGGTCTTTTTTTTTGTCTTTTATCACGTAGTGGTGTCCGTATATGGTTATATTTCCATGACTTAAAAAATTACACACAGTGTTACGTTGCTAATAACTAGCTAATACTTTAGTATTAATTTTACTTCATTACATACATTCGCACATAGTTATGAGAGGTTTGGGAGACAATTTATCATACAAGAAACGTCTCTTAAGTCTCTCACAATTTTTAATATAAATAGGTGAAGAACCTTTTAGATATATATTAATCGTTTACGGGTTGACAGCGGTTACTTTTGTAAGTAACCATTTATAATTTTTCATGTTAAAATATAAGAGAAATTTTAGAGGAATAATGATTCCTCCAAATGCGATTTAAATCTATTTTTTGTATAATTAGTCGATTAATCGATTTATATTAATCGATTAATATATATTAATCGATTAAATATAGAGGCAATAATTAATTGTTATATAAGTAGTTTTCCTCTATTCAAAAGTGTTTCATACAAATTGATATTAAACAGTTGTTTTAATTTCTGAGTTGTTTAAATTTTAACCGGATATCGATTACTTTTGCTAATAACTATTTTTCGTTAATACATTTTCATGAATTTGACGAATTTATCGAGTACCTTTGCTAATACCTAGCGTATTTGGAATACAATTTGCTGAATATATTCACTATCATTTATGTATATACGAATTAATTATTTATCTGTGTGCAATTATAAACGGTTGGTTTTCAAGAGCGATTACTTTTTTAAGTAACCACTTCTCATTTCATCTCTAGACAAACAATTTTGTTGATGAATAGTGTTTGCATCCTATATCCTATGTGATATATATCTGTTCTTTGCGTTATTAGCGCTGCTAAGTAGTCGATTAATATGCCAGAACTTAGCTTTTTATAAAACACGGGGGGTAACAATTAATTGATATACTTCTAGTGTGATTAAATGTGTTTCATAGAATTTGTTACTAACGAGTTGTTTTAATTTTTGTATTTTTTTAATTTTGATTTTTTACCGGTTATCAATTACTTTTTTTCAAAAACTATAATATACTATATGATAAAATTTAAATATCATATTTTCTTCTTCTCTCTTTTCCTACCTAGTGATGACAAGTAAACGAATATTTTGTGATCGCGCTTAAAATTATTTCGTAAACATTCTGTAAAAAGGAAATAGACGTTTATGGTAAAATCCCTAAAATGTTAATATTGAAAAGGCAACAACAGGTGAGATAAATATTAAAGACAAATGGACATCACAGTTTTGATGAGGAAATGACAGGAGTGGTAGCCCTCCCGACACACAAGGCAAAAACAAAAACACACACACACACAATAGAGGGCACACAAAATTGCACAATACCAGTTTGTCCATATTGAGATCCATCCTCAGTGGTACCATTATCTTCATCATCCCCTGTGGGACAATTGACTTCATCTTCGCCATCAGGACAGTTTTCGTAGCCATCACACAATTGTTCCTCGCATATAACCACATCCGAAAAGTGGCATGTGAATGAAGCATCACCACGGCAACCAGAGGGTTGATTTGTAAAGACAGGACTAGTTTCAGTAATGGCAGTTCCTTCACCTTCGCCAGAGGCTTCAAAACCAACACCAGGGTGGCCGCCGTTATTTGAATTATCCCAATTATTGTTGAGTTTTAGGTCTAAATATGAAGTTTATTACAACAATTAGATATTGTAATTATTGATGTTAAAGGGAAAAGATTTACTGAGTTGCTACTAATCAAGCCAAGCTTAGAAGAGCCTTTACAATTCCATAAAACAAACGCATAACAAAGACACAAAATAGCAGAGTCCGTGATGGGGACCCATTGGATGATTTTCCGAGGAGTGGGACAAAAAGTTAGAGCAACGATCACACACATAAAATAACACGCAAAGGGAGCAATTTCTGAGGCAAACACCATCGGTTCCAACCAAAATGACTACACGCTGAAAAATATCAGCCCCAGCAATATATTGCAGGAAACATGTACATGTTTGCAAGCACTGTTTACATGAATTGAAGTTCTGCTGCTTGTTGGTTTCTTTGTTGTCTATCTCGTATTTGGTTTTAGCGGTTTTCAACAAAAAAGCCAAATTTGGGTCTCAAAAACATATATTATAATTTATTAATTATTGTGTCTCAAACATGTTATATTGAATAGCAAAGACAACATGTTTGGTCACAAGTATAATATATTTGCGACAAGCTACAAACACGTTATATTTGCAGCCAAACAACAACAAAAAAACAGATTTTTTCAGCGTGTAGAGTTATATGAACGCAGTTCTGACGAGCTCCATCATAAATATCTTCTTAGCAATCAATAGATGTTGCTTTAGGTTTTTAAAGTGACTCCAAGTTAAGGCCACACGAATGAGACTAATGACTTACGAGCCGCATTGTGAGAGCGGATATATACAACCCGAATCTCGCGAGTGGAATTTTGAGCAGTTAGAGGAACTTTCTATGTACGCTCGGGTGCACTTATGATGTTTGGATTATACAGGAAAACACCAATGAAAAATTATACAATCAAGGACCCTTTCAAGACATATTATGACTAAAGAAGCATGTCGGAAATACGATCATATTGCCTTGCCCCTTATGCATCAGTGTTGCCCAGTTTCATTTCAAAAACTGATTATTTAAAAAAAACAAAGCTTCAGAAACTCTTACATATAATTAATTTTATCCTAATTAGGAGAGGAAAGGGGAAGCAAAGTTTAAGACAACAAAGCGAGGACAAGAAGAATAAAAGTTAACCTATATATTTCCCAGGATATAATATATAATTTGTAAAAATTCATCACCATAGCGCGTAAAAGGAACGCCAATATTTTTACAATAATCTAGATAAATTTTTAAAATCGTATATGACCTTTGACATAGGACTTGCAAACAACTGTTTAGTATTACATAGATAAAGTGAAATGTTAAGATTTCATTATGTTAACAAACAGAAATTCGTAACAGAAATATTTTTACCAATTTCGTGCATATTTGTGGAGATAATCATTTGTATAGAGTATGAGTGATGTCTTAGGTGAGGATATGTGTAATGTCAGGTCCACAAAATATTTGCAGATTTAAGTTAATAACAGTGATTTGTAAAATTTCACAAAAAAAAAATACACAAAAATGTTCCAAAGAGTCATAAACTTCAAAATGATCGACCGTCAATCTGAGTTCTAGTTCAAGTCCTTCTTGTAACTGTTTAAAATTTATCACTTACTGCAGAAAACCCTGAGCTGTTAGGCCATAAGAAATTAAATTTTTTAGTTGAATCACCAAATTCGAAAAGGGCTCATGTCGGTTTTTAGAAATACGTTATTAACATTTTAGTTTGAAAACTTTTCAATGTAGCTAAATAATACAGATCCAAAAATGTCGATGTTAATGTCAGGATAATTCCAAAAAAAATCGACATAAAAATCAGAATTTTCGAACCCGAGCACTTTTGATTGGTATCAAATTTGGACAGTAGTTTCTCCTCGTCCATACGAATTCCAATTTGGAGATCCAATTCCACCGAGATCCAATTTGGAAATTTGGCTATAATGTAAAGAAAAAGATGGACTTTCTTTTTGGAGGGATACCAACAATTAAAGATATTCGTAAGTTAGGCTAAGATATTCAAGGATAAAAGATACTTTGGAGTTTTCAATATCACTGAACATGACTGTGACATGACTGTTGTATGGGATATTATTAAAGCGGTTTTTGCAAGCTTTAAAATGATATCCAACATTTTGAAATCCATTCACGCATTCCAAAGATATGCCATTTTTCAGTCAGGCCCATACAATACCTACTTCAACGAACCATAAAACAAAAACTACTTTGAATTTTGACTCAATTCTGGTGTCGTAGAATTTGTATGGGCGAGGAGAAACTTCTGTCATTCAGTAGGTTTCATACAATTCAGTAGGGGTTGGGTCCTGGACTGTGTCGAAATATTTTAAAATTACCCGTTATTAACATTAAATTTTGAAGAGATTAGATTGAACCTACACAATGTAACACCAAAAGAGTTTGTTTTATGTTTTAACTGACAAATAAATGTAATGTAAACACTAACAATAACATTGCATATCTATTTAAATTTTGCGCGCTAATATAAGTTATGTTAACTTAACATTAGGATATTCTTATATTACATACTTCTTTCTATCATTGATCTATTTTGTAATATACACATTTCTAATGAACACTAAAATACATATTAGTTGGCAGCTAAAATGCTACCAGGGATCTGTAAACTGTTTCTAATGTTATATTTTTGTAGGTCTGATCCTTGTCAAGTCCTTAGGAGTCTTTATAGTTAGGAATATGAAAGTCTGGTGTTATTTGATGATTAGTTATGACAAATATCGGAAATCAATGTAACAGTGAATAGTTAATATTATAGGTATGACTGTGTATGTTAAGTGTTGGTGTTCATGAATGTTAGTTAACATGTTAGTGTTAATTGATAATTAAAGATTATATTAGTAATTAAAGAGTTAGTAGAGTTTTTAAAATGCTTACACTATATTAAAATGCCAAAAAGCTAATTGTAATTTATTTTTAATATTTTTAACACTTTGACCAAACATAATTCCAAAGCTGCTAAAAACTTTTAACATATAAGGTTAAATAGCGTTAACAGGGTAGAATTTAGCTTGTTTTATATGACAGTTTTTAAAAATCGTTGAATTAGAATTCACAATGGTACAGCAAACTGCTTTGATGTAGTATATGGCCATATGTCTCAGCTTCTGTAAGTTATGCTCTGTTGACTATAAATGGGGTTATGTTACCTAATGTCAACTACTTCATGTTATATTAAGTAATTTATAAGATTATTTTTTTCGGTTTCAATAAGTGGCACCGCCCTGCTAACTATGTGTATGGTTATATTAAATTATGTTTAACACCAAACAGTACATGTTTAACATGTTTATGCTAAACAGTAAACATTATGTGTTTAACACTATTATGTTACACACTGAACAGTACATGTTTAACATATGTTAATAATATTACCACAAACGTAGTTAACAGTGTGCAACATATTGAAACTTTAAAAAAGGACTTTTGTGAGACATAATGTTAACTTACATAACGTATTTAGCATAAGCATAGATAAATAAAAGATTTTGTAGCTTGTATAGGTCCTAATCAGTGAGTCTATAAATTAGAACAGAAGCTCTCCTTAATCCCTCCATGAAATGTAATGGGAAATTTAGTTATTTTTAAGGTTAGGTTCTGTTTAGTATAGACCTACTATGTATATGGTAAATTTACTGTACGTCAGTTAACGATATGTTTTCAGAAGAAGAACATTTTACAGTCCCACTAGGTCTTGTTTTATTAAACATTAGCTTTTCTCTTACGTTATATTAAATATGTCTTGTTGGTTACAAAAAGTGGCTAACTAAGTTATATACATTAACTAAAAACTAACGAAATCCGGTCATAAAATTCAAATTCATAAAGTTATATGTATTCTATATTATATGGCTATGATGTCGCTTTAGAATAACGTTCTATACAGTTTTAAATTTTCAGTATCACTATATATTTGTGATCGTGTTAGTTAATATAATTGTTAATATGTTAAAATATTCTAGCTGTACTTGACTACGATCTGTTAATTACAACCGTAGTTACTAGTTATATAGTTTTACTAGGATATACTCTGTTAACTATACAAGTGTAGTTCTGTTGGTTAACATAATGTAGTGTAATGTAATAGTTACAAAGTTTCATTATGTCGTGCTCTGTTAACTGTATATGTGGTTATGCTACTTTACGTCAAACATATTATATTGGTTAACAAAAGGTTCACCTTTTTCAGGTACTACTTTTTCACTAGGTAATGTTCTGTTAACCAAATATGTGGGTATATTTGTTAACAGGAACATAATGTTTCATCTGATTCTATTTTGTAGTTGCACTAAGTCATGCTCTGTTTACTACAAATATAGTCGCCAGAAGTTACCCATTTTTAGCTTCACTAGGTTATGTTCTGTTAACCATGTACATATGTGTGGTTCTTTTGTATTAAAAACTGTGCTGGAACATAACAATTTTTAAGTTTCACTATGCCGTGTTCGGTTACCAGTAAATGTAGTTACATTACTTTAAGTCAAACATGTCATGTCGGCTATTATTATGCTCTGCCTTTTCAGTTTCTCTAGGTTTAGCGACCGTATTGGTAAATATAATATTTTGTAAGGTACGAATTTTTAAATTTAACTGGGTTTTGTTCATTTAACTCTAAATGTAGTTATGTTACGTTTCGTCAAACACGTGATGTGAGGGTAGCATAATATACTAGTTGTTCTGTTTCACTAGGCAATATTCTGGTAACTACATATTTCTGTTTCTGTTAGTTACTACAATATTTTGAATGACACTATTATCACTACGTTATGTTTCAATTTCACTACTTTATGGCCTGTTAACTATAAACGTAGTTACCGGCTGGTACTAATTTTTTAAAAATACATACTTCTTAGATATTCTTCACTAGGTATTGCTCTTCACTTCGTTATGTTCTGCTAACTAAGTACGTTTGTCTCTGATGGTTAACTTAATTTTATTATTAGGTACTATTTTGTAAGTTTCCCGGTGTCGGGTTCTTTTAACTATAAATGTGGTTATGTTACGTTTCGTCAAATATGTGACGTTGGTTAACATAAGATAGTAGTTTTTCAGTTTCACTAGGTAATGTTCGTTTACCTATGTATTTCTGATTCTGTTTCAGTTTGTATTCTGATTCTGTTTCAGTTATGTTTCAGTTCCACTACGTAATGTTCTGTTAACTATAAATGTAGTTATCATTAGGTACTAACGGCCTTATTCATAAAGAGTTTCCAGAGGTTTGAGAGACGATTTATCACACTAAAAACATCTCTCAAATCTCTCACAACTTTTTATGAATAAGGAATTGTTTAGCATCACTAGGTTGTATTCTTCACTAGGTTGTGTTCTTTACTAGAATACGTTCTGCTAACCACAGACGTTTGTTTCTGGTGGTTAATTTAATGTAGGTTTCAGGTTTTTGCAGGTTTCACTGTGTCGTATTCTATTAACTGGAAATGTGGTTATGTTACCTTTTGTCAAATATGTAATGTTAGGTAACATAATAAAAGGATACATTTCCATTATCACTAGGCACAGTTCTGTTAGCTACAAATTTGTTATCATGTTAGTTAATAAAATGATTTATGTGATACTGTGGAGGTCCACTAGATTATGTTCTGTTAACTATGTATGATGTTATTATAGGCTGTGTTAAACTCTGTATTTTAGATAACATAAGGTATCTTTTCCATTTCCACAAGCCTAAAATAAATAAATAAATGGTTTCCCATTACATCCCGTGAAGGAATCGGGGAGTGCTTCTCACAACCAAAAGCTCATTCCAAAAGGTTACGTTCTATTAACTATATATTTCTGATTTTATTAGTACTCTTTTTCATGTGCTGCTAACTATATACATAGTTACTTTTAATTTTTATATTATTTTTTAACTCCTTTTTTATCTCTCATCGGGATTCTGTAACTTGTTAACGTTAAAAATTAAATAAATTAAGTTGTCAAACTTCGGAAATTTTATATTGAAATTCCGTTGTAGGTTACGATCTGTTAACTATAAATGTGTGGTTCTGTTAGTTAACATACTATTTTATTAGGTGCGAATAAGTTTTCGTTGCTGTTTCAATACGATTTTTCAAAACTGTCTTTAAATGTCATGTGCTGTTTGTGTTAGAACTTAAACTCTAGAGATTAGTAGGTGTTTAGTTGTCCCCAAGAAATGAAGCATTAGATTTCAGCCTTTAAATATTTTTCGAAATTCCAGTGCATTCAAAACGTTTAGCGGCTTTTAATTGGGAACAGGTGTAAAGTAAGTGTTTTTTGGGGGGATTTGTATCTATAATAGTGTAGTAGTAGTTGGCTTTCTTTTGTGTACCTGGACATTCGTCAACACTTTCATCCGAACGATCGGCACAATGGGGTGCACCATCACAGCGTAAATAGCAAGGTATAACCTCACCACTTTGGCAAACAAAACGTCCCTCAGGATTGGCATAACAATCGAAAACCTCGGGTATATTAGCAGATTCCTCATTATGATCTTGCTCCCGATCGCGATCATGATGTGTTTCGTGCGGTTGGTATTCTTCGCCACGTCCTACATGAGATTCTCTTTCGTATTCTTCCTCACGGGCAAAAATGGCATCGCACATATTCTTTTCTTCATCGGAATCATCGAAACAGTCGGCCTTATTGTCACAGCGCTCCATACAGGGTATAAGATGACCATCGAGGCATTCAAATTGACCCTCAGGATTGGCATCACAATCGTAGATGAGACGAGGCACATTACTTTGGGGATGTATATTTTCCATACTGTGGTTAAAGGCAGCATCATCATCTTCTCCACCATCCTCTTCCCCTACCTCTTCCTCATCCTCATGTCCACGTTCAGGTTGATATTCACCCTCAGCAAGTTCACCACGTCCACCAGCACCAGCATTATGATTACCACCACCATATGTCGCACCGCCGCCATGAGAACCATAAATATCATGGCCTTCATAGCCATTGTTATCATGATGAGGACTGCCCGTGGTGCTGTCATGATGGCTTTCGCCTCTGGAAACGCCAGCTACGTGGCCGACATATTCGTGATCTTTGAGATCTAATGAGTGATGGAATCGTTTAAAGTTTTGTACACAGAGCGAGAGCGAGAGCGAGAGAGAAAGCGATTTTTGGTTTGTGTTTGAAAATGTCGGGTGTATCATGTAACGTGTATGTAAAATATATGGTGAAATGTTAAGAAATTTGTAATGTAAAAAGGTGTTATGTTCTTTAACAGACATAGATATTTTAACAATTTTGAATTTTTGTCTTACACTTAACTACTCTACACCCCGAATTAAAGGTAAGAGAAGTATACCAGTGTTGGCAAAACCATCTGTGCTAATTTAAGAGAATATATTAACTACCAAATACTAAAAATATTTTTTGAGGTTAAACTTTCAATTTTTAAAGTTGCCTCCATCTACGAGTGTTGACTCAAAATTATCTCTGTAAAATTGTACAAGAAATAATACTTGGTCGCTCTTACCTCTCACACGTTCGAAATAGAATTGTTCATCAGCATCACCATGCAATTCACCCATACGTTTGTAAGAGCTTAACTGATGACGCACTGTTTCACCGAAACTACTCCATTTCTCGGGCAAGTCCATTTGAACCACACAGTGTAGCTTAAAGTAGTCATCGGGATACCTAAGGATATTAAATTTTTTATTTTTAATATATTTACAAGTAATTGCCAGTTTGTGCACTCACTGTTGCACGCTCATTAGGGTAACCCGTAAGAGAAACTCCTCATCGCCATAACTTTGGACAAACAAGTCGTTAAAGGCTTGCTCGATGGATAACTGCAAATTGAGGAATTCTGTGCTTGCCTTGCCTTCGCTGTAAACCGAATCCCATACCTCATCGACAACAATTAAAGTTTGCCCTGAAATTGTAAATAGTTTTTAAAATTTCTTACTTTCAAACATTTACTCGCACTGCTCCTCCAACTTACACAAATCAGTTTCACCAAAATCATCAAAACTATCATCTTCCTCGCCAGAGCCCTCTACATTATCCAGTTGCCTTTTATGATGTTTGTTCGATTTCGATAACTTTTGTGACCGTCTATCTTGTTTAGCATCGCTAGACTTTGCGTTTTGCGTAGACAGTGAGGCTGATTTCTTTTTAGCATCGACTTTCTTAGCTTCAGCATTGGCGCCGGCACGTTTTTTATGTTGTTTCTTGGTAGGCTTTTGTTCGTCATTCGCTCCAAAGAAACGTCCCAACTCGCGACGTACACGTTTAACGCTTTGCATGAGCCAACTGCCTTCGGCGTCGGCTTCATCCACGGGCTGCAGTTCGTCGTCGATAAATGCTTGTTCATCGAGATCACGCGCACTGCGTGAGGGCAACGACTCATCGAGTTGATCGATGTCGAAGGCATCATCGAAGGTTAGGTCGTTTTGGAGATCCTAAACAGAGGCAACAAATGCAAAGAAAATTAGTATAAAAACTAAATTTAAAAAAAAACTGTTTGTTTAAAGAAAATTAACGATTTTCAAAAAAGGACTGAGATCAAAATGTATAATTAACATACATGGGTTTCTTTAATTTGCATTGGATTTTAATTTTCATTGCTTTATATAATGCAAATGCTAAAGAATTGCCATTGTTCTCAATGGCAAATAAAATATTTTGAATTCGCATTTGCCCAGGCAATGCAAATGCAGGTTGCGGAATCGGATGCCAATTGTAATGAAATATGGGAATACTTTTAATTATTTTGAATTTGTTTGACTGCTGGTAATTCTTTAAGTTCTAATAACTTAAATTCTAATATTAATCTTTCAATACTGCTGACAATTCTGTTCTTAAAGTATTTTATATGGAGAGGTTTGTGGCTTCGATAGGTATTGCCAAAGATGATAGAAAAAGTCTAGATGATGAAAGATAAGTGGTGGATTTGAAAGTAAAGGGAAATTTCCTAGATGGCGCCGGAGTAGTGGATATGGGCAAATTTCCCAGGACACAAAAACGATTGAAAAAACTATATAACCATGCTCTTTTGCCTTTTGTATTGTCAACAAATATCAAAACCGATATGTTTTTTATGTATCTATGGTATTGTCAAAAAATATTAAAAGCGATATGCTTTTCTATTATCTATATTTTATTTTCAAATTGAAATCAACAGAATCGAAATGAAATTTGTTTAAGTGTTTTTTTGTAGCATCCAAATGCTCTAACGGAAACAGCAGGTGCCCTCTAGAGAAAATGGTGAATAAGCGACTTAATCATTTATGGTATTTCTATCATCTTTCCTCTATGGTCAATACGCAAAGCTTTTGCTAGCACCAAGGTTTGTGACTTTGCTATGGGTGGTGAATTTCATAGTTATAGAGTTACCCCATTACTATTTAAGAGAAAACGAAAATGGGTGGAAGTAGTAGTCATTGTATGCACATTTGTAACCAGGAAAACTAAAGTTTTTCTTATTTTTAATAGAAATCTAAGCATTTTCAAGACAATTTCCATATGTGAGCAAATAATTTAGCCTGGCAAAAAAAAGGAAGCTCTTTATAACGGGGAAACATTTAAAGGAAAATTTTAGTTAAGACAAATTTTTTGCATTAAATTTCAAATTGATTTTATTTGCACTAAAATATGTTATCTGTTTCTACTGGACTGATTTCGTTTGCTAATGGAATGATTTCACTAAGTGGAGGGCACCGTTTTGGTGATACACACGCATATGTGATAGATAAAACTGACACTTGGTATCGGTAGTTAAATTCATACTTGTCTGTGGACAGGTGTTTCCAGTGACAAATATCTATCAGGTTCATTCAACTTGTATTCAGATACAAGTGGTAATGTGAACTTTGCTTTAGAATGAGTTATAGATTACTCATGAAACTTTACCATTTGATATGATTTAGTTGACACAAATAAATTATGTCATAAGCAAATGTTAGAATGCTTACTAGTGGATTTAGTTTTCAATATATCATCATTTACACAGTGCAACAAAATGGATGAATTATTCCTTTAGGGAATGAATTATTCCTTCAGGGGGTGAATTATTCCTTTAGGGAATGAAAGCCTTAGGTGAATAGACCTGTCTTAGGTCCCTTAGACCACCCTATTTTTTATTGACTGATGAAATTTAAAAAAAAATATCCAAAAATCAATTGTTTGTCAATACCGTAGCGCATTTTCGAGATATAATGTCTTCAGTGAAATTGAATTAAGTAAATTCAAAGCTAAAAATAAATGGTTTCCTATTACATCCAATGAAGGATGTAAGCTTTATACTTTCTAGTTTGATACTCACTGATTGGGACCTACAGTTTTACCCCGGTTCCGAACGGTATTTTTGAGAAGCATTTCTTGGTTAAATACTCGATAGTGTCGCCGTCACTATGCGAGGTGACCGCCGTCGAAAGAAATTTTAAGGTGGTCAGAGCAGGGATCGAACCCAGGATCTCAAGTACAAGAGGCGCGCACACTACCCATGTTGACGTAATAAAATATTTTATCGGTAGCCGATGATACTTTTTGTTTGGGAACGTATTGCCGTTTATCGATATACACGATCGCTTGGCGATGTCATACCGGAAAAGGAACAACGGAGTTCCTGGTATAGAGACCTATGAGAATCTCTACACTAATCGCTACCTAGGGTTGCCTCTTACTGGTATACTACTTGATCATTAGAAATTTTGGATAATAGGGTAGTGACTGGCTGGTTAATAGTGGGATAATAGTCCAACAGTCATTGGGGTCAATGTCTTCTCTGTTAGCCGATAATCGATACTTAACATCTACTCAGAATTACTTCAGATCTCTTGGCTTTGGTCGAAATTCGGGTTAAGAGTTTTTAACAATTTTGGGTCATGTCCGTCTGTCTGTCTGGCGGGCTCCTGGGTCAACACGATGCCTACCGCAAGTCTTTATCGATCATAAGGACATTTTTCTACCGATTATTTTTTGCCCAAAGTTAGATTCGGATTGAAAATGGACGTTATCCACTCGTCCTTTCTGATACATTTGTGAAACATAAATTTTCTTCTAACAAATTTTTTGAGATTTGGAATTATACAATATTCCGACAAAAGCCATGGGAGCTACAGGAAATGGATGCTTTTTTCGCGCCCATTTTGATACATCTTACTTAAATGTTTGGCGGACAATTGGTTGGAAGACACAATAAATTTCAATAAAAAGATCCTAGTTATCGAAAAACCAATAACGTACCCATTGAAATAAAAACATGTTTATCGGAAATGAAAAATAATCGAAAACGAAATGTTGAATTATCGGAATGAAATCCTATTATCGGAAACCAAAAAATGTAATTATAGATATAAAATTATGGGAAATTTCTTTACTACAATTATATAAGTAATATATAAAAAGTCAAGCTCAACAGGGCCTTCTTTCCCCACTAATAAGTCCGTTCCGTTGACTGTGGTTCGATTTCGATGCTAATCAGGCGTAAGTCTATCAAAACCGCTCTGCATGATCTGGTCAGCTTTATAGAATGTTCTCTTGCTGGTAAGGAATATACTATGGTAGCTTTCTTAGACATAAAGGAAGCCTTTTGCAATCTAAATCCAGTCGCAATTACTATGACACTCCCGGCTCTGGGGGTTGACAGCAACGTCAGACTATTTGTCCACAACCTTCTTACAAAAAGACGCATTGCTTAGGGTAAACGGTTCTCCATAGATTTGTCAGCAAAGGAACGTCTCAATGGGGGTTTCTCTATCCTCTGCCATGGAATCTCTCTATGAATAGTATTCAGCTATCTCTGTAAAAATTGGGTGTTCAGGCTATTACCTACGCAGATGACGTGGCAATAACGGATAGAGGGTAGTTTACAAGTAGTCATTGGGACGTCCTGCAAAAGGCCCTTCTTACACCACAAGATTGGCTTTGGATAATGGAACTGTTCCTACACAGGGGCTTCGCCTCACTGTTCCTACACAGGGGCTTCGGCTCACTGTTCCTACACAGGGGCTTCGGCTCACTGTTCCTACATAGGGGCTTCGGCTCACTGTTCCTATGTAACCCACCCGACGATAACCTATACCGAACCGTTTCCACCGGACATTCAAAGCACATACCGAGCCAGCATCCCGCATATCCCGATACCGATCTACGTAGCGAATCCGAATAGTCGTATGTGCGACGCAATAAGTGCCCGACCATCCCGAATCAACCAGCCTGCCCCAGAAGAGTGTTAACCCAGAAAATAATTGCCCCTGGGAAGACTGTTTTCAATCGAGACGAGTGATCTCAAGCTAAGAGGAGAGTTCCCACCGAGTGCTTATTTCTGTAAATTAAAATTACTTCATATCTGAATTCGAACCCCTGAAAAGGGCAAACTATTCTGTTCTTATTTCGAAAGGTTTGGTGGTTCCTAACGAATGACTCTGGACATGACTGAGCCTACCTCAGCCCACGAAAAGATGGAACTGGTTATTTTCAGCAGGTTACTGCCTGCCTCCTTAGGGGGCATTGAAATTCCCTTCCTGAAAGCCTAAATTATTCCGTCATTTTACACGACAGGAAGTTAAGATTCAAACCCAACATCCTGGAGAGAGTCAAAAAGACTGTGATAACACTATATACCTGTAAACGGGAATTAGGAAAACGCAGGTGTTTGAACCCGCGTATAGGTCGTTCAATGTATACGGCTGAAGTTAGACTGATATCGCTGGACGGTTCGACAGACATCCACCTGCTGCATGATGCTGAATAAAGTTCTGCGAATAGCTGGTATTTGTATCACTGCTGCGTTGAGAACGGCACCCACTGATGTCATATTAATGCAATGTGCTGACTAAAATCGTAATCAATATTTTCGCTGATAGTCAAGCTGCCATTAAGTCCCACGAAACTGTCTCCCTGAATTCGAGAACTGCCGTCTACTGTCGCTGACATTAAGTTCCAGGAAACTGTCTCCCTGAATTCGAGAACAGTATACTAATATAACATTTACACTTTCATCGATATTTTGTTAAATTTGCTATCGATTATTTTGTTTATTTCCAGTTGACCAAAGTATTAATGAAAAATCTCGGATATTTTGATTTAGTTTCAAACAAATTAAGGCGGCTATAACAAAGTTTACTCTGTGGTGTCCCACAAGTTTAGGGAATTCATTTCAAACCATTATTTTTTTTTATATAAATTACTTTAGTATCTTTAAACAAATAACAAATGCATTATTATTTTTATTTATTTTTTGTTAAACAAATATTTGCTAATGTTAAAAATGAGTTCTACATCGTCTACAGTTCACGGGTGGGTGTGATTTTGTTGCTGAGTTATGAGGGACTTTTGTATTAGAGATAAGAGACTTTCGGTGGGCTTTCCATTTCTTCTGCTTAATGTAACGACAAGTATCTAAATAAATGACAAAAATATTTGGCAGTGAATCTGTTGTCAACAGGTGGTTGTGTTGGCTTTTTTGGTGAGGGGGGAATGTTTTATCATTTCATTGTCAACTTGTGTGAAAATAAATACACTTTTGTATTTTGTTCTGAAAGAGTTTACACGATGCGATGAATGATGTGAAGCTACACACAAACCTTAAAACAGTTCCCTCCCCGCCCCCACGGTTTGTTAAAGCCCTCACCGCTTTGACATATGCCAGACAATTGTGTGAAACCTTTCATTAGTAAACAAAAGTTTTGCTAGACTACCAACCTTGATCCAGGGAAACCACGAAACAAAACAAACTAATCTCCGCGCCAGGCGAACAATACAACATTTATGTTGCCCCAAACCCTTAAATATTAAAATCGTT
This sequence comes from Phaonia tiefii, assembly GCA_963931995.1. NCBI lineage: Eukaryota > Metazoa > Arthropoda > Insecta > Diptera > Muscidae > Phaonia > Phaonia tiefii. The sequence goes on from OZ008370.1 coordinate 8,796,161, forward strand.
TCCCCTGAACGTTGAAAAGCGGATGTTATTGACTCTCTACAAAAGTTCATAGCCAGCTCAGAGTGAACACAGGATATTAAACAACGATAATAATTACATTTTAACCTCAATTAGTTCATACAACAGGAAAACCTGTAAATCGTTATAGACAAACATGAATCAATTCCTGGAATATGTACATTTTTATAAAGGATATACATATGTATAGCTAATCCTGTGATCACAATGACATCCAGAAACAGAATAAGCAAAGGACTAAGTTTCTCTCATCATATGGTGTAGAAAGTTTCCATTTCCATTTCCTGGTGAACCATAATTTGTTAATATATACATATGTGTCAAGGAGTTTTTTATCCTGTACGTGGGTAAAAAGTAAACCAATGCAGATATTGTTTGAGTACAGGTCAACAGTTTCAAATAGATTTTAATGGCAGCACAGAATGTTAATATAAGTACACGCAGAGAAAAAATAATGGTTTAAGGTTCTTTTCCGTAACAATATTTCGTTTGCTACGTTTATTCAATTTTAACCTCAATGGTTCAAAGGTTTCTACAAATAAAAACGTTTATCGCAAAAATCGCTTGTTTTGTTGTACACAAACTTTCATTTCTCGAACAAATTTTAATAGTAAATTTTACGGCAAAGACCGAAAACGTTTGTGGTCATGTGTAAATCGAACAATTAAAGAAGAAGAAGGAGGCAATCAAAGGTGGTATCTCTCTTGAACTGCTTGAAAAAAACCTTTATAGCAAAAGTCGTTTCTATTGTTGTAAAGATTTTTGACCCCCAAATTTTTATAATTTAATTTCACGGCAAAGACCAAAAACGTTTGTGGTCATGCGTAAAACAAACAACTAAAGAAGAAGCAGCATGCAATCAAACGTGGTATATCTCGTGAACTGCTTGAAAACGTTTATAGCAAAAGTCGTTTCTATTATTGCGAAGAGTTTTGACCACCAAATTTTTATAATTTAATTTCACGGCAAAGGCCGAAAACGTTTGTGAACATGAGTACATCGACCTGACCGTCTCTACTTTCATTTGGCGCATTAGAATTGAATTGAACTGAATTGAATTGAATTGAATTGAACTGGATTGAATTGAACTGAATTGAATTGATTTGAATTGAATTGAATTGAATTGAATTGAATTGAATTGAATTGAATTTAATTGAATTGCATTGAGTCGAATTGAATTGAATTGAATTGATTTGAATTGAATTTAATTGAATTGAATGTAATTGAATTGAATTGAACTGAACTTAACTGAATTGAATTGATCTGAATTGAATTGAGTTGGATTGAATTGTCCTGAACTGAACTGAATTGAAATGATTTGAATGTAATTGAACTGAATTGGGTTGGACTGAATTGAATTAAACTGAACTGAACTGAATTGAATTGAATTTAATTGAACTGAATTGAATTAAATTGACTTGAATTGAAATGAATTGAATTGCATTGAGTTGAATTGAATTGCATTGAGTCGAATTGAATTGCATTCAATTGAATTGAAGTGAGATGAATTGAATTGAATTCAATTGAATTGAAGTGGATTGAATTGAATTGAATTGAATTGAATTGAACTGAATTGAATTGAACTGATTTGAATGTTATTGAGCTGAATTGGGTTGGACTGAATTGAATTGAAGTGAAGTGAAGTGACTTGAATTTAATTTAATTGAACTGAATTAAATTGAATTGCATTGAATTGAATTGAATTACATTGGATTGAATGGACTTGAATGAATAGAATTAAACTGAACTGAATTGAATTGAACTGATTTGAATGTAATTGAACTGAATTGGGTTTGACTGAATTGAATTGAATTGAACTGAACTGAATTGAATTTAATGTAATTTAATTTATTTGAGCTGAATTAAATTGAATTGAATTGCATTGAATTGAACTGATTTGAATGTTATTGAGCTGAATTGGGTTGGACTGAATTGAATTGAATTGAAGTGAAGTGAATTGAATTTAATTTAATTGAACTGAATTAAATTGAACTGCATTGAATTGAATTGAATTGCATTGAATGGACTTGAATGAATAGAATTGAACTGAATTGAATTGAACTGAATTGAGGGGGATTGAATTGAATTGAACTGGATTGAATGAAATTGAATTTAATTAAACTAAATTAAATTGATCTGAATTGAATTTCATTGAATTGCATTGAATGGACTTGAATTGAATTGAACTGAACTAAACTGCTCTGTACGTAACTGAACCGATTTGGATTGAACAGATTTTAAAAGATTGGAAATATTTAATGGCAATTGATGTCGGTTAACAGACGTGAAAAATCCGCGGTTTCGGTTATTCTAAAAATACGTATTTTGAAAAACCGGTAAACGATTGTTTGTATTGAATCTGGTTTCGCCGGTTTTTCGGTTTCGGATTTGGACACCCTAGTCTGGATACAATGACAGCTCTTGAACCTCTTCGCGTTGCTCTTTGCTACCAATATGTCAGTTTGGCTTTTTGATGTAGACATTAAGTCTGAAATGGGCAAAATAGATGAACAAAATATTTGGGCGAAAACTGTGGATCTTTTTTAAGTTTCTCAAGAGCCCAAGGACTGAAATGGTGACTTGATGACATTTCCATGACGGTATATGAAACAACACTGAACAAAAATGCCTGTTGTAAACAAATTTAAAATTCTTTTTGGTTTCAAACCATCAACTTTTTCACTTTAGAATTTAAATGCGTGTTGCAGGTGCAACCAACTTTTATAAAGAAAGAGGAAGTTACTTCAGTAATATATGACTTCAGAATTTCTTACATTTTTAGTAGAATGAGGAATATAAAGAATATAATTTATCGATAACTAATTCAGGTTTTACATAAATATAGATAACTAAAGAGTTGCATTTGAAGGTGTTGAGAACAGTGGCGGTAACAATGCCATAACAGTTTAATCTGTCACAAAAGCCCTACTGAAAAAGAGGCCTCTAAATGAATCATCCCATTTTTGAATGAAAAATTGTGTTGCTTGTTTAGAGTAATCGGAAATGTTTACTAAATGGGTCTGTTTGTTTTTCTGACTATTATCGATAACCGATAATGAGTTGATAATTTCAAAATTCTATATTTACAATTTCTAATGGGAGTTCTCATATTAGAGTTATATTTACTTTTCACTTAACTCCAAGTTCATTTCCCATGATCATTTTACTCATAACATCTTGATGATGCTAATTTAAGTGAAACAAAGGAACTCTTTGTCATCTCTATTGCATTCTTGTTAGAAGACACTTGTCGTGGGAAAGTTAAGCTTAGAAATGCGATGATGAGGGACAATACAACCCAAGCATGTGATGGAAGTATGGTGCTGTATTTATATTTGTAGTGGACATATTGCACCCTAACTACAAAAGAGTCGTAACTGAAAGTTAGGAAATTTTCAGTAGAAGGAAAAATAATGAAAGAATTTTTTTTTAATAATTACAAAATAATGGGCTTTTTATAATAATTGTATTGTGAATTGAAAACGAAAAACAATTTTGTGATTTTATTAATTACTTCTTTAGGTTGTCACACAATATAGAATTGAAACAATGTTGCATCGCAGATATGCATTCGCTGCGATAACAGTCGCTGCATTCACCGTATGCACTTGTTGACGTTTTGAAAACTTATCAGTATTGAACAGGCTTGATATACAAACAATCAAACCAAAAAGTGTGTCTCGCAATGAAAATTAGATTACATTGGGCGGGAAAATTGGGTCAAACATGACGGTTACAAAAAAAAATGTCTAACATTTTTTTTTTAATTTCTTGATAAAGCAAGACACTACAAACGTGTACTAATTTATAGTCAAAAGACAGTTGAAGTAAATCAAAAAAAGTTTAGGTTTATTAGGGGATTTTGTAATTCACGTTAACGGCAAAAAATTATCAAGAGGGCCCCCTAAGACTTTTCAGTAGATAAGAGGCAAAAAGTGACTACAAAACTCTATGTACAAAGAAACACATAATTGCAATAAAAATCAGAAATTTTGAAAAGTATTATTTTCTTTTTACAAAAGTCACGAGACTTGAATTGTTATTATATTTTATCTATAGATTTTTAAAAGAAATGATATTATTCTTCAAACATTTCCGTTGCATATTTAACGATATTTTGTTCTGTGTAACTTTTCATATTTGCAATTGAGTAATCGTTTTGTAATATTTATTTCATACAGAAACAGAACTGACATAATAGTTCATTTTCATTTCATTCATTTAAGTATTTTAGATAATTTTTAATATGGTTTTTTTCTACAGAAACATTTGCATACAGTTCTCAGAATCGGTGACAAAAAACTATAAACTGAATAGATATTTTTGGCTAAAGATCAACAAAACATTTTTGTGCTAAAAATAAAAATTACAATGCAATTTTTTTTTGTACTTTAATGTACACACTAAATTGTCTAAACAATCACATGAATGGTGCAAAAATGGTTTAGATGTCAAAATGATAAATTTCCGAAAAACTATTTAGAATGATTGAAGAGAAAAATAAATTAAAAAACAAAACAATAGGGTCATCTTAATCGGCCAAATTCATTGGTCTTCGTTAACACTGCAATGTTTTTCTGTAACACTTGTATGTCCTGCCATAACACAGCAAGTTGGGACATTAAAATTTTCCTAGGCAAACTTCAGCACAATTCCTTTGCGTGGTACCTAATCACATCAATGTTGGGCTCCGGAATCAAAATCCTCCAAATATTTTTTTTGCATCACAAATGATTTTGGCGCCATTCAACATAGCACTGCCCAGATTGTTCTTCAAGCAATTGAAGATTTTTCCGTAAAACAAAATTCTGCTATCATAGTTTTGTTTTACGAAACAATCTCTAATTGTTTGATGAACAATCTGGATACTTGTCATTAATTTTTTTTTATTTTTTACACAAGGCCGGAGTTTGGCTTCAGGCAATGTCCGTGGTTAATCCCAAGAAGAGAAACCTGATACTTAACCGATTCTATACTCAGAGAACTAATTCTTCAGAAAGAGATTGTAGTAACCGTAAATTCGGTTGTTGCGAACAAATTGCGTTTGTCACAACCGAATTGAGATTGTCACGACGGAATTTGGTATCCGAAACTCAAATTATGTTGAATGCTGGGGTAGGGAAGGGTATGGGGGGCTTGGCCTCCAGAAATTATTTCCTTATGTGACGATTTTTGAATGAACTGCTATTTTCAACCTAAATATCAGGTTGGTTCCCCCCAAAAGAAAATCCTGCGTACGGTACTGGTTGAAGCAAACTCGTTTTATAATTGCTGCGATGGTGTCAACTGAATCTTCAATTATATGCGTTCTGTCAACTAAATTGTTTACAATTTTCGATGCTTCAACCGAATTAGGAATTAATTCGGATGCAAAAACCGAAATTGGTACCCAATTCATTTGCAACAGCAGAATGTAACATCAATTCATTTTAAACAATCGAATTGGGCAGAAATTCATTTGCAACTATCGAATTTGGTATCAATTCGGTCGCAGTAACCGAATTTTGCCTGAAGTAATCCCTTTGCAACTATTGAATTTGGTATCAATTCGGTCACAGTAACTGAATTTTGCCTGAAGTCGGTTGTGACGACCGAACTCAACATTAATTCATTAACTCATGTACAACCTGTTGGTTTAAATAAAAAAATAATCTTCCATTCGGTTACCACAACGGCCGTCGGTAATGCAATGGTTGTGTGGACGGCTCGTGTACAAGAGTACAACCAGGGGGTTTCTATGGCACAGCTGATCGAAAAGGTACTGGGGAAATGATGTAGAATGAGAGACCAAAGAAGAAAGGAACTAAGTTTAAATAGTATTTATTGATACTAATGAAAGCTAAATTATGTTTTATGCTGTTTGCATTGAACGAATATACGCATTCCCTTTGATTTCTGTCCGTTTTATGTACAATTTGTAAAATACAGCAGCAAATCGAACTCGATGAAATGGCCTACTACCTCGTTGTCATGAAGGGGCATCGAAGAGAGTAATGGAAACTCTTAAGTGTTACTCTAAGGTACAACCCAACATTTCTTTCCACGACGTCACCTTGCTTAGAGACGGTGATGTTATCAAGTAGTCACGAGCTAAAACTCTAAGTCTAGATGTTTGTCTGTCTATTAAACAGTGTCCCTTGATCACAGCTACTAGCATAGATCGTTCCCACGACGATCAGATCTATGCTCCGGAATGACCCGAGTTTTACTCGACCAAAGATTGTCAACAGCTGTATCATTCACCAGGAATGAACGATCTGTTACTACAAGAACAACTAGCATATATATATCTTGTCTGGGAATGGATACCAAGTTTAGGTGATATCGCACGATTTAGGTCATAAATTGGCCATATGCACCTGGTAATCTTGCAATTCGTGCCACGAGACCATCTGTCATTCGCCTGTCTGAGAGCTCCGGTTTTAAGCATGAAGAGGCAGAATGGGGCATACCCATATGCTCCATATCACGTGGAACAGTCAAGGTATCCCCAAATCTTGCCAGCTCATCTGCTTTATAGATCCCTGGAACGTTTTTGTGCACCGGCACCCCTATAAGGTGAATATCAAAAAAGTAATTGGAAAACATTGATTTACTGACTCACAGAAAATTTTTTTCAAATTTTTAAATTAAAAAATTTTGAAAACCGAAAAATTTCTTAAAATTTTTAAATTTTTCTATTATACTGTGCAATAGTGGGTCTCGGGCCTCAACTAAACCAAAATATTTTGAAAGTACTTAGGTTTTGCTCCTATACGTAACAGTTTTTTTTTCAAGGCCGAAGAAAATTTTGGACGTCGGTTTTTAATTCAATAAATCCTAACCAGCTTGAAATATATGATTACAAGCTTTTACAATATTATAGCTATTTTCCTATTTCACAATTACCTCTAATATATTTCTAAGGAAAAGTACACTGTTACTCTATTATTTCAGGAAACGTCATGAAAAATTCCACATATTTTATATGTTTTGACATTTTTTGCCTAACGATATACATTTTGTTAATAGTATGTAAATTAAAAGCGAAAATTTTAAAAAATTTAATATTTCTGAATTGGTACAATCATTTTGGAATCCAAAATGTAATTTTTGTTCATTAGTGTGTTTGACAATATTGTTAAGTATATTAGGTACTACAACTTTGTAGAAGATATAAATTTGTAATTTGTTTAATATTGAGTACATATAGGTGAATATTTAAAGAATATGGTTAAACGCAGCATTTCCACACCAATTATGGAGTTCTAAATATAATTTTTGTTGATTAGTGTATTCAGAAAAGTTATCAAGAAATTTATTAGCTACAATTCTTTTGAAGACAGCTACCGCAATTTATTTACCGATAGGCAAGAAATGTCAAAATATAAAACATGTGCAATTTTTCATGAAATAATAGATTAAAAGTTTAGTTTTCCTTAGAAATATATTAGAGGGAATTGTGAAATAGGATCATAGCTACAATATTGCAAAAGGTTGCTATCCAATATTTCAAGCTGTTTAGGATTTATTGAAGTAAAATCTGAAATAGGGCCTTGAGATACATCTAAAATTTTCTTCGGCCTGTAAAAAAAATTGTTACGTATAGGACCGAGCGGGGTTTTGTGATAATACGTCCAAGTAGTTTCTGTATTTTTTGGTTTGGTTGAGGCGCGAAACAAATTCCTTTTATTTGTGTCACAGTGTTATTTGTTTGGCAATTAAAAACCCAACGCTTAACAAATCTCCCGTTATATGGTAGTTTGTAAAGATATTATAATTGTGTGTAAACATATTCCAACATAACTTTTTTCTATGTGCATAATTCTCATACTCGTATGTGCTAGAACTGCCCTGACACCCCTTAATTTCTTACGCCGCAATTGCCTATAAATATCAATGAGGGCTGTAATTTAAGTTAATTTGCCATAACTAAAAACTGAAAGATTATAATTAAAGAAATCATAAATACAACAAACATTTAATAGGCAATTAAGTACAAACAGACAACAACGACCACACACAACAGAAGCACAAATTATGAACTTCCTGGGAGTCAGGCGGAGAGCACTACAAAACACCCATGATGATGCCAACTAAATTGGCTGCAAGAAAAACAGACACCCCACAGACATTTTATTTTTTTTCAGTTTGAGGGGTTGACTAAGGTCTTCAAAATCAAAACTTCATTCACAAAAAAAAGAAAGAAATAGAAACAGTCATTGTCACCTCTTAGTGAGGAGGAGGACTGAGTGTGAAGTCCTTCTACCCTGCCGAGGTTTAATGGAGACAAATGGCAAAGGTGTTTTGTGGGGCTGACAGAATGCCTGAAGGGGGCTGCTGTGGTAAACTTGATGATGACACCACTTACATTATTATTACTAAGTCCGTGAAGACATTTAAAGGGGATTCCATGACACGACTAATGTTCGCGGCAAAGTTCAGGTATTAGCAACGTGACACCAGGACATAATAACAAAAAAAAAATAAAATAACAATGAGCTTAGAGCAGCTTTGACAAGGAGTTTGGAGGGGATGGTGTTAAGAATTAAAAGTTAAGTAATAGCAAATTATGCACTACATTGTAGTTGGCCATAATTTGAAAACAAAAAAGCTAATATTTTATTCGCTCTCCTAAGGAACAAAATACCGGAAATAATGACGCCTTGTTGTTTGAAAGATATTTGGGACTACATCCTTTCTATTCGTTTGTATATCCTGTTGCAAGCAGACAAGGCTATGATGCACGTTGTAATAGCAAATTTTCCCAAATAAGCTCCATTTAGCACTAAAGTCCCCTCTACCCCAAAACATTGTGTTTTATTTTTGCAATATGTATTTTTTTGCAACGAGAAAAAAGTGTTAAAATGTTGCAGAGATAGAGCCTTGCTGAAAGAGAATGAACGTGTTGCTGTCATCGACTACTAGGACGAAATGAAAGACTCCTTCCAAACTTATATGCTCTCTCCTCTCTCTCTCTCTGCTCTCCCCCAACACCCACACACTTTTCAGTAATGCATAAATGATACTCTTCCTCGTTGTGGTTAGTGGCATCATGAACTTTGTGGCACGATATAATGGTCGTTTGTTTTATGAGAAATTGCAAAAACGTGCCTCGAATGCAAACTTGCAGTTTTTGTCGAGGCAACGACAACAACAAGAAAAAAGAAACCACCAAAGAAATTTCTGAGATTTTCTATGATTTTTCTCTTCTTTAGCTACAATTCCTACAGTTATATAGAGTCCTCGGCTCTAGTTTAAGGCATAAACAACAATCTGTTCAATTGCACCTCCGCCCCCCCCCCCCCCCACCCCATTATTTGAAAAGAAAGAAGATACTCAAACTCGCCGTGCAACATTTAAGGGAATCCCTCAGTAAAGCGGCAGTAAAAATCAGCTCTTGTACAAATAACCCCATATATTACTGTACATACCCCATTGTCGCACTCATCATCATAATCATCGTCATCCTCCTAACACCCTAACAGAGTTCTTGCTTTGTCGTTTCATAGGAATGAATGACAAAGTGATGTTTTTAATGCCGCAAAGTGTGCCACGTTGCCACAAATTGTAAACACTTAGTTCAACATAAACATCGACAACACAGACTGAACTAACAACAATAATAATATTATCAACAACAACCCCCCAACAACAACAACAACCCACAACAAAACATAACAACAACATCATCATCAACCATCTTACGGCCGTGCCTCAGACGCAGCACCACCAACAATCTCAAAGTCAACAATAATTGTGTAGCAGCGCCCATAGCTGGCAGTTGCTCAGATTGTTACGTGGGTTAAGGTGTTGAAATCAAACAAATCTCTGATTTATGTGACATTTATCAATACCTGTAAACGATACTTCAATGTACTGAGATTTAGCAGAGTTCGCATTTTGCAGTTCGTGAGTCATGAGTCCTGAGTACATAAAAGCTACTCACGCAATCAGGTATAACTCACAAAACATATGTCAAAATAATATTGTTTTATACCGTAAAACTCATGAGGCACAGCACTGACTAGAGGAAATCACACCATGCTCATTTACTTACGCATGAGTAGTTAAAAGCTGCTCACCTAATCACATATAACTCACACAACATTAGTCAGGATATTGTGGTTTGTTAAACATAAACGTCATGGCACATAGCATTGAGTAAAGAAACCCACTTGATACTTGTTAGAACCCATCATATTGCTCATGAGTTGTGTTACTCACGTGGTTCCTAATATAAAACTCATGAGTCACAGTAGACGGCAACACACGATGCTCATTGTCTCGCGCACGAGTACTTAAATGCTTCTCATGCAATCAGATCTAACTCAAAAAATATTTGGCATTATCTTGTTCGCTTTTAATATAATACTCATGAAGCACAGCACTGAGTAAAGAAAACCCGGGACACTTATTATAACGCTACGTATAAGTATTGCTCATGAGTTTTGTAACTGAGTTGAGGAAATCACTCGATACCCATTTACTCACGCATGAGTGCTTAAACATTTGCCAAGATAATGTGGTTTTTGAAAACAAAACTCATGACTCACTGCACTGAGTAAATAAAAACACTTGATGCTTATTAGAATACTACACATTGCTCGTGAGTTGTGTAACACACGCAATTACTGACAACTCTACTACAACCCTCCCCAAAACTACTTTCTTCCTCATGAATGAAAGCTTTGTACCACAACTGACCTCAATTAGCCATTTACTCTCGCTGACCATGAGAAACTGGCAATCTCATGAACCTCACAAAACATTTATCAAAACAATTTGATTTCCTTAAATAGAACTCACGAGTCACAGCACTGAGTTGAGGATATTTGTCGGTGTTCATTTACTCACGCATGAGTGCGTAAAAGCTACACACGTAATTAGATATAACTCACAAACCATTTGACAAGATAATGTGGGTTTTGAAAATAAAACTCATGACTCACAGCACTTATTGGAATACTACATATTGCTCGTGAGTTGTGTAACTCACGCAATTACTGACAACTCTACTACAACCCTCCCAACACTACTTTCTTCTTCAAGAATGAAAGCTTTGTATCACAACTGACCTCAATTCTCAAAACAATTTGATTTCCTTAAATAGAACTCATGAGTCACAGCACTGAGTTGAGGAAATCAGTCGGTGGTCATTTACTCACGCATGAGAGCTCAAAAGCTACTCACGTAATCAGATATAACTCAGAAAACATTTACCAGGATAATGTGATTTTTCAAAATAAACTCATGACGCACAGCACTGAGAAAAAAAAACAATTGATGCTTATAAGAATCCTACATATTGCTCACGAGTTGTGTAACTCACGCAGCTACTAACAACAGTGAAATGTAACTAATTTATCACGACTCTCATCGTAATGCTGTGGCTCACATTATACAAACAATCACTTGCTGATTACAACTCATGACTGTTGAATACAACTCATGCGCTGTTGTGTTGAACATTTCTACTGGATGCAAGAGTTACTCATGAGTATTGACACATGACATACGAGACCTGATAGTCGTATTGATTACAACTCCTGTAGTGTTGTGTTGAAAATTTCTACTGAATGAAAGGGTTACTCATGAGTAGTGACCCATGAAATTAGAGACCTGAGAGTCGGGATTTTTGATGATGAGCGTGCGCTGCCTCTTAAATTGCAACTCCAAATTCAACTGACGTTCACTTTGTCATCCATGCAAGAAATAATCATTCTCTAATTTGACACAAAACTGCAGGAGTTGTGAGTGATCTCTAGCACACAAAAATATTTACTACTGCTATTTTTCCCATAAATTCGGCAATATTTAATTTGAAGTCTAAGAGTATGAATAAAAACGAGTCTACCTAGGACATGTGGAAGGGGGCACGGGATCGGGAATATACTCCAAACCCCTTAATCTCAGGATTTCCACCAGACTTCCGAACAAATGTACGGTCTTTCAGGCAGAGATGTATGCCATTAACGTTGCCGCAAAAAAGGTTTTGGAACGGGATTTATCTCCAGTGAAACTCAAAATCTAAGATGACAGAAGGGCAGCCTTCAAGGCCTTAGATTCAAGAATCAGCCAATCACGTTGTACGATGGACTGCTTCTTATCCCTAACCCAAATTCAGATGCACGAAATCACGCTCTGCTGGATATCGGGACATAGCAACAATCACGGCAAAGAAATAGCAGACGAATGCGCTAGAACAGGCTCCTGAGCGCGAGAACACGCTGGGACCCTGGACGTGTATATTCCGTTCGTAGAACTTAGGAACCAAGTCGACGAACTGGGAGTAGCATTAACCAATTCGAGATGGGTATTGGTACAGAACTGTAAGGTAGCTCGATCTCTTTGACCGGCTATTGATGGAACACGTACCTAAAGGGCTACTCTCCCTTGGAAAGAATACACTCAGCACTCTCACAGAACTCATAACTGGACACTGCGTGATAGGCCATATGGCTGCACGCATGAAACTTCCATATGAAGACCTCTGCAAAGCTGTTTAGATGAAGAAGAGGAGTGAGTGCAGCACTTGCTTTGCTCATGAAGACGACTGCAAGAGTAACGCATGAAACTTCCGTATGAAGACTTCTGCAGAAGCTGTTTAGATGAAGAAAAGGAGGAGTGTGTGCAGCACTTGCTTTGCTCATGAAGAGGACTGCAAGGGTAACGCCTAGCCTTCCTGGGGGCAGGTTCTTCGAAAACCTCAATGACCTAGCAGACGCTCCAATTAAACCTCTCGTCAAGTTCATAGAGAAATCAGCAGAGCACAAGAGAACAATTGAAAATATTTTTGGCGCTAGACTCTCTCCTTTGACTTACTCTCTCTCCTGCAATTTTCTTCTTCTCTACAACTATTCCTTTCCCCTTTCATCTCTATATAAGGAAACAACAATGGTCAGAATTTACGGCCTCGGGTGAACTCGTTATTTGATTTTTTTTCTCAAATTGACGGGCTTCCCTTTCAAGATAACCTAACCTGGACAAGTGAGCGAACTTCGAATCTAAATCGAAGATTTTGTAGGAGTTATATCGTTGGAGTGGTATCGTGGATGGTGCAGTGGTTAGTGTGCGTTATTCTTTTACATGAGAGCGAGGGTTCGATCCCTGCTCAGAAAAGTTTCAATTTCTTTTAGCGACCGACGAGTTTCAAACTCGTCAATTAAAAGCACTAAGTTCACAGAAAAAGTTCACATTAAGTGATAATTATATGACTAACACCGGACGTTTAAAGTCAGTTTAAATGCAGAATATCGAACTGTGAAACTGAGCCTTAATGACGTCGGCTTTATCGCTTAGAATCTGGTGTAAAACTATAGATTCCAATCAGTGAGTCTTAAATTCGAAACGATCAGCTCATTGATTGTGAGAAGCTTTCTCGTGTCCCTTCATAAGATTTAATAGGAAATTATTTAATTATTTTAAGTCGCTGGAGTCATTTTTCGAGTAAGAGATGATGGTCAGTAACAGTTCTAAAAATTTACCGGATTCGGGGATTGTAGTAAAATTTGAAGCTTTACTACAGGCTAAATAATCTGCCTTTTTTCCTTGTTTTATAGTATACTTGTGTCCAAACACATTGTGTTTGCTATTCAATGTTACATGTTTGACACACAATGATTAATATGTTATAATATATGTGTTTGTTATCGAAATACAGCTTTGTTTGTGATACAAATACATCTGTGTTTGGTTTATTGTTTACTTCAATTGTTTTGTAGCTATGCTCTGCCGAGAGCAAAATAATAAAAGAGGGACAGATAGATTGTTCTCAGCCTAAGTTAATGTTATAGAAAGTTTGTAACTGGATTTTTAAATTATTCTGATTCATAACTATTCCTGAATGCTTTTGTAAATGAATTGTAGGCTCATGTGTTGCGTTTTAGTTTCATACATTTTGTCGTCAATAGGTCGTTTGGGAGGAAACACATATATGTTTCGACGTAACTGCATGGGTGTTTGGGATGAAACACTCGTATGGCTCTATGTAAATATTGTATCTTTGCAAGTAAACAGGCTAATGGTTGCATTTAAATATAAATGAGTTTAGAGCTTCCAAATATATGAATGTTTGGAGTATCTTCCAAACATGTACATGGTGCCTGCAGAATGTGTTTGGGAGAATATATTACAGCGGCCGTTTTTTAGCGTGTAGTAAAATCGAAACAGAGTGTATTGCAAGACATGTGGAAATGGTGTGCACAGTTAATGTTATATTTACAAGTCTTTTGTTAAAGTTTTTTCTAAAATCTATTGATATTCAATTCGTTTAGTCCTGTTGCTTAAAAGTCATGCAGTTCCTTATTCTTTCTCCCATTTAGTTCATCTGTCATGTCATACTTTTAGCAACTATTTTGTTGCTTCCCATTTCGTTTATTGCATTTAAATCCCCAATATCCTCGTACATGTTAGTTGTCAATATCTTGTCGATTTTGGAGTAATGATGACATTTATGTTACGATCTCGTTTTTATTCATATGCGCAACGTTACGAATCCTCAATAGGTTTTATGTGTTAGGTACTTTTAGAATGGGGTATCATGTCAAAAATATTTTATCGTTGTCACTAGATTTGCAATCCCATTCCTTGCGTAACACAGACACCTATCGTTTGTACAAATTCATTGATAAATCTAAATGTAGACTCTGTGGAGACATCACATTATTATTGTATACGAGTATTATATGGAAAAACTACTAAGACAAGAGGCAGTGCTGGGATATGGACTCATTTATTTAAGTCTTAATCAGATGGCATATTTGTGTTTGCATTTTTGTAAAATCTCGACGGCAGCGAGTTCCACTAGTTAGAGGTTTGTAGATCAAGTGTAGGCGTAATTGCATCTAAGTAAATGTAGTAACGATAAATAGGAAAAAATGGCTTAAGAATCATTATCATGATGATGATACTGCCAGTGCACTGTGGTTGAAATTGTGTGTGTATGAAGAAATTAAAAAATACGCTTTATTATAACTAAGATTTGTAATATATCGCAAGTTAACTTCAAAAGACTCATAACTGAAAATTTTCTGATTTTCATAGTTTGCTTAGAAACAATAACCAAGGACCAATTCTATCCACTGTAAAAATCAGTTGTCATTTTCTCTTCTCATTCGTCAAAAAAAAGATCAATACGAATGTGTCTATTATTGGGATTTTTCATACATTTTCTTCCTAACAATTTCAGTTTTTTGTTTCAACTGAAAATTCTAAAATTTTGAGTTCTGACTATTTTGTAGTTAGGGTGCGATATTTTTACATTGCACAAATTCTCATGAGTCTACTACAGCGTACCATTTTGTTACTTCCCATCCCAAGTGTAGTCTAATTAATTCACTATTCTCAAATTTATTCCCGACTCATTATCATAAGTCGATTACAGTCTTCCCTTACCCACAGCTTGCAATTGACAGCTGTTTATCAATTAACATCATATGTGCCAAATTGCTCAACTGACGAGTCACAACTATGAATCGTGTATAGGTCCAGCAGCTCATGAGTTTTCCCATGTGATTCACAGCTGATAGAATTTTCATCTTTACTGGATAACAGACCATCATATTTAGAATAGAGCATATATTACGTTAGGCCCTCCTGAGTCTACTGCAGTGTACCGGAACTGATGAATCAAAACAATTTCAATCAGTATCATTGCCCACGAGTTCAGGTACCCTTTTCGAGTTGTACATAAAATATCGCGACCAGCCAGTTGTTGCTCATGCGTTAGACACAGTCAAAGTTACTCACCATTTGCAATTTTAACAGAAAAGTCTGAATACTGTACATATTTCGTGAGTTGCTCATGAGTCGTCTTTAGTGTACCGTGAGTTAGAACTCTATAAAAGCTCTGAGTTAGAAATCAATGTTGATTACTTTGAACAACATAATCAACATTATTTTATAACTCAGAGCTGACTGACTCACGGTACACTAAAACACAATGTGTTTGGACACAAGTATACTATATTTGCGACAAGCTACAAACACGTTATGTTTAACTCCAAACAACAAAAAAGACAAATTTTTGTAGTGATTTGTGTTTGTATGATCAGCCAGACTTAATGACTGAGAGAAGTCAGTTCTGTCACAGGCCTGTCAGGCAAAATTAGTAGTGGTGGTTTATGAGTTATAGATCGCGTGAGTTGGTGAACTCTCGAGTAACTACAGTGTTTTGGATTCTCATGGGCAGCGTGAGTAAATGATTTCAATCTGATTATAATAATAAAAGGTAATGTAACAAATGGTTGGCTGATGTCGGTCATAATCCAGATGCCTTTTACTGCACAGCTTTCGATTTTTTCAATATTTCTACGAATCAATTGACTTGGGCCTTTTTTGATTTGTTTGCCAGATTTTGCGGTATCCAATGAGAATAAATTTTTTTTAACGGCGAAGTGTTAATGGAATTTTAAATGTCTGGGAGTGGATCTAATGCTAAGATATGTCTCAAATCTACAAAAAAGAATATGACGTCCTTGCAATGTTATATCTCGCGCGGCAACGATGTTTTCTGGCTTAATGTCCGATTTTTGATGACATTCACGAATTTCGTCCTAGAGCGAACGACGGTCATAACTGAAATCGGGAAACCAGCGAATCAAGGTGGCCTGGGATTGTGCTTCATCACAAAAAGTCGAAGCTGGTTGAGCGACACACTGTTGGCGAGTTAAACTTCATGGAAGTTCATAAAAAAATCACACAAATATTCACCGTGGAACTGCATTTATTGACAAAGATGATTATTTCGAATCACTGTACAAGACGCACAATCAACAGTATGGCAGCATTTTGGGAACACGGGACACGAAGCCCTTGCAATGTTATATCACGCATGGCAACGATGTTTTCTGGCTTAATATCCGATTTTGGATGACATTCACGAAATTTGACCTAGAACAAACGGCGACCATTACTGACATCGGAAAACCAGCGAATCAAGGTGGCCTGGGATGGTGCTTCATCACAAAAATTCGAAGGTGGTTGAGCGACACACTATTGGCGAGTTAACCTTCATGGAAGTTCATAAAGAATCATACAAATATTCGCCGTTGCATTGCATTTATTGGCCAAGATGATTTTCTCGAATCACTGTACAAGACGCATAGTCAATAGTACGACAGAACTTTGTGAACACGGGTGCCTGTAACACCGACAAAATTACAGCGGCTGTTACAGATTTGAGGTATCTACATCGGTGTTACAATATCTTAAAACATTAAACGCTATTCTCGAATTAAAAAAATTGCTCTGATTTTTTAATTTTATTGATACAACTTGGATTGCAAAATGTACTACAACTACGAAAGGTGCAGTTATGTGCAGCTGCAATATTCAGCTGGACATTAAGACCCTAGCGTCAAAAGTTTGGTTAAAGGATTATGGAGCAGCCTTGCTGGCTTTCCGCGAAACCTCAACTGAAAGTTTATATTTTTTGGTAGCTAATTTTTGTGTGTATTATTATCGCGATTCCTTCATTGTGCGATGATGCTGCTGCATTTTGTGGATTCTACTGCCATTGCCGTTGCTACTGCCCCCGATGCTGACTAAAACCAGGCATTACTTTACTTAAATCAAAAATTGCACGCTCGAAAACTATTTAGTTCAGCGGAGCAAGTGCAAAATAATTTACAAAAATATGCATACGATACAAATACAATGTTACAGAATCCATAAGATTTTCAGACACATACACATGTATTTATGTATGGATGTACGCACACACATTTACTAGTACATGCATGTTAAGATTGTTACTAAACAAATAAACAGCATGACTTATGTACCGATTATATATAGTATTCGTCTATATAGTGCAACAGTATGGGCAGCAACTACAACATCATAATCATCATCAGAAAACTACGAGCAGAAGCGACAGAGCGGTAACAATAGAAAAATTGTCCTTGTTTTGTTTGTGTCATAAATCTGTAGAAAACAACAGAAACAACCACAACTGTCATTCTTTATTAAAGCCATGGATGCTTGACATTATGATCAACTGCAGTACCTCTCTCGCTGTCTCTCTCTCTTCCACTCTTTCTCTCTGTGTGTCTGGCTCTCACTTTGTTTATATTTTATACCACACAATTCATTACAACACAGAGGTGTGAGGATTGTTTGAAGATCTTGAAACTATGACAGAGTTGCATTTTCTAGACAGATTTGTTGCATATTAGAGGAAAAAAACAAAACGTATACTTGTATTTCATATGATGTTATCATTTGAGTAAAGACAGGAGGAAGAGGGTTGTTCGCTTTTTGTTAATTTGTTGATTTATAATAAGATTTTCTTGAAATAATTTATGCAATTTTTGTACTAATTAGTTTTATGTCTAAATCAAATATTTAACACAGATTTACAGTTGATGAGATCTTGTGACAAATTCTATTTTAATTGGGAGGAAAGGAAATACTTGAAATGGATTATCAGTAACCAAGGAAAATTTTTAAAAAAGATGATTTTCGAATACAGATTGGAAAGAAAGAGATCTTAATAGAGTTCGGACGTCTAAATAGCAGAGAACCAAGAGTTGTGGAACTCTTAATTGTAATATATTGTTGTCTGAAACTAAAGCTGAAATGTCCAAAACTTTAATAATCTATCATAGTTTTTTTTTTTGAAAATCGAGCAATTTTAGCAGCCTTTAGCAGAGTCAAATTCGTAAAGTCAAACTCGGCGAAGTTTGCCACACTCTGAAACTCTAAACTTTTTGTTGCTTGGGTGCAAATATAAAGTGTTTGTAGCTTGTCGCAAATATACTATACTTGTGTCCAAACACATTGTGTTTGCTAGTCAATATAACATGTTTGAGACACAACGAGTAATGGGCTATAATATACTTATATGTTGTTGTGAACCAAATGAGACTTTGTTTGTTATAAACTGCTGAAAAGAAAAACGAGATAGACAACAAAGAATCAAAAAAGCAGCAGATCTTTTATCCACGAAAACAATGCTTCCAAACATGTACATGGTTCCTGCAATATGTTGCTGGGACAGTTATTTTTCAGCATGTAAATTCATAGACATTTACAGACAATAACTTCAACACTATGACTCAATAAAAATCTGGCTCCATTTTGCTACTCCAGCTTAAACCTTGAGTTAAGAGTCAAATTGATAAAAACAGAGGCTGGGAAACTTAGTCATTTCAGAAAATGATTGCAACACTATGAATCTCAATAAAACTTTGAATGCATTTTACGACTCCAGCTTACCCCTTGATTCAAGAGCCAAACTAATAAAGTTAGAGGGTGCGGCATTTTGCCAGTTACGGAGAATGACTCCAAGTTTTCGAATCACAATAAAACTCGAAGTCTGTCTGAATCTATTTTCCTACTTAATAAAAATACACAGTTTCCCATTACATTGCATGAAGGGATTGGAGAGAGCTTCTCACAACCAGTTTTTAATTTTTCAGTCACTGATTGGGACCTACGGATATACACCGGGGATCGAACCCACGTTCTGATGCACATGACCCGCGCACACGAGCCATTGTCCAACCGACGACCACAAGCTCACTACACGCCGAAAATATGGCCCCAGTAACATATTGCAGGAAACATGTACATGTTTGCAAGTATTGTTTTCATGATTTGAAGATATGCTGTTATGTTGTTTGTTTGTTGTCTGTGGTGTTTATGTTTTCAACGGTTCCCAAATAAAAAATCCACATTTGGGCCACAAAAAAATATAGTATAGCCTATTAATCATTGTGTCTCAAACATGTAATATTGAATTGCAAACACAATGTGTTTGGTTACAAATATAGTTTTTTTTGCGGCTAGCTACAAACATGTTATCTTTGTATCCAAATAGTAAAATTTTACGGCGTGTGGGGATTAAAATGCCCACTTGGGCATTGCGCTCAAAGGATATATTCATATTTTTGAACCGAAAGCGCCCTGAATTCCTCCACCTTTATAACGCAGCCCACTTCTGTTAATATAGAGGTAAAAATTGACGTTAACCCTAAGTTGATCGTTTGGGATTTAACAGGCCCATTTAGAGTTCAATAATGAAAAGATTTATTTAAATATTTTGATATGAGAGGATCTGATTACATCGACCCAATAGATTCATTTAACTTTCAGTGTAGCTGGGGTGAGCGACTGGGCTTTATCAGGTTCACTTGGACTTTGATTTTAAAAACAAGTTCCCGACCCTCTTATTTGTAGAACAACGAAGCTTACAAACATATTTGCATTTTTAACCTTATAAAACTCAGGACCGGTTTGTGGTGCAAAGATTAGTGTGTGCGACTCTTGCACATGAGAACCTTGGTTCGATCCCCGTTCTGATCACCTTTCATTTCCTTCAATGGCGATGACCTCTATTAGTGACAGCGACAGTATAGAGTAATAAGCCATGGAAAAGCTTCTCAGAAATCATTTGGAACTAGTGTAAACATAAGGGTCGCAATGACTTCGAACACTTTAAGTTGTCAACACCTCTGGCATAAAGTATCAATTTCTCTTAGGACTCCGAAGAGTGTACAGGTCTATTAAATGCCCAGACATGGGTTATGAAACGAAGCACAGACTCTTTCCTGACTCTGCATAAGGAATATTTATTTATTTTAAAATTAAGAATGCTTTGAAGCCATTTGTGTCGACTCCGCCACATTTCGAATTTTCTTGGCAGCCAAGCATAGTTTTTGAGGTTATGTTATATATTTAAAAATATTTTTGCTTAACCCTTTTCTTCTTTGTTTTATTTAAATCCCTTTTAAGTATTTTATTTGATTTTATACTTTTCTCATGATGTCATTCATATAACAAAAGAGACCTGAGCTTATGAACATTTTCGCAACAGCAGCACTTGATGCACTGTTGCATTTCGAGGTGAAGTGGTCTCTTGGCTCTCTTTCTCCGGCCCCAGTACTTTTGGAAGAGTGACTGATTAAGAAGGTAAAGGAAAGACAGACAAACTAACAAACTGACTTACTAACAATTTGTTGTCTTGGATGACGATGATGATGATGATGATGCTGGTGGTATAGGTCACAAAACTTTTAAGTGGTTTTTGAGCCTCAGAGTTTAACTGTCAGACTTAGAAGAAAAAAGTGCAAATTTTTTAAAATGTCAACATAACTTGTATGAAGGTTTAGAGTCTCCGAGTTTAGTTGTCAGACTTTGAAGAAATAATTAGTACTTTTTGTTTAAATATCACAATGAAGGATGGTTTTTGTTAGTAATTGGTTAAAGTCTTGCCCTCATTGCAATCACATTCGCTTGTTTAGGGATTTCCTTCTGTCACACGTTTGTTTTGTAATGGAAAACTGAGCTGTTCTTCTAGTTAAAGTCTCAAAGCACTCGATTTCGTCTGCGATGTGAACACAGTCTAATAAAACTTAACTAATTTTCTGTGAATCCAATCAATAAACTTTTTTATGATTCTTTGATTTTTTTTCTTTGTCGGTTTGTATCATAAAATCTTTCGATTCCCGCAAATTTATAAACAATTTTGCCTTAGTGACCTAATGTTTCTATCATGTGGTTTGTGATGCTATCTTTTTGTTGCTATTGTAATAATGCTGATGATGATGTTGTTGTCGGTGTTGTTATTATTATCATTCAGTTGCATAAACAATAAAAACGGAAATTAAAGATTTTCTTTCCTACAGACCAGAGAAGACACGCGTTGATTTAGACAAATAAGATGCAAACAGACAGCAAACATAGTTGTATATAAAAGTAGACATCAAAGGCAACTAGAAGTCTATGTAATTTCTCGAAAGTGTTTCAAACTTCAGGTCTCTATTCAATTCAAAATTCTTATTTAGTTAAATTTTTGTTTTAAAAATTTGAATTGTGGATGTTGCATACTTTTATCCTCCACTGTATTTGTGTTAATATCAGATACATGCATTTTATGTCTTAACGCCCAAGAATTTGAAAATATAATTTGTATGCAAACAAAATATCACATAAATTTCCAGAAAAATTGCATCAATACACTGAGGGAAATTGTAGTTACAGAGAAAACGCGAAAGACACGCTGAATGTACACTTTTGTTTTCAAACTGGCCTAGAACGCTAAGGCTCTGATGAAAAGAGTTACAAACTTCAAAACGAACGTCCGCCAATGTGAGGTCAAATCCTGGTGCCGACTGTTTTCAAGTTTTTCTAATTGCAAAAATAAACCCCTGATCTTTGTAGCTCGTAACAAATGGAAAACACATTCTTCTAAAAAAATAGCTTCAGATCGAATCATAATAATGAATATTGCAAGTGATTTGTCATCGAAGTGAAAAATTTATGGGATATTTCATCAAAAAATTGTAAACAGTAATCAGCAATCTGTAAGACCGTCACATCTGTTGCCAAAGGTTGGCCCAAACAGAGTCAAGAAAGGAAAATATCTCATTCTCATTCTCTCGTTCTCCCTCTTATATTTAGATAAAACGAGGGGAACTTTCCAGTTCATGAAACTAGTGGCATAGATTAACATATACGAGAGGCTTCAACACTCTCATCTGACATTCCACTTTATGCTTATTCCGTGAGGCAGCGATCGGAACATCGAACAAAATCCTTAATTTACAATTCGTTGTAGATGTGCCCTCAAAGTGGAGTGTCCTGTTACACGTTGAAAAAAATGGCTTCTATAACATTATGCAGGAACCATGTATATGTTTGGAACATCCACATACTTACGTATAATCATTATTTTCATGAATTGAAGATCTGCGGCTGTTTTTCTGTTTCTTTGTCGTCTGTCACGTTTTGATTTTAGCAGTTTTCAACAAACAAATCAATGTTTGGGTCACAAAAACATATACAAATTGGATGCCAAACACAGTGTGTTTGGACACAAGTATACAATATTTGCGACAAGCTACAAACACGTCATTACCTGCTTGTTCTTGTGCCCATTCGAGCCACCTAGCTAAATTTTCGTTCGTATGTCCCTCCTTTAAGCACCCCAAAAGCTAATGGGAGATTACTTTGCCTATTATTGGAATTTGGACTTTATTGTCCTCCTCAAATGTCCTGCATTCGCTTGTATCGACTCGCTTAATTCGGTACAGATATGCCTTCAGAGTGGAATGTTCAGTTAAAACACCCATGAGTAGATTAACTTCAAGTTTGTGACAACCAAACAGATTATTAGTTGATCTCTATCAGTACAATGCGTCCCACATATAGTTTACTAGCAAAAATTCATACTTTTATGTGGAGCAATCTGCGTGTTTCATCCCAAACATCCATATATTTACATCGAAGCATTCATATGTTTCCAACCAAATGAACGATTGACGGTTGAATGCATTAAACCAAAACGCAACAGATCAGTCAATATAAGAAATACTGAATTCATTTCCACACGCATTCAGAAATATTTATGTATCAATGATTGAAAGAATAATGCAAAAATACATATGCACTTGCAAGAACAGTAACTTAGGCTGAGAAAAATCTCTCTTTGCGCTTCTTTTCTTGTTTTGCTCTCGACAGACTATAGCGACAGCAAAATTAGTTAAACAGTGCACACCAAACACAGTTGTATTTGTACCACAAACAAATCTGTATTTGGGTCGCAACCACTTCTATAATAACCTATTAATCATTGTGTATCAAGCATAAAATATTGAATAGCAAATACAATGTGATTGGACACAAGTATGCTATCTTTGCGACAAGGTGAAAGCACACGTTATATTTGCATCCAAACAAGAAAAAAATACAGATTTTTCAGCGAGTATACATAACACTTTATTGACGTTTCTATAATTTAAGACGAGTGATTCATTAGACCACCACATCCGATCCTAGTGCTCTAGGCAGGTGTATAAATCCCTGTATTAGGGAGGTAACTATTTAGGATGCAATATTCCCAAGGGTGGTGGCTCCGAGGCGGATACTGGTGATTGTGTAAATAAGGCCGGTGTTGCATTTTTAAACCTGCATACAATTTAGCGCAATACGAGGATATCGGAAAAGACGAAATTGCGAATATTCAATTGTAGTGTGAAATCTGCACTGTTGAACGGTTGTACTACTTGGAGTGTGATGAAGCTTACAACGAAGAAGGTCCAAACGTTTGTCAATCGTTGTCTGAGGCAATTTCTTCGTATATGCGCAATTTCTAATGAAGTAGGTACTCTGGGAACGTGTATGCAACAGTCCTTTGAATTAGATATACGTAGAAGAAAATGGACTTGGATCGGTCATATACTTAGGCACCTAACAACAGTAATTGCTCGAGCGGCAGTTAAATGGAACCCGCAGTGGTGTCGAAGGCCAGGAAGACAAAAAATATATGGAAGCGGTACCTTGGTTATGAAAACAAATAAACTCGTCTATCATTGAACCAAATTAATACAGACAGAAGAGAGAATTCGTTGAAGTCCTATGTTCTTCGTGAACCTTTTTTTAAACTTTGAATTGTTATATTCTTTTTATTTTTATATTCTGTTTAAATAAATAAAGATCATAAATATATATATATATATATATAGAACTTGTATAGAACATTTGAGCGTAAGATGCACTATCATCCTTCGCTCTCAAACAATTAGACTGAAGGCATCGTCTCTGCATTAGCATGTGTCAGCGAAATTTCTAGTCACAGAAGAACTAGCTAATGACACCTTACTCCCACATGTAGTATATTTGTGTCTAAAGACATTCTGTTTGCTTATCAATATTACATGTTGGAGACAGAATGATTTATAGTTTATAATATATGTTTTTGTGACCCAAATGTGGCTTTGTTTGTTGAAAACAAAAACGTGACAAACAACAAAGAAACAAAACTGCAGCAGATATTCAATTCATGAATACATTGGTTGCAAACATGTACGTGGTTCCTGCAATATGTTGCTGAGGCATGTTGGAGACATAATGATTTATAGTTTATAATATATGTTTTTGTGACCCAAATGTGGCTTTGTTTGCTGAAAACAAAAACGTGACAAACAAAGAAATAAAAATGCAGCAGATATTGAATTCATGAAAACAATGCTTGCAAACATGTACATAGTTCCTGTAATATGTTGCTGGGGCAGGTATTTTTCAGCGTGTATGTACATGGTAAAACAGAGATGATTTGGTTAAGAGAAAAAGAGCAGAGCGCTATCTAGTTTTTGTTAAAGTAACCACTGGTTTACCTGGAAAATATCTACTGGGTTGCCGGTGATGAATGAACCTTCAAATAATGAAGTTTCATAGAAGCTGAGATTAATATTTAAGATGAAATATAACAAATAAATAACATGACTAATTTATTAGTTAAAAGTTTCATAAAAACTATGACATTTTAATGGGTTTCTTGAATAGTGCATGCCAACACAAATTTGTATGCCTGTTAAATTATTTCCAAACAAACATTTATCATTTGACAGGTGTGGGAGTCACCTGCAGATCTTCTTCATTCACAACAGCCAATAGATGTTGTGGTGGGTGACATTTTGTCAATAGAGATTTACATATTTCTAATGAATTCACAAACATAAATCTTAAAGTTATGAATGCATTTTGCCAGCTCTCAATGTAATACTATACTACGTATGCATATTGTTTTATGGCCATTTCAATGCTCTCGAAATGTCATTTCAGTTCATTTTTATATTCTGGCTGTTTCAGAATTTACGATTTCGTTGCGTGTTTAATTATGCAAAAATTTTCTGTGCATGCATTTAGCAAAACCATATTTCATAACACTAATGACTATACTAAATAGCTTAGGAAAAATCTAGCTATTAATAGTTAGATTTCAAATTGATATTTTATGCAAAAAGGAAAATATGCTTGAAAATACAATATTTCATTAGTCGTTTACCGGCAAATCTATAGAGATCGGCTGGCGGGCGTAATTCAGAAAAAATTCTCTAAACAATTTGATATTCTCGTTGCGTTTTGTGTGAGAAAGCGAATTATAGCGCGGTTGTGTTATTGGCGGTGTCGGCGCTTTACAGATTGAAATCTGTTTGCTCGCAAATGTGGCAGACACGCCATAAGGAACTCGGTGTTTACGATATATGTATCTTCGAAAACAATTGTACAATGTCGTAATGCCTGCATGCCTGCACATGGGAACACCACCTCTGTATGGCTACTTAGCAACAGTTGAAATATTTCATATTGTTATCTTTATGAATTTCAAATGTCGGTCAATAGAAATGAGAAGAAATTGAGCGGAATAATATTCACAGCTTTTAAACACATGAGATATGAAATACAAGAAATTTAGGTGGCAATTAAAAATGTACGATTCCGAATCAATGTTATATTTTTTTGAAACAAAACGAAAGTATAATAATATCTTATCGATTTTCCACATTTCAATTTGCGATAATTCGATAACCAAAATATAATAGATTTAACTGCTTGAATTACTCCCTGTTTTATATAATCCTTTTTACAATGAAAGATGAAAAGGAAGAACTGAGTTGCAACTCACTACACTCAAAAACAAACAAACCTTGCAACGCAATACTATAACCAAAAGAAAGAAATTTATAGAAAATAATGACTTCCCATTACATCCCATGAAGGGATTGGGAAGAGTTTCAGTGAAGTGTACGCTTTCCAGTTTTAAACTCCCTCATTGTGACCCACATTGTTACACCGATTGTATTACGAGTTGTAACAACGATTTGCAAATTAACAGCTACAGTACCACATTACTGACTACTTGAAGGTAATGCTAAGTGGACTAGTGACTTATCTCATATGGCATACAACGTACAATTTTTTGTAATAGTCCCAAGAAAATGTCACACGATTGCGTTTGCGTTCAATTAAGAGCAAACGCGGCACCCATGTTGCGGACAGCTTTTTCACAGCCAAGTGGTTATACAAAATCGAAAGTACTAAGTCATACGACCACCCCCTAGAATCCGGCACACTTTTAGTTTAGGATTAGTATAGGTTTTTAACTGTTTCGGTTGTATTTAACTCAGGTGGGAGTCCAGTGAGCCAAATTTTAGTTGGTATTAGAAAAACTTTAAAACAGTGACAACTTTTAAAATTTCAAACTTTTTCTGCCGTCTGTCTTATCTAACCATTTTGTTTGTAACATAGAAAACATTTCATTGTTTACTCTACCACTGATTCACATAAATTGTCTCAAATTCTTGTCTCAAGCAATTTTTTTGTCTCAAACAATTTTTGTTTTGTCTCAAACTTTTGTCCAGTCACTCCTCCCATTGTCCCCATAAATCTGGCAAAAATTCAACAAAAGATCGGTGAAATATAACTTTGATTGACGTTGAGATTTGTGGCATTTTGGCTGTCTACCTGATAGCTGGCTTACACAAATATCATCGGGGAAAACGAGTTATTTACAAAAATTACACCGTTTTTGTGGGTGGTTTCCTCTATGCTGTCTTTGTATTGAAAATTACTTTATAGCCCCCGGATGTTTAACCAGCAACAAACATTTTTGGTTACGATCGTGATGATTTTGTTTTCTTAACTCTCAACACACAACCACACACATGCCCAAATTGGCCATGGCTTAAAACTGTTTTGACATAAAAATTACTTTATATCGATCTTAAAGCCGAAAGAAAACCCCTCTGCTGGCTAATTTTCGAGTTAACCATAAAATTTGATATTTACATACAAACTACCTTAGCAGCACCAACGACTGGGCACATGACCTTTTGTGGTGGTGAATTATGTTGTAAAATTTAATAAATTTGAGAACAATATTGAAAAATTGTTTAACAAAGTTGTTAAAAAATAAATCATTTTGTCTCGAAAAAAAAATGTTCATAATTCTTGTTAACATTTTAAATTGTTAAACGAAAAACAATCTATAATTATTGGAAATTGCTGTTAAACACTGTAAACTGTTAACGACAATAGGCAGCTAATTATTAGTAACAAGTCTGTTTATTGTTACGCCACCTTTATTCAAATTGTAAAAGACACAAAGGACATCAGAGTTGGAATTTTTTAATTTGCATTAGATTTTAAATTGCATTACTTTGTCTTATGCAAATGCAAACGAACTAGCATTGCTCGCACTGACAATTAAAAACTGTTGAATTTTAAATTTCCCAGGCACTGTAAATGCAGGTTGTGGAATCGGATGGGAATTGTAATGAAATATGGGAATAATTTTAATTATTTTGAATTTTTTCGACTGCTGGCAATTGTTTTTTTTAAGTATTTGATATGTAGAGATTTGTGGCATCGATTGCTGTTAACTCGTAGTACTTTCAAATTCACAAACCTGTATATAAAGGGTGTTGTTTGTCATTAGATAGAACTTACGAAAGGGTTAGTTGTCAAACGAACTATCATGCTGCACTTACTTTTGACATTTATGATCAGTATACTCTGTCAAAATTCTCTTTTAAAGCCTAAGTAGCGTGTTACTTTTTAGAAAATGTTATTTTTAATAAATTCAAAAGTAGCAAGATTTTCTTATAAAATAATGTGTAAAAAATATCGCCAAGTAAAAAAAATACGAAAAGAATTAAAAAAATGTGTTTCTTGGACAAACACACTCTTTCTTAAGTTTCATAAAATAATAGTATATATCGTTCGAAAGGTGTAAGTTCCTTCTTTCCAAATCCTTTGAGAAACTAAAAATCGGTTGATAATTACCAAAGTTACATCTTAATAACCGCAAAAGGTACGAAAACCCGGGTTGTTACCTGTAAGTCAAGATTTTGGGCATATTTGGGAAATTTTACAAATGGATTCTATCATTTCCCAGGTATTTCTATTTCAATATTTTATGTATCACTGTGCTATCTTTCATACCGAAACAGAGTTGGAACTAAACATGTGTATGCATTCATTCAGACAAAGAGAGGACAGCCTAATTCAGGAATACGAGTATTTCTTGCATTTTATGAATGCAGCCACCGAAGTTGTTGTACATCCTTGTGGTCTCCCACTCACTCTTTGACCGCATTGCTCTTAGTTCTTGTATTTGTGTTTTTTCTGTTATTGAATATTCTGAGTTCGAGTTTGATTGTTTTAGGGAGACGAAGCTCGACGAAGTGCAACACAACTTCAGTGGCTGCATTCATTCGCATTCTTTCAAATGTATTATTGCACACTGACGAACAAGAAATATTCATGAATGCGGTACCAGCGGCGGAATTTGCAAGGCCTTACACGAATAAGGCATGCGTAATCCTTCTTTCGGTAATCCCAACTTTAATAAAGCCTGCTTCCACAGGCCTTTTAAAAGAATTCAATGAAACCTGTCTTTCCACATGTTCGCAATTCGTTATTGCAAAACCATAACATCCGATAGGCCAGTAGATAAAGCGTCCGACTGTAAGTTCTAAGGTCGTGTGTGCGATTCCTGTGGCTTCAGAATTTAAAAAAATTAGTTTATAAGAATTACAATTGGTTAATTACAATTAAATCTGTAATATGAAACTAATTTGGATATATATTTTTTATTTTTACTCAAGTTCTTCTAAAACTACTATTTTGCAGGCCTTCATAAGGCCTTCTAGTAGACAGGGTTGAAAGACCTTGCCTCCCAATTTCACGCAATGCTAAAAATAAACACAGCGGCGGAAGTCGCTAGGCGTTCCACAAATATGGCATGCGGAAATATGGCATGCGAATGGTTCTTTTGTAATGCCTTCCTAAAATAAGGCCTGCGGAATGCATGAATTTTTTCATCAGATATAACCAAGAAGAAGATTTTTGAGAAATTTCTTTTCCGATTCTTTTTAACCGTAATTTAATTGGAAGATTTCATACAAATTTTAAAATTATATTTTTTATTTAATATTTTTCAGGGTATTTTTAAAATTTTCAATTTGAAGTTGGGCGTGGTAAAACTTTCTAAAATTGATACATTCATACTTATAAATAAATATGTAAAAGTGGATAATGATTTTGTGATAAAATAAATTATTTGAATTTTATTTTTGTTTAACAAATATAAATTAGAGTAAATGCCTTCTAAGGCCTTCCTCTTGGCATGTCTTCTAAGGCCTTCCTCTTTGCATGCCTTCTAAGGCCTTCTTTAGGCAATGGGCAAGGAAGGCCTTGCCTCCCAATCTCACGCAATGTTAAAAAGAAAGGAGGACGTAATGTGTGGGGAAGGCCTTCCGTATTTTAAAGAAGGCCTGTTTGGTCATGATTTCAGGCCTTCCAGGTCATGACTTACGCCGCTGGGGTTGTACATTCACTTTGAGAATGAAATCATGCAGATGTTTAGTGTACACTTGTTGTACTTTGTGCAAACTTTTTGTCCTTTCATGTAAAGTTTTCTGTACATATACTTGCCAAATGTCAATGGGCCCTATCCGAAAAAATAGTTTACTGCACGCTGATAAAACGGCCTCTGTACATATTCCTTCAAACACATTCTGGAGGTACCATGTATATGTTTGGAAAACGCTCTCAATATTCGTATATTTGGCAGTCCTAAACTCACTTATATGTAAATGCAACACATTAGCATGTTAACTTGCAAAGACGTATACTTTTAAGTGGAGCCATATGTGTGTTTCATCCCAAACATCCGTATACTTACGTGGAAGCATTCGTATGTTTCCTTCCAATCGAACGATTGCAAACGCAACAGATCAGTCAACATAAGAAACAATCAATTCAATTACACATACATTTAGGAATATTTATGAATCACTGACTGCAGGAATAGTGCAAAAATACAGTTATACAATTGCAATAACATTAAATTAGGTTGAGAACAATCTCTTTTGCCCCAATTGTACTTGTATCACACACAAAGCTGTTTTTGGATTACAAACACATATATTATTACAAATTAATCATTGTGTCTCAAACTTTTAATATTGAATGGCAAACACAATGTGTTTGGACACAAGTATATTACATTTGCGACAAGCTCCAAACACACTAACGTCTAATGAAGAGAATAGGTCAGAATTTTCATCGTGTAGATATATACAGCTGTTGTTCGCCCGATATTGCTTTACGGCACTGACGCTTAGTGGCCCGTGCTGGAAATATCCATTTACCTAAGGTGAAGAGAGTGACAATAGTGCGCGTAACGGCAAACCTAACGGTTTGCAGGTTAACTTCACCTATTACCATTAAATTTACGAGACAGGCAAATTGCAGCAATCCAGCTAGGACTTTCTGCACTATGAACCAACAATGGCTATGGTCATGTTTCGAATTTAAGGGATCTGTAGCAACCGACAATAAAAATTAATTACATGACACCGAACGTATACATTGAGAATAACTGCTCCTTTCATACCCCAGATAGCACTGGAAGGGACGCATGCAATATATTTATGTTTCTACACCGATGACACCAAACTAAAGTTTACGGTAAAGTATGGCTTGGTGTCTATTTTAAACCTTTTACAAAGGTAAACTTATCCTCGAATTTCCCAAACAGACAGGACTGGAAGGGACGCATACCAGGTATTAGAAGGTACTTATGCTTCTATACCTATGACACCAAACTAAAGTATATGGCATAGTAGGTTTGGAGTCTATTCGAAAGGGGTGGGTCTAGACCAATAAAAAAAAATACCACCAGAGCATTGTAGTAGTTTTAATGCGGATGCCATGGTAATCGGAGAACTTGCATTCTGACTGGGGCAAAACGTCTTCACAGTCAATTACTTTTTCGTATCCTTTTCGTGATTTTGCGTAAAATTTAATAAATTAAAAAAAATTAATTTTTTGTACATTTGTTTACATTTTTTGTATATTTTGTACCCTTTTTTACTTTTGTTTATGTGTTTTGTACTTTTGAGAAAAAGTTATACTTTTTGGTACTTTTGTGTCAGGCGACGTATTATTCCATTTCAATTCTTGGTAATGCGACTTGATTCCATTAACCTATTGCCGTCACAGAAAAGGTTTCCAATCCCATTTTTCAAAACTCTTTCCAGTTCAAAATATTCTCAATTGAAGTCTTGGAAAACCAAACTACTGTTTCATTAATAACATTTTTATTGTGTTTTTTTTTGAAAACTACTGTTTCATTAATAACATTTTTGTTGTTTTTTTTGTTTGACAAGAAGGTTACATCAGCACTCTTTCTTCTCTGTTAGCTATTCCATAACTAGGTTAAGCCAGTTATTAAGCAGCTATGTAGGTATTTGCGGACTATGACTTCATCACAGCTGGCGACAACACTCTTACCATGTCGTGCTGGGCTGCATTTCATATCAAACTAATTTCCATAAAATTCTACATCAAACATCTTGAGAACTATCAGATACACTCTGCGGCGTACGGATGAAGTACACAGTACATGTGTTGCATCACAAATGATCATCGCTTCCAGCACACACAAATACGAATATGTCGCTGGGTGGCAGTTATTGGGATCACTTGTTACGGTGGCTGTCACTGGGATGACATAAAACAATGCCACTACTGCTGCTAATAAAAATCTTTACAATGAAGATCATGATGATGGTGGTGATGATGAAGTTGAGGATAATGATGATGATGATGTTTATGACGACCGTGTAACTGGGGAGGGCACAAAATATGATGGTATAACACAGAAAACTATTTGCATATGTTTGATTTTCACAAATCAGTTGTGTGTCAATTGAATATAATGAGATTTCCAGCTGATCTTGGAATTTGGAAAACAAACGTCGTCTTACCCAGAATAGTAGTTACTTGTGAAGCAACGCGAAGATGCACAAATTTGCCATTCGCGTAACGCAACAACAAAATGGTTTCTCATGGTTGACAAAACTATTTTGAAAAGTGTGATTTTTCGATTCCAAGTTATTAAGGTTTAATATATAATAAATATGATTATTAAAGCAAAAAAACAAATCTTTCCATTGCAAGCTGATTATTAGCTGCAAGAGTTTTCAAGGTATTTTATGAATTATTTTGTGTGATTGAAATCTTGTCATGCCGTAGAGAGTAACTAACGAAGGTAATCAATTTCATTGGCTGTTGTCTATTGAATATGAACAATTTCAAATGTCAACTGTCAGTTGGGGAAACGAAATAATTTTTCATATTTGCAGTAAAATAAACAGAAGAGACAGAAGCTTAAGCCTGGTGGTTATAATGATATTGGGACTTAAGCCGTGGCTTTTATTGATCGCAGTCACTACTCGCATATGATAAGTGATTGATTTATTTATGTGATTTTGTCCACTGACTATAATTTCAATCCAGACGGATTTGAGTTCCTTTGAATACTAATACTAATATAATATGAAGACATAAAATATTTTAAAATTTTCTGCAAATTAAATTCAAATTAATTTTCAAATTAACTGCTCAAGTTTTAGAAGAAATCGATTTCCACTGCATCTGTCCTTTAGCCCTTATTTCTGGTTCAACTTTTCTTTGGGAAAGACTTCCATTGACAAAGGTTTTTATCATAGGCTCACACTAAAAAAACAGCCTCTGTAACAAATTCTCACAAATACATTCTGCAGGAACCATGTATATGTTTGCAACACACTCCAAATATTCATATATTTGCAAGTCATAAACTCACTTATATTTAAATGCAAACATAATGTTTACTTGCAAAGATTCATACTTTTTCATGGAGCCATATGCGTGTTTCATCCCAAATATCCATATAGTCACGTCGAATCATTCGTGTGTTTCCTCCATACGAACGACTGACTGCATGCAACTAAAACGCAACAGATCAGTCAATCTTAGAAACTCTATTCATTTACACACACATTCAGGACTATTTATGAATCACTGACTAAGAGAATAATGCAAAAATATACGCTTAAAAATAACGGCCCCAGTAACATATTGCAGGAACCAAGTACATGCTTGCAAGCATTGTTTTCGTGCATTGAAGATCTGCTGCTTTATGTATATTTATAGTTCGTCACGATTTTGTTTTCAGCATTTCTCAACAAACAAAACCACATTTGGGTCGCAAATACAGAAATTATAACATATTAATCATTGTGTCTCAAAGATGTTATATTGAATAGCAAACACAATTTGTTTGCACTCAAGTGTACTATATTTGTGACAAGCTGCAAAGACGTTATAGTTGCATCCAAAGAACAAAAACAGACACATTTTTCAGCGTGGACAGATATACACTTGCAATAGCTTTGCTTTCGCCACAAGAAATTTGTATACTAATCAGCAAACAGTAAAATAAATAGTGCACCAAACACTACTGGATTTGAATTACAAACAAAGCTGTATTTGGATGACAAACACACGTATTATAACATATTAATTATTGTGTCTCAAACATGTAATATTGAATAGCAAACACACTGTGTTC
Source organism: Phaonia tiefii (assembly GCA_963931995.1). NCBI lineage: Eukaryota > Metazoa > Arthropoda > Insecta > Diptera > Muscidae > Phaonia > Phaonia tiefii. Next base: position 8,830,350 of record OZ008370.1, read on the forward strand.
CGCCACAAGTATACTAATCAGCAAACAGTAAAGTAAATAGTGCAGCTAACTCTGCTGGAATTGAATTACAAACAAAACTGTATTAGGATCATAAACACACATATTATAACATATTAATTATTGTATCTCAAACATGTAATATTGATAAGCAAACAGACGGTGTTCCGACACAAGTATACTACGTTTGCGACACACGATATATTTGCTTTCAAATAAAAACGTGCAGATGTTTCTTAGGCATGTGCCCTTCAAGACCATCTCGTATAATATGAGATTACTTAAACCTACATGCTTGGAGAGAAATTTCGTTTGATCTTCATTTGTCGCAAAAAACTAGTTTTACCATATATACTCAGTGTGGATCGCAATAGTTGTAACGTTTCCCCCAAATGAAACAAAATGTTTATTGCAAATGTAGTTTGTATTGTTGTAAACGGACTTTTGTCTACCACCAAATTATAATTAATTATTGCAGCAAATTTGCACCCTGAAAATGCATTGTGTGGTGCGGTTTATGGGCCGGCGGCATCATTGGACTGACGCTACTGCTGTGGTCGCAGGGCGATTGCAAACGATCAGCGCTGATCCACAACAGAAGTGGATTTCATAACACGCTCTCATAACTTTAGGATAGTTTGTTTACTTCACTCATATCCCGGATAGGTAGACGCCAAGCACGATGGCAAAGAAAGTTTTGGTGTATATTCTAAAGAGGTGGGTCTAGAAAGGCTCATGCTATTATAGTGCCTTTCCGACAGAAGTCAAGGCAATCGGTCAAGCAGCACGAACAGCTCTGTGATATGTATTCCATACTTCATGAATTGCCCACAACTGCCACGCATATTCAAAAGGGAGGACCACGCAGTTTGAAATTCACTGTATGTGGGTACGGGTGCCACAGGAATATTTAAGGGATCCATAGAGAGGGTGAGTTGGCGAGATTAGGTACTACCTTACTTATTCTACTGGCTACCTTACTTGTTCCACTGGATATGTGAATGATAAATGTCGTGGAGGACAATATGCAGCATCACCTGGGAAGTACGATCAAGTTAAGACTGGAATCCTACACTAGACTTCATATCCAGTCCTAGACGGGCAACATCCCTCTGAAGTACGGGCAAGTTAAGACTTGAATTCTACGCTAGACTTCATATCCAGTCCTAGACAGGCAACATCCCTGAAATTCGGTCAACTTAAGACTTGAATCCTACGCTAGACTTCATATCCAGTCCTATACAAGCTACATCCACGCAAGGAGCTGTGATCCCTAGACAGTGGTTAGTAGGCAGACACGTGCCTTGACTTTTAGTCTCAGCTCACGATTACTGCAAAAGCTGTGGGGATGAAGAGGAGCATGTGAGTACCGAACACTTATAATGCTACTGCCCTGCCTTTTGTATGATTTGGAGACAATATCTAGGATCTTGCTTCCTTTTGGCTCTAACAGACATTCAGGGAGCTAAGCTGAATGACTTTAGGAACTCTTTGCGGATCACTAATTGGTTCGCCAGTGACTAATGTACGCAGGGCATGTGGGTGGTTATAGTTTGGTACAGACCGAGTGATCATCTGCCTGCTACAACGTTTTCTGGAAAAGTTTGCTCCCGTTTACACGTTGCTTCAGGAAAATCTAACTAAATAATATAGTTTGTCATTCCTTTTCTTTCTCACAAATCCCAATTCTACTCTCAACCATATGTTATACACCAAATTTAAATTTTATTGTCAAGTTTAATGGCCTCGTTACGCTTTTTATTACACACTAACAACATGTGATTGTGGCCGTCGGTGGTGCAATGGTTAGTGTGCGCGGCTCTTGTACATGAGATCCTAGTTTCGAAACCGGCTCTGACCACCTTAGAATTTCTTTCGGCGGCGGTCACCTCGCTTAGTGACGGCGACACTATCGAGTATCTAGCCATGAAAAAGCTTCTCAAATTACCGTTCGGAATCGGTGTAAAACTGTAGGTCCCAATCTGTGAGTGAAAACTGGAAAGCGCACAGCTCAGTGATTGTGAGAAGTTCTCCCCAGTCCATTCATGGGATGTAATGGGAAACCATTTATTTATTTTATTTTTAACAACATGTGATCATCGTATTTGTAGTAAAATGAATACCACGACAAATTTCCCTGACAAAAGCTGACGATGACACATTCTGTTAGAATTTGTTGGGGACATTTGATTACGAACTGAAATCGAATTCGCTCAATTCACTGCTCACATATCGAATGGTAGAGGCAGCACGAGCAACAACTATTAATATAGTAAATATTAAAATATGAACAAAAAAAATAAAATAAAAAAAATAATGCAAATTATTGTTTTAATACATCATAAAAAATGGCCAGCAGCAGAAGTAGCAATAGTGCTAACGGGCAGCGGCCTCAGCAACAGAAATTTGCAACGGCGTCAGACTGCAGCAGTGGCGGCAACATTTGAATAAAATGCATTTAAATAAAAACGGGTGATGTCATTCAGTGTCAGCAAACACATGATATCACGAAACTAAACTAACAACAACAAACATTAAAGTGCAACAATAGCTCCACACATTTCTAGCATCTGAAAAGCGCCAACCGGCCATCTCTCGGCTGGCACTGGCATCCTTACTAGTACTATATGTAGCTGCAGACGGTCCGCAATGACCAACCCGATTGACTGAAGAAATGTGAACACTTTACTCAATGCGTCGTCTCATTTGCATTGGACCATAACAGCAATACAATGATCGCCAGCAGCAGCAGCAATTGGTGCTGCAACATTTGCTTTCAACGATGTATATGTCATTAGTATTTTGAGATCATAGATGACGAAGTCGAATAAGTGGCAGAAGAGGGAATAGCTGAAACCACACACAAATAAGTCAATCAGGCGTCAATGAATTTTGTGTTGAAATAACCCAGCAAAACTTATATGGTAACTTGGGTTAGGTTTACAAAGACAAGAGGAATTTTTGATTCGCCCATGCTTGGAGTCATACTTTAAAGTGAATTGTGGATAAGTTGCAACAACTTCAAGTTGGCATTATATTACCGCTGGTGTATGTTTAAATTGTCGAGTTGAGGTAAACGGTTTTGATTTTAGTGGTAGTCTCACTGCGGCCTTTGGTGGTGCAATGATAGTGTGCGAGGCTTTTGTACATCCCTGCTCTGACCACCCAACAGCACGCAGCTCACTAGTTTTGAAAAGCTGTCCCCAATCCCTTCATGGGACGTAATGGGAAACCATTCTGGTTGTGTCGGTCGCTTGTTTGCTTCATTGATATCGTTAATTGGTTTTCGTTCGTCTTGTACAGTGAGGCAGTTGCTACGCTGGCTAGTGAGGCAGTTGCTACGATGGCTGCTACGCTCACTGGTTGCGAAAAGCTCTCCCCAATCCCTTCATGGGACGTAATGGGAAACCATTCTGGCTGTGTCGGTCGCTTGTTTGCTTCATTTCGTTCGTCTTTTACAGTGAGGCAGTTGCTACGGGGTTAGGCAATTACTACCCAGCAGCAAAATTGGGGGAGAAGGCCTTCTGGCATGCCTGTAAAGGGTGACAGATGACCCACCCGACAAATGCTATCATAATTCTAAATTAACGTAGGGAGCTAATGCCAACCCGACAAATGCTATCGCAATTTCAAATTAACATAGGGAACCAATGGAAGAGGCGGCCTATACATTTCCCTTCACTAGCCACGACTTCTAGCCGGCCTGCAGTGCAATACCTTGTAGATGATCTTCATTTTCAGGCCTTCTGGTAGGTCTACTAATAGAAGGTATCTTAGGAGCACTGCAAAGGAAGGCCTACCAGGAGACCTACAATATAATGCCTGCTAGGATACGTTTTATCTGCAGAATAGCCAACAGGCCTGCAATCACATTTTTCCACTTCCAAGGTAGCAGTACGTGCACAGTAGTTTTCGCCAAGAAAGTGTTGTTATACATGTTCCAAATATGTCAATTAGCAGTAGTTTATACTTAACTTTAGTTTATTATACGAAACAAAAGAACGATTTGATCCTTGGGCTCCGGCAGCTCAGATGTTTATTGCTCGTTTTACTTCTTCGTATATGAGGGGTTCTTTTCTCTGGTTGTGTCGTTCGCTCGATTTCTTTATTGGTAAGATCATGAAGTCGTTGGCGTTCATCTTGTACAGTGAGTGAATGAGTATGTGTGTAGGCAGATATTACACAGCAGCAAAATGTGTTCGTTTTACTTCTTCGTATATCAGGGGTTCTTTTCTCTGGTTGTCATTCGTTCGTTTTCTTCATTGATAAGATCATGAAATGGTTGGCGTTTGTCTTGTACAGTGAGTGAATGAGTATTGTTTTTTATGCTTTCTAGCAGCCTTTCCAAGGGAGTCAGAAGTCTCACCGAGAACTGCTATCGTCATTTCAAGTTAACAGTGGGCACCAAGGAAGGGGTGGCCTACACATTTCCCACTAGTCAGGTCGGTCTTCTAGCCGGCCTGCAGAGAAGATACCTACTAGGTAATTTTCCCAATCAGGCCTTCTGGTGGGCATAGTAATGGAAGGTATCTTTGGAGTACTGCATAGGAAGGCAATCTAGAAGGCCTAGAAGAAAACGCCTGCTGGGAGGCCTTTTATCAGCAGTTCAGCTAGCAGTCCTGCAATCACATTTGTATCACTTCCAAAGTAGCAGTTCGTGCATATTACTTTATGTTACATATGTTCCCATATGTCAATTACCACCAGGTTTTACTGAACTCTAGTTTATTGTAGGAAACCCAAGTTCGATATAATCCTTGGACTCTAGCACCTCAGAGGTTTACGTTCGTTTTATGGCTTCCTATAGGAGGGGTTATTTTCTCTGGCTGGGTTCGTCGCTCGATTTCTTTATTGATGTAATGAAATCAATGGTATTCGTCTTTTACAGTGAGTGAACGAGTAGGTGTATAGGCGGTTACTACTCAGTAGCAAAATGAGGAAGCGGAATACTTTCTGGCAGTCCTGCCCGCTCCTAGTCGATGCGAGGTTAGAACAGAAATTTCCAGACTTTAGGTGCTAATGGACTACCGTCTGAGCTGCTTAAGGCTGGCAGTTATGAAAATGTTGTTGGAAAGGTGCATGCATCAGATCAGATCAGATATGCAAAATTTGGCTACACGAATGCATGCACGACGATTGGAGTATTAGCATGCTGTGTCCTGTTTTGAAATACGGCGACCCGAGTATATGTACCAACTATCGAGGAATAAGCCCCTCGAGCGTAATGTGTGAGAGTTTATAGCCGTTTGTAGCAGAGCTGGTCGGACTTTTTCAGTGTGGCTTTAAGCCTGGAAAGCCAACTATTATCCACATATTCACATTACGGCAAATCCTGGAGAAACCAAACGAAAAACAAATCAACACCTACCACCGCTTTGTGGGCCATAAGCCTGGCTTCTATATCCCGATTCGGGAAAACTCGACCAATATACATATGTTGGAGCTGGGTCTTTCTGCTAAGCTGGCACGCATTTGTAGAAAGACACTGACCGCCACGAAATCCTCAGTAATGATTGAATGATTAAATCAATGAACCATATAGTAAGTGGCGTGGCCTCAGGGATTAGGAGTGGGGCTGAAAAGTCGAGTCTAACTCCTGCTCCCACTCCGGACTAATTTCCTACACTCCGAATCCTAAACTTTAACTTCAACTCCCTACATCAAATGATCTCTGAAGTTTCTGCAATAATTTGGTAAAGAATTCTAATTCAATTTAATGAAATTGAAACGAATATCAACCCCATAAATTGTTGGCTTTAGTTTGGTTATCGTTTTTCTAAAACTCTTGTCTACAGCTTTATATTGTTATAGAAACAAACTGGTCACGAAATCTTTTACTGGGTATTGGTACTAACAACCACACTTATTGCGAACTGTGCTCGTGTCAAAGTGACAACCAATTCCCAGTATGTACTCTCAGCTGTATTGACTCAAAACTTAACATAACTTTTCTATGACTTTATTAAACTGCTACATCAACAGACGTCAACGTTAATGTGGGTTAGAGAAATATGAATGAATCCACGAACGGACAGCCAATAAAGAATATAAAAATGTGACCTATAACATCATCATCACGATGATGACGATCATCATCAGCTCGTCATTATGATGTAGTTAACTCATGAGTCCACATAATTTCTCACTTTTTAGATGCTGTTGTCTGTCCACTGGGTATTGAGTTAAGTGAACGTATTTGAACCCTGAGATCTAGTCTGAAGATAAACAAAGTGTTTGTATTTATTTTCATTGATCATGTTTGATATTTAGAGTGCGTTTTTTAATACCCTTTACTACTACTCTTTTCAAAAATTCCCTCTTCTACTACTTTCTTGCTTTACATGTTGCTGGCTAACTGACAATGACTCTTGTCGCATTTTCTCTCCTCTGCAACGCTACAACATCCAATGCAGGGCAATTGTCGGCTGGCTGGTGGTGACTGTTGTTGCTTTGTATTGTTTGTACGGTTTTTATAGCCACAAACTGTTTGTTGACCAGGGTGCTGATCATCATTTTAAGTACTTATCGGTTAGATGTTGTTGGTCAAATGTAAACCACGACAACGGCGGCGGCGGCGGTCTGAGAGATCAGTGTCTCTCTTTTTGTCTGTCTGCGTTTGTTTTTCTAAATAATGTATGGCTTTGTGTTCATATGTTATTAAATATTTGACTGCATCGATCAAAGATCATTATTAGCCTTCGGCTAATGTTCACTAATATTCGATGGATTTCATTTTCCAAAGCCATAGGTGGCTGTGTCGAAGCAGCAGCATTATTGTGCTCATGGGCGCAAAAATATTTGTATAAAGCGGGCCATATACTATGTGCATAACACTATTGAGTCTAAGGTTATTCTCCTTAATCACATGAACTCAAAACCACCAATATGACAACAATTCCTGAGAAATTACTATAAGCTTCAACTACACCCGATAGTCGGGATCATGTTTGAAAAATGTGTGCGCCGCTTAAGTGTGAAAGCGTTTTATGGAGGTCGTTATGAGTGGAGTGATAGACAGACAATGCTTGTTGTCTCTTATGTTTGATATGGGAGTTTTAGCGCCATTTATTATAAATTCGGCCTGTTTTATGAATAATTTATGATCCGCCGTAGTGAATTCACGGTCATATTTCAGCATCAGCGATAAAGAAGATAAAAATGTATGCATTAGTAAAGAAAAATGTCACATGTTTTCGGATCCTTATTCAGAAGAAATCTTTCTCTGTAGAAATTTGGCACATGGGCACAAAGTTCTAAGAATTAACACAAAATATTTCAAAGGATTGATTTTGTTTTTGACATAACGCTAAAGTATTGTCAAGTCTCTGGACAAATTGTAAATATTTTATATTAGATTTAAAAAGGATCTAAAATATGATTTCCGATATATTGTTAGGGCCAATCAAAATTCAAATTGACAGCGAAATAGTCGACATTCTCTTACACCCAAGAGAAGTCGGGGGTATAAAATTGCCCCCTTTTTGTAGTCTTTAGTAGTGGAGTATCAAATTATCCCCTTATATTTATTGCAACGAAATAAAGTTTACGTTAAGGTCAAAGTTTCAAAAGTAAAATTCACATGTGCACCTGAATTGTTCATGCGCTTTAACACCCAACAGAAAATGGGGTAACAAATTACCCATTTTTTGGTTTTTTATTTAGTAGAGATGCAAAAAAATTGCGCAATTTAAGTTATCGCACTGAAACCATTTTTAATTCCAGCTTTTTTGTCATTGTTAAGCCCCATCAGAACTAACATTTTCAGCTAAAGTATCTGTATTCTTTAAGTGAAACCCAAGGTAAAACGTTACCCCTTTTATTTATCGAAGCGAAATAAATTTTACTTTAAAAATTCAAAATTCACATTTACACCTGATTGGTTCGTGTTCTTTATCACGAAAATGAAAATTGGGGTACAAATTTGCCCCTCTTTGAATTATTGAATACAAAATTTTTAACTATCCCCTTTTATATTTATCGAACGAAATAATTTTTACGTTCAGGCCAAAATTTTAAACTCAAAATTAACATTTACACCTTAATGGTTCGTGTTCTTTAACACCCATGGGAAAACGGGGATACAAAATTTCCCCCTTTTTGTTTTATTTAAGAGGCGAAAATTTGTGCAATTTATAATTATCGCAATGAAATTATGTTTACATGCATGCTTTTTTTGTCATTGTTTTAGACCAATCAAAACTCAAATTGACAGCTAAATGGTCTCTGCTCCCAAGAGTAGGCCAGGGAATAAAATTACCCCCTTTATGTATTATTGAATACAGGAGTGTTAAAGTATTCCTTTTATATTTATCGAAGCGATATATATTTTACTTTCAGGTCAAAGTTTAAGTATCAAAAATCTCGTTTACACCCAAATGGTTTATGTTCTTTAACACCCAAGAGTAAAGTGGGGTAACAAATTGCCCCCTTTTCGTTTTGTTTAATAGAGAGGCGAAAAATTGCGCAATTTATAGTAATAGCATCGAAATAATTTTTACTTGCAGGCTTTTTTTGTCATTGTTTTAGACCAATCAAAGTTCAAATTGACAACTATGGTCGCAGCCCTTTAACAGCTAAAATAAAACCTGGATAAAAAATTGTCCATAAAATTTTGAAATATTGAATAATGGGGCAATATACTGTCGCTTTAATATTGCGTTATTTATAGGTCCAGATTTTATTTGTGATTGTTCAGACCACTCAAAATTCCAATTTACGGCCTACACAATTTTTTATTATTCGCTAAAGGGGCAATATATTTCCCCCTTTATATTTATCGTAAGGAAATTAATATAAATGCAGGTTGTATTTGTCATTATTTAGACCAATCAAAATTCAAAATGAGAGCTAAGATAAAACCTGGACATAAAATCCCCCTTAAAATTTTTTATTATTAAATAATGGAGCAAAAAAATTCCCTTTTTTAGATGTCCTAAGGAAATAAATATATTGCAGGCTTTATTGACCTAAGAGTAAAACGGTGTATAAAATTGCCTACTTATTGAATGAAGGGGAAATATATTTCCCTCTTTATATTTATCGTAACGAAATTAATATGAATATATATTTCCCCCTTTATATTTATCGTAAGGAAATTAATATAAATGCAGGTTGTATTTGTCATTATTTAGACCAATCAAAATTCAAAATGAGAGCTAAGATAAAACCTGGACATAAAATCCCCCTTAAAATTTTTATTATTAAATAATGGAGCAAAAAATTTCCCTTTTTTAGATGTCCTGAGGAAATAAATATATTGCAGGCTTTATTGATCTAAGAGTAAAACGGTGTATAAAATTGCCTACTTATTGAATGAAGGGGAAATATATTTCCCTCTTTATATTTATCGTAACGAAATTAATATGAATGCAGGTTGTATGTGTCATTATTCAGACCAATCAAAATTCGAATTGAAAGCTAAGACCAAACCTGGACATAAAATCGTCCATACAATTTGGTTTATTAAATAATGGGGCAAAAAATTGTTGTTGTAAGGAAATTAATATATTTTCAGGCTTTATTGATCTATGTTCTTTATCAGCTAAGAATAAACCGGGATTTAAAATTGCCTATAAAATGTTGTCTTGTGGAATAAAGCGGAAATATAGTTCCCCTTTTATATTTACCGCAACGAAATTAATATACTTGCACGTTGTATGTGTCATTATTCAGATCAATCTAAATTCAAACAGCAACAAAGCTAAGACAAAACCTGGATATAGAATTGCCTATACAATTTTGTGTTATTGAATAATAAAGGCACAACATATTGCCCTTTTTATAATTGTCGCAACTAATTTAATACATTTTCTGGTTTTATTTGTCATTGTTCAGACCAACCAAAACTCAAAATGAGAGCTAAGAGAAAACCTGGACATAAATTTCCCCATACAATTTTGTATTATTAAAATATGGGGCAAAAAATTGCCCCTTTCTTAGTTGTCGTAAGGGAATTTATATATTTTCAGGCTTTATTGGTCTATGTTCTTTATCAGCTAACAATAAACCTGGACATAAAAATGCCTAAAATATTTTGTATCACTGAATAAAGGGGCAATATATTTCCCCTTTTATATTTATAGTAACGAAATTAATATACTTGCAGGTTGTATATGTCCTTATTCAGACCAATCAAAATTCCAATTGAGAGCTAAGACAAAACCTGAACATAAAATCGACTATACAATTTTGTATTATTAGATAATGGGGCAAAAAAGGGCCCCTTTTTTAGTTGTCGTAAGGAAATTAATATATTTTCTGGCTTTATTGATATATGTTCTTTATTAGCTAAGAGTAAACCGGGATATGCAATTGCTTATATAATTTTGTATTATTGAAAAAACGGGAAATATACTGCCCCTTTTGTATCTATCGCAACGAAACTAATATACTTGCACGTTGTATTGGTCACTGTTCAGACCAATCAAAATTCCAATTGAAAGCTAAGACCAAACCTGGACATAAAATCGTCCATACAATTTTGGTTTATTAAATAATGGGGCAAAAATTTGCCCCTTTTTTAGTTGTTGTAAAGAAATTAATATATTTTCAAGCTTTATTGATCTATGTTCTTTATCAGCTAAGAGTACACCGGGATATAAAATTGCCTATAAAATGTTGTCTTATTGAATATAAATATATAAATTTTAAAAGTTTTAGAATAGTGGAGATACGGGGTTTTGTCTTCAATCCATCCACTTGTTTCTACTTCCCATGTTCGCTGTTAAATTAGTTTCTGCGATAAAAAAATTTTAATATCTTATAAAAATTCAAAACTTTTTGCGACGGTATCAATTAATTCTATGACATTTGTTATGAATAAATGTTATTAGATTTGTTTATAAATTCACTTATTCGTTTATTTCTGAATGTACAAATTCTCATCACGTTTTATTAACATTACTTTGATATACAAATGTTTTATTTATATCCCCATAAAACTTAACGCCATCCCCACCCAAAAATTGCATAATTTTGTATAAATATTTTATAACCTATAAATCAAACCGACTGTAGCCCCCATCCCCCGTTCTCAGAAAGACAATTGAGAACGTTTTATTAATATTTATTTTTATATTAAATCTATTTATTTTAGCATTTAATATTCCATATTTAACTTTGCCTTTATTTCAATCATTTACAAACAATTGTCATACGTTTGTCAGACGACTGAGTGTATAATATGGGTGTTTCAATAGATTTTGTCGCAATTAACACTAGTAAACAGTGTGTCTGTCAGCCGGGTAATTATGTATTCCCCTCGAGTAGATAACACGGGCGGTTATAAATATTCTAATTTTTCGAGCGTTTTTTGTATGAATATGGAAAAAATTGCTTATCTTTTCAACTATTTGAAGAATTTTGCCCCATTGTTTGCTTTACAGTTTTGATGTAATATCTTCCCCCCAAAAGGCAAATATTATAATATTGAAATAGGGATTTTGAATATTTAATTTACGTGAGATAACCAAGAGCTTAAAAGTTTATCTATGACCTTTTGCTGTAAAGGTATTGCAATATATAGATAACAATTATTTTTTCCAGATATTATGGAAATATCTCTAAAGTATTAAACAAACTTTGTAATCGTATTTTACTAAACGTTAAGGGGGTATACATACCAGTCAAACATCACTCCATTATCTGCAGTTTTTTTTTTAAATTTTTTTGTTTCGAGTTTTCATTGTCACATTTTCTTGTATTCTTTTTTATACTTTTGCATTTTCTTGACATTCTTTAATGCTCCTCAAATCCATTACAATATCTGCCCTCGTAATCATTTTACTTCACATCACGTAATCTCAACATGTCCCTCAACACAATTTTCAAAGTTAATAAATTGCCAATTAGCCCCAAAAGTGCGTGTCTGCCGGGGTAGACATAACTCGTAAAATGCCTCTATATATTCCGTTTACAAAGTGTTGGTAAACATGTTAATGGATTATGAATACATATTTGCATATATGAGTATCTTCTTAGCCATTGAAGTTGCATGTAGGGGATAAAAATTCAAAAAAAGCATTGAAAAGGTCAAACGAATCACACACAAAGAGAAACAACATTAACAGCTAATTTGATACAAACATAATTCGTTTGGTGCAAATATAATTCATTTGCTCCTAAATATAAATTGTTTGCTTAGTTGTATAAATGCGTAGTTTTATAAATGACCGCAAATGTTGATACTTTTCCCTCAAATACAAAAACTTAAAAACGAAGAGACGAGACTAAAAACTGCAATTAGCGATGCCTTCGAACAAGTTGGTAACTGACCTAAAACTCTTACACTTTGAAGACAAGAGTAGCAAACTGCGTGTATTTATACAACTCTTTTGCGGCAGACAAAGGAAGTCATAAACTTTATTGGTGTACACACTTACGCACACACTCCAGGATCTCACGGGTTGCTTGTCTTACTATATTGTGGCCATCGGTGGTGCAATGGGTAGTGTGCGCGGCTCTTGTGCATGAGAACATGAGTTCGATCCCTAATCTGACCACCCCACATTTTCTTCGACAACGGCCACCTCGCTTTGTGATGGCGATACTATCGAGTACTTAGCCATGAAAAAGCTTCTCAAATACTGTTCGGAACCGGTGTAAATCTATACGACATCGGTGAGTGAGAAATAAGAAAGCGCACAACTCACTGTTTGTGAGTAGCTCTCCCCAATCCCTTCATGGGATGTACTGGGAAACGTTTTTTTACTATATTCATGGGTAGTTTTTTTTCGTAGTCTCATGGTTAATATATTTCCCTCAAATGAAAGATTTTTGCCGCGAAAGTTCTGCCTTTTGTTATAAACGAACTTCCATTCACCCCAAAAAATTTACACAATTTAGTTTTACGGCAAAGGAAGAGAACCGTCTGTTATAAACAAAAACATTTTTGATTCGCATACACTCAAATGTGAACACTGTCATTAATTGCTTCTACCTGCGATGACAGAATCAGGGGAATCCATGAAACAGCTGATCAACTATGACGAAGGCAATTGATAGAAACAGAGTAGATATGTAGGCGAGAGAGTGGTAAGCAACGAGACGGAAGCCATGCAGCAAACTAAGTTTAAATTGTGTTTGATTGATACTAATAACAGCTAAATTATGTTTTATGTTAATTGTATCGAACGAAAATATGCATTCCCTTTTATTTCTATCCCTTTTATGGCCAACCAAAGAGTAACTTACAACAGCAACTCGAACTCGATGAAATGACGCACTATCTCGTTGCCATCGAGGGAACGTAAAGAGAGGGATAGAAACTCTTGTTTATTGCACTATGAGAGATCGAGAGTTTATAATGGATTTATTTAGTGGTAATTTCTCAATTTGAGATTGAGATTTTTTTTTGTCATGGTACTTTTGCTCAATATTGTTTGACATTTCATTATGGAATGACTACGTTTCGGTTTGGGCTCTTGAAACGCTTCAAGAACATCCACTGTTTTCGACATTTTGTTCAGCGATGAGGCCCATTTCTTCATGGCAACCATTACAGCGATTTTTTGGGGGTTATAAGCTGGTGAAATCATCGGTCCATATTTCTTCAAAAATATCGGCGGCCGCCACATACCTTAGAATGACACCCATTGTCACCCCGTGGTAATAGACTAGCTGCTGCCTAAAATTGCAGCCTGTGATCGCGACGATATTTGGTTCCATCAAGATTTTCAAGATTTCTTATGAGCTACACAGATATAGGGTTGTTCCTGCAATTATACACTTTCCACACAACCCCTGAAACCATTGCACTATTGCGAGAATAATACGATGAACAATTGAACTCACGCTTCGGACCGGTGGATTGGCTGTCTAGATCATGGGATATCACGCTACTAGACTTTTTCGTTTGGGGCTACGTAAAGTCAAAAGTCTGGAAGACAAGATTACTAGCGTCATGCAGCAAATACCACTCGTCGCTTCAGTTGAATATGTCTTCATTCAACAAAAATCGAACACGCAAAACCTAATGTTAAAACGAATAGAGACACTAAATTGCAGTGATTAATCTTGGGTTCAACTCCAAAAATGTTGCATACTAAATGTATCGAGCTAAAAGTAGACTTTTTTGAGAAATAAACCGTTGTAACGTGGCGTCGTACTCGGCCCGTACATAATTTAAGTAAACATATTTTCTATACACTCACCACCAATCACACCCCATACTTCTCTCGTCTGGCTGCCAACACACAATACACAACATTCATCACTCACACCGAACCACGCGAACAATCTCACTCAGTAACAAACACACAAGCTCTGTCGACGTTGTATACATAGCAGCAATGAATTAGTTTCAGTGGCCACACAAGAATGAGTACTTTGATGTAATTCTCATGCGCGTCAATGTAATCAGTGTACTTAAGAACCAGTTTGACTAGCCTTACCAGTCATCGCTGATGATATTCTTGTGCTCGTATCAGTCCCAAGGGCGAAATCTACTAACTTCAGTGTCAACGAGTACCTGGAGGTGTTGTGGAACTACTTCGCCAAGTGGGGACTGATTCTGAATGCCGCCAAGTGCGGGAGGATGATTTTTAAAGGAAAGCAGGGTCTGTTGTACCACAACGCTAAGGCGTATGTACCTGAACTACGGGTTGGGGACCACGAGATTAGGATCGCGGACGGAGTTAAATACCTCGGGATCTTATTCCGTACGAATTTCGAATTTCATCGACACATTGAGGTCATTGAGCAAATCATTTTCTGGTAGTATCTCCACGTGCTACGTTGCCGCGGAGGCTTTTCGAATGAGGTTAGGCTTTTGACCTACGATATATCATTAGACCCATCATGTCCTATGCATTTATTGCGGAATCTCTTCCGCGCTGCTTGGGCTTGCGGATGTAGGTAACTGACCATGTCTCGGTTAGAAGACCATTGTGTGCGAAGATGTACGGGATGTTGGACTTTGGGACAATAGACGTGCTTCTGGTTTGGGGTCGCCCTCGAATTTGTGGAAAGGGCAGCCTTTCTGGAAAACGGACTGGTTAAGGTTAGTTGGTCCAGGACGAGAACAAGGAGGGACTGTTACAATACGGGTATAGGCTACCGGTTAGCCTCGCGATCTTGGATATGGGGACGCCATTTCATCGATGACAAGCTCTTATAGCTCTTAGCTCATAGCCCTCGACAAAACCACTTTGATACGTTTCTGTTTTGCCGGAAAAAATTTAATTTATTAATAATAATACGGAGTGAATTTTAGGACATACTGTTTAGAAACAGAGATTTCGTTAGGGCATAACTCTCTGCAGTGACAATTTTTGTTGTAAAGGTGAATGACAAAATTTCTTAGGTGAGACGTGAATATTTTGGGTTAAATCATGCTTGCGCTTACTGCTTTGCCTGTGCTGCTGCGGCCGGTGAGATAGCGTAGTATCTCAATGTCGAAGTAAACGGTGTTAAGAATCATTCCTAGGAACTTCATATGTTCTAGAAAATTGTTTATTGAGATCATTTACATTTTTGTAGTTGATTATTTCCTTGAATTTTGAACGATTTGGTACTTATGGACCTGAACAGGGGGAAAAAAGGTAAAAAAAATCGTATTTTTTAAAGTTTCGATTTTGACCTTGAAAATTAAGATTTTTTGATTTTATATGTTCACAAATTTTGTTCTTTATGACAAGAGCTACACCTTTCCCTCAGAGAGTAAATAAAAATTCCGAACTGTTTGCAAGATATAAGCCTGACAAAATTATCACTTTTCCAAAAATGACACCAAATCTTTGAGGGCCCATAAATAAAAAGTGTATGACTTTGGGCAAAACTGGGAGACACGGGTCTCTTTTTTTAATCGTTTATCATGTAGTGGTTATCACGTAGTATTATATTTCCGTGATTTAAAAAATTACACACAGTAAAATTCGTATTTCCTTTGTATTTCCGTGGCAGCAATTTTTTGTTTAATCTCAACGTTACAATTTTCTGTTAAGGACTTCCTTCTTAAGCTTAATCCCTATCTACTTGATTAGGTTTGATTCAATTTCTCTTTAGTTTTTGGGAGTCAATATTGTTTAATTTGTGTTGCTTTCTTTACTTCTTTGGAAGCTTTATTTTGCTGGAACAGCCGGTTCGCCAAAATCTGGTCCCCAGTTAAAACTTGACAAAATCGTTTATCTTTTTTTTTTTAAATTTTTGTTCTTTTATTTCGATTTAAAACGATACGACTGCCTTTGTTTATACCCTATCCAAACCACTCCCTAATTCTTCTAGTTTTATTAAAGTGTGTTCACACTTAATGAAATTATTCGCTCAACTTGAACAGCGACTATTCATGCTCGCGTCTCTCCATTAAAGTGTTTAAGAATTAAAAGAATTTTAAAAACCCAGTCACGTTTTGGGGAATTCTTTGCTATTTTCTGAAGAGTTTTCCAAAACATTATCACGACAAGAATGAAATCACTAATGATTGGAATTATAATAAAGGTGGTCAATTAAAATATGATACCACACTACTAATTACTTACTTAATTTATGGAACATTCCATAATGAGAGTTGTTAACATACCTGGAAGTAGAAGAAGACAAGAAAGTACAATTAATTACAAAAGTCTTAAGAAATGAAAATGTTATTAACAGTCAACAAAACAGCCTTAGAATTTAAGAAACTGACACCGTTTTGCAACTCTAATTAAAATTTAACAGGATATGCGCACCCAAGGTAAAAGGATTCTCATTTAAGTCTCATTTAAATCAAGGCATTGTTCAAGAAAATATTGCTAGGAAGTCATGGAGTTGGTTATTCTAATCATCTGTTATTTGTTCATCTTAAATTCCTGCTTAAATTCTAAAATTCCCAAACAGTTACACAAAACAAAAATAAAAATAAATTCCGAAACATCTCTTCGCTTAACAAAAAATTCAATTCTTTTGCAACAACTAAAAAGGTTCGCATGCCTCGTATGAACTTGTTTTGGTAGCTATTTTGATTTCAGCAAAGAAACCCAAATTTCCACAGACAGTTTTGCCAAGAAAACCAATAAATGCTAAAAAATTAAAATAATTCCAACAGGAACATGAGCAAAAAGCATCACTAGCGACGTTGTTGGCACGTATGTGGTGTATTTTCGGGGGACAACGTCATAGTGTGTCGAATACTTGTTTAGAAATACACTCAAAGAAAAATGTTGGGTAAACAGCAAATTAAGTGATCTCGATGTTAGGGAATTAATTTGATATGATATTTATTCTCTAGATCTTTGATCTATGATTGATTTCCACTACAAAACTAGCACAGAAATTTCAGCAGGGCGAACTGATTTGAACATACCCTTACCCTAAGTAGACCACAGAGTACGAGTTCCATTTAAAATATGTTAAATATTTTGCAGCCGAGTGACCTTCAGTTACTCGAATGGGCATAGGTTATTCGCCCATATTCAGTAGCACGGTAATATTGCGAATAATTTGATCAAATTTCCAATTTAATTGGGCTCTGTTATATTTTTTGGCATTTATCGCAATCGTCATTATCGCAAACATTTATCGCAATCATCCACAATCATCTTCATTTGAATTGGAGCTATAAAATGAGCGTGGTAAAATTACTGTTTTTTCATAACACAGTAGATTCTGACTAGACATCGCCACAAGCCCTCTTTAATAGTTAT
The DNA here is from genome assembly GCA_963931995.1 of Phaonia tiefii. NCBI lineage: Eukaryota > Metazoa > Arthropoda > Insecta > Diptera > Muscidae > Phaonia > Phaonia tiefii. Next base: position 8,847,965 of record OZ008370.1, read on the forward strand.
TCAAGACTTTTGCGTTTTTTCAAGACATGTACTGTAGCGAAGTTGCGACAACCAAATACTTCAGTGTTCCGAAAAAACAACTTTCGGGTATGTGTGTGAAGCTATAGAGCTCGAACAGACAATACTACTACTTCTACTTCGCTTTACAACGTATTCTTTTTTATGTATACGCACATTACACAAACACGAATACTTTATCGACAGTACCTGGAAGTACTGGGTTGTCGCACCTTCGCTGCAGTACATGTCTTGATAAAAAAGTAAATGGCTTGAATGGTCATTCGAGACGTCTTGTGCAGACTTCTAATTCTGACACATCATTTTTTCATAACAGAGTAGATTCTGACTATACATCTGCACAAGACGTCTCAAATAGTTATTCAAGACATTTGTTTTTTTTCAAGTCATATACTGTAGCGAAGTTGCGACAACCAAATACTTCAGTGTTCCGAAAAAAACATTCGGGCATGTGTGTGAAGCTATAGAGCTCGAACAGACAATACTACAACTTCTACTTCGCTTCACATCCTATTGTTTTTTATATAGAGGCACATTCCACAAACACGAATTATTTATCGACAGTACTACGAAGTACTGGGTTGCCGCATCTTCGCTACAGTACATGTCTTGATAAAAAAAAAGCAAATGTCTTGAATGGTCATTCAAGACGTCTTGTGAAGACGTCAAATTCTGACACACCACTGTCCAGTACCAAATCTAATTTAGATCGGATATGGCTTACAATAGAAATAGCGCCGATCAATCGTAATGACGCCCAACTTTTGTATGGGCGTTACAAAACTAGGCGTGGAAAAAATTAAAATTGTTGACTACAAAGTAGCAACCCCGACAAAGGGCTATGGCGACTGTTTCATGGATCCATTCAATTGAGATCAGGATCAAATACTCGACTGCTCTTGCGGCAAAACGTCTACAGGCGATAGGTGAATGGATCAGCAGGGATTACAAGTCGAATAATGAAGGCCTTGGCCGGTTACACTCTAGATGCGAGTGAATCCGACCGAATATCGGAATTAAGGATTAAGGCCAACTGCGTGACTATGACTTCTAGGGATCTAGGGATGCTTTACAGAATGGGAACCTGGCACAAACGCCAATTTTAACCCGCTGTTCTACGGATGCTCAAAGCTAGAGGAAAGAAGAGGTCAAGGGCGTTTCAATGAAAATGTGGAGTACAAAACCTACATTGGCTTCCCGGATCAAAATACGAAATTTTAAGCGGAAGTTCGGGCAATTACGGAATATTTTAAATGGGTCGCAAACACTACGAGCCCAACGGCCGTGAATAACTTCACGGATAGCCAGATGACAATTAAGGCAATATCATGAGAACCTGTCAAATCTAGAACGCTCCATGACTGCAAAAGGGTGTTCAATGATTATTCAACGCAAGGTAGTCTTAACATCATATGGGTGTCGGGACAGTGTAGAGTTCTAACATTGATCCGAGCGAGATATGCTTTAAACAGGATCGCTCTACGTGCCTTACGGCGAACGCAATCTTCGATTTATTGACATCAAAATTTGGCGATGAGTTGATTTCGAGAAATGGGCCTTTCAATTGGCCTCCAAGGTCGTGCCATTTGACACCTCTCGAGTATTTTGTGAGGGATTAAACCCAGAGACCTAATAGGTTGAAAAGAGGTTGTAGCAAACGTAAATTCGGCTATTACCACCGAATTGTGTTGGCCACAACCGAATTGAGGTTGTCACGACCGAATTTTGTCCTCACAACTAAAACTCGGTTGAAGCAACCTCGTTTCATAATTGATTCGGTTGTGACAACTGAATCTGGAATTATATTCGTTCTGTCAACCAAATTTTCGAAAATTTCGGATGTAACTACGGAATTTGGAAATAATTCGGATACTACAATCGAAATTGGTGCCAAATTCGGTTGGAGTAACCGAAAGTGGCATCAATTCAGGTTCAACGACCGAATTTGGTATCAATTCGGTTGTCACAACCGACGTTCTCACATTCTCATGTACAAGAGCCGCGCACACTAACCATTGCACCACCGACGGTAACAATGACGCTGACCGACACGTAATTCTCAGCAAAGATCTCACCTTGCCATTTAGTACGAGGCGAGGCCTCAGGCAGGGCCGTCGGTGGTGCAATGGTTAGTGTGCGCGCCTCTTGTGCAGGAGATCCTGGGTTCGATTCTTACTCTGACCACCTTAAATTTCTTTCGGCGGCGGTCACCTAGCATTATAATGGCGACACTATCGAGTATTTAGCCATGAAAATGCTTCCCAAATACCATTCGGAGCCGGTGTAACTGTAACTGTAGGCCCCAATCAGTGAGAATAAAACTAGAAAGCGCACTGGTTGTGAGAAGCTCTCCCCGGTTCCTTCCTGGGATGTAATGGAAAACCATTTATCTTTTTCATCGTGAGTAAAGCAACATTCAACATGAATACGACTGTCATCAACTAAAGTCACATGATGGTCGTGTATGCTGATGATTTGGTCATCATTGGGCGAAATCTGCGAGGAGTTACTGCAGTATTTTTGAGAATTGAGGAGGAATCAAAAAAATGGGGTTGGCAATACTCCAGGACAAGACAAAGTTAATGGTTTCGACAAGCAGATTGGATGAAAGGGTGAACGTTGATAAGTAGGCAAGCATTTCAGAGACGAGACCTTCTCTTCAGAGACAAAGATCCAACTCTATCAGACTCTCATACAACCTGTCTTGCTTTATGATGGATAATCCTGGGTCAAACCGCATGATGATGAAATATCACTGAGAGTTTTCGAGGGAAATGCTCCCAAAAATATATGATTATATAATATAAAATGGCGCACGCTGAAAATCTGTATTTTTTTCTTGTTTGAATGCAAATATAACATGCGTTTGGAGCTTGTCGCAAATATAGTATACTTGTGTCCAAACACATCGTGTTTGCTATTCAATATTACATGTTTGACACACAATGATTAATATATTATAACATATGTGTTTGAGATCCAACTACAGCATTGTTTGTGATACAAATACAGCTGTGTTTGATGCGCTGTTTACTTCCGTTTTTGTAGTTATAGAGGCAGACAGATTGTTCTCAGCGAAAGTTAGTATTGTAGAAAGTTTTTACCTGTATTTTTGGATTACTTTTTCAGTTAGTGATTCATGAATACACTTGAGTGCGTGTGTAAATCAATTGTTGACAGATGTGTTCCGTTTTTGTTTCATGCATTCTGTCGTCAATCGTTCGTTTCGCAGGAAACACACAAATGTTTCGACTTAACTGTATGGGTGTTTGGATGAAACACACGTATGTCTCCACGTAAAAGTTTTATCTTTGCAAGTAAACAGGCTATTGGTTGCATTTAAATATAATTGAGTTTAGAACTTGCAAATACATGAATGTTTAGAGTATCTTCCAAACATGCACATGGTTCCTGCAGAATGTGTTTTAGAGAATATGTTACAGCGTGCGAGTATCGACGACGGATGAACTACGAGCTGTATAATCTGTATCCCGATATCGACGTATTTCTGTGTATCAAAAAAGAGCGTTTACGAAGGCTAGGCCATGTCAGTAGACGTAGTCGAAGACGTACTCGAAAGCCATCGAAAAATAGGACTACCACGACTTCGCTGGAAGAATATTGCCTGCAAAGGCTTGATGTTACCAACTGGAGGAGAAAAGCTGAAGATTGAGCCGGTTGGAGAAACTTGTTACCCTCATTTTGTAAAGCCCTTTATCCGTCTGGGTTTTTGAGGCCATCTAAGTAAGCAAGTAACATTATTTTAATTATAATTCTTAATTATAATCATTTTAACTATCCCAATTTTTCTGAGTGTAATAATACATTCTTCTACCGCAAACAGATTGCTCTTGCTGATGTCGGTCGGTTTTGTTTTTTTGTTGTGAACGAATTTAATTGAGCTCAGATTACATTTTGTTTTTCTAACCATTTAACTAACAAAACAATAACAAGGGGTTAACTCTATCAATGGAAGCTGGGGAAGTGGGAAAATGAAACGGGGAAGTTCGAAAAACAAAAACAAAAGACACTAGGTAGATGGCGATGATATGGAGATGATGCCAATGTTAATAGATGTAAATGAATAAAACAAAAGGTGGCTAAAAAGGTGAATGAGATGTATCAGGCAAATAGCTGGCTGTAATATGTTAAAGGGCTTAAGTTCAATCTTTTAAAAAAAAAAGTTGTTTGTTTTTATTTTATATAAAAATAGAATTATTATACTCGAAAGAATGTAGAAATTGGTTTGGTAGGTTAAGAATTGTATTAATTTGTTGTTTAACTTTCATGGCCCCTAGTAGGTGGGTATTCCAGTTTTTGTTTTGGTTACCCTATAACTACTGTCTTTTCAAAATTAACTTCATTATTTCTTTGCTAGGGAACACAGGTTTTTTGTTTGTTTATCATTAACAATTTTTCACAATCCAATTCTATACTAATCAAGTGTAAAACACAGTCAAACACTTTCATAAAAATGCTAATTTTGATGTTGAAAATAGTTCGAATCCCAAAATACCTGATTCGATCATAGAAACGAGCCGCCAAAGTTTTGAATAACTTTATAACTGATATCGAATTGGTATTTAGTGTTTGACTTCAAAACAATACATCGTAGCTTCTTGGCAAATAAAATGTTATTTATTTTGAAAATTTGCATAAATATTTCAATATTCATCATTAATTAGCATCTCAGACAGGGCGATCGAATCTTAGCGGAAACGCCGGACATCAACACGAATCCGCTGCAGCCGCTGGCTCCATGATCTAATGGAGATCGATCAGGGATTGAAATCACCATTGCCGCCGGCCCAAAATGACATAAGAGTCTAAATTCAACAGAAGTTGGAAACTACGGATTAGGTTGGGTAAAATTATGACATTTTTTACTACTCCACTTGGAACTAGTGTCCACTCGAAATTTCATATCTTAAAAATGTTAATACTAATAACATTGACACCTATTTCTGATGGCGGGTTGCTACAGATTTGTTGGCGGATTAGTGACATTTTTATTGATAGATTAAAAGCTGGCGATGCTTAATGAGTTCGCATATTCGATGAGGTGTAATATATTTCATTCTATTTTTTTTTATTAGCAAATTATAATATTTGGCCACAAGAAATTTGCATTAACTGATCGAAAATTTGTTTAGTATTTTTAAGGCGCTAATTAATAATCGAGATAAATAATTCAGAGATTATTGAAAATTCAAGCAGTTAAATGTGAAAACAAACCATTTCTTACACCTCGGTTGGACGCAAAAGTAAAATCCGCTACACGCTGGAAAAAAACGGTCTCAGTAACATATTCCCTCAAACACATTCCGCAGGAACCAAGCATTTGTTTATAATACACTGTAAATATTCGAATATTTCCTAGTCCTAAACTCACTTATATTTAAATACAAACATGGCATAATACTTGCAAAGCTGCCTACTTTTACGTGGAACCATATGAATGTTTCATCCCAAACATCCGAATACTTAAGTCGAAGCATTCGTGTGTTTCCTCGCAAACGTAAGATTGACTACTGAATGCATGAAACTTAAATGCAACAGATCAATTAAAATAAGAAACACTCGATTCATTTACACACGCGCATTAACGAATGTTTATGAATCACTGACTGCAGGAATAATTCCAAAATACAGTTATACACTTGCAATAACATTAGCTTATGTTGAAAACAATTTCTCTCTGTCCTTATTTTATTATTTTGCCCTCGACAGCTGATGCCGTCAAAAAAGTGAAGAAAACCTTGTACCAAGCATAGCTGCGTTTGTAGCACAAACAAAGCTATGTTTGGATTGCAAACACATAATTATAACATATTAGTCATTGTGTCTCAAACATGCAATATTGAAACGCAAACATATTGTTTTTGGACAGAAACAGAACCTTGCCTACAATCGGATTTTAACGGAACTTAAAAATCCTTTCTAGATCATAAGATATTGAATTATGACCAATGGAAGTCGATTCTGAACCATTGTGCGAGGTTGATGTAGTCCTAATCCAAGACTACTACGTTGAGGACGGCAGGGTTTTTTAGTTGTGAACGAAGGGGTACAAGATAGAAGTTACTTGCAGCATAAGCATTCCAAGAGCTTGTATTGTAGCCAGAAACTATCCGAATATACTCGAATTCCTGTTAAATCAATATAACGATAGGGACAACCTTGCGGTCAGTCGTGACCAGAACGGAGCCAATATTTGGTTAGTCGAATAGTATATGTCCTATGAATGAAACGGAGCACGAACATCAGTCACAGTGTCAAGACAACAGCTGCTTTCAGTACCCTTAGAATATCTTATAGAGGAGACAACACGAGTAGGTACCCAAGTTATTGTGGTCGCGGACGCAAACACAGCATCCATTATGGGGTAGCACTGATACCCACGAGAGGGGTGAAATACTCATGGAGTACCTACTAGACATCTTTACAAGACGTCTTGAATGGTAATTCAAGACATTTGCTTTTTATCAAGACATGTACTGTAGCGAAGTTGCAACAACCAAATAGTTCAGAGGTCTGAAAAGAATAGTCGTGCATATGTGTAAAGGAGTAGAGCGCAATCAGACAAGCCAAATATTTCTACTTCGCTTCACGTCGTATTGTGTTTTTGTATACACTGGCATATACACACACACTCACACGAATGCTTTGTTGACAGTACCTGGAAGTACTTGGTTGTCGCACCTTCTTTACAGTACATGTCTTGAAAAAAAGCAAATGTCTTGAAAGGTTAATCAAGACGTCTTGTGCAGATGTCTAGTACCTATTAGGCATAAGCCTTGCTATATGTAAAAGGGGTAATCAACCGACTTTCGTCACCAACTTTAGGCAAGGGATACTAGATATCACCTGTGCAACGGACGTCCTGGAAAGATCAGTGAATGGTTTGCCCGTGATGAGAATTCTTTATCTGCTCATAAAAATATCGGATATCAATTGGATAGCAACATGACCCAGTCTAACGTAGTTCAACGCAATGTGAGAAGGAGTGACTGCACTCACAGAACTAGTTGTTTGAAAATTGGTTGCAGGTTATCTAAATTCGTTTGCTGCCACCGAACTGGAGTTGTTACAACCGAATTGAAGTTGTCACGACTGAATTTAATTTCTACAACAGAAATTCTGTTGAAGCAAGCTCTAATAGGTTGTAACAACCTCCAGTGCTGTTGTGACAACTTCCAATGCAGTTGTGGCAAACTTCAATGCTGTTGCGACAACCTCAAATGCAGTTGTGACAACTTCGAATTCAAATGTTATGATATCTAATGTGGTTGTGGCAACCTCCAAATTCGGTTACGCTAACTTGGGCATTTTCGGACATATTTCGGATATTTTTTCTTGTGGGCGTGACCCCTTTATAAGGAGACTTCCAAGAGTTGCTTGGAATCAAAACCATCTGTGGCGATAAAGGTCGTAGTGGGGATATAGAATGTAGCTGGCAACGTCACGATTAATGCCAACAAGTTGTCACAAATCTCTTGCCCACGAATGATGTCATGGGGAAAGAAGAAGACTCCCTAAGGGAATGAAAGGGAGACTCCCAAAGGAAATGAATTGTGTTCATGCCGAAAAAATGGTCCCAGCAACATATTGCAGGAACCATTGTTGTCTGCCCCATTTTTGTTTTCAGAAGATTTCATCTAGTAAAGCCACATTTGGTCCAGAAAAGTGTATATTATTAATCATTGTGTCATATTAATCATTGTGTCTCAAACATGTAATACTCAATAGCAACCACAATGTGTTTGGGCACAAGTATACTATATTTGTGATTCAAACAATATAAAACTGATTTTTCAACGTGTATTCGGGAAAGTCATGCCGACACTGTTTAAAAAAGCCAAGTCTTCAAGATACAAGTAGGAGTGGGTTAATTACAAAGTGAGGCTAAGGCGATATAGGGCCAGATGGGCCCAGAGAAACTTATGGATGCTCTTCTGTAAATCTAAAGAAGATACTTTCGAGGCATCGAGACCAAGGAAAATACTGGAATCAGGTAATGTGATGGTCGGGAATTAGAAGGACTCTTTTGCGTTTTAGGCAGCCTGCAGTGGAGATTATCTTAATCTCTTAATAGTAATAATATTATTTCCCTATGATTTTGATCAAAATGTGTTCACGATTGTCGGCATAGCCTGGTCCTTAAAAGATGTACAGAGAGCAGGGTTTCCCAACCGCTCATGTCCGATTTATGACATTTCACCTACCGCCAATAAATGTTAAATTATGCGAACGTTTTGAAAATCTACTCGTGCATAAACAATGAAATCAAAATAATAATAATATTGACGAAAATAGCAAAATTAAAAATTATAATTATAGTGAATTCATATTCAAATTATTTGCTTGTTTACAACACTAAACAAATATAAACAATGACTAGATTTGACTAATTATTATTATTATGCCAATTCCTCTTTTGTGTTGAGTGGATGCCAAAATGCTACCGTAAACTCCAAAAGGCACTAAGAGAGAATTTATGTCCCATGGCCCCCCAACAAAAGATCAAATTCAAGCAGTAATCAATATGCCAGGCGGGCCATAACCGATGAGGGCCATTTATGAATTTCAAAACGCCAACCAACAAATTCGTGCACATATGAAATCGAATAAGACACGACGAAAACCACGCACGTTTCCAAAATATTTAATAAGTCTAACCAACCAAAAAAACAAGTGAAAAAATATCGAAAACAAAATCGATTTCAAGTTCATTACCATTACCATAGCAGAACAACGATTTGATTCGATAAACACGAGATTTGGATGGAAAGTGAGACCATTTTCTGTGCAAAAAAATATTGAATAACAATTTAAATGAAATCAAATTACCCGTATCCCAAAAATGTGGTGAATAATAGAGTATCGTATTGGCATGCATAGTGCATAGGAAAGAAGTCCGTATACAGTATTCAAATATGTAGAGGGATGGATGTGTGGCAACTACTGGTAATATACATCAAATGTGTGTAAATATAAAGCCTTTTCATATGGTCTGGCAAAGTTCTCAGTCATATGATTCATTTAGTTGAAGTTTTACAGTCATTTGAAAGTAGGGGTGAGGACAATTCCTGAAGCGTTGTAAACTGCAATTTTAAATATCTGAACTTCGACTCTAACTTCGACTCAAATTCCACAGATAAACCAAAATCATATAAAAGTTTTGCAATATTTAATGGTGTCAATTGCAAAGAAATACGTGAATATAAAAATGATTCATATTATTAAATTAACAAATAGTTTTTTCCACAAGTCAGCGCTTTAGTTTCACAGGTCAACACATTGTTTAGCCGTAAGACCAGAGTATATGTTTGCAAAGGTTTGAAATCTGCTAACCTCACAATTTCTCCATCACCACACTTTCTAGCGAATCGTCCAACTGGCCCTTCTGGAGGAGTCTTGGTCGTTTCATTTTTCGGCTGCCTACGAATAAGTCTTTTGATAACCTTCGCACTGGTTCATCCATATCCATGCTATTGACATGGCCTTAATCGCGTCGTTTTGATTCGCTTTATCGATTTCGGGATATAGTTAATACAGGTCGTGTTATCTAGTTTAGATCCATCGCCGTTATCTAGTTTAGGCCCATATATTTCCGAAGCATTTTTCATTCGGGGACTTTCAGTGCTGTATCAAATGCTTACGATGTGATTCAGGATTCTGTGCAAACATATCATTGTTACTTGCAAAGATGCATACTTTTACGTGGAACCCTATGCCTGCTTCATTCCAAACATTCGAATACTTACGTCGAAGCATTCGTGTGTTTCCTCACAAAAGAACGATTGACGACTGAATGCATAAAACTTAAATGCAGCAGATCAAGGAAAATAAAAAACATTCGATTCAGTTACACACGAATTAAACGGGACAGATGGTATGAGAGTCAGATTTAAAGTCTCCATTAAGATTGCTAGATCGTTTGTACTTCATAGATGATACTTTGTTCTGTCGTCATTTACTGCCAAACCCATTTTTACGGATTCTTTCTCGATTTTTGAAAATATTGCAGTAATTTGTAGAGCAGTCCGGCTTTTGATATATAAGTATATTCCACCAACAGACGAGAGCAGCATGTGGCCTTTGCTGCTACTGAGTTTATTCGTGTTAACTGCAGCTTTTCTTATTTTTATCTGCATTAAGATGTTAAAGAAATCGCACTATAGGGTGTCGGCTTCCCTGACTCACCACCTGGTATTAAATGATCCAGCAAGATCTCTACCAACCTTCACTAAGGATTTGCTGTGAGTCAGTGTCATTCTGCAGAGGCGTTTCAGCTTTATACAAATACCAAGCTCAGATGTAGTTTTGAAAATTTTCTCCGTATATGATTATAAGCGACACTTATAATCAACAAGTAGATGGTAGGTATCATATTGCTTTGCACGAGTTTTGACGTATTGTAATCAACCACACGTGCACTAATACACCCCCAAATAGTATCTGTCGATACACATACTCAATGATTCACTGTACAAGACGAACGGCAAACATTCCAATACGACATCAACGAAGAATTCAGAGGGGCAGACAAGCTGTTTTTTTCAGTTTCGAAATTTTAATTTATCAAAGCTGAAGACTATTTTATATTCAAATCTTAACTGATTCTTTTTCATATAAAAACTCCCGGAGTTTCACCAGTTGTTACAAAAACTTTGTACGTAACACTTAAAACTATGGCTGTCTTGTATATTGTTTTTTTTCCAGGAAGTTGTTACACACTCAGCCCACCAGTATGGCAACTCTTCACAATTTCCGTTGCTTCCACGTACACAAATACACCCAAAAATAGTAGCTGCCGATACACATACCCAACACTCACTGTACCAGACGAACGGCAACCGTTCGATACCATCGAAGAATCTCAGAGAGGCACTCTAGCAGAAAATGGAAATCCTCATCTACGAAGCCATCGACAACACACATATCTCAACATCCCTGCACGTACCCATCAAAACATAGGAACGAATAATCACCAACGTCGGGTAAAAAAGCGAATCCCCAGTGTGCCATATAAATCCGTTTCGAATTCAAGACGGACTCGCTACTTTGTACATTTTGTCCGAAGCGGACATCAGTTACGGATATATAACGAATCCGTTTGGGTATGAAATTCCCCTCGACAAAGCGGAGTATTGTTTCTACTTTTTCGGGCCCGGCTCGAACTCGCAACGGACTTCATATTCAAATAGGCTTCGGGTAAATGGATTCGAGACGGATCCACTTTTAAAATTTTTTGCTGATTCGTAACGTATTTGTTCGGATATTTAAAAAAATGTTAAATAAGAATTTCCGTCTCTAATCAACAGACGTTTTCCACTTCCAATTCCGTTATATATTATATACTATTTTTCATATATTATATAAAAATTTTGTTTGTGTGTGTGGGTCAGCCATTTCAGACGGAATTTCACCGATTCGCTTTTTATGTTTTTACGGACTCTAAACCGGTACGAAATGGATCCACCAAATCGCAATTTCATTGATCCGCTTTCTATGTTTATAGGGACTTGAATGGGTTCGGAACGAATCCGCCAAATCGCAATATTAGAAAATCAACTGGAAAAAAATAATTTTGTAAAAAACTGAATAGAAACAAATTCAGAGTTGTTTATTAAAAAAAAGCTTAGCCAATTTTCTTCAATGTCATTCATTTAGAATTGACGGCAAAATGGGTGCCGCGATTGCTTACGTTGGAATATAAACACAATATTAGAGAATTATGTACTAAATTTTAAGCATTTCCGAAGAAACATAAGCTGATATTATCAGCTTAAGCTATATATCTTCATTTCAGTTCATCAAAGCCCAAGTAAAGTGCTGTGTTTGGATATTACCTTAATTTCAGTTTGTGTCTGTCTATCTTTCCCTTGGTGTTTTATTATTCGATACGTTTTATAAATTTTTTTCTATTTTTTTAATTTCAAAAATTTAATTTATTCAAGATGAAGACTATTTGATATTCAAATTTAAATTGAATTTTTTTTTTCACATAAAACTTCCCGGAGTTCCACCAGTTGTTACAAAAACTTTATAAGAAACGTTTAAAACTGTGGCTGTCTTGTATGTTTTTTTTTTTACAGGAAGTTGTTGTACACCCAATCCACCAGTATGGCAACTTTTCACAATTTCCGCTGTTGTTGAGAAACTGGGATTACATTTTGTTGATTTTTATTTAAAGAAAGTTTCACCACAGCATTTACATGCCGCCATAAATTTTATCGTTCCAAATATGGAACCCTATGTCATTTATGCGCAAACTTTTTGTAGCTTCTGCACGTATTTTTAATTAATTTATTTTCTTAATAATTAATCAAATACGTTTATTGAATAAACTAATTTTAAAATCAAATGTGATTATTTATCACAGTTCATAATCAATGGATATTACGTAAGCGTGTGAAAAAGGGGTCTTTCCATGGTCGTAATATCATGGGATATAAGGGGAAACCATGTTGTATGTTTTCAATCAAGTATGACACGACCTAGACACATGGCAACTCTGCTGTAAGTTGTAACGCTCCCTGTTTATCTTCTTTGCATACAATTTACTTATTCTATTGACTGCCTTATTACGTAAAGTACTCGTATTCCATGTGCCTTTTTGCATCACTATTTATTTCTAGAACACCTTGCATTTGTGTTGCCGGCATCTGAATTCTGCCTGAAAAAAAAACTGTATAACTACCAGAACAAAATGTGACTCTAAGTTCATTCCGATAAGATATGCTATTTTCTGTTGCTGCTGGCGATAAGAAATGAAGAAGCAAAAGCAAAAAATACGCTGATAAAAAAAATTATATGAAATTATAACATGATAGAAAAGAAAAGACGCGAACTAGAGCAAACAGGGAGAGGTAAATAAAATGCGCCAAAAACGTAACAAAGTATAAAAGATATTGAAACAATTTTTTTTTAAAAAATAGTTAAATTTTTACAAAATCATAATGTTAATGGGCAATTATATTATTATATTTAAATAGTTGTTATACCTAAATAGTTTTCCAAACAAAATCTTCCAAAATGCACACCCTGTCTTAACCTAAATCTCAATAATTTGAAGGTAAAATATTGAAATTGAAAAAAATATTTTGATGTAATTTATAACCATTTTGAAATTGATTTCTATTTAAGAGTGATTTAAAACCAATTAATTTTAAAGATATAAAAAACATAAAAATATTGATCAATTTCCAATTTCTCAATCTAAGTACAAATTTATACCTCATATACCTTATACATTACACCCAGCGACGTGTTTATTATGAACGAAACCCTTCTACAAGCTGAAAGATCGGTCTTTTTTTCTTGTTTGGATGTAAAAATAACGTGTTTGTAGCTTGTTGCAAATATATTATACTTGTGCCCAAACATATGGTGGTTGCTATTCAATATATCATGTTTGAGACACAATGATTAATGGGCTTTAATATATGTTTTTGAGAACCAAATGTGAATTTTTTGTTGAAACCCCCTAAAAGCAAATACGAGAAAGACAACAAAGAAACAATAAGGCAGCAAATATTCAATTCATGAAAACAGTGCTTGTGAACTTGGACATGTTTCTGCTGCCGATATTTTTCAGCGTGTTGCCAATTGTTAAACTATGATCCACAACAGATACTACCTATCATGGATCATTCCCACACACTGAAAAGAGACCCAGGAACATATTGCAGGAACCATGTATATGTTTGCAAGCATTGATTTAATGAATTATTTTGGTATCTATGATATCTAGTATTATTTTTGGTATCTACGATAACTGTCACGTTTTTGTCTTCAACAGTTCTCAATAAACAAAGCCACAGTTGGGTCACAACAGTTTTCAGCAAACAGAGCCACATTTGGGTCACAAAATATTGTAACGTATTAATCAGTGTGTCTCCAACACAAAATGTTGAATAAAAAACACAATGTGTTTGGACACAAGTATATTATGTTTGTGACAAGCTACAAACACCATATATTTGCATACAAACAACAAAAAATTCAGATTTTTCAGGATTTAATTTAATAGTATCAGTTGGTTATGAAAAAGTTGCCGAGGGATTGGTGCCGCGTTTGCTCAGTAAAGGAGCCTTTGAGTCTTTTCGTTCGCAATCTGGAGGGGATATTGAAATGCTCCATAACTGAAGACACCTCATTAATCTATCACAAATCAACGGAGTTTAAACGCCAGTCAAATGACTGTGATTCTCCGATAGGATTGGCATCATAGAACATCATACAAAGAGGTTTAAAGAGGTTTATCCTGGCAGGATTTTAGGAGGAGTATTCAAGGGCAGCAAGTTTGGTAGGATATTGGGATACAAGCGCTGAAATTCACATCGATTATCTGTCAAAGAGGAAACAACAGAGGAAATCTTCTCCCAAATTGCTTTCCAATGTGTTCTTTGTAGACTCACTGATCACAACCTACGATAGTTTCGCCTTCGAAAGTCGGCAATACGCCGTTTCATGTACAAGAGTCGCACACTTTATCCATAGAAATTATTCGCTGTATGATGTTGAAATTGTTCACAATTTCATAAGAAATTATGCATTAATATTAATTATACGCCACGACATTTATACATTTTTTAAAGCTTTCAAAATCGCAAATATTAATAGTAATAATACGCCGCATTGCCACAGAAGAACTTTGACAATTGTTAGGTTTTAAGTTCAAATTTTAAAATATTAAAAAAATACTGAATTAAATTTGTAGCGGGGTAATGATAAATAAACAAGCAAAATAAATAAACAAAGTTCTCCCCTGTCCCTTCATGGGATGTAATGGGAAACCATTTATTTTTTTATACTCACTGATTCGGACCTACAGTTTTTACAAAGATTCCGAACGGTATTTTGAGAAGCTTTTTCATGGCTAAGTACTCGATAGTGTCGCCATCATTAAGCGAAGTACCCGTCGTTGAAAGAAATGTAAGGTGGTCAGAGCAGGGATCGAACCCAAGTCCCATGTACAAGAGGTGCGCACACTAACTATTGCACCACACAATTCTTACCGATTATGGATTGAACGTGTCCTACTTTGTAGAGGCCATAGGAATATCAAATGCTCATTGAAATTTACCGACCCCAGCAACATATTGCAAGAACCATGTAATATATATTCCTAAGCATTGATTTCATGAATTGGAGATCTTTTTTGTTTCTTTGTTGTCTGTCAGGGTTTTGTTTTCAGCAGTTTTCACCAAGCAAACAATATTTTGGTCACAAAACATCAATTATAATCTATTAATCATTGTGTCCCCAACATGTAATATTGAGTAGCAAACACAATGTGTTTGGACACAAGTATTCTTTATTTGCGACGAGCTACAGACATGCTATATATTTGTACCCAAACATCAAATCAAGACAGGTTTTACAGCGTGTGGCATAATGGATTTAATTTTATAGTATCCGTTGCTTATTAAAAAGCTTGCCGAAGGGTTGGTGCAGCGGTTGCTCATCAAAGAAGCCTTTGACACTTTTCGTTCGCAATCTGGTGGGGATATTGCAATGCTCCATAACTGAAGACAGCCCATTGATCTACCACAACTCAACAGAGACTAAACGTTGGATTCCTCCTAATCAATCGGCTCCGAAGAGGGGCCACCAAGTACGTTTATGCTAGTATGATAGTGGGAGTCAAATGCATGGACTTCTTTAGCTGGTTCGGCACTGAAGAGGCTCAAAGATCTTTAGTCTGGTAGGATTTTTGGATTTAAATGAATGAGATACTCTTGCAGCATCGTCGCCGATAGAGACCACCTTAGGAGGATTATCCTGGCTTCACTTTAGGAATCAAATTACTTGTGTTTTCCGGTAGAATCGGTGCTGAATAAGGCCATCCAAGGAGCTTGAGCCCGCTAGGCAGTACCGTACATAGGATTTTATTTCGGGGGCGAGCTTGATATTCAGGTTCAAAACTAGCACTACATTCAAAAATCACCTATTAAAGAAATAATAGGGGGCCCACCCCCTGCGTATGTCAATGCCGCTAGGGGTTTGGAATGCATGCGCTATAATTTGTAGAGAATATCTGTCAAAGGGGAGCTATCGACAATAAATATTATAGCAACTTGTTGACCCGAATTATCAAGAAAAACTAACTGTTCCATAAAGACAACACTTGGGTGCTCACACTTGCGCAGTTGAAGGATTCAAAGCCCCTGACTTTTAGATCCATTTCAGTGCTAAAAATTGACGTGAAACTCTCGCCAAAATTTATTAACATAGAACTCGAGGGCATTTATTAAGATCCATTTTCAAAAGCTCTATAATTTTTTTTTGGAATTCTTAAATTATCAAATTCCTGTTTCAGTTGCTTAGTGTAAGATCGCATAAAATCTGTTTCTTTTATATTTTCCCAGAATCAGCTTGCACATCGTTATTTGTAAAGAAAATTTGTTCATTTTGTACAAAAGTTTATTGCATTTTCTTGCTGCTTTACGTGCAGTTGGCCAAAAGCCAATTTAACTGACCAAATGGCCAGAGTAAAATAAACAAAAAACAAGCAATGTCGGCTATCACTGTGTCCTGTATTCTTCGAGTGTGTGTTAAACATTAACATTTGTTGCATTCTTCGCCAGCAGGTTTACACCTATGTCGTGGACGACACGGCGCGTCGCTTTCATTGTGCCTAGATAATCAGCAAACCGAACAGACAATTTCATGATCACATACACTAAATATAGAAAATGCGATGATGTTGCTCTGTGTTACTATCAGAATTTAATTTCATTACGTAGACCAAATGTAAATTTAACTTTACCAGATGACATGTAAACAACTTTACACCTAATCTCGGTTGTATGGGATGGATGATTAATCCATGCCATCTTATCATTAATGAATTGAGCAGAAAAAGATTCATTGAAATTACAAAAGAGATCAATAGACACATAAATCCCTTTGCTGTCATCATGAGCGGAGATGTTATGTGGAGCTGGCAAGGTTTGGTTTTTCATAAAGAAGCACAGAAAAATGTATTAAAGTATAAAACTTATAACAAAAAAAAAATTAAAAATAAAGAGATAAGAACTAAAACGCTTGATCGGATTAAAAACTATTATGAAAACACTCAGAGAAAGTAATATTTTTAATTCAACACTCCGGTACAACATTCGTCAATATGTCTCGGAATATTGCTGTACATGAAACTGTTTTGAATGCTTTACTTATTAGTCCATTGTGCTACTACGTACTAAAAGTCTGTACAAGACTTTTTGAACGGTCATTCAAGACATTGCTTTATGCAAGCCATGTACTGTAGCGTAGTTGCGACAACCAAGTACTTCGGGGCATTGACCACAAAGCATTCGAATATGTGTGTAAACAAAAACACAATACGATGTGAAGCAACGATTGTGTTGATGTGCTCTACAGCTTTACATACACACACGAATTAATTTTTTACAAAACACTGCAGTATTTTGTTGCCGCAACATCGCTACTTTATATGTCTTGAACACAAGCAAATGTCTTGAATGCTCATACAAGACATTTTGTGCTGATCCCGATACGTGGAAAACTGTACCAAGCTATGTCGGCACTTGGTATTCTTTCTAAGCTGACAGGTCATTGCAGAATAACACTGACCGACACGAAATTCTCAGTAAAGATTGCTAAAAATCTCACCGAACCATTTAGAACGAAGAGAGGCCTCTGGCAGGACGACAGCCAATGGTGCGATGTCTTCAACATATAAATTGAGATCATCGTGATGAAAACTGCAGTCAATACAAATAAAACTATAAGCAGCAAAAGACACATTCTGCAGGCGTATGCTGATGATTTAGACATCATTGGGCGAAATCTGCGAGATGTTACAGCGGTAGTTTCGAGAGTTGAGGTGGAATCAGTAAAATTGGGGTTGGCAGTAATTGAGAACAATACAAAATTAATGATTTCGAAAGCAGAACATTCACACTATTGGAGGAAAGGGTGACCATTTTACAATTTCGAGGTAGTGGACGAATTAATTTACCTCGCACCTGTGGTGCACAGAAGCAATATCATCACCCTTGAAATCAATCGAAGAATTGTGCTCGGAAACAGGCGTAATTTCGGGCTAAGCAAGCACTTCAGAGATAAGACCCTCTCTCGAGAAACGAAGATCCAACTACGATATTTCAGTCTCCCACACAACTTGTCCTGCTTTATAACGCAGAATCATGGGTCATATCGCATGCTGATGTAACATCACTGGGAGTCTTCGAGAGAAAAATGATCAGGAAAATATATAGTCCTATAATAGAAAACGGCGAGTATCGACCACGGATGAACCACGTGCTGTATAATCTGTATCCCGACATCGACGTAGTTATGCGTATCAAAATAGAGCGTGTACGTTGGCTAGACCATGCCAGTAGAATGGATCAGAATGAACCAGTGCGAAAGGTATTCGAAGACGTACTCGAAGGACATCGAAAAATAGGACGACCACGACTTCGTTGGAAAGACCAGGTGGAATATTGTCTGCGAGAGCTTGGTATTACCAACTGGATGAGAAAAGCTAGAGATCGAGCGGTTGGAGGAACATTATTTGTCCATTTTGTAAGGCCATTGACACCTCTTGATTGTTTGTGGCCATCTATTTAAGAATTTTTCACTTATGGTTCAAGAACAGGCTAACTGTTGAATATACTAGAAGATTCTGTTATATTTTATCACGAATGATAAGAAAGAAGTTGAGATCGTTGTTGAAAATGTTAGATATATATATAAGTAGTTTAGTGTAACATATAGATACACGCTGAAAAATCTGTATTTTTTGTTGTTTGGATGCAAATATAACGTGTTTGTAGCTTGTCACAAATATACTATACTTGTGCCTCAAACACATTGTGTTGCTATTCAATATAAGATGTTTGGGACGCGATGATTAATAGGCCATAATTTATGTTTTTGAGACCCAAATCTGGTTTTGTTTTTGTTGAAACCCGCTAAAGACAAAATCGAGGCAGATAACAAAGAGAAAACAAAGCAGCAAATCTTCAATTCATGAAAACAATGCTTGCAAACATGTACATGTTTGTGCAGGGGCCATTATTTTTCAGCGTGTATGATATATAGTTCTGATGTAAAAGCCGACAAATTTAAAAATTATTAGTTGTTTAGGAAAAAAATAGAAAATATATAAAAATGCATATAATGCAGATATTTTTTTTGAATTTAGCCAAAGCTCTTTGTATTTTCGATGACGGAACCTTTCTAGAGCTTCACTCTTCTCGGTGAAAATTCAGTCATCAGTATTATTTAAATTTCTAATTGGCTCTGAGGGCCGGCATTGCGACACCAATTGGATTGAGTTTAGAGCAGCAGACAGACATTTTCCTAAGTTTTAGGAAATCAGTTTTCCACTAAAAATACTACACTTTGAAAAATCGTTATTTTTTATTGTTTGAATGCAAATATAGTATACTTGTTTCCAAACACATTGTGTTTGCTATTCAATATTACATGTTTGAGGCACAATTATTGGTATGTTATAATATACATATATATGTGTTTGTGAGCCAAATACAGCTTTGTTTGGATACAAATACAGGTGTGTTTGGTGCTTCGTTTACTTAACATTTTTGCCGCTATGCTCAATTGAGAGCAATATAATAAATAATAAAATTATAAAAAATAAAGAGGGATTGTTCTCAGCGGAAGTTTATGTTATTGAAAGTGTAAAACTCTATCTTTGCATTATTCTTGCAGTCAGTGATTCACAAAATATCCTGAATGCAAGTGTAAATGAATTCAGTGTTTCTTATATTGACTGCTCTCCATTATAGTTCCATGCATTCAGTCAGCAATCGGTCGTTTTGGATGTTTGCGAGGAAACACACGAATGATTCGACGTAAAGATATATATGTTTGGGATGAAATATGCATTTAAAATAATGGTTTCCCATTACATCCCATGAAGGGATTGGGGAGAGCTTCTCACAAACAGTGAGCTGTTCGCTTTCTAGTGTTTACACTCTCTGTTTAGGACCCACAGTTTTACACCGATTCCGACCGGTATTTTGAGATACGCATATGGCTCCACGTAGAATTATGCATTTTTGCAAGTAATCATGCTAATGTTTGCATTCAAAAATAAGTGCGTTGAGGACTTGAAAATATATGAATATTTGTAGTGTATTCCAAACATAAATATGGTAGCTGCAGATTGTGTTTGAGAGAATATATTATAGAGGCGTTTTTTAAGCGTATCTATAGTCATAGTTGTATGTATAGTTATCTATACAAAATAACTTGTTAGATTTTGTAGATGAGGTCAGGAGGTTTAGGCGCGTATAAAAATCAATTCCATTCTATTCATCCAACCATATTTAGTTCTCCAAGACAAAATTTAAATTGGTTCATTTTATTTTTGCTGTTGTGCCGAAGATTTCGAGTGTAATTTTATTGAAGATGGGGGTGAATGTCCCAGCCATTTGATCTAATATAAAAAATGTAACAATTTTTTTTAATTTGTCTTTTGTTCTAACTGACATATTTGCTTTGAGTGTATTTATTTAGATGGACGTATTCAGTTCTTCATCAATTGAATTATAAATAAATCACTTGATTTTGATTCACTGATACAATTGATGCCGCACAAATTCATATAAATATCAATTAATTGATTGATTGATCAGCAGCCAAATGAATTACAAACAATTCATTATTGTAGTTTCATTAATAAATATTGAAATTTTTTTATTTAGTTTTTTTTTATTATTATTCAGGGATGTTTTTTATTTTTTTTATTATTATTTTGAAATGTTGTTAAACACTCGTTGTGTTGAGATGCAATGAGCAGAACAACACATGAATTTGGGTCAATTTTCAAGAATACATAGATGTCAATCATATACAGCGAGATTTTTCATGAAGAATGATGAACGAAAAAGGCAGATGGTTGGACAGATAAAATAATAAAAAAAATAAAATTAACTGTGGTGCGCAAAAGTCTGGTACAAATAGAAACAGATTTTTGATGAGTTTGCTAGAAATTAAATGAAGAAAGATGGAAATAGTTTTGTTCAGTAATCTGCTAGAAAGCAAAATTTGAAAGACAGACTTCGATTTGTCATAACTCTGGTAGACAGTAAAACTCGCCAGCCAGCCTCAGTTTTGTCATGATTCTGCTGAAAGGCAAAAGTTTTTAGATTGCGATGTTAATTTAAAGTGGGATCAATTGATAAAACCCTTGCCCATGTTGTTGGTTAGTAATAACTTTTTTGTGGAATTTAAATTGTCACCACCCTGGTGCAGATCTTGGTAGTGATAGAAATATAGAAAAAATTAATTAAATGTTACCACAACTTCAATGTAAACTAGGCGTATCATAACCGTTTACCAAGCCTGCCTACGAATAGATTAATTGATCGATGATTGCATCATTTTCGAAAATCAAAATTTGTTTAACAACAACGAAAGACTCCGGCAACCCATTTAAGTTTTATCTTTCATCATCGTCATCATGGCAAATTGCATTGCATATCTTTAAGATGATGGGGCTGTGCAACTCCTCCTTCACTGGGGCGGCGGCGTCGTTTTGCGGTTGTGGTGGGTTGCATTCATTACTGGGTTATGACGCCTGTCAACACGATTTTGAATGATGCGTTTTTTATTGGAATGACATAATTTTGTTTTACCAAATTGAACTAAAATTAAACAAAATAGTTAAAAGTTTAACACATTCAAGAAAATAAACAAAAAGCCAAAAATTAACACAATCAATCCATGAGTCGTATCGAATCGTGTTTGAGAACCGCAAGGCCAAACTAATGAAATTATTGATGACTTTTTAATAAATTGTTATAATTAGTTGTCAGACAAGAGACAAACAAATAAACTAAGAAGCAGATAAAAACGAGAAATTTGAAAAAAAACATGTTTTAGTTTTTATTTTATAAACAAATTATTAATTAACTTTTGCTTAAATTCTTTTAAATCACTTCAAATCCAAGCTGAGACATGAGGTCCCCTTTAAATAAGATTCATGTTTGTTATCGTAAAAAGATTTTGAATTCAAGTTAAATTTATTTTGATTTGTGTATAGTTTTTAAAGGTTTGAGATGAAACAAGACACAAAAATCAAATGGGTTTTGGTGAGAATCTCAAAGTAGGGAGACAAAGAAGCTGTGGACAGCTATTGAAAGCGGATATCTACGGGAATGCGATGAATATCGTCAACCGAATGGTCGACATCAATCATTTGCATTGTGGTGAGTTTTGAAAACAAACATCCGTAATTGGGTAGCAATGAAGTATTTGCCGCCTCTTGCTGTTTGTAGATTTAGATAGTTGCCGCATCAATCCTCAAGTTTAAGAATGACAATAAAAACTAGATGATCAATGAGTCATAAACTAACATTTCATTCAGTCTCTCAAGAAGTGGTAAGGGAAGTTATTTTAAACAAATCTCAGTAAGGTTAATTGGAAGCTATTTTAAAGAACACACAAAAATCATTTGTACATTAGGGTGTACTGACAATTTTTTATTGGAGGTGGGTTTGAAAATATGCGTATTAGAGAGCTGACTACGGAAGCGTCGAACTATTTTGTAGACGAGAGAACTTATAGTCCCCTGCCGGTAGTTGTAGTTTCGATTCCTACTGAATTTGGGTAAAAACCAAAAATATTTATTTTTGGTCTAGGACCAATGGGAACGTCAAACTTTTTTGTGGACGAGGGTACTTATAGTCCCCTCCCGGCCGATGAAGTTTCGATTCCTACTGTATTTGGGTAAAACAAATATTTATTTTTGATCAATATGGAACTCAAATGACATGTCATGAGGACCATAATGAGAAGAATACATTTCAAAATTTTGATGCAGTATTTTTTTTGTCGTTGGTAATGTACCCAGATTGGACAATCAGCAGTGAATGAAGAAATCTCTTGTTGTCCCTCAATAGATACTAAGATAAGTGAATTTAAACAACTTCCAATAATGTTAAATGATTTTAAGTTCAACGTTAGTAAAAAAAAGGAAACGCATCTATGATCCGTGGATTATTGGACAATAAACTCATCAAGGGTTGTTTAAAAATATTAAGGGGTTCTCCCAGAGTTTGTCACTTCCAAGGGAGTCACATTTTCATTATTTCTAAAGTAGTAGTATCAAAGGGGTACGCCATTTGTTATGTTGGTATGGCAACTAACTTTGACATTTGTCGGCCGATTGACTAACGTACAAATATTTTCGAACGTCAATTCATTATAATTGCGAAATAAATGCGAAATCGTCTCAATAACGCTTGGTGTGCTGTTTACCCTGGAGACGTCATCAGGACTTATTTTTCGAAAATGCCGCAGTCTAAACGACTATTGCGGATGGCGAGCTTTAGAAAGCCATGCTCAATGACTTTATCCTTCTTAATTAGATGATTTGTGACTGGAGAATATGAGGTTTGCAACGGCACCGACCGGCAAGATTGCCCGATTTAATCGTTCTCCAATAAGCACAAAGTCGGCCTCGGATCCGATTCGGCTCCGGTTTGTGTCCTATTTGTCAGATTTCGCATATGCTGAACCGATTCAGAACCAGGTTAAGTCCGACATGTTGGATTTCGCTTTCGCTGCGCCGATTCGGATCCGTTCCTGATCAGTTTTCTTTGATTCCATTCAAGTAACCAAGAAGAAATAATTTTGTATTTTTAATTAATTTAAACGGCCATATATTAGTTTTATTTTATATTTCATATTATTTGTATTTTATATTTTATATATTTCCCTTCCCCCCATTTTATACCGGACATAATATTAGTGTATAAGTGTACAAAATATAGCTTTTCGATAATTGTATTTTGAAACGCTTTATGTGACTCTGATACTGAAGCCGATATGATTTACACATCGGAACCGATCTCGTTTCGAGATCGCATCCGGTCTGATTTAGAGATCGGTTCCGTTCTAGTTTCGAGATTGGACCCGACCTCATTTCGGGATTGGAAGAGGATTTACCGTCGCTCGAGTATCCGGCCTCGTTTCGAGATCGCATCCGGTTTGATTTTGAAATCGGTTCCGTTCTAGTTTCGAGATCGGAACCGGACTCGCTTTGAGATCGAAAGAGGAACTACGGCCGCTCGAGTATCCAATCTCGAATCGAGAACGAACCCAATCTCGAAAACAAATCAGATAAGTCGAATCCGATGTGCAGACTTCTTTTTGTGGTTTTTTTTGAAGTCTATTGCAACAAACGTCAGACTCTGGAAGCGCTATCGCCCAAAATGTTGTCAAGAGTTATGGCAGATGCCATAAATCGGGCCCTTATTGTCGTTAATTCTGACGGGGGCAATTTGGGCGATGTCATTTTCGCAACTTAATGACAAATAATTAAGATATCCCATAAACACAATCCAAAAGCAGAGCCAACGTTTTTCATTCAAACAAAAATTACAGCTGAAGAGCATTGGGTGGCAAGTTTTGCGCTACTTTGTGTGTACTACCAGTAAAAATTTCATTGATTCATGCAAGTTTACCTATTCTGATGAAATGAAAAACTACACTAAACATAAATTATGGGACAGATATCAAAATGTCTGGCACAGAGAACAGTGTAAGTTCTAGACCTCTGAAAAATACCCTTTACTCTTTAACATAGTAACTGGCATACATCATACTAAAACACATACGAAATCACTCACTGTACAAGACGATCGGTAACGAAACAGTTAATGGGATAGAAAAGTTTGGTTAACATCCTTTGAATTTTAGGGATGATTTGTTCAACAATTGGAAATAATCTTATTGAAGTTTCCAATGCCTTTAGAAAAGTGTAATGTTCTTTATAATCCTTTGAATTTCCGGAGTGTCTTAGAAGTTTGAAGAAATATATTTTAGGAATGTGTTATACGCCTTATGGTATTTTAAATTTAAATCCACAACATTTGGAAACTCCATAAATTGTTTGTCATAGTTAATCTGCACGATTTGCATGCGTTATTCAGACGTCAGCCTATACATGTTATACATAAATCACGTGATAGCTATCCACATGGTTGTTACTGAACGCAGTGTAAATTATCGACCTCTGAAAATCACCCGGTACTCTTCAACATAGTAACTGGCTACCCCCATACACATTCACTTCCTGTACAAGACGAACGGTAATGAAACAGTTAACCGGTTAGAAGAGTTCGATACAGATCCTTTGAATTTTAGGGATGATTTATTAAACAATAGGAAATAAACTGATTGAGGTTTACAGTGTCTTTAGAAAAGTGTAATAATGTTCCTTGGGATACTTTAAATTTCCGGAGTAATATAGAAGTCTGAAGAAGCAACATTTGTGCATGTAAAAATGCGTTATATTCCTTACGATTGTTTAAATTTTAATCTACTACATTTGTAAACTCTAAAAATTGTAAAATGCGCGCTGCGTTTCAGGAATACAACCATGTTTGCCAATAAAAATCAGTACGATTTGAATGCGTTGTTCAGATGTCAAATTATTAATTAAACCTAAACATAAATCATGTGATAGCTATCCAAACGGCTGTTACTGAAAACAGTCTAAAGTATAGACCTTAGAAACGCACCATTTACTCTCCAACATAGTAACTCACTACACACATATGCAATCACTCACTGTACAAGACGATCGGTAACGAAACAGTTAATGGGTTACAAGAGTTTTGTTAAGATCCTTTGAATTTTGGGGATGTTTTGTTCAACAATTGGAAATAATCTGACTGAAGTTTATAGTGGCATTAGAAAATTTTAATAACGTTCCTTATGATCCATTGAATTTCTGGAGTAATATATAAGTTTACAGAGATAAATTTGTTCATGCAAAAATGATTTTGTTTCCTTACGATTCTTTAACATGAAATCTACAAACTTTTGAAATTCCATAAATTCTAAAGGTATTCTAATGCTACATGCTAAAGTAATAACAATGACAATAGGGAAATACAATATTGCTTCCGTCAAATGTACGATAAGATATCAAACGATTTCTCAAGTATTGTCACTTTCCCATCCAAATCCACTATTTTTTTTTGTTGCTATTTTGTGTATTGATTCAAATTGATATAAATAGAATTTGGTAATATTTGAACAATGAAATACGTTCAAAACTACCTGCTGAATATATTTTGCTGTTTAGTAGCCAACATATACTAACTTTTAACTATATTTGTACTATAGATATAGTCCAAAGTATTATCTAAATTTTGATTACATTGTATGTGTAGTCGTATCAGTTTGTATACAATATTCCTTATTCTACAATGTTGAATGTGTATTTAACGTAATTGAATGCAATATATCGCGTTGGGTGAAGCCGGTTGATGGGTTGGTGCTTCTGGCGGCAGGAGTGGCGGCGGTGTAGCCAACCGCTGATGATGATGGTGCTGATGAGAACTATAGTTTATTATAAGGTAGATATTCTACTACTACTCATAATGACGGTCGACGATTATCTAATACGGAAGTATATTCATTCCTGCTCTGTTCAGCGGTAATAAAGTTGAAAAATATGACAGTGAATTTAATAAGAATTGCATATGTGTTGGAATATCAAAAAATCAACCGGTAAAGACAGACAGTTTTCTCGAAGTGTAGGAAAACATGGCATATCTAATTGCTGGGTAAGGATTTTTGGATGTATCGTAACAAAAATCTTTCCTTGTATTGAGTTAACAAATAAATTTATATATTTTAAAGATCTTTTGATTGGTTCAATGTGTTGGTTTTACTGCCGAACAGTGGTTTTGTGCAAAATACAAAATGTGCACACAAAAGTACAAAAAATGTACACAAAAGTGTAAAAGCTGTATACAATAGTAAAAAACTCTACACAAACGTACAAAAAGTGTAGACAAATGTACAAGTGATTTCTTGTGTGTTTTGCTTGCGATATTTTTCGAATACTTGCATAGTCGGAAATTCTCAATTGAGATGAGTTGCCGTTTGCCTTGAGTTTGATGAATTTTTCAAAACTAGGATTCGAAACAACCGCTGTTGAATATCTGTGGCTAGTTCTGTAATAGCTACAGGATTTGCAAGGAATCATGAGGATGGATTTTGCAAAACTTCTTAAACTATATCTCCATTTATAGAGATATAGAATGGTATTGAACATGAACAATAAATTGGAAAAATAGCAGTAAAAGCCCGAATAAATTAAAATCATCCCTGATAAATATACAAAAACTGTACACAAAAGTACAAACAATGGACAAAAATGTGAAAAGTGTTCATAAAAGTACTACAAGTGTACTAAAATGTACAACATCTGTACACGGAAGTACAACAAGTGTACATAAATGTAGAACAGTGCACACAAAAGTACAGAAATTAAAATTATATTACACAAAAGTACAGAGAGTGTACCCAAAATTGTGTACACAAAAGTACAACAATTAAAATTATATTACACAAAAGTACAAAGAGTGTACCCAAAACTGCATAAGTGTACAAGAAAGTACAAAAATTAGAACTACATTACACAAAGGTACGTAAAGTGTACACAAAACTTCAAAAGTGTACACGAGAGTACAAAAATTCAAATTGTATTGCACAAAAGTACAAAGAGTGTACCCAAAACTGAAAAAGTGTAGACAAAAGTACAAAAATTAAATTACACAAAGGTACATACAGTGAACACAATACTGGTAAAGTGTATACAAAAGTACAAAAATTAAAAACTATATTACGCAAAGATACAAATTGTTCAGGATAGTATAAAAATGCTCAGAGAAGTACAAAGATTGTACAAAATTGTAAAAAAGAGTGAACACAAAAGTACGCATATTGTACACATACGCGCACTGGTTTCGAATCGATTTTCATTTACCAAAAAACTATAACTTTTGATCTATACGCTGAAAAAACGGCCCAAGCAACATCTTGCTGGAACCATGTATATCTTTGCAAGCATTATTTTCATGATTTGCACATCTGCTGCTTTTTGTTTCTTTGCTGTCCATAACATTTTTGTTTTCAGCAGTTTTAAACAAACAAACACCATATTTAGGTCACGAAATCACTTATTATAACATATTAATTATTGTGCCTACAATATGTAATATTGAATGGCAAACACAGTGTGTTTGGAGACAACTATATCATACTTGCGACCAGCAACAAACATGTTATATTTGCACCCAATCATCAAAAAAGTACAGGTAGTTTAGAGTGCTGTAAACATTTTTGAGTTCTGTATAATACGGACTGGACTGTAGGTATGGAGACAAGGATCATTGTAATACATCAATAATGAAAATTGCACTGTGGGCTATACGATATTTAGAAAATTTTGTGAAGTTGACTTCATTCTTTTTTTTTAATTTAGTGGAAAACCGTACATGGTGAACCGAAGTGCTGGATTTCAAAGTTATGTGAAATTTTCTAGATGGCGCAGAAATGGGCAAATTTTCCTGAAAACAAAAACTATTGAAAAAACTATTTAACAATGTACCTTTTCCGGTTAGTGAAAAAAATGTAAATGCCGCGAGTGGGATTCGAACTCACATTCGCTGGACGATCGTTTCGATGTTTGTGAAGCATAATCTTCAGCAGCGTCTAGCCCGTTAAGCCACTGCGGTGTATATTTACACAAGTCACTAACCGAAGACATTTATTGATTGTGTGCAGAGCGATTGTTGTCGCTACTTACACATTGCTTGTACCTTTTGTTTTAGTATTTTTTTTGCCAAAATTTAGCAAAAGCAATATGCCTTTCTATTTTTTATTTTCAAATTCAAACAACAGAACCGAAATAAAATTTATGCTTGGGTACATTTTCGTCGTATCCGACTGAAAAATAATCGTACGGAAACAGCCGGTGCCCTGTGGTGGAATTGGTGAATAAGGGAATGCACCATATATGGGTTTTCTTATATCTTTGTGCAGTTCTTCATAATACGCACAAAAATGTTTAATGTGTTTCGCTTTAAAGATATGTATTAGATGTTTTAAGTTTTAAATGTTAAAAAGTATGATTTAATATTTTTGATTTTCTCGAACTGTATCTGAAAATTCTTTAGAGATACTACTGCACTCAATTTTTTTCTTAGAAAGTGTGGACTTTTGCCGTCAAAATGGCTTCAAAATTTCGAATCTCCGAAATATATTTCGGTTGTAATCAATTTTTGAAAAATATTAGTTTAGAAAAAAAACTTGTTTTTAAAGCAATATAACTTTTGTGACTAAGAAGCAGCCAAACGAACACGTATCTGAAATTTTCTTTGTGCGTAGCGATTGTTGTCTCTTAATATAGAAACAGTTAAGAAATGTCTAAACAATTTACTGCTTCAACTTACAGCCTTAGCTTAACAACTACCTGCTAAAATATATCTTCAGCCCGCTCAGGCACTCGTGCATTTTAGGTAAATATTTAATTTTTATTGTTTAATCTTTTAAATATTATTATTATTATGTTTACCCACTTTTTGTCTTTACTTTTACAATTGTTTGAAATTACACGCTAGATTTCGCTGTAAAGAAAGACAATGTCTCATATTATATTCGCATCTAGGGTGTTTAGTTAAGTGTTCAATTTCAGTAAACTAGAATTGTTCGATCAGAAATAAAATTTACAATACAAAGTTGTTTGGAACTCTAGGCAAATATTATTCCCCTATATATTATTTGTCTACCCTCAACAAAAAATTTCGTTACGCCCAAACGAAATCTCAGATAATTGAACCTCGTTTAGGGAAAGCAGTTGCGACAAACGAACATTTGCTAAATCAATCACATTAGTCCATGTGCGATAAATAAATACAAACATTTATGAGAACGTAACCCCATTTAAAACCAACGAAATGTGGTACCTTTTCATTCAAAAAAAAAAAGAAATAAAAAATTACGAGAAAGGACGAACATTTTTCGTTTACTGCAAACGAGTAAAGTAAAGTCAAACGAACAACTACTTTTACAAAAAACGACGAATATCACTAAGCCATTGTATACATTCCGCGAAGACAAACATATTATGGTTTAAATGAAATTTCGTTCGCAACAATAGAAAAGTGTTTTGTTTGGGTGAAAAGTAGCAACTTTTGAGTTTAACCATGAGACTAAATAGGAACCGTAACATTTTTGGGACAAAGAAACTAGAGCCAAACGCACTCGAAACGTATTTTTGTATGTGCGTACAGTTCCAAAAAAAATCGGTATATATACATATTCGAATTCAAACGACACTTCGTTTGCAAAGAAAGAATCGACTTTAACGGAAAAAGATTTTTAATGCGCGAGAAAAGTATAAATTTTTAAGTTTCACCATGATACTAAATAGGATATAAAATATTTTTGGGGCAAAGGAACTACTTTTACGCCAAACGAGCTCTAAACGTTTGTTCCTATGCGCGTAAATTTCGTAAGCCAGACATAATAGTTCAACATATTTTAATTTAAATGAATGTTCGTTTACAACGAAAGAAACGACTTTTACTATAAATGTTTTTTATTTGCGGGAATGGTATTAAACTTTGTAATCAACCATGGAATTAAATAGGAACCAAAATATTTTTCTGGCAAAGGTACTAGTTTTGTGCCAAACGAGCTGTAAATGTTTTCCACATGCATTTAGATTTCGGAAGGTAGACATAATAATTCAACACATTATGATTTAAATGAAATTTCGTTTGCAACAGAAGAAACATCTTCTGCGATAAATGTTAATTATTTGCAGCAAAAGTATAACTATGAGATTAAATAACAAATGAAATATTTTTAAGTTAAAAAAAAAATATTTTTGCGCCACACGATTTCTAAAGGTTTATTGTGTGCAAAGTTCAATAACAGAAAAGTAGAGTTAAAAAATACACATGGTCAATAGACAAGGTAGTTCAAATAGTGTCACCCTAACGGAAGATGCTATAACTTTTGCAATTGACTGCACATTCCACTTTTATGTTGATAGTTACGAAAAAACTGATTCAGAACACATGTCGACAATCTATGGGACCACTACCATACGCTGGATTTTCTTTCGAGGGGCCATCTTGAAATTTAGGTTGAAAAATGGCAGTACATTCAAAATCACAACGTAAGGAAGTAATTTTGTAGGTGCATCCATTGGACCGTCAAGATCCTGAAATACTCGTGACAATTTTTCTATGGAATAATTGGTCAGGGATTTCGGCGTAATATGAATTCTGGCCTATATTTTCCGCCCGTCCCACGCCAACTGGGCAAATAGTTGGGCGTCGGTTCTCTAGCTTCGAAAAGACTGGAACAACACGCGAAAGAAAAGGTGCCGGAGATGTTCATAGCGCTCGCTCCTACCGGAATATCAGTGCTGTATCTGAAAATGTCGCTGTTGGGCTGTCAACGTCGACCAGCCACGTTCCACACAATTGCCTTCTACAAGGCTGTCCATGCAGCGCAATTTAGTGTAAGACTTAAAGATGATGCCCTACAAAGTGCAGGCAGTCCATCAGCTACTGCCTGCAGATCGTCAATTACGTCTAAACTAAGCAAATGTTCTTCTGAAACTCAACGAGGCCGTTGTCAATATTTTGTCGACATTTATTGTGAACGTCGAGACCAATTTTCTGGGTGACTGAGAATCCAAGTATCATTCATGAAGAGCCATTACATCCAGTCAAAGATACTGCATGGTGCGCCATTTATGGCGGAGGCGTCTCCGGGCCTTATTTTTTCGAGGGTGCCCTTGGTAACGTGGGTACTATGTCTGGTGCTCGATGCATAACTATGATCAAGCAGTGTTTATTTCCTCAAATTTATGAATTGGTACTAACTGCATGTCACAATTGCTCACACAGTTCGCGGGACACTGGGCATTTTGAAGGACGAGATTCCAATGTCTCGGGCTGGCGATTTGCAGTGGCAGGCAAGACAAAATTGCCCCATTTGGCCACTCCAGACTTATTCACTTGGGGCTTTTATAAGTCGCAGGCCTATGTGAACAAACCACAGACTCTGGAAACTCTCAAAGAGAATATCCGACAAGAGTGCGATAACTTATCTTAAGTTCTCGTTAGAGCGATTGAACAGGCTTAAAAAAGAGCCCAAATGATCATCAACAATGCCGGCGCCCACTAGGCCGATATGATTTTATCAGTGAGTGAAAACTGGAAAGCGCACAGCTCAGTGATTGTGAGAAGTTCTCCCCAGTCCCTTCATGGGATGTAATGGGAAACCATTTATTTTTTTTTAAAGAAAATCAACTTAAAGATCCAAGGAAAATTTTTAAAAAAAACTTTAGAAATTATGTCGATTCAATTCAAAGTTATTGCAAATCATCATCGGGTGGGAGTTTTTAAGCCACCGAGTAAACCGCGTTTGTAGAGTGACTTACCTACACCATCGCTTACCATGTAAGCAGCCTTGTGTGTGCAGCCATGTAGAGGGAAATGTAAAGTACACATGAGTAAACGTCAATGGAATCTTTTGAATAATAAGTAAGTATTTCTATACAATTTCTATAGACAAAATTTTGCAGAATTTCTTTAATATAAATCCAAGTCTGTTTCCGAATATTTTTGACTTAATATTTCGTCAAAAATATCAAATCTTATTTTAAAATATGACTCTTGTGTTAATTGCATTGTGGTTTTCTTTTTTCCGTCAACTAAATATGTGATTTGTCTTCAACTGTTCCATATTTTTATTCGTACATCGCGTTGCCTTTTTTATTTATAAAATGATTGGCATAATCCCATTTTCGTTTGGGGGGGAAAATATAGCAGCAGGCAACCAACATATTGCACACATATGGGTCATAAAAACATTAAACAACAATATTTTTGTTGTTTTGGTTTAATTTGTTGATAGTATTGTTCTTGTCGTTGTTATCTTTCATGAAGCAACATAAAAAATTCTGGGGCATGCAACGAATTTCACAGCACTTACACTTCCCGGTCCCTTTACCCCGTAAAGGGAAACTGCAAATTTTCTCCCCCAAAATTGAATTATAAAAATGTTTAAATACTTAAGTGTTAATGGTTTTGCGTTTAATATTTTTGCATTTACTTTGAAAGCAAAACAAAAAAAACCAATCTGAAAGAAAAACATATGTTTTACTAGTTCATTTCAATATCTGCAATCATTAGTAATCGTTTTCCTTTTGTGGCATAATTTATTTTCAGATTGACAGTTCTTCTCCTTCAATATTATGAAATGTCTGATCATCTTTCAAAAATGATCCACATAAGTTTGCGTGAATCTTCAAGTTATTTGTAACAATAAAGAAGACTGATTTCTTTGTTCTCTTTGTATTATAGAGTTAATGATTTGACATCTTTGATGGATTGATATGTTAAACCAAAAAAAAAAGATATTTTCACAGATGTTTTTTGTTCTTTTAGGGTTTCTTATGGAGTCAAGGCATACAATGAAGAATTTTGAAATGACTTCAATTATGGTGGTATATAGAGCTGAAAGAGTTTAGAAGTGACACACTGTAAACAGACCATGCTTACATGTGTAATTCTTAAACAAATTAATTATTAAACAAAAAAACTGGGAATATTGAAAGGGATAGTAATTTTCGAAGTGAAGACAATCAAAAAAACCATAATTTCAATTGGGAACTTTGTAATTCCCTTTACAATTCAAATATAGGCCATACATATTTAATATATCCTTGTTAAAGTCAAATATTCCATAAATTAGTCAAATAAAATTAATTCCACAAAAATTTTAAAAATCTCCAAAATACCCATATCGTAAAAATAAAATCAAAAAATATTTTTAATAATTGTAATTTCATTGCATTAGTCAAATTTTGCATTAAATCCCAAAAAAAAAGATTCCCAAAAAAAATTTCAAAATCCCCAAAATACCCACGATCATGCATTACAGGAGCAAATACAAAATAACATATAATTATTTCAAATATCATTGTAAAGGTCACATTTTTATATATATGAAACAAAAACTGAATCCCACAGAAAGTTATTGAAATCTCCAATATACCCATTTGTATACATTTAAAAGGAAAGTAAAAGTACTCACAACTTTTTTTGTGGTAGATTTTTTTGAAAAATTGATAAGAATCGTAAAGAGTGCCAACAAAATACACAGCATTGTTAAATTATACCAGAATTTCTACGAAATGGGATCAGTATAAAGCCCAAATCATCATAAAATTTTTGGGAGTAAGGGTTTCTTTGAAACCGAGGTTTTTATAGTTCTAAAATGATCTTTCCAACCACTTCGGATTTTATTTTGTTGTTGTTGTTCCAACAATATCTCTTTTCAAAAAAGTTTTTGGAATTCCAAAAAAAATTTAAGAAAATCTCCAAAATTTCCAAGTTATTTTCTCTTGCTAAATATATGATCATTAAATGTAAGATAAGATTGTGCTAAGTGTTAAACTTTTCCTGTTAAATGTTAAACTTTTGCTCCCAAACAAATTCCTTAAATTTTCTAAAATCCCCTTTAAAGTGGGGGAATTTAAGGAACATTTTGTTATATGAGACAAAAAAAAATTAATTTTGTAACTTTCGTAATGTAAGAGTTATTATGACAATTTCTTTTAAATATTTGGCATTCCCAAATTAATTTTTAAAATTTCCAAAATACCCACAATCTGGTTTCCTTTGTATTTTTTTGTAGAAACTGGTAAGAATCATAGAATATAAGAATAGAATCAGAATAAGAATACATAATAATGGAATATCATAGATATATTAAAAATGGGGATAGAGATCGATTCCGAATCATTACGTGATTGATTGGGAGTAGGGTTCAAAAATTTACCCAAAAATAAATTTCTTAAAATATTCAAAATCCTCTTTAAACTGGGGAGATTTTATGAAGCATTTTGTTAAATAATAATAAAACAAAACATTGGAACTTGTAATTTTCATAATTTAAGTGTTATAATTGCAATTTCTTTCAAATGTCAGGCATTCCCATCGTTTTAAGTTGCCTTGGCACAATAAAAGGCTAATGCATCTAAAGAACCTAAGAACGAAAGCACATAAGAAATTTAAATCAAGTAATTTTTCTTGTGACAAGGCTCTATTTGCTTTAAGATGCAAAGAATTTGATGTTCTCTCAAACTTCTTATATAAAAATTATATATATAACATTGAAGCTGATATTAAAATTAAGCCTAAATCTTTTTGGAGATTTTATAATTTGAAGCGAAAGTCAAATGGGTATCCAACTAGTATGGAGCATGACGGTGTGACTATTACTGGCACTCAACACATTTGTAACGCTTTTGCAAATTTCTTCTCTTTATGTTATAATATAAGTCCTATAGAAAATATAAATACTTGTTCTCACTTACGAGAACTTTTTGACATTGGTCAGTTAGAGTTAGATGTGAGTGACGTGTTACAAGCCTTGTTGACACTAGATGCAAGTAAAAGTGCTGGCTATGATAATCTTCCTCCAGTATTCTTAAAGGAGTGTGCGACGGCTCTTTCAATAGCTCTTACTCAAATATTTAATAAATCATTATCTAGTGGAGTTTTCTTATCTGAATGGAAATTGTCATACATATCACCTATATTCAAATCTGGTCAAAAAGGATTTATTAAAAATTATAGACCGATTGTTAAATTGTCAGCTATTCCTAAATTATTAGACAAGTTAGTAAATAATAAATTATTCTGTATTGTAAAAAATAGCATAAGTACGCGTCAGCATGGCTTTTACAGTGGCAGGTCAACAACAACAAATTTAGCGATTTTTAGTAATTACTGTATAAATGCAACAGAGAACGGTTATCAGACAGACGTATTATACAC
Organism: Phaonia tiefii; assembly: GCA_963931995.1. Classification (NCBI taxonomy): domain Eukaryota; kingdom Metazoa; phylum Arthropoda; class Insecta; order Diptera; family Muscidae; genus Phaonia; species Phaonia tiefii. The sequence goes on from OZ008370.1 coordinate 8,883,664, forward strand.
GGACTTTGTAAAAGCTTTTGATAAAGTTAATCATAACGTGCTAATTTATAAATTAGAAGCCTTAGGTGTTCACTCCAATATGCTAGTTTGGTTAAACTCTTATTTGTCTAATAGAACTCTATTTGGAAGCTATTAATGTAAATTCTGGCGTACCGCAAGGGAGCCACCTCGGGCCACTTTTATTTCTGCTTTTCGTTAATGATATTCCTTTATTATTTAAATTTTGCAATGTCTTATTGTACGCGGATGATGTGAAAATTTACTCTATTATTAAGAATCTAAATGACTGCATAGCCTTTCAAAGAGACATTGACACTTTTCTGCAATGGTGCGTTTATAATGGTATGGAATTAAATTTTTCCAAGTGTAAAATTTTAACTATCACCCATAAAAAATTTCCGTTCATAAACACTTACACTTTTTATACTCAAGTTTTTGACAGGGAAAATTTAATCAAAGACCTTGGGGTATATATAGACTCAAAACTTTCATTTACATATCATTTAGAATATGTAATTAGTAAAGCCAATTCTCAGTTAGGTTTTTTGAAGCGGAATTCTACAGATTTCAATGATCCATTTACATTAAGAATCTTATATTTTGCATTTGTTCGTTCTCACCTAGAGTATTGCAATATAATATGGGACCCGATTTATAATACCTATAAAAACAGGATTGAGAGAGTTCAAAAAAGATTCTCAAAATTTGCTTTAAGAAATTTATATACGTCTTATAACATGCCTTCTTACGAAACTCGCTGTCGATTACTAAATTTAGAAACTCTTACGCAACGCAGAGTATCTCAAAACATTATGTTCATTAAAGATATTATTGATAGTTATATTGACTCACCGGAGCTTTTGCAACTTATACCTTTCAATATTCCCAGAAGAAATTTAAGAATTATTAATTTTTTCTTTGAATATTTTCATCGATATAATTATAGCTTGAATGAGGTTATTGCAAGGTGCTTAATTCTATGTAACAACGCATGCAGTCATTTAGATTTTCTATCGCATCGCTGCACTTTTAGAAATGCGCTTTTCCAATATATAGCTTTAGAACTAGATTTAAGCACATAGTTGTAAGAAATGATCTGTAAGAGCTCAGCCCAATAGATTGAATAAATAAATGAAATGAAATGAAATTTTAAAAATTTCCAAAATACCCACATTCTGGTTTCCAATGTAATTTTTTGGGATACTACTAAGAATCATAAAATGTGTCAACAAACTATAGCGAATTAGCAAGTAATAATAGAATTGCATCGATATATTAGAAATGGAAATATATAAATTGATTCTAAAGCATTATTTGAGTGATTGGGAGAAAGGTTTGTTTGAAACCGAATATTTCATAGTACTAAAAATCACTTTCAATACTCTGTTGCATTTGTAATGTTGGTGCCATTATAAAAATATCTCTCCTCAAAAATTGTGTCATTCAATTCCAAATTTTAAATAATTTTGCAAGAAAATTTTATTTAATCTTTGAAATTTTGGAAATTTTAGATTTTCTGTCCGGGAATACAAAAACTTTGCAGTTTTACAACAACACATGATCTCCCGCATTCATAACTGAAAGTTATATATAATTAATGTGTTATGCAAATATCAGGCAAAATTGACTTTGGGTATTTTGGAAATTTTCCTAATACTTTAGGGAATTCCAAATATATGAAGGACTGATATTATATTTATTATTAGCCGGTGGCTAAACATTGAAGTTTTATAACAGCACAGGGAAAAGTTATATACAAAAAATGTGTTATGCAAATATCATACAAAATAGACTTTGGGTATTTTGGAAATTCTGCTAATAATTTTGGGAATATCCAATTTTTAAAGGATTTCTATTATGTTTTGTTTAATTATGAAAAGTTATAGTTAGAATAAAATTTTCCTTAATTACAGCATTATAATTAAAGAATCCTTCAAAAATTTGACATTCCCAAAAAGATTAGGAAAATACCCAAAATCCCCAAAGTAAATTTCCTACTGTTACTTTGTGTTTACTGTAGCATGAGATGTGTCAGCCACTTTAAACTCAAAAATTTACTTTGTTTAATGTTTATTCAACACAAATTCAATCCATTAACTTCAACATTGTGCTGTGTATCATATCTATACAATTTAAAGTTAAACATCCATTATAAAATGTTTTTTATTTATGTATAAATATTGGCAATTTAGCGTTTGTTGCTGTTTCAATTTGACTTCATACTTTTTGTGTTTACTTAGCATTTGTTTGTAAACATTCATAGAACTGTTGGGGGGAGGGGGGGGGGGGAAAGATTTGACTCGCTGCCTCGTTACAGTTCTAACATATTTGTCTATTTTTGGGCGATCGTATGTCCAATGTTGGATTATTTTATGCCTAATATTTCCTAGCAGTTCTAGGAGACCAATAGAAAGAAACTCAAGCATTTGGAAATAATATAAAGAATACAAAGAATCAAAGTGCTCCATTTTCAAATAAAAATTTCATTGTTTACGACTGTTAGGGTGATCAGACTGTTGTTGATATAAATAGATACAATTAAAGAGTTTTACAACAAAACTTTTTTCCAACTTTTTTTTATAGACATCCTAAGTGCTATGAGCTTCGTTTTGCAATTGAAATTGTAAACATAAACAACAGTCGAAAACTATTTAGAACACTGTGTCAACATTTTCGTAACAAGAATGTTGCTGACGGTGAATCACAGCAGAAAACAGATTAAAATAATAATCATGTTAACAATTATTCACTACATTCTCTATTGTTACAAATTAAGCAAACAATTAAGTTAATAAATTGCTAACATTTTGACACACGATTATCTTAAGTGGAATATTTTCTAAATACCAACAAATGTGTTACAAATTATAAACAAAATTAAGGACAAAACTGATCATAAAATGAGGTGAATAACCATTTAAAAATGGCATCACCTTCTTGGAATTTAGATAATTTTTTGTACAATAGTTTTGGAATAATGTTAACAAACTAAAATTTTAAATAATGTTTACAAAACATTTGTTTAAATTCGAAATATGTTAGACTGTAATTATTTATATCATATATAAGAGTTTAACTATAATTATACTTACAATTACCACCTACGGAATTTTGGGTATTTTTTAAATTGTTTTGGGAATTCAACATTTTCAAATTTTTACCAATATATGCAAAGTTTGTTGTTTAAATGCAATTTCAATAAAAATTTGACTTGGGGGGATTTTGGAAATTTTCAAAATATTTTTGGGAATCACAAATTTTACACTTTAACTCCAAATATGCTTCGTTCGGAACAATATTAGCCAAGTAGAGAGTTTAATTTTAATTAAATTGAAAACTCAGCTTCAGGGGATTTTGGAAATTTTAAAAATATTTTTGGGAATCACAATTTGTACACTTTAAATAAAAATTTGCTTTGTTCGCAACCATATTAGCCAAGTAAAGATTTTAATTTTAATTAAATTGAAAGCTAAGCTTTAGGGGATTTTGGAAATTTTAAAAAAATTTTTGGGAATTACAAATTTGGCAAACTAGGTCGATTATTACTTTGCTTAAACAATATTTTTAATGTGCAATAGTTTAATTTTAAACACATAAAAGTTGGCTCTTGGGATTTTTGGATATTTTTAAATTTTTTTTTGGAAATTACTAATTTTGCAAAAGATTTCGATAGTTACTTTGTTTTTATCAATATTTGCATAATTTGTTTTTTCAAATACAATGGCAATATAAATTTGCCTCTTTTGTTAGTGAAATGACATCTCGTCGTGAAAAGTTATTCACTGGATACAAGTCACTCGTTATTCAAGAGTTGATTGATTCATAACAGTTTACTATCTACTGTCTAACTCTAATATGAACATGTCTGTTGCATACAAATGGAAACCTGATAAACAGGGTTGTTATTAGTAAAACGACAGCTCTTCGTGAAAAGTTATTCACTGAATGTCTTCTACGTACAACGGTGACAGCCGTGAATGTTGACACTCGAGAATGTTTGTAAGCCTAGTCACTCGCTAGTCAAGACTTGATTCATGACAGTTTACTATTCGTTGTCTATCTCGGATATGATCAAGTCTGCTCTAGACAAGTGTAACCCTAATAGTCATAACTGTTGTTCGTAAAGCGACAGCTGTTCGTGAAAACTTTTCAATGGATATCTGCTCCATACAACGAGTGTCCAACTAGGAAGTTTATTAGGCTTAGTCACTCGTGAGTCAATCTACTGTCTATCTGTAATATGACATGTCTGTTTTAGCAAAAAAAATTACCCTGATAGTCATGGTTTTTTTTTAGTAAAACGACACTGGATGTCTGTCCGCACAATCCGTGTAATATTATTAATGTAGGTCTAGTCACTCGCTAGTCCAGAGTTGTTATGAATTTTCTAACTATTGTCTAATTCAAATACAAACATGTCTGTTTTAGCCAAATACAACCCTCATAGTCATAACTGTTGAAAGTAAAACGAGAGCTGTTCGTGAAAAGTTGTTCAGTGGATGTCTGCTCCGTACAACGGGTATCTAACTAGTGAGTTTATTGAGCGTGATCACTCGTTAGTTAATCGACTGTGTAACTGCAATACGACATGTCTGTTTTGGCCAAGTCATGTCACGATTGTTGCTAGTAAAACGTTGACTGTTCGTAGAAGTAGTTCCCTGGATATCTGTTCCGTACCACGTATTTAATCTTAATTTAGGCCTAGTCACCTGCTAGCCAGGAGTTGATTCATAGTAGTTTCCTGTGCATTATCTAATTCTAATATGAACATGTCTGTTTTAGTCAAATGCAACCCTGTTAGTTATAATTGTTGCTAGCAAAACGACAACTGCTCGTCAATAGTTAGCATGTTCACTTCGTAGCCACAGTTTAGTTTAAATATTATGAATTAAAAATCGGTAGTCACATGACAGACGGTGGCCAGCATTTCGTTACAAATACAGGGGTAAATGGGTAAAAATCTACGGCCAATATAAATGATAAATTGTTAGCAAATAATTCTGGGCAATAAATGGCAACAAGGACATTCATTGTCTGAGATTTTAAAACAGTGATCACGATTGATTGACGTCTGAAGTTAAGTTGTAAGTAATTGGTCAATTGTGGCTGTTGGTGGTGCAATGGTAGTGTGCGCGGCTCTTGTATATAAGTACGCGGGTTCGATCTCAACTCAGACCACCTTACATTTCTTTCGACGGCGGTCACCTCGCTTAGTGACGACGACACTGTCGAGTATTTAGCTATGAAATTGCTTCTCAAAAATACCTCTCAGAACCGGTGTAAAACTGTAGGTCCCCATCATTGAGAGTAAAACTAGAATGCGCACAGCTCACTGGTTGCGAAAAGCTCTCCCGATGTAAGCTCTCCTTTGATGTAAAGGGAATCCATTTTTTTTATTGGTTAATTACAGCGACGGTGATGAGAGTGACCGACAATAAGAGTTAAGCTTGAAGTAATTGACCAACTATACTGATATTGTAAAGGGATAACAACCCCTGTAGCTGATGGAAAAAGATCTTCAAACCTTTTTAAAACCAGGTTTGCCATGTATCTCTTTCCTCATTCGCCAGTAAATTGTTCTATAAATTAGGTACAGTAACTTGCCCCTACATCTTCTTAAATTTAACATAATTTCAGACTTCCATACTGATAACATTATCTCTGCAGCCCCAATCACACATGCCAATAGCGAAACTTCGCCGCCACAACGAACAAGTTTTTCGAGCAAGTGTTTGTTTTTGTGAGCAATGAAATAATCATGAATTAACTAAGAAAGAAATAACAATTTATTAATTTCAATTAAAACAACACAATGTTATTATTGAAATATAGAAATCTCTTGATCAACATCGTCTATCTCTTAGAGGGGACCACAAAATGATAACCCCGCCTTGGCAGCGAAATATGTCAAAGCCATTTATGATGCGGGGAAAATGGACATTTAGCATTGACTTGATTTAATGATTTATAATTTCCATTTCATTGAGATGCCAAGAAATTGATACAACAAAATTAAAAAAACAATAACAATGTTTTATTGTTCTTGTTAATAATTGTGTCTTTAGAATTGATTTTTTTCAGTCTTAAATTATGTGGTTCCTGTTTCGACATGACATTAATTGCGGTCTCATTATTATAACGACTTAAGGTCACACGAAATTTTCCCCCCAAAAAAGTTAACTTAGAAACTTGCACGATTTTGTATGAATTTTTTTTTGTGGACCGTCCATTTGCCGGTCCGGTTCTTATCAAGGCAACCTAAATTTAATGTTGCTGTCATTGATTTTTGGACTCATAAAACATGTGAATTTCTACCAGTTACTATACGGGTTATTTGTCAATCACATTTATAAAAATATAGAAAAATTTGAATTTTTTTTTCATAATTTTAGTGCTTTGCGTAATTCTGATTTATGACTTTAGATAAGATGTCTAATTAAATGGCAATACTTTTGCGGGATACTTGAGATATATGTATGTAAAATAATGGGTAAGCATACATATGTATTAGTATTAAAGTAGGTAACTGCCAATGAAACTAATAATGCATTATTCTTAAAGGGGGCATTAGGAAAACGAGTTCAAAGTTGTGACTTAATAAAACATAATTCAAAGCTTAACATGCAAGAGTTCTAAAATATTCCTAAGAGATTTTAAAACTTCTAGAGAAACATGAAGCCGGCATATAAAAAACAATAGTTCACCAATCCTATGAAGGGATTGGGGAGAGCTTCTGTCAACCAGTAACCTGTGCGCTTTCTAGTTGTGTACTCATTGTTCGGGACCTACAGTTCCCATCGGTTCCGAATGGTTTATAATTGATAAGCTTTAGCCGGCATATAAATAGTTCAAATTAAGTATTGACAAGATATTATGATATTTTAACCTTTTGCAGCATTTTATTATCGCTAATATTTTGGAAATTTGTGCGAACATTTTGAAAATTACTGTTATGTAAAACACTTTATATGTGTAATAATACATTAACTTTACTTTTTAGAGGTTTTAAAATATCCGTGGGATTTTGGGTATTTTTCCATAAATTTTGGGAGTTACTACATTTTCAAAAAAAAAATAGAAGTTCCCAATTATACAAAATAGTATATTTATTCTTATATTGTTTGTAATTTTTCGGAGACTTTAATAATCTCTGGAATTATGAAAATTTTTAAAAAAAATTTCGGGGTCAATTCAGTTTGTCGAAGAAATATTGCATACTTATATAAAACATTTTAGAAGTTTAACAATTTCCTAATTTTTACATTTTTAAGCATTATATTTATCCCTGGTATTTTGGAAATTTTTAAAAACATTTTGGGGTTACTAAATTTTTAGAAAAAATAACGTTCCTAATTGTACACATTACATTATACTATGTGAAATACTTACAAAATGTTTACTATTTTCAGGAATTTAGATAGGGGGAATTCTGGATATTGTCAAAAAAAAAAAAATTCGGGATTAATGCAATTTGCTGAAAAAAAAATTTCATATTGATGTAAGGCGTTATAGAAATATAATAGTTACCCCGATGTTGTGAAAGATGTTTAAAATATGAACGAATTTAATTAGTTTCCAGAGCTTTTTTAAGTTTTCTGTAACGCATATTTATTTATAAAACCAGTTTTAATAGTGGGTCTTTTGGGGATTTTTGTAAAGTTTTATGGAATTCGAAAACTTGTCACAAATCAGTAATTTTGTTTGGGATGAAGCATTGGAGAAGAACATTTATTGAGTTTTACATTTTATATGCATAATTTTTATGGATGAATTGACTAAAGTTTTTATTTCATAGGATTCTCTTCATAATTATAAAATTTTTGAAAAAGTTTTTCAAGGTACAAACTGTGGGTATTTTGGGGATTTTTGCAAGGTTTTTGGGAATTCAAGAATTTGTCGTAAATCATTAATTTTATGCGGAATAAGGCATTGCAAAGGATTTGAGGATTTTTATTTTATAAATTTTTTTCAATAAAATGATTAAAATCTATTACCTTCTCATAATTATCTAGCTGACCCGGCAGACTTCGCCCTGCCGACAAAAGTATTCAATGTTATAATGGCCACCAATGAATTTACACATTTTATATAGAAAAAAGCGCCACCTATTTACAAAATGTGAAAGTTTCGTCTCCTTCGGTCCAGTAGATCCAGAGTTTAGCCCGTGCAAACACCGTATATTCAGTTTTATATGTATATATCGATAATTTTCTTTTCAATTATTGCAATTTTCAAAACTTTTAGGAGTTAAAGCATTTTTCAAGGTGCAAAGTTGAGTTTGCTGTACGTTTGTTAGTTTTCTGTAACATATATTAAGTTTTTAAATGTTTTTTTACCGTGGGTATTTTGGGGATTTTCGCAAAGTTTTTGGGAATTAAAAAATTTTTCGTAATTCATTAGTTGTAGTCATTGCAAAGGCTAATTTGAAAATTTGTACTTTATAAATTTGTAGTTTTTGGGGTGAATTGATTAACATTTATATTTTTTTAGAGTTCTATTTCTAATTATTGAAATTTTCAAAACTTTTCGGAAATTAAAATATATTTCTGTTGTGTAAAGTTAAGTTTTGCGTATCTATTTTAGTTTTCTGTAACATAATGGGTGCTTCAAATACAGGTATCTTTTTTAATCATAGTTTATTTTGATACTGATACATTTTTTATGTTCGCAATATTGACCCTCAGTCAGTATCACATTGCCGGGGATCAAAATGAGTTGCTTAAGGCATGAACAACGTTGGGAAATATTACAAGTATTGCCAACTCCAATTGGACAGCAAATTTTTCCGAAAAAAATATCTTTTCTGATGGCAAACAAAATAAAAAACAAAAACGCCTCATCTGGGGATTGGAAAATGCGTATGTCTTCGTCGGGGTGACAATGCATTCACTAAGAGTGGCAGCTTGAGCTTGATTTTAGGGTGGTGGCATCATTGGTCCATTGTTGTCGAAAATGCTAGTGGAATCGTCATTTACGTCAACGGGAAAGTAATGCTTACGGTCTGAAGTGAAAGATATGAACTTGGATAATCTTTTGCTTCAGCAGGTTGGTGAACCATGTCATACAGCTCATCAAACAATCGATATTTCAAGCACTAAGTTCGGTAATTGTGTTATCAGCCGTCTTGGCTATGTCAATTGGTCACCCCGGAGCTGAGATTTGATCCACTTAGACTTTTTCTTGTGGGGTTCCGTAAACTACAGAGCTTATGTGAATAATCCAGAAACGATCCACACCCTTAATGCTAATAACGTCCAAACCATTCGCGAGATAGAATCAGAAATCGTCAACTGCGAAATCAGCTGTGGTAGCCACATGAATGAAGTCGTGTTCCAGAAATAATGGGAATATTTTCAATTTTAATAAACCCATAATATACCAAAGGAAATTAAATTTAGATCATTTCATTTCCTTTTTAAAAACGTAATTGTATTTGGACCAAGCTGTATATTAATTTTTACAGCTGGTTTTTAATGTGGGTATTTTGGGGATTTGCGTAAAGTTTTTGGGAATTCGAGAATTTTTCGAAATTCAATAAATTTATTTGAAATAAATAATTACAAATGAAAACTGGTAGATTTTCGTTTATATATAATTAGTTGTTACAATTTACATTTTTTAAAATTATTTTTTTTAATTATAGGAATTAATGGTGATTTCGTTTCTAAAGAATAGTGTTGCCACGCAAAATGTAGACACATTAGCTTAGCAAGGACAAAGAACCCACATAAAAATACAGAATGTCAGCCGTTTCATCGGGCAATATTCTCCCCCGTGACGTGCTGAGAGGGTAGACGATTCAAAATTTTTGCACTTTTTGAGTGCAACATTCTCAAAACGAACACGAAACCTTCAAGTAGGGTTGCACTTTTATCAGAAACGAATACAAAAATGCACTTTTAGGGCAAAGGGCAGCCAAATTTTGAATTTTTTCTCAGAAACGAAATGGCCATAACATTATGGTGTTAACATTCTGTTTCAAGGTGCAAAATGAAGTTTGATGTATCTGTATAAGTTTTCTGTAACATAAATTAATGTTTACAACATGTTTTTCACTGTGGGTATTTTGGGGATTTTGGTAAAAAACTTTGGGAATTCGAAAATTTGTCTGAAATCAATATTTGTATATGTTATGAATCGCTACAAGGAAAGATCTGTTGGCATTTATTCTATAAGAGCCATGAATTTATAGTTTTGAGTTTTGAGAATATTAGGAAATTTTTAAAATATTGTTTAGGAATTATAGTTTTTAAGGGGGATTAAGTGAAAATAATATCAAAGATAATGTTGTTTAATTTGTTGTTGTTTATAGAAATAATTATTCTCTGTTCTGTGTAATTATACATAAAATACTTGAATATCAGCAATTTGGAGATTTTTTGAAAAAATTTGGAAATTTGCAAAATTTGTATCAAAACCAAAAAATTTAATAAAACTAAAGGATTTTAACACTAGTTAACAAATATTATGCGAACAATAGAATATAATTTACACATTCCTCCTCCTTGCATTAGCTACCCTATTATTTCCCCTATTTTTTGTAGCAACAATTTAAAATATTCTCTATAATCGTCATGTTAATTAAGTTCTTATGGTTCCTAGACCATTTTCGAGATAAGATTCCTCTTATTCTTCAACTTAACACAAACAAATTGTAACAATAACGATTAAGAATAATCAAAAAAGAAAAGGAAAAAATTAAATAAAAAACAATAATACAAAAAAAATTTTGACCTCTTTGTGCGGCCCAACTTCCGATTTGATAAAATAAAGTGGTGTATGAAAATCTCACATAAAATTTTAAAACACATAAAGAAATTATATAGAAAATAAATATGACAAGTGACAGTAACTATGCAACACATTATAAAGGCCTGTTGTGTCTTTGGTCGTTTAAAGGTTTATCTACGTATATATCGTTTTTTCATGTACAAAACTTTACATACATTCGATGTATTATAGATAATCACACATAATTGTAACATATACTAGATGGTTCTATAAATGCGCGAGCACTTTTGTTTATTTATTAATTAATTAAATAGAAAATAGTGTCAATGATGATAACATATGTTAGCAAAAGTGATTATAAATATAACTTACATACACAAATGTATTGAACACATGTACACTTGAGTGTAAAGAAACATGTACAGAAATATAATGCGAAACAAAAAATGTATAATAGAATGTTGTGTAGAAAATGAATTGAAAGTAAACACATTCTTTAGTAATAAGAGAATAACAAACAGAAAATAATTATCTCTTAGGACAAAGCAAATTAGAAATGAAAAACTTCAAATTTTTTAAGTTTCCTAAAAAGTAAAGTACAAATCTTTAAAAAAAAGGTATACAATTTTTTGCAAACAATTCTATTTCCTTCATTTTAATTCTAAAATTTTTACATTTTGCGGGTTTAGCTGTCTGTGAAGATTAAAATTTGTTTTCGGGTATTTTGGAAATTTTTCCATAATTTTTGGGAATTCAGTTTTAATGTGTGATATTAAGTAAAAACTGCCTTAACATATTTTTTGAAGCTAAACATGCCTATTTTCGTAATATTTTAATTTCTAGGGCCAACTTTTAGTTCCAGGGTTTTTCTGGAAATTTATGGGGAAAAATTTAGGATTTCTGAATTTGCTCACAACATCATAAAAACACTACAATTTTAAAAGATAATTTTCCGCCCAATTTTAGATCATGGGTATTTTGGAAATTTTCTCAAATATTTTGGGAATTTCTAAATTGAGTCAAAATCAAATAAGAAAGTGAAATATTTTTTAGGAAATTCGAAAATTTTATGGTGACAATTATAAGCAACAACCCAACCGGTCGAAGAAGTTCGTGCTTATTTAATCTACATTGATTTCATTGACATTTATGGAAATTTTCTAAAATATTTTGGGAATTTCTGAATTGAGCAACAAAATTAAAAATAAAAGTTGCAAATCGTTAGGAAATTTCCTAGGTTTGAGGCTAAAATATTACAAGACTACTAAACCAGTCTCTGAAGACTATAACAAGCCTATTTTTAGTTTAAGGGTATTTTTGGAAATTTTCAAACATATTTATGGAATTTCTAAAATTTGGCATATGATCGAGAGAAACTTCAGAAAATTCAAGAACAGTAGACGATAATTAAAAGTATAAGTATAAAATTGTAGGTCCCAACCAGTGTGTATAGAACTAGAAAGCGCATAGCTTTCTGGTTGTGAGAAGCTCTCTCCAATCCCTTCATGGAATGTAGAGGGAAACCATTTTTTTATGGTGACAGTTGTAAAAATATCGAAACTGGTTTCAGAGGGACATATTGGGTTCATTTTTAGATCAGGGGAATTTAGGAAACTTTCGAAATTTATTTCGGGTTTCCTAAAATAACGTAATAACCGTAAAAAATAACGTATTCCAGCACTTTTATTATCTGAAACACTGAATAAATTTCCTCGATCGATTTGAAAGTTATAACCAGACAATTTAAAATTTATGAAATTTTTAATTGACGTGGTTTAGAGTTAGGCAAATTATGTAGAAACAACAAGTTATTTCTAACTGATTTTTTCTCAGTATCTAGAGTACATCCTAAGCTTTTGTAATTTTAAAGATGCAATAAAATTGTTCCTTCAGTTTAAAAGGAGCTGTTCAAGTTAAGATTAATGTATTTTTAGCATGTTACAATTTCTTTCTCGGGAAAATTTATATATTTTGTAGCTGTTGTGAAGCAATCTCTAGAATTTCCAAATTTGGTATACTGAATTCATTTCTTTAAGACACTCAAAAGAAATGAGCTGTAAAATTTAAGATTTGTGGCATTATTAATATTTTAAAGCCTTGAGGGGGTTTATTATATCGCTAATTGGGTAAAACCTGAATGAGATTTCTAACTGAATTTTTGCCACTATCAAGAGAACATCGTAAGCTTTTGTAATTTTAAATACACAATATAATTATTAATTCCGTTTAAAAGATATAATCAGTTAAAGCTAGACTTTTTTAGCATGTTACAGTTGTCTTTCTCGGGAACATTTGTAGGTTTTGTCACTGTTTCTCGTAGCTGCTTTTTACAACTATTCAGAGGAAGAGGAATCCATAGAATTTGCCTATTTGGAACACTGAACACATTTCTTCAGGATTTTCAATAGATATAAACTGTAAAATTTAAGAATTTTGGCATTTTTAACATTTTACAAAGCCCGGACGTGATTTAGATTTTCGTTGATTGTGTAAAAGCTTCACTTGACTTCTATTGTTTTTTTTCCAGTATCTAGGGATCATCACGAGCTTTAAGAATTTTAAACACTTAATACAATTGTTGCTTCAATTTAAAAGATATCAGTAGTTAAATATAAGATTAGTGTATTTTTTTTAGCGCGTTAAAGTTTTCTTTCTCGGAAGCATTTAGAGATTTTTTTGTAGGTGTTTTTTGCAACCCTTTGAAGGAATCACTAGAATTTCCAAATTTGGAACACTGAATACATTTCTTTAAGACATTCAAAAGATATCCGCTGTAAAATTTAAGATTTCTAATATTATTAACATTTTAGAAATCCTTGAGGTCGTTTACAGTTTCGCTAATTGTGTAACAACTAAACTTGATTTCTAACTGCTTTTTTTCCACTATCTAGAGGACATCCTAAGCTTTTGTAATTTTAAACACTTAGAACAATTGCCACTTCTGTTTAAGAGATATTAGCTATTCAAGTTGAGATTACTGTATTTTCTAGCATGTCATAGTTTTTAGATTTAGAGTTTTTTTAGAGTTTTTTTGTAGCTGTTGTTTGCAACCATTCAAAACTAGATCTACAATTTAGTTTTTTTAAAACGTTGAATAGATTTCTTCAAGCCAATAAAACTATATGAGCAGGTAACGTTAAGAGATATTTAATTTTTAGCATTTTCACAAAAATTTTGCGGAAACAGTTTCTCTCACGTCAATATTTATGGTTTAGTTAATTATGTGAAAAGTGAAAGTATCTTTCTGCTGATTTTTGGCCAGTATCTAGAGGAAACCCTAACGTTTTGTTATTTCAAACATAAAACATATTCCTGCGAGCCATTTAAAAGATATACGCAGTTAAATTTAATATTTAGGTAATTTTTTGCACTTGCAAATAAAATTTCCTCGAAGATGGTCAGGGTGTTTTAATTATGTAAATACTAATTTGTATATAAATCGATTTATCTTATATCGTTTTATATCTAAGGTGAAATTAGTTAGAGGAAACCTTATCATTTTGGTATTTGGCACACAGAATAAATTTCTTCGAGCCATCTACAGTTAAACTTAAAGTTAATGCAATTTGTAGCATTTACAAATAATTTTGAACAGGGAAACTGCTTTCCTTTTGGGAAAGCTTTGAAGTGGTATTATTTTAAAATAAAATCTCAAGAGAAGTTCGATTTTGCCAGATACCATACAACGGCCTTTAAAAATGCGCATAGCCACGCTTCAATCGCTTTATCGTGTTGGCCACTGAATTCAATTTACTTTCGTGAAATTTATGACTTTGTAAATCTTGTCTCACATTAATTTTTCAGATAATTATAGCACTGAATTTAGAACATTACCAGTGTTAGTGGCAACATTTTGGAATTATACGATCTTAATACTTTGCTTTCTATTAAACAAATTTATGTGTGTATCCTAACCTTTGGCTAATGTTCATTATAAACTTGATAAGCATTTAGTTAGCACCTATGAAATGTCAAAAATAATTACAAATAAAATCAAATCACTTACCTTAGCACTTATTCCACATGCTTGCAATATCACAATAATTGCAAATATTCTCCATAGTAGCGACGACATACTCCTCATTTTTCCTATGGCCGTACGATTAACAGACATCGTACCCATAGTCACGGGATAGTGGCGAGTAGTAAGTAGCTCGACAAAAAATTTTCAAATTTTTTGTTTTGTATTTAGCGAAAGAATAAACCTCAACCAATATACCAACAAAACTGAACGCTTGGCGTTTGATTTGTTGTTGTATATACGAGGTGTTATTGAGTTGTGTGTTTTAAGATAATTTTTTAATTTTTAACACTATTTAGCACTTTTTTGTTGTTGTTATTGAAACTAAACTGCAAAAAATGAAATAAAATCGAATGAGGCAAAGAAACAAATCATATGAAATATTTTATTCATAAACGTGAATGGCTGCAAGAAAAAAAACTATACAATTCTCTCTCGCATCGCGTTGTGGTTATTGTAGTTTCAACATAAATTTGAGAGCAAACAAAAAAAAAATTAAACACTTCACTGAAGGAGTAGTACTCGAGAATATAATTTTCGTAATGTCCAGAGTCAGCAATATTAATTTGAAACCGATATTAACACACATATATATATATTCATAACTGTATGTATAAATATTTGTGTGTAATGAGTAGGAAACGAGCAAGCAGTTCAACGTAAGTGTAGCAGCGGCCTTACTTAATAATAAATATAAACTGGAAATCAAATATGATAGATAGATAAATAATACATTTCATCGTAAAATCATAAGGAAATGGTGTTAAATGCATGTAGTATGCAAAAATATAATTTCTAGATTCAGCTGGTAAATATTCAGAAAAAGTGGGATTTTGGGGATTTTTGAAAAATTCTAGGAGTTCATACAAAACAGTCATAATTACTAGCAAAATGTAATTTAGGTAATAAAACTGTAGGAGATTGAATTTTTTAGAGTGATTTGGGAATATGAAAATTGGGGATTTTTGAATAATTCTGGGAATTCACTCAATTTTCTAATATTTGAAAGGAGAGTGAGCAATTAAGATAAATAAAAATGCATTTAATTTCCATTATTTTAAAGCTGGGAAACTGTTTAAAATCACCTCTGGCTTAGAAAATGAAAAATTGAAAAGAATACAGAAGATGAACACTTTAAAATGTAAAAATTAATGAAAAGTTAATTAAATTGCTTAACCCAATTCAAAATATAGAATAAACTGTAGACAGTTAAATGTTTTTCAAATAGATAGTACGTTTTTGTAACCCAGGAGATTTTGGGCATTCTCGAAATATTGTTGGCATTTCAATTTAGATAATTCAGTTTAGTTGCCTTTTGCTGGGAAGTCTAAAGATTTAAAGTTTTAATAAAACATTCCTATTTTAATATTGGCCGTCGGTGGTACAATGGTTAGTGTGCGCGCCTCTTGTACTTGAGATCCTGGGTTCGATCCCTGCTCTGACCACCTTAAATTTCTTTCGACGGCGGTCACCTCGCATAGTGACGGCGACACTATCGAGTATTTAACCATGAAAAGGCTTCTCAAAATACCGTTCGGAACCGGTGTAAAACTGTAGGTCCTAATCAGTGAGTATAAATCTAGAAAGCACACCACTTACTGGTTGTGAGAAGCCCTCCCCGATTCCTTCATGGAATGTAATGGGAAACTATTTTTTTATTTTTTTTTTATTTTAATATTCAAGCTCAAGACCATTTTATATTTCTATTAATAGAAATATAGTTTTCAAAAGGAGTATTGTAAAATGCAGCCTGACTATGCCCGGCAAACCGTATAGCAATTTCAGAGCTAGCCACAGATCTTCATCAGCAGTTGTCATCAAAGTAAATGCAAACGAAATGTCATTTGTATTGGGAATTCACCACTATGCAAGTGTTTGGAAAATATCGCAAGAAAAACATCACAAGAAAATATTTGCAGAAATTTTTATAAAACAGTGAAATTTGATGGATAATTTTTATAAAAAGTTAAGGGATCTTGGAAATTTTCAAATTTTGTTGGGGAATTGCTAACTTTTGTTCCCAAATTGTTTTCAAATTCTTTTTGAATATTGAATATGCTGAAAATTAACTTTTTGCTTTTCGCTGGAAAATCAAAAAAGTATAGTTTCAAAGGGTTAGTGTTGAAAGTGTTAGTAGTGTGCGCGGCTGTTGTACATAATAACTTGAGTCCGAGTCCGAAAACTGTAGGTCCAAATGAGTGAGTATGAAAACTGGAAAGCGCACAGCTCACTGGTAGTGAGAAACTCTCCCCAGTCACTTCATGGGATGAAATGGGAAATAATTTTTGTAAATTGTTTGTTAATATCAATTATCTGAAGAATTGTATTGGGAGACTTTCAAAAATTCCAAAAAATTATTGAAATGGTTTAGCAAAAATTAAAATTATTTGATTTTTTTAATGAAAACAAACCTATGAGAAGGTGGTATGAGTTTTTATTTACTTTAAGCTTATTTTTGTAAATGAGGGTATTTTGGGTATTTTCCAAAAATTTTTAGGAATTGATAATTTTTGTTTGGTAAAACCAAAGAATCCACGTTATAGCAAATCTTATGGGTTTAAACAAAAAAAAATTAAAATTTTAACAAAATTCCGGGGGTTGTGGAAAAATTTCTGGCGGGTGTTTCAAAAATCCCCTCAAACTTTAATTATTTCATAATAAAAATATCTTGTCTTTCAAGCACAAATGTATTGTTGCGTTCGCATTTATTTACTTTAAGTTTAATTTTGTAACTGAGGGTATTTTGAGTATTTTTCTAAAAATTTTAGGAATTGCAATTTTTTGTTTGATAACACCCGAATTATTCTCGTTAAGGTTAATCTTATGGTTATAAACAAAAAATTTAAATTTTAACAAAATCCCAGGGGTGTTTGATAAAAACAACCTCTCACATTTGTATTAAATTTAAATTTTTAACAACATTCGAGGCGGATGTTTCTAAAATCCCCTCACACTTTAATTATTTCTTAATACAACTGTCTTTGCTTTACAGTATAAATGTAATGTAATGTACTTTAAATTTTATTTTGTAACTGAGGGTATTTTGCTAAAAATTTTATGAATTGGTCACGCAAAATCATTTACAATAAAGTAACAGTTATGATTTTTAACGAAAAATTTCAAAATTTCATATTATCCCAAGGGTCTTTTACATAGGCCGCAAAACTGAAGGTTTTCTGAACAAAACTGCCGCATGTTAAATCATCAATGTCCTGAGCTTATTTCTGTATGGAGGGTATTTTCAAAAATAATTTAAGAATTGTTAATTTTTGTTTGGTAAATCAAAATCATTTAGAATAAAGCAGAATTGATAAATTTGTCACAAAAAAAAAATTAAAATTAATAAAATACCAGCGGACTGGGGAAAAACCGCAAAACATAAGTTTTTGTTAATAAAATTGTTGTATTTTGTAACATAAATGTTCTCAGCTTTTTTTTGTAATAGAGAACATTTTTGTAATAATATTTTTGCAAATCTTTTTAGTAATTGTTCATTTTGTTTGTTTTCACAGAATGATGTTGCAAAATTGATGAAGTTTTCACAGAAACAAAATTTAAAATTTTAATAAAATAACAGGAGTTTAGAAAAATACCGGAAAACTAAAGTTTTTGTTAATACAACTGCATTATTTTAAAATATAAATATTTTAAGCTTGTTTTCGTAAATAGGGGTATTTTGGGTATTTGTGAAATATTTTTAGGAATTGTTCATTTCTGACTGCTGAAGCAAAATCGTTTACAATAAGTTAAAATTTATACATATTAGGCAGACAAATATAGACTTTAATTAAAGACTTTGTTAAAAGAACCCTTCAAAAGAAGGTATTGTTTTTAAAACTGCTTTATTCTAAAACATAAATGTTCTGAGCTTATTTTTGCAATCAAGGGTATTTTGGGTATTTTTAAAAAAAATTTAGGAATTGTTGATTTTTGTTTGTTGAAGCAAAATCAAATTTAGAATAAAGTAAAATGTATGAATTTTTCACAAAAAAAATTGTAAAACTAACAAAATTCCAGGGGTTTGAAAAAACCGCAAAATTAAAGTTTTATGTTAATATAACTGCCCTATTTTAAAACATAATTGTTGTAAACGAATTGTTCTAAATGAGGATATTTTGGGTATTTGTTCAGATGTTTTTAGGAATTGCTAATTTCTGTTTGCTAAAGCAAAATGGTTTAATGTAAGGCAAAGTTTATGAATTTTAGGTAAAAAATTATACCTTTAATAAAATCTCAGAGGTTTGTTAAAACATCCCCGCAATGCAAAATGTTGTTAACAAAACAGCCTTAATTTAAAACAAAGCTTTCAAGCCCATTTTTGTATTCAAGGGTATTTGGGGTATTTTTCAAACATTTTTAGGAATTGCACATTTTTGTTTGCTAAAGCAAAATCATATACACTAAGGTCATATTCATGACCTAAGGTCATATTCATGTCTGTGCCACAAAATAATTTGAATTTGAATAACATTCCAGGGGTTTGTTGAAAAATAAACGTGAATTAAACTTTTTGTTCTTAAACTGCCTTTGTCTTAAAACACAAATGTTACTGACACCAGTCTTATACTTTTTAAACTAATATTTTTTTAAATAAAAGTATATTTTTAAATAAAAATATTTTTTTTTAAATAAAAAAACTAAATAAAAGCATTTTTTTTAATAAAAATATTTTTGTTTTAAAACAGAACTTTGAAATTTAAACAATTTACACCTTTTTGCAAAATTATTTTTAATTTTGAACACCACTTTCTTATGACTTTTTTGTTTTGTAAAAAGATTCACTTTGTTTTTGGGAATTCAAAATATTTTATTTTTTCTATTTATCTCTTTGATTTCCTTTATAGTTATCTACTTAATAAAATTTTATAATTCTAGTTTTTTTTTTGTTGAGTTTTCGTTTTGCAAAAGTGTAATGAGACCACGATTTCCGTTAAAAGTTGAATCGTTGGTAAATCTTATCACGTTTATTTTTGTTATTGTTGCTTTGTACAAAAATCCTTTAGTTTATTAAGTTTTTGTAATCCTTGCTTGTTGCTGAAGAGGAATTTTTTTGCATATTTCTTTATTGTTTTTTTTACTGTTATTTTGATTTTCTTTTAAAATGTTATCCTTTTAGTCACACTAACTTTTATTAAGAAAACGGTAACGGTTCAGCCCAAAAAACACGCAATCTTTAACCCTAAAACGAATGCGTGCGTCCGCAACATATGACGGCGCGCAACTGAATGATCCGATGTGTCGGTTGGCTCCTGCAAAAGCCTCAGAACCCACACACACACTCTCAACATACACACACACACACGCACACACACACGGAGGCATCCACAGGCAATGCAAGAGTACAAACAACAGGGTGATGATAACCGTTTGTGCAAATCGGAGAAGATAATAAATAGTCTGTTAAACGATTTTCACAGCGAGAACACGAACGCACACTTAAGCGACTCCCGGACTTTGTAATTAACGCGAGGAGCGTATAACGAATGTCTGTTTAAACGGTCTTTGCTCATTAGAACCCTGGCAGGAGTTAAGAAGAGTCCAACAAAACTCTCATTAGCTGAGCACAAATTTAAAAGAACGACTCGTGCTCTGCAACGAATCCTACAGAAACTCAAGTTAAACTTGTGTGATTTTTACGAAAACTTTTATCGTAGCTAAAGATAAAACCCACCGGAAAAAGTTGTTCGACGGACGGTCGTCCACAGACTGAATTGCTGCAACCTTAAGCATACGACGAAATGTTCAAGTCAAGAAGTTAGCTATCACAGCAATAAAACACACATACCATTACACTACCACAAAAACACACACATTCAAACAGCGAGGAGAGCAACTAATTCAGCCTATCATCCGCACACAGATACTCGTTCTCTCGTTCAATGTGCGAATGGCTGGACGGACAAATAAACCCATCATCAGCATAAGTAAGCGTATTGCGCCGCTCCGTGCCTCGCTTCTTTATCTTTTCTTTTTTGGCGTTCGTTATGCTTTTCCCCACATGAAAGCAAAAGCAGCAAAAAGGCAACAACAAATGACAGTCGAAAAACAAAAGCAAAATCCCAAAGTAAAGTTAAGGGGCAAACTCATGTGAGCTGTGTATGATGATGACGAGAATGCGAAAGTTGGCTAAGAGAGCTGACAACCGATAGAGAGGGAGAGAGTAACAGACATAGCAAAGGTTTTGTTTATGTTTTGAGGTTACACTGTTACCGGCAAACTTGTGGCCATAATAACAATAAATCTTATAAGGCACAGGAGTAGCAACCATGAGACATTTCCCATAATCCTCACATACTTCAGACTCAAATGGGAGTATAACACCTCAAGTGGCTCTTGAGAGTTGCAGCTACTTAGGTGAGATACTTGGTTACTTGCAGGCATCGTAAATTCATGCTCGCAGCTCGCTCACTCGCCACGAGCCGCAAAACGAGGAGTAGAAAAGCGCAACAACTCGTTAGTCATGAGGTGTAAAAAACCCCAGCATAAAACTCACGAGCGCGTGAGAAAAATAAACACGTTCACGCGAGCGAGTTGCGTGCGTTTATTTATATACATTTCCGCATGCGTCTTTTCGTCCCAAACGAGGGACACGAGCGACTCGGGAGCAGCTCGCGTACCTCACGGGAGGCATAGAAGCTATATATAGAGAGGCAGGAACAAATGGATCCAATAAATGATTATGGATCGTTTTTCTCGCTGTTCTAATTTGTACCAAAAAGTACAAGGCATTAACAAAAAGTACATGACGTGATACAGAAGTTACCAAAATATGCATAAATTGTACAAAAAATACACAAAATGCATTAAACGTATATATTGGGTAGCAAAATAGTACATAAAATGTATCAAAAAGTACATAAAATTTACCGAGTGTAAAGCCTACATAATGTGTATGGAAGTGTACTTAAAATTGTACCATAATGGATAAATTAAATAAATTACATAAAGTGTACTAAATACTAGATAGAATGTACCAAAAAGTACATAAAGCCTATAGAGTGTAAAGACTACATGATGGGTGCCAAGAAGTACATAAAGCTTACTTAAAAGTATTCCACAAAGTATATAAAGTGTACCAAAAGTACATAGTGCACGAAACAGTACATAAAATGTAGCACAAATTGACCAAAAATTATATACTGTACCAAAAAAGTACAATAAAAGTAAAAAAGGAACAAAAATCTACATTGTATACAAAAAAATGTTGTACCATTTTTTGGTATACAATGTATTATAAATTGTGTCAATTTATATAAATTTATATAAAATGTGTCAAAACGTACATAGCGTGCACAAAAGTACATAAACAGGACCAACATTGTTACAAAATGTACCAAAAAGAGACAAAGGGTACCAAAATGTACATTAACAGTACCCAAATGTACATAAAATATACCAACAAATACCAAAAAGTTGTTGGAAGTCCAGAAAAGTACCAGAAAACTGTTTTGGTAGCAAAAAGGGAACATAAAAAATACCATGGAAATAAAAAGTGCCAAAGAAGCCTACTTTTTGGGGAACAAAGTACAAGAAAAGTAATTTTTGGTAGCAAACAAATACACAGAAGTACCAAAAATTTACTTTTGGTACCAAAAGGTACATAAAAAGTACCAAAAAGTAAATACAAGTAAAATTAACCAAAATGTAGGTTGTACGCCAAAAAGTACATATAAAAAACCAGAAATTTCACAAAATGTACCAAAAAGTACATCGTTTACCAAAAACGTACATAAACAATACCAAAATGTACATAAAATGTTCCGTCAATTTATCAAAAAAGCATTTTTTGAGGGAGGGGGAAGTACCAGAAAAAATTTGTTGGTACCAATAACGTCAAAAGTAAATAAAAACTACTAAAATGTACATTCGGTTGTATCGGAAAGTACAAATTTTGGTACTTTTATTTACTTGTTGGCTACCAAAGACGTTTTCTTGTGTTACTTCTTTAGACCCCAAAAATTACTTTTCTTTGTTAATTTTTTCCTTGGTTTATTTATGTTTTCTTTTTGGTATCATATCATATTTTTGGTACCAGAAAGTAATTTTTTGGTTGTTTTATGTACTTTGTTTTTAAAAAATGTACTTTTTGTACACATAATGTAATTTTATGTGACTTTTTTAGGTACAAATAATGTACTTTTTGTAGTACAATATATACTTCTTGTTGGTGCATTGTTTGGCAGATTGTGTGTACATTTCTGTACATTGTTAGTATGGTGCATTGCATTGTTGCATTGTTTGGCAGATTGTGTGTACATTTTGACACAATTTCTGTACATTTTTAGTACATTTTGTGTACTTTTAGGTACATTCTATTTCCTTGTTGCTAGAGTCTAGGAGACTTTGATGCAATGTATGAAATTTTTGGCATAACTAATGTGCTCGTTGTATAGTTATAGTTTTTCGTATTTTTTGCAAGATTCTACGTACTTTTTTGGTACATAATGAACATTTAGTACACATTTTGTTACTCTGTGACTTTGTTCGGTACACATAATGTGCTTTTTGTAGCACAATTTAAAGGTTTTTTGGTACATTGTTTTGCATACTGTCTGTAAATTTGACACAGGTGATTTGTATGGTTTAAAACTTCCTATCGCCCAGTGTAGTGTTTCCATAGTCGCGATGTTTGCCGTAATGTGCGAGATGTTGTGGTTGGTCGTTGAGAAAATGTGTGCGACGTATTTCCTCGTGTTTCCATGACCTATTTCTGGACATTCACTTAAGCCATGATACGGGTGTTATGCGCTCTTCGTGTCCCAGTGATCCTCAGCGTTCGTCAATCTGTTCCCTTTAGTTGCTCAAAACTGGGTATTGTACCTTCCGACATGGATATAGTAAGCGAATCGAAACAAACCGATTGCGTTAGCTAGTTCATGTCAGTATAAGGTATAAAGAGGATCCAGGCCGTGAGGTACTCGTAAACGTACTTGCAGAAAACCGAAGAATAAGACGAACAAGAGTCGTATGGAAAGATTAGGTAGAAAAATACCTGCGAAAGCTTGGTGCAACCAACTGGAGAGAAAACGCAAAGAATTGAGCCGTTTGAAAAAATATGTTATCCAAGTTGTGACCTGAACAGGTTGCACATGTCCAATAAAAGTAAAGTAATGTATATATGGGTGTGTATGGATGTTTAGACAATTGTTTAGGTTTGTTTAACGTCTTCGTAAAGCAGGGGTTATTTTTCTGGTGGAATCTGTGTCGCATTTTATTCGTTGATATCGTAATGAAAATGCTGCCGTTCGTCTTGTACAGTAAGTAATTATGTACGTGTATAGACAGTTAATAAACTGGAGTGCATTAGAGTACGTCTGGCTGATATGACATAATTGTGCCTGTTTTAGTACGTTTATCTACAGATTTTGTACTTTCGTGCACAATTCATTTGTATTTCGTACTTTACTATGGACGACGGTGGTGCAATTGTTAGTGTGCGGGACTCTTGAAATTGGGAACGGGGCTTCGATTGCCTAAATGGTTGAGTGAAAAAACTTTTTTCTGACCCTTGAATTCTTTTCTATATTCTCTCTTTTGTAGAAAAGTCATTTTACTAAAACATTTCTCTTTGAGTGTAGTGCATATCTTCCTTCTAATCGCATAACTGTTACGTTAAACAAATCTCCTTCTCCAAACATTAAAATACCGGTAACATCCCAGAGTGAGGGTGTCCCCATCAAAATTTATGGTAACCAAACAAAACACACACACACATGAAACGAGATCTCAACATGAATTCTACAAAAAAGCTACAATAAATAAACGCTCAATCTCACAACGAAGCTGAGACTGAGACTGATAAGAAAGAAAGCAACGAGCAAAGAACATCTAACATGCTAAACTAAAGAATAAGAACGGGGAGAAACTAAGGAGAATGTGGCGAAAAAGCACGAGTTCTACATTTCGTTATGAGGTCTGAGATCTACGGGATCTTTCGAATAACCAGCAACGATAGCAGTAGCAGTGAATGGAATGGAATGGCCTGGCATATGAATGGACAGGAACTGATAAACTTTTTGACATTTTCCACTACGAAAAGATGTTTTATGTGCGAAATCAAAAACATTTTGAAGAATCATTCAATCAAATTGAAATAGCGAAAAACGAAGAAGTGAATTTGAAATGAAATACAATAATAACAAGAGGATTCAAAAATGGTGGAGGGAAATTTGAAATACGATTCCGTTGTTAATGAAGTAATATGAAGTGATATGAAATTTTTCAAATAAGTTAAAAAAAATTTGACTTTTTATCCACAAAATATGCAATGCCGCAATCCATTAAGTTGGTTAAATTGATCTATACTACCTCAGTTTAGTTCAAAAATTCTTTATATTGAATATTTTTGAACTCCCATAAATTTTTTAAAAAATACCCAAAAAACCAGAAAACGCACAGCTCGTAAATTGTGAGAAGCTCCCCCAGGCTCTTTATGTGATGTAATAGGAATTCATAAATAAAGGGTTTTCCAATAAGAGGTGTTATTTTGGTATTCAAAAAAAATTTAATTTTTTGAGATAAATGATCGGATGTGTATTTCATAATAAAGAGGAAGGTATGACGTTAATAATGAAAAACAACATCAGCCAAATGGCCACCACGACCACGCTTACAAGACCATATCCTTTTCATGGAATTTTCCATAACCAAATCACAAAGTGGCTACCGTATGCAATCGACAGCCTCACGAATTCTATCTTTGAGGTATTGAATCGACGCTGGGCTGTTGGCGTAGACCTTATCTTTCACGTGGCCCCAAAGGAAGAAGTCGCAAGGTGTTAAATCACAAGATCCCGGTGGCCAACTGTGATCACCTCTTCGAGAGATAACACGGTCCGGATACTTTTCCCGTAAAAGAGCAATGGTTTCGTTGCTTGTGTGGCACGTAGCGCCGTCTTGTTGAAAGTAAACCTTGTCCAGATCAATACCATCCAACTCCGACCATAAAAAATCATTAATCATCTCAAATTCCAATTCCAATTCCAAAGAACGACGAGGAATGGACAAACCTGGGTTTTCTTCAACACTTTGGGCTACAGCAGCAATATTCTAAGTTGTTCTTGAGCGACGTGCACGCGGTTTATTCTTCACATCACTAACTTGTCCCAACAGCTCGAATTTTTCCACCAATTTCTGTATAGCGGTCCGACAAGGTGCTTCACGACGACCCAAAAATGCTTTAGTTTTGCGAACTGTGACTGCAAGATTTTCACCATTTTTGTAGTGAATTTTAATAATTTCAGTGCGTTGTTGAAGCGCGTATCGTTTCATTTTTAGTAATGGCGTAGTTTCTACTTGTCAAATGGCAAGGAATAAAAGCTTCAAAAGTGACAGCTACCGAAATACCGGGTGATTCAAAATAACACCTCTTGTTGGAAAATCCCAGTTTATTAATTTCAATGACCAAGCCTTTAAGGCCAAATCGTAGACTACCTGATCTTTGTACCTTGTATAGGGCGGAAATTATGATATGGAGGAGGAAAAAACCACTGAACACCTTCTCTGCACGTTTTCAGCACTAGACAGGTAAGAGAATAAAACATATTTAGAATCCTGGGAGAACTATCTCAAATGCCAGTAGACAATGGCTGTCCGGTATAGCTATACAATGGACTAATATATCTATTCCATGGAGGAAGTTGTAGGCGGAGTCCACTGCTTTACTGACAGATCAAGGACGGAGGAAAGAATAGGAATGTGAATTCTTATCTATATCCTAAATATTGACTGGCAGAGGATTAAGGCGATCACGAAATTTGTAGGGTGGCTGAACGATGAAGGTGGACACACAAAGTCGAAGATAATCATTGATAGGCAAGGAGAGGAAGAGATGACCAACTTCTCCATCACTGATAGCTTTGGGATCAAATGGACTCTAGCGAATCGCGGTATGTTGGGAAATTAGGGAAAGGAGCAACCGCCCGTGTCTGATCCAACTTGTGAATAGTGTATTTGGATCTAGGCTATAAAGCCAGGCCTTCAGCCATGGAAAAGAGCACTTCACATTAGATTATTGAACGCATCAGATGGGAGCAGAACGGTAAAGATGGACAAAGTCGAACAGATACTACGTTTATACGACAGCTTATATTGTGTTATCATATCGTGATATGTCAAACACATGCGTGTGAATTCCACGTTCTATTTTGGCATATCGCGATATGATATCACACGATAAACTCTCGTATATATATATAGTATGAGTAAATATGGATCATGGATGTCCTAATTTAACACTCCACTCTGCAGGCGATGCAAGTGACTTTGTGACCACAATTTTTTTACGCCTAATAATTTTTACAGGGCTTGGCGAGACCTTGTGAGGAACTTTAGCAGCTCCCAACTATCCCATCTCTCCATACTTTATTTTAAACGTCATTTGTTTCCGTGGGTGGTGCAATGGTTAGTGTGCGCGGCTCTTGTACATGAGAGCCTGGTTTCTTTAGGCGGCGGTCACCTCGCATAGTGACGTCGACACTATCGAGTATATAGCCATGAAAAAGCTTCTCAAAATACCGATCGGAAAACTGGAAAGCGCACACCTCAGTGATTGTGAGAAGTTCTCCCCAGTCCCTTCATGGGATGTAATGGGAAACCATTTATTTATTTTTAGTTTTCCGAGGAAAATTCAAATGGGAGTTAATTTGAAGTGGAACGAATTATTTTGAATTAAATTAATCAAGACGGTTTAACATTTTTAGTTCAACTTTTATAACAATCACTCTTTTACTACTAAATACGATTTTATTAAAACCTTCGTGGTGATGCCCATGATACTTTTTTAAAAAATCCTTTATTGAATTCGTATTACATTTTCCAAAATGCCCACAAAACCTCTCCTGTGGTTAATTGAAAACTGAACTTCATTTATAAAATATATACAAAATGTGAATACAAAAACTATTTCAAAGTTTTTTTTTTGGTGAGACGTGATTGGTTTAAACGTTTTTGTAACACATTTAAATGATTTAAGACCTTATTTGAGTTCACCCGTGATTTTTTTCCTAAATCCCCAAAATCCTCCTACTACCAAATTTAGAGTTTTTTTTTAAATTAACATCCATTTAATAGTATCCACTAGTCCTTGCTTATAATATGATCCCAAATCCTTTTATTTTCATATCAATAAATCCTCGATTTATTTCCCGTTTAACATTACACATTTTCCTTCGAGTGTATAAATATAACTAGCTGCATTTGTCAATTGCTTTTATTTTCAGCATTTTTTTTTATAGTAATCTTGGCTTTAAATAAAGATGCAAATGAATCATAAAAAACAGACATTATCGATGTCAGATGCATTCTTTTGGAAGGCACTTGAGTGGTATTAGTTTCATTTCATTTCGTATCCAGTATAAATACGGGGACAGAAAGAAACGAGTTACAACAGAGAGTCGAATATACACACATAGACTAGAAATTAGGGTTATCAAAATAAAAAGGGAAGTGCCATTATTATTTATCATTTCGTCGTTATAGAACGGAAAGAGGGGAGGGCAGGCCCTTCCTAGTCCCCAACGAATTCCGTTTACATCTCTTAAGATTCAAACTTTAGATTGTTTGTGTGAAGGTTAAGTGCTTTGAAGGGTACAACTGGATGCAGCCATGACTGTTTGCATTTATGATGCCACATTGTCAAGTGGTTTTTGTTCATTAGGTAAATAAACCTATCAGACATTAAACCTAAATCTACACTCTCTTCCCTATTGAGGGCTTAATTTAGAAAATAGTCACATGTGTAACTACATTTTTTTAAACTGAAGTAAATAGTAACAGACATCACCAAGCCACTGCCTAGTCTCTGTTAAATTGTGTATTCGTGTATTCTTCTTTTGCTTGGTTAAAAGTACAAGTTGTTAGTTTTCTCACAATATCGCAGCAGTGGAGAGCTCTTGTTTTTGCATACCTAGCAACTAATAGAGCATCACCTTCATTAACTCCACCTCCGTCCATGATCTTTAAAATGACACTTCCAGACACCAGCAACTGCATGCAGTCGCCAGCAGATGCTGTTGCATTTGCCTACAAGTATCAGATATTGTTACTCTTAAGTTTTAGATTTCCATCAGTTCAACAAAAGTTTGAGATTCTCCGTGGAGTCTGGCTCCTTTTCGATATTTTCCCGAGAATTGTTGGTGCTGATGATGTTCTCAGGTTATTTGAGGTGTTACTAATGAGTAGATTTTACCGGTTTATTTTTAGCATGAGCGAGAAGAGATTTTTTCTTGTGTTTTCTGCAACAAGTTCGTTAAGAACAGTGGGGGAAATAGTAGATAATAGGAATTGTTTGGAAGCACAAATTCAAGGCATCTTATTGGAAGGTATTGAAATTTAGATTGGCAATATAAATATCTTTTGGTGTAGTAAATATTTTTAGGTTCTGTATAAAACCTATTGTAGACACAGAGTCAAGGATTATTCTGATGTATTGGCATTGAAATTCGCACAGTGGGGAGTATTTCAGAAAAATTTCCAAAATGTAATACTTTTTGTTGTTTTTGATTCCCAAGAATACAAAAATTTAGGTTTTTTTCTCTCTCCACATTTATTTATAACATATTTATTACCGATATTCGGTTTTTGGCAAATTTTTAAAATCGAAAAATGGTGATCTCTTTTTTCGAATTAGTTGAACTGTATCTCATTCAGTTTAGCAGGTATTGCACTCATTTCTTTTTTTTATTAAAAATAGTGATTGGGAGGCTTGAATACTGCAGCTACGTTTTGTTATACAAAATAAAGTTCGGTTGTGCTAAATGTTTAAAAAAAACATATTTTTTGATTAAAAGTCGGATTTTGGAGCAACATAACTTGTTTGATTTAAAGGCGATGAATAAACATGATACACAAATGGAAAGGCTGATATGTTCTTCAATTTCGCAGGGTAACTTTTGCTGCCACCCGATTTAACACAAAGAAGATGGTGCTAATTGAATGAAACAAATCTAATTGTTTGTGCCTAAACGTGAATAACTATTTTTTCTTCTCGTCAACTTAAGTACGCAGATAAGAGTAAGTAAACTTTGGAAATTTTTCTGAAATATACCCCACCAGAAAAACTATTTACCAGATCAAACGATATTGAAATTTGGCCAATGGAAATCGATTCTGAACCACTGTGCAATAGTCCCCTAAAATAATGCATAGCACAAAACATGGTAAGCATGTTTACTACATTGAATCATGCAGACAAATACTCTTACATAAAACCAGTCAAACGTATGCTAATACACTCCACAATAGTAACTGCCCACACATATACGTTATTACTCACTGTACAAGACGAACGATAACCATTTCAACACAAGTCTAGTCGAGTCTTTGGCTATTAAAGAGTGCCCAGTGAGACCAGCGACTAGCTTAGAGAAATCATGTCTAGGATTGCATATCAAGTTTAACATACGATTCAGGTCATAACTTGACCATAGTTGCCTGGTGGTATTATATTGTGCGCGTCTATCATTCGCATATTTTGCAGCTACTGCTTTAAGCATGAGCTTCCATACAGAAATGGGCTTACACATGACCAGAATGTAGTCACTAATCTTTGGAATGTTCCTGTTCCCCGGCACCCGTAGAAGGTGGATATCAAACTGCTTGATCATCTCAGTTGTGGTCAGTTCTTGAAGTTTGAAATACAGATTGCAGAGATTTTTTTAGCAACCTGACTGTCAGAGAATTTGTTGATACCCCGGGTGCCAGCCAAAGGGCAAAATCTTCAACTGCCATGACTTATCCCTGAAGGACTCTACAATGGTCGGGTAGCCGTTGTGGTAAATCCAGAATCACCTCTTTACAATAGACTCCAATACCCATCTGGATTGCAGCCATTAGTGTAGAAGCATAAATATATCGTATAATCTGGTTCTTAAAAAAAAAAAATGGTGTCCCATAACATCCCATGAAAGGATTGGGGAGAGCTTCTCACAATCAGTGAGATGTGCGCTTTCTAGTTTTACACTCACTGATTGGGACCTACAGTTTGACACCGGTTCCGAACGGTACTTTGAGAAGCATTACTGGTCTAGTTTCTGTGAAATGTAAAAGTCAGTGTCATATAATCCACTTGAATTGTGGGTTTTCGAAGATCCCTTAAAAACGTCTCATGACCCTATGACCTGGTGATCTTTCGTGAGAAATGACTTAGGCAGACTGCCAAGGTGCCCAGGTGAATAAACCCCCCTAAACCTTCGATAGGGGTTATGCGAAGTTCACCGTGATACACGTCATTGCTGGACTTTTTTATTGGAGTGTATTCCAAACATATACATGGTTTCTGCAGAATGTGTATAAGAGAATATGTTACAAAGGCTGTTTTTTTCAACGTGTAGTAAACTATTTTTGGAGATAGACTCCATCGTCTTCAGCTTTGCTGATTGTATTTCTGTCCAGAACCACACCTGAGAATTTTCTGTTATCTTTAAGGCAAATTTCCATACAACCTAGAGAAAATGCCACAATATACGGAACCTTCTACATCCTGGTAAAAATTGCGAGCTTTGGATTGATTTTATATGGATTGATTCTCAACCCATTCTCTGATGCCCACTTAGAGAAACTCCAGATAAAGCCTTGGATCACATCTCTGCATGTGGAAGGATATTTTCCTCTTACTGCAATTTCCGGTTCTTCAGCATATGCTTCAGGCTAAAAAAGTCGACGACTGTAAAATTATGCAGGAACCATGTATATGTTTGGAGCATCCATATACGTACGCGTACCATCCTGTTGAAATCACAACTCCCCCGGATCAATGTCATCCGTATTTTCAACCAAAATATCAATGATCGAGGTGCGATAGCTATCTCCATTGACCTTAACGCCAGCTCCGGTTTCAGTTGTGAAGAAAGAGGGTCCGATGATGCCACGAGCACGTAAACCGCTCCCAACTGTGCATTTTTCTGGATGTAATGGAGTCTGTAGGACCTGTTATTGATTGGTGTAACTCCACATGTGGCAGTTTCGTTTATTAACAACCCGGTTAAGCCATAAAATGAGCCTAATCGCTGAACACAATTTTGCAATAAAACATCTAGTCAGTTTCCAACTGCCCTAGAGCCCAATCGGTAAGAGAACGCCGCATGTGGTCACATGGCTTTAATTCCTGCTGCAGCTAGAACTTATACGGGTATAGGTCAAGATCTTTGGCAGGAGGTCTAACGATTCAACACTCGATGTACTCCGCCGCCCATATTGTTGCCTCAGATATCCCAGATAGGGGGAAGTCCTCTAGAGTCCTCGAGAGGAACTCTCTTGGAATTTCTAAGCTCTTTCTTGTGTTTCTCAAGTTTGAATTTGAAAATATTCCAGTCTCGCAAGCTGTGAAACTTCGTTTTCAATCTATTTTTTTTTCTTCAAGTATTTTTCTTCTTCCCCCACTGTGTCATGTTGCTGCTATTTGCGTACATGTATTTCTATAATTCATTTCCAATATTTATGTATGTGGGAAAGACTGTGTGCATGAATGTTCACTTGGCTATGGGTTTCGTATCGAAATCTCAAGTTGTTGGAACAAGTCTTGCAACTCCCATCCATCCATTCAATGCAAGTGTGCCTAAGCTCCTCAAGTGTAGGCTGCCCTTTTTTTTGTACGTGTCGTAATCTCTCTCATGGTGCTGTTGGATGAATGTTGGTCATTGGTTTGGTTGAGGGTTCGAGTCTTTGGTTTTCTGGTCTGGTGTTGCTACTCTTTCCTCCATAACTCTACAGCAGCGTACGCGTGTCTTTGTTGTTTTTCACAATGTTTCACAGAAAATCAAAATCAAAACAAAGTAACAAAAACAAAAAAAACGCCGACACTCTAACCACACAAGGAATCATATCAAAAGAAATGAAAAATCATGCCAAATCGACAACAGAAACCGAACAAAAACAAAATCACCAAACGACCAACCAACTCATTGACTCGTGGTAAAACGTTCACAAATTTCATTGAAATGCCGGTATAAACAACAACATAAGCTCTGCCCAGGATGACGTGACTGTTTAATGTGTTCTTTGCAGTGAGTGTGTGCTCGTGCCACATGCCTCACGCTCTGGTCTCTTTCAGATACTCTCATTCATCTAGATTACACATAGACCTTTTGGTTATCTTGTAGGAGAATTGAGTGAACTGATTAAAACTGAATTGACTGACTGACTTCCCACTAGCATGTGGGTGTCTAGGCAAACCTGTTGAAAGTCCAAAGGTACAAGGAGGAAATGTATATTAGAATCGACAAGAAGAAAAATCACTCAAAGAAAAACGTAACCGGAAAACTCTAGGAAAATATAAGACGACTATGAATTTCATACTATAAAACTCAAAACTTTCTCAATTTCATACTGTTAAGGATTGCGGTTATAATTTCAGAACAATGGGAATATTGTGGACCCTGCACAACCATACCAAGTGCATTATACTTAATATCGCGTCCGTATTAAAAATCATATATTCAATATTCAAAACTCTTTCGAGGACTGTCATGCATAAAGACTAACTGGTTATGCAAAGATATAAATTAAAAGCGAGACTGTTGCTTCACAGTCGTCGCCATTGCTTTGGTTTGGCGGAGATAATCTCCCTAAGAGATGGTATCTCATTGCATTATTATCAGTAAACAAGATTTGCATGCAACAATTTGTAAAGCAACTCCAAGTTGCGAGTTGTGGGACTAGAAATAAACGGATTATGCGAAGGTTTAATCATTAGTAGTATTTAAACCAACATATTCTACTATTACTAATCTACTATTACTATTCCTGACAAAACCTGTCCTTTAAAAAAATGTTACCCATTAC